>OY979702.1:49359548-49990523 GCA_963855925.1 Inga laurina | reverse complement strand
ATCGGAGAGTCAGAGAGGGTCTTCAGCATCGTGAATCATAGTAGGAGCTACAGGAATAGAGGAGCTGGAATCTTCAATATCGGTGAAGAGTAGCAGTGTTTTGTCCTATTCTCTTTTATTGCTCTATGGCTTTTGGATCGATTTGTTACTGAGATGATGATTCTGATTAAAGCTAATGTCTTGCTGATTTTCTTTCAACCTAGAATAGTCATGAATTAATTTGAGGATTTGAGCATGTATGAATTAATTAATTATAGTTTATGTTAATTTTGTTTACTTAATTTATTTTGTCTACTTAGTGCTTGATTACCATTAAGTATGAATTTGGAGAATTTACATTAACCTTGGGAGAGGAATCTTAATTGGACTATAGGATTAAGTAATGTAAGATTAAAATTTATTCTAATTTGTCAATAGAATAGGAATATACCTATTGGACCCATATAATCATATTAGAGTGAAATTGGATAATTATTGCCTCTTAAGTGAATTAGTTAGGAATAACAATTTTAACTTTAGAGAGGAGTATAAGTGATTGGAAGATACTTATATTCATTTAAACTCTAGACTAACAATTTAACATTAAGTACTTTTAATTGGGTAAGTGCATGCTCCAACACTTACATAAGGGATTAGCCAATCTAGGTTATTTTTCTCCATTGAAATCTTGAACTATTAGATTTACTACTTTTTCTTTTGTTGAATTTGATTTTCAAATTCATTTTCTTTTTTGATTTGCTCAACTTAAATGAAAATGGGAACTTTAATGCTTAATAATCTATTGCCTTGGATCTCTGTAGGACGACCTTGATTTGCTCAACTTAAATGAAAATAGGAACTTTAATGCTTAATTATCTATTGCCTTGGATCTCTGTAGGACGACCTTAATTTGCTATTATACTATTTCAACAACCCGTATACTTACGATGTATATTTAAAATTTAGTAGCATCAATCATCTTCAATTGGGGCACAACTTCGGCCGTAGCCTCATAACTGTGGTGAGATCATCTGCAGTGTTCAAATACAACTTTATTTAATATGTTCATATTTAAAATTTTCAATAAATATTTTTAAATTTTAAAACTTTTTTTTTAAAAGCTAACAGTTATAAAATTATCTTTATTTTAGATTCCTTACATATTAAAATAACTTTCAAGAAAATATAAAAGTAAAAAAGTTTAATTTGAACTGTTTAAATTAGATTTGAATGGTACCTAGTGATGATGAGCACTTAGAGGTGTCCCTTGGTAGACATAATATAGTTTGATTTGATTGAAAGTAAGAGAAGGGAAAAGGGGAAAAAGAATTCCAAATGTTCGTGCAGTTTGGCATGCAAAGGAAAGAAAACCAAAATAATGAATTAAAAATTAAACATACAAAAATATAAAATATCCAGAATCCCCCTAAGAGCAAGAAGAATAGAAGATGAAAGGGGTTTCTTGAAATTTTTTAGGGTTAAGATGTAATGAGCACTCTAAAGTATTTTGTGAGGAGTAATCAGCACCTTAAATTATTTTAGGGTATAATTTTGACCTTAAAATATTAAAAGTGGGGCAAACTCACCCCCACGTTAACAGAACCACAAACGCCGTGTGATATCCTCTTTTTTTTTTTTTTACCTGGTCCATCTTCTTCTTTGTGCTTGTTCTGTTTTTGGGTCTGATTCTGTGCTTATTCACTAAGAACCAAAGAAGAATCACTCTCGTTAATTTTCTATTTTGAAGCAATCGACTCCAATTACACCAAACTAACGCAAAACACTCGTCTCTTGATTTCCCCTATAAACAAAGCAAAAGAGATGCTAGGAATCGCTCACATACCATATTACCATCTATTGACTCAAATGCTGTAATGGGAAGAACCCCTGCTGATAATTACAATCTCTTGTTGATACATCCAGTTCTGTATTACTCCTTCCGCGCGTCGACCTTGACTGCGAGCATTGTAATTACCGCCGCACTGTGCAGTGTTCGATCTTGAAAAAAGCCTTCGTCTCCTCCTCCGTCCGATCATCTACGCACAACCAAAAACTTGGATTCCGAATCACCACACACAAAAGAATCGGAAAACCAGAACGATGAAACGCAGAGTAATGAAATACCTCTTCCACCCGCAATGCAGCAATCCAAGGAGTCTGGATCTACTAGTAATATGAATAAAGCTAATTCAGAACACAAATAGTCGTTTAGCTCGAAGAAGGTACCTAGAAGTTCGTATGGGTCCAAAAGAGGATGGGCGAAAGGAAGAGAGGTTGAAGCCAGAGGAATCTGTATGGAAGAAAACAATAATCCTCAAGGAGGAATGTGTTCCACGCTGAGGAGGAGAATGTGGTGATTTATGAGGGAGAAGGGAAGAAAATCTCAGCCTACCATCCAAGAAACTATAGTTCCTTCTCAATTGCTAAACAATCGTCTTTGATCAGTCAAGATCTCTCTGCTGATTTTTTGGTTTTTAGTGAATGAGCACAGAGAAGAAGACGAACCAGAAAAAAAAAGGATGTCACACGGCGTTTGGCGTTTGTGGTTCTGTCAAGCTAAGGGTGAGTTTGATCCACTTTTAATATTTTAAAGCCAAAATTACACCCTAAAATAATTTAGGGTGCTGATTGCCTCTCACAAATTACCTCCATTGCACCTTAACCCAATTTTTTATCTTGAAAAATTGCTTCCTAACAAAAGTGTAAGGGATCTTTTCATACATAGATGAAAACTTCTTGTAAAAGAGCTTTTCATTGTCCGGTCGCATATTGCACTAAAATTCTTTTCAGTGTTACCAGTACCGCTGACGCTCTTACTTTCATCGCACCTTGAACTTGAGTGTGGAGGCTAAATAGAGAAACAACAACTACAAATACCAAGAAAATAGGTCCAAGCTTCATGATTATATGTTTTGATGGTGAAACTGCTGGGTGCGGTTGTTGCCACCACATGTTATGTATTTATATATACACATACTGCTTTTCTCTGCATTGGAAAAAGGAATAGATATTATTAATTTTGTGATGTTCATATAATATCTCGTCTTATTCTACGCTCCCCCGTCTGTGAATCTGATTTATTTAAGGGCATAAACATTCATATGTATTAAATGCATTAAAAATTCTTTGAATTTGTAAAATGTATATTGTTATGATATTGTAAATACTATGCACTACATTTATTATTTTGTAACAAAAATATATATTCTTTAATCGTTATTGTTAAACTCACAAATTGACTCTTCAAATTTACTGTTTTTATCTTTCTAAAGTATAAAATTGATTCAAGTTGCTTTTAAACTCATGGTAAGTGTAAACTCAGCTGAACTCAGTCGAGTCGCCATCGTCGTTCTCGGCTTGTAGTTGCTTCATTTGTGGGATTATAATTTTCCCCTTTTGCTAAGATCGATTCTCATGTTTAAAGGAATTTTTTGACTGATGGAGATTTGATTCTGATTTTGGGATTGCGATTTTATCTTGCTTTGATTGATTATGCTTTTCCCCTTTGCTTCGTTGAAGATTCAATTCAAGTTCTCCGGTGGTGAGGTTTTTTTTTTCTAGTGGTGGTTCTTTCAGGAGAGCAGTTTTTTTTTTTTTTAAAGATAAGGGTGCTTTGATCTTTTTACAAGAAAAATATACATATAGATTAAAAATTATATCCCACTTCCATCAGCATACCAAACATACTTTTGAACCTACATCCATTTCCATTGCCACCTCCAATTCCATTTTTATTTCCACTTCCACTTCCATTAAAAACTCTTCCATGATACCAAACGAGGCATAGGTTTTTTTAATGTTTAGATTTTTTAAAAAAACATAGGGAAAATTAGTATGAAGGACCGGGAGGAAAATATATTTATTGAGAATGATCATAAAAATTATAATTATTTAGAAGGACCATGTACAAAAATATAAAATTAAAAATACTAAAATACCCTTAATGAAATCTTATGCATTCCTCTTACATTATCTCCCATATTCTTATTTTTAAAACCAATACAAAATTCTTTTATTTCAATTATTAACTAATACAAAATTATAAATTTCATTAAATTAAATAATTTTTTTTTCAATTTTCATTTTTCACAACTTACGTGTATATCTATGGAAAACAACTATGCATTCTTCAATTTTGTCAAAGTTATAATTTGTTAAATCAATAAAAATTTTAATTAAAAATATAATTATATAGTTTTAATTTTAATAAAACTCAGTTATTTTATAATTTATTATATATGTTAAACCAAAAAATTTTATATGATTTATTTTTAGTTTATAAGAAATTTAAGTGGATTAAAAAAATTCATTTAATTTTAATGAAATTTAAAAACTAATCTATGAAATGATCTATTGATTATATGAATATAGAAACTTGTTGAAAAATAAAAATTAAAAAAAATGAGTTTGAACCTTAGTTAATTAAATAATATATTGATTTTACTAGAGTATGAAACTTGGTGAAAAATAAAAATTAATAAAAACAGATATGATCGTATTACATGTGATAATGGGTGCTTTTATTTTTAATTATGAATACATGATATAATGTAGGAGGTTTGATTAGGGATAATTTAATAATTTTAAATTTATATATGATGTTTGGTTCTTCTGAGTAATTACAATTTTTATAATCCTTCTCAATAAATATTCTTTCCTCCAGGTCCTTCATTCTAATTTTCCCAAAAACATATGTCTGTAATGGGGCAATAATCCTCTTAATTAAAAAACTACTTATAATACTTACGGTTATTAAGAATTATTTGTTAAGTATTGTTGTCATTTTTTTTAATTTTAATACTAAATTTTACTTGACAGCTCTTATATAGTAGCACCGTCAAGTCTTGTTTTACTACATTTGACAATTTTTTAAATTATAATCGTCAGGTAAGAACGTTTAGAAAGGTTTTCTCTTCCTCCACATCTGGCATTTGGAAACTTACCTCAAACTGAAAAAAAGCTCTGTGACCTTCGTGCTGGTCACTGAACCTCTGACGCCGGCAGCCATCAAAGCATGTAATACATTTTTGGAATTTTTGAAATAAGACTAATTAATAATGAAACCAAAATAGTAAATAATGAAATCAAAATATTAAATAAGACTACTTTTTGGTTTCGCTAGTGCCTAATCCATTGGAGCTCAAAATATGTATGACAAACTTTACTAGCCGTTGGTCATTGGAGCTCTAGTGCCTAATTCATTTTTAGAATTCTGAAACATGTAGTTACTAGCAAAACCAAATTAGTTATTAGGAGATAATTATCAATAGGCCCCTGTTTACTACTTCGGTTTCAATATTTACTACTATTGTTTTGTAAATTCCAAAACTGTACCAAGAGCTTTGTCGGTAGTGCAGAGGTCTAGTGACAGGTGGCTAGTAGGGTTGTTGGAGCATGGGGGCGAACCTCTAGAGTTCTACTGACTCATCGTCGACACTAGAGCTCTAGAGCTCTCTGGTGGCCGGTCAGCATGCAAGAGGTTTTTCCAAGAGAAATTAAAAAGTGAGGGCAGTGATGTCTTTTAACATCATTTTCAAATTCTAATAGACTGACTTGATATTATTGAATGTTGGCACCTTGATTTCCTTTTTATAATTTAAAGGTACTTTATGTCTTTTTCCCTATATTAATTTAGTAGAATAGTAATTATTGATTAGAGCGCAAACCATTCCTGAAGTATATATAGTTTCATTTAATTTTTAATCTGATACTTAATTGTTTTTTTCTTTTTATTAAATCCTTTCATATTACTCTGTTAACACAATTAGCTTTTGTTCAAAGGCTAACAATACTAACAAAGCAAAGTTACATGGTCTAATGATAAAAGAAGTAAGATTAATATATTTATGGGTTAAGGTCCATTTTTACCTCGTAAGTAGTCAAAAAATCTCAATTTTGTCTCGAAAGTTTTTTTGGAGCAATGTCGTCCCAAAACTTTCCAAATTATAGCAATATTTCCCCAGCCGTTATTTACATTAAGTTTAACCTTTAACTGACCAAATATGTAGAACTGACAATCTACATGACATCAACATCATTTTTATTTTGGGTTTAGATGCAAAGTTGCCCTGGAAGTTTTTAAAATGTAGCAATTTCAACTCGGTTGTCATCTAAGTTAAGTTTACCCATTAGTTGGTCAAATTTGCTTATCTAACAAATCTATGTATCATTCACTTCATTTTTTCTAAGTTAGATTTATAAATAAGGATATTTTTTTCAACAAAAAAAAAATGCACCCCATCTGAATGATTGGAAAGAATCAAAGAGGCGAAAGCATCTTATGGGATGAAAAGAAAATCGAAGAAGTACTTGTTTATCTCGACGTTGCTAGGGCATGGTGGCGGAGGGTTACTAGTAGCCTTATTCTCCGTAATCTTGCTCAGTATGTCTTGATTATAGTAAATAAATCTTTTTCTTCATTACTCTCTAGCAAACGTTAGCTCCTCCTCCATCCCTAGCTTTTTCTTCAATGTCGTTCATTGTAACACCCCAAATTTTATATTCACAAAATATATTGTAATTATTTTGAAAATTCAATAAAATGGTGAATATATATATATATATATATATATATATATATATATATATATATATATATATATATATATATATATATATATATATATATATATATGAATTTGGAATTTATGAATTTTATAAATGTTCATATTCATGAGAAAATGAGCAAAATAATTATGGAATTAATTTGGGTAATTTAAAAAGCCCAATATTAAGGTCCAAAAATAGAGAAATAATAGAGAAAATATTTGGTCCAAAAATTTATGAAAATTGGTCAAATAAAAAGAAGAAAAGAAATTGGATTAAAAAGGTAACGACAAGATCATAATTTTGCTAATTTAAGCACAAAATTAATTATTTTTCAATTAATTAAAGGTAATTTCAATTAATTAAGGAAAATAAAGGGAAAAATATATCTAGAATTTTTTGTCAATTTAATATGAATTTATGGAAAATTTGAGCAAAAAGTGCAATTTTAACCAAAATTGAGACTTTACGTATATACGTAACTTGGATAAGTTGTGAAGCCAATTGAGACCGTAGGGAGGGAACCCTAGGTGCCTCCTACATGTTGCAAGAGGAAGAAAATATTGGTTGGGCTTAATGAGCTTGGTTACATGTACATAGGGTTTATGTGCATAAAATTAATTTTGGAAATTGGTTAAATAAACTAAATAATATGTGATATATTATAATATATCATTACCTCATTCTTCCTTCAGCCCATCTTGTGCCAAAAAGATCTGAAACAAGAGAGAGAAAGTTGAGAGAGTTTAGAGAGAGAAAGGGAAGAAATCTCACAAGATAAGCCGATTTCTCCGATGATTTAGCTCATAACCTATATAACCCCGACCCTAAGCTACTCATCTTTGTTCTTTAAGGTTTGGAGGCTCAAAAATCTGTGGTTGAAGGGTTAGGGTTTCAGCCATATTGAGGAAAAGCTAGTGGGAGATTGAGGTAACTTCCAAACATTCGTATATTAACTATTCTGGTTGTTGTGGGCAATTTAATTGGTGAAATTTCGCCGAATTGCCATTGGTTTTAAATTTTGGAAATGTGTGTGCTTAAGGGTTATGCTGACCAATTTTAGTTTAAATGGTTGTTATAACTCAATTAGATACTTAATAAAGTGGTTAGGAGTATAAAGGAATGTGTTTACAAAGCCGAAATCGCAAAACCCTGATTTTTCCCGGAAGATCTCATAATTTGGGTCAGGGCTAGATCTAGGGGTAAGAGTTGGATTTTCAATGATTTGATGATTCTATTGGGTTTAGGAGGAAAAATTATATAGGGTTACAGTTTGAAACTTTTTCGAAAAAGGCCGAAAAAACATACTTACGAAAACGCCCATGAAACCCTAAAATAGGGACTGTCAAGGGTAGTTTCATAATTTGACAATGAATTTGATAATTCCGAGTTCGGAAATGGATTTCTTGAATGAAAATATGTCAGAATAGCCCATGTCAAAATTTCAAGAAAAGTACAGTCGAACCGGGTACGATGGAGCCGGGCCGGGGTCCTGAGAGCATTTTGGTAAATTTTCACTATATGCTAATATAATCACAAGAAACACTATGGTAGTGCCTAAAATGATACATGGATAGATTATAACCTATTTCTTGTACATTGAACATTTTAGGATCGAGTTGGGAGTCGAAAGTCAACACGTTTTACAAGGCACATGATATAGGGGTGATAGAGCTTTGAGGTAAGGACTACTATCTCTCATATACTATGTGATTAATTGTATGTTATATGTTACTGTATTTCATGATATGAATTCGTGCTAGAGGCACAGTACCTGATTGTGATTCAGTGCTCAGCCAAAGTATATCGAAAATCCTAGTTGTGTTAGTGACTCAGCTAAGGTACACATAGGGGTTCTAACTCGATGTTTGGCCTTAAAACCTGTGTATACATATAAATTGAATTGAACTTTCATTTTAACTACTATGGTGCATTGCATATTTAATTTTCACATTTTATATGTCGATAGTATGTTTCTACTGGGATTCTTCGGAATCTCACCCCTTTTTCTAAACAAACATCTCAGCGGGTGCTAGTGGATTGAAAGGCAAAGACGTAGACACCGGGAAGTGATTGGCACGTGTCTCAAGGCAAAGGCAAAGTTCATGGTCATAGTTAGCTTATGTTTAGAATAGATTTGAATATCCAGTAAATATTGGAAATATTGTCGTATTCTGTATTTTGTCTATGGACTACTATGGATTGTAAATGAATACTTTTATCAGTATATATGTACTTTTCTGTATGCCTGTGGAACTTGGTCTCTATTACTCTGCTTATATCAAAATGGAAATGGGGGTTGATATTCATACTGTGAGCTTAGTATATTTGGTCGATTAACAGTTAAACTTTACCTTTATAATGGTTAGGGCGATATTGCTATAATTTGAAAACTTTCAGGGCAATAATATTGAACCAACAAGTTTCCAGGGCAACATTGCTTCTGAATGAAACTTCTAGGGCAAATCTGCACTTTGACAAAAATGACATGGATGATATATAGAGCCATTAGCATAACATATTTGGTCAACTAATGGTCAAATTAACTTAATTAACATGGATAACGGCCGAGGTGAGATTGTGATGATTTGAAAACTTCTAAGGTGACATTGCTCTAAAAAGGACTTCCAGGGCAAAATGAGCTTTTTTTTTTTACAACCCCTGAGGCAATAATACTCATTAACTCAAGATTTAATAATGAAGCAATAAACTATTGGTTGAGATAATAAGTAGTCTCACCCCCTAAGGAGGAGAACACAAGTTCAAATAATGGGAAATGTGTTGGGAGAGACAAAAATCCTTTGGGCTCGAAGCCTTAAAAGGGAAAACACCTTAGTCAAATAAAAAAAGACTTAATAACGAGACAAACACATAGGTACCGAATTTGAAATTTAAAGAAACAACAAGAATCTTAAGAATAAGTTTTCCCTTAATTGTAATAACGAGATTTGTCAAAGGTAGATTGGGTCATATAGCTGCTCCATATATAGGACAAGTTAGACCGTCTAATTTTCTTTGCGAGCTTGGTCAACCAACCACTAATAATAGCCGTTGCACAAGTCAGCTGACTGATTTATGTGGTTTTATTTGAATATTTACAATTGGATAAGGTTTAATTTCTGAATTATCAGATTTATTATTTTAATTTGTTGAATAGTTATATCAAACAATAAAATCAAATGAGGAGTTAGGGAGGCAGCGACATGCATATGACTTTAATGTTTTGGTAAAACCTTTTCATTTTTTTAAGGGTATAATTTCTTTTCCCCAAGGATTAGAGTACAAAGGGTTTTTGACTCTCTTACCAAGTTCGCTTCCCAGCAAGTGAACCTGTGTTCTCCTCCTTACGGGGTGAAGCACTTACCACCCCAACCAATTGCTTGTTGGTGTGACTTTAATGTTTAGTCTGGAAGGATAAAAAGAAAATTAGGAAGGAAAAAATAAGAAGAAACAAAATAGAAGCGAAGATAAAAGTAGAGACATAATGTTATTTCTCCTTCTATATTTAAATTATTGTCCCATCTTTTGTAACAATACAAATACAATTAAATTAAAATTAAAATCAACATCAGCAAAATGAAAAATTATAAAATTAAAAATAAAGTTGTTCTAATTTTTTATTTAAAAATTAAAATATTTAGCTGAATATATATAGGCTAAAGTATACTTTTAGTCTTTTAAATTTTACATGAGGTATACTTTTGATTCCTTAACTTTATAAAATATACTTTTACTCCTATATTTCTAACATTGTTAATGTTGCTAACAAAAAATGTTAACATAACAAACTCAAGTGATGATTTAGCTTACAAAGCATATTTAAGTTTAAATTTTTTAATATAATATATTTAGATTATTAAACTAAAATAAACAAAAAAATTGTTGCAAATGAAATCTAGATTTTGATATTTAGATTATTAAAATAATACATTTAGATTATCAAACTAAAATTTTTAATACAATTGAGGTTTTGATGTTGACTACTTCATTATGTTTTTAAATATTTTTTAATTTACACATATTTTAAATTTAAGATTAATAGCATTTAATTACATAGTCATAACTTGAGTTTGTTACATCAGTATTTTCTGTTAGCAATATTAACGGGTTAGAAATATAGGACCAAAAGTATATTTCATGTAAACTTAAAGGACTAAAAGTATGTTTTAGTCATATATATTATAAATATATAGGTATCACTAAAAATAAACAGAAAAGGAAAAATAATATCCACATCAATCCTAATTAACATATTATATGAAGTCAAAAAAATTAACATATTATATGAACATAGGGATAAATGGTTATAATTGATAAATCTGTAAGAATTCAATAAAAAAAAATTGTAGCACTCTAATTAAAAATCAGGTAAAACTATAAATTCGTACAAATTAATTCTTTTATAAAAAAATAAAAAGGATGCTAATTACAAAGCAGAGGGAATAAGACTGGTAGTGGGGAACGCTTCTTCCCAATTGCATTATATTGCCACTTGCATTCGAAAACGCTTGCGGCTCTCTCTTTTCTCGCATTCTGTCTCGCCAAGCTGACTATTGACGGGGAACCGGCATATGACATATTCCCTGTCTTTTTGTGTTATAAATATGTGATATGCTCCTCCGGTTTTTTATATAAACAATTTTTATTTTTATTGTGCAGAATGAGCTCATTATTAAGATTAATTAAAAACAATAAATATGTTAAAAATGTTATGTTTCTTCCAAATATATTTATATTTATGAAAAGAGCATAGGAGAGAGAATGAGAAACAAATATAAGAGAGTATGAGTGTAAAATTTGAGAGTGAATGTGTAATAAATGAGTAAATGAAAGAAAATTAGTGGTAAGTAAGGGATAATTACTATAAAGAAGTGTATTTAATAGGGGTAGAAAAGGAAAAAGTATTCTAACTTTATAGATATAAGGAGAAAGTTGTTTATAAAAGGATCAATCCTAAGAGAAAAAAAGTTGTTTATAAAAAGAACTGGACGGAGTAGTTTAACTTTGATGTTACATACATGTTCCAGCATGCCAAGCCACCAAGTTTATCATATGGATTTGCTGGCAAAGAAAGTTTATCATATGGATTATGAATTCTTATTATTGCAATTTTCAACTTTTTATGCATCCTCCTACAATATTAGGGTTATAATTAGGAGTCTCTTTTTTTTTTTTTTTTTTTTTTTTATAAATACAAAAAATTGAGCGTGTCATTAAATCAATCGAGCTAGCTAGGTAGTAGTTGTCAGGTTAGTGGTCTAACCATACTTGAACCAGAATGAACTATTTACAAGATTGAAACTATTTTTTTAAACTCAATAGCGTTATTTTAGACCTAGTAATGGGAGGGAAAGATTATAAAATCCAACATAATTGACTTATCCAAAACTCCTTAATGAACAGGCCAGGAAATTGGTTCACCGGCTTAAACCCGAATTGGGTTTTAATATCATATTCCAAATACGATTCATCTCAATATAATGATGATAATGGTACCTCAAACATTTAGCTTCAAAATAACTTGAACTTATTAATGAAATATTAAGTCAATGTTAATAGCAAATAACATCACATTTGCAGAGGCTTTTCTTGAGGTTGAAGGTCAGTGCAAGTGCAGTGTTGTGGCATGGTACTTGCCCCATACTCTGCAAGGAACTTCTCTGCACAGTCGGTTGCACCTCTGGTATCCGCACATGTTCCTCCCAAAGCCATCTCCTTTGGACACAACTTCCCACCACCTAAACAAACACATTCATTAAGCAATCAATTCACTACATTAGTATTCACTACACACACACATGTACGCATGTCTTACCTTGAGCTTGAGCTTGGAGGCTAAAGATACAGAGGGAAACTAAAAATAGAGAGGAAGTAGGTGTAAGAACATTCATATGTACTTGCTCAACTAATGTCAGGGTTGCAACCACATGATTTTATATTTATATGCACATAACATTGGGTTTTGCTTTAATTTATTGGAAACGGATTAGATATTTAATATTTTTTATGATGTTCATTATCTAGTGAGATCTATGTAGCCGACCCCCTCTAGTGGGGTTAAGGCTTTGTTGTTGTTGTTGTTGTTGTGTATGATGTTCATTATCTGACTGTTGAGATTCATAGAGCATGCTTTTGACTTTCATAAAACATCTTGTCGTGTCCTACACTCCCATCCATGAATCTGGCTTAATTACTAGGTCCAAGAACATTCATATATATGTGCTAAATGCATAATAACTATTCTTTTTTTTTTTTAATGAAACACAATAACAATTCTTTGAATTTGGGAAATGTGCATTAATATGTTAGACTAAATACAATGTATATATGGTAATAATATATTTATTACTCCCTCATATTCTAAAATGGAACAAATAAATAACTAATTTGCATATATTATTGATATTAGTAATGTTAGTTATTTGTAAAAATATGTAGGTTGATTTTTCTCAAATACCATACTCCCTCCGGTTTTTTTATAAGTAACAACTACCACTTTCACATGGATCAAAATGGTAGTTAGATTTAGTTAAAATCAATAAGCATGTAATATATGCAAATTTTTTTCCAATTATACCCTTATTCATAAAGAGGGCTTAAGAGAGATAATTAGTGGAAATTTAATGTGGAGAGATAATGAGTGGAAATAAGATTAATTCAGAAAAAAAATGTGAAATAAGTATACTTTATTGTAGACAGATGCTAAATGGAGGAATTTCCTCATTCTCAGTGCATGTGTGATAGTAATTATCATAAGTCATGTATTCAACAAGGGTAAAAATGAAAAGACAGATTTTTATTTTTAGACAAAGGGGATTTGTTACTTATAAAAAGGACCATACTTAAGAGAGAGAATGTTACTTATAAAAAAGACCGGAGGAAATATTTAATTATTTGTGTAGAACAACTTTTTATGGAAGCCACTTAATATGTGCAATAATAAGGATGGTTTGGGGAAAACATGACTCCCTCTAGTCCTTTTTATAGGTAATTTTTTCCTTAATTGCTCAAAATGAACCAGTAGCTAAAAATAGTTAAAAATAATAAATGTGTCAAAAATGTCATATTCCTTCTAACTATGCCCCTATTTATGACAAAAGTATATGAAAGCGAACAAGTAAAACATATGAGAGAGAATGATTATGAAATATGAGAGAGAATGAGTGATAAATGATTAAATGAAAGAGAATTAATGGTGAATGTGTGATAATTAATATAAAGATATGTATTTAATAGAGATGGAAAATAAACAAGTAATTTAACTTTCGAGACACAAGAAAAAAGTTGTTTATATTAAGGATCAACTCTTGGAGAGAGAAAATTACTTATAAAAAGGACCTGAAGGAGTATAAATTTGAGAGGCAAACTAAAGTGGCTTGGGATTTTACCTTATATTTAAGAAATAAATTTTCTAACTAGCTTCTACATTTTAAACTAGAAAGAATAGTTTTTAATAGGACTAAACTTAGTTCAAGTTAATTAGGTCCAGGTAGTCAACTCAAAGGAGAGAGAGTGAATCAACTTAGAATATGCAAGATGGAGAGACGGGAGAGCGTCAGTAAAAGCTACTGGCAAAGCGAATGGGACAGCGACGGGGGTCACTAAAGTGGTGGGCCCAACGCCAGAGGAGGCAGCTAAACTTGTGCGAAGCAGGAAGAAGGTGCAGAAAGGTGAGACTGTGGTGGTTACGGGTAGGGTCAATGTACCCAGGATGGAAGACTGGATGGAAGAGGAGAAGGATGATGTTCCTACACTGGAGATTCCAGAAGCACAGGGTGAGGAGCCAAAGATGCTGTACAAAAAAGCGTGTATGAATAGTAAGGGGTTGGAGGGGGAAGAGGAGGAGGTGGAGGATGGTTGGTGCCTGAACGATGTCTAGAAATCAAGGATCAAGATTGAATACACTAAGAAAGGGCCGAATATTATTCTACTACCTGAATACAATAACCAGATCGCAAGGAAATGGCGCCATGCAGTCATCATCACAGTGCTTGGCAGAATGGTGTGCGAAGAAACTCTTCGCCTGAAACTATCTCAGCTATGGGGTGAGGTAGATATCATTGATATTGGCTTAGGGTTCTTTATAGTTAATTGTCCATGCACAGAAACCTACGAACTAGCACTGACAGGAGGGCCATGGCTGCTGTATGATCATTACATCAGTGTTCGGCCTTGGCGTGCAGACTTTGACCCAAATAAAGATCGAGTTAATAGTATTGCAGCCTGGGTTCATGTTGCAAACTTCCTCTAGACTACTATGAAAAGGGTACGTTGTTTGTGATAGGAATCCAGATTGGTAAGGTCATTAAAGTTGATGCGAATACAATACGTCGTTTAAAAGGCAGATTTGCACGAATTTGTGTCGAACTAGATTTGAGTAAAGCTCTGGTGCCAACTATCTTGATAAATGGGGTGGAGAAGCAAATGGAATATGAAGGATTGCACCTATTTGCTTTCACTGCGGTAGATATGGCCATGATGCAGATCATTGTTCTAACACAGAAAGCTTTATAAATGGTGGCAGTAAGAACCCGATGCAGTCTGCAACTTCTACTGATATGGCGGAGGCTTCTGGGCATCTTACAAATCTGACAGAGAGTAGCAATTCGGCGCCGACGTATCGGGGCTGGATGGTGGTTCAACGGCCTTGGAAGGGGTGACGGTTGGGACAGTAAATTTGGAATGGGAAGGAAGTCAGTCGCACCTCTCGCGATCCGCGTTCAACGGGATCTTGCTTTAATGCTCTTGATATAGAGGAGCCACAAAATCTAGTCCTTAATTTAATGGTTATTATTCCCCAGAACAGTCTTGTGCCAGTCAAGACCTTGCCAAATGGAAGTAGAGCCATTAATTCGATAAAGAGTAGTGGGCCCTTGGGGGTTAAGAAGGTAATACAGGCCCAAACAGTTTAGCACAGGAAAGGCCCATTGGTGGAATACTTGGAGCTCAAAAATAAAATTGAACAAGGCTATACAATGGTTAATGAAATGGTGAGTAAGAACATGATGATTGCTGAAAGAACTAAGGCGGTGGCTGAAGCACGAATGGATACCATGTAGGTAGTCTTGCTTGACATGCAGGTTTCGGATTCTATAGATGCCTCCTCATCCCCAGCGTCTAATCCATTGGATTCGGGGGAGGGGATGAGTTCTGAATATCTAGTTCGTAGCAACCCACTTTCACGTCATGCAGCGCCTAAGGAGTCTACTTATATTGAAAACTCCAATATGAAGGTTGATGAGATAAGACGGAAGGTCCAGTTTTTCTCCTTATTCTGATTTTATTATGAAGTGCATTGTTTGGAATTGTAGGGGACGTGAACGAAACACTTCCCTTCTTTAATTAAGGAGATTTTGCGGTTTTATGACATTGACTGCCTAGCTCTTTTGGAGACTCGTTCAAGTGGGGAGAGAGCCTAGCGCATTGCGGTAAAGTTGGGATTTCCTTCTTTTGAAATCATTGATGCGGAGGGGTTCAGCGGTGGCATATGGTTCCTGTGGAAGGATTCTATTAAGAATGTGACAATTGTGGAGAAAAAAAGCACAGTTCATGCATATAGAGGCACGTGATGGTTTTCAAGCACGATGGCACATGACTATAACTTATGCTTCTCCGAACATTGTTAGAAGAAGGCTGTTATAGAATGAGTTAACTCGGCTGCAAGTTTCTCTACAGGGTGCATGGGTGATTGTGGGAGACCTAAATGCCACCTTAAACCATGCAGAAAGATTTTCCTTTGCAAATGGTGCAACCTCGGTTGACAAGGACCTAAGGACCTGGTATGATTCCTCAGGCTTGACTGATCTTAATTTTTTCGGCCCTCAGTTCACATGGCAATGTAAAGGATGTGAAGCCCGTCTTGACAGAACTTTAGTAAATGACATATGGTTGCTTTAATTCCCGGACTCCAAGGTAATTCATCTTCCCAGACTTAAGTCTGATCATATGCCCCTCCTGTTACAGCTCAAAAATAGGCAGAAGTTAATTTGAAGAGAGTGGCCATTTTGTTTTATTGCATCACTGATCTTGCATGAGGATTTTGATGGGTTTGTGAGAGATACCTGGCGACAAGAAGGTCCATGGACTGAGAACGTGGCCCAGTTTGCTAATGCTTGTTTCCACTGGAACCATGAGGTGTTTGGGTTCACTAATTATAAAAAGACGTAGTTACTAAAAAGGTGAAATGGTATCCATCATGCCCTGGGCTTGGATAGGGGCCGCTATGATCTACTGGCGCTTCAAAAAGAGATATGGTCTGAGATGGAGAAGCTGCTAATTCAGGAAAACCTTATGTGGGCTCAAAAGGCTAGAGCTGAATGGAATTTACTAGGACATAAGAATACTCGCTTTTATCACCTCCGTGCAAATGGTCAGCGCCATTGTAATCGTTTAGATGATATTAAGAATGAGGAGGGTGTTTGGATGTATGAGGAGGATGTAATCAAATCTAAAGCCACTTTATATTTTGTCCGATTATTCACCGAAGATAATGACTGTAGAGATTTTTCTGTTAGTGAGACAACTTACCCGAATATTGAGATGGATCATCTAGAATTTTGCATAATGTTGGTTACAGAGGATGAAATTAAATCTGCGTTGTTTGACATAGGGGCTCTTAACGCTCCAGGCCCTGACGGATTGAATGCTTTATTTTTTCAATCACAGTAGGAGAATGTGTCCAATTCCATTGTATCTTTGGTTACTAACCTGTTTGCTAATCCCCGAGAAATTGGGAACATTAATGGTACACTTCTAATCGTGATTCCAAAAAAGGATTCCCCGGAGTTGTTTCATGATTTAAGGCCTATCAGCTTATGCAATGTTATTTACAAGGTGATAACTAAGATCGTGACCAGGAGAATTAAATGTTTTTTGCCTTATGTTATTAGCCCAGTTCAGTGTAGCTTTGATGCTACTAAATTTTAAATATGCACCGCAAGTGTACGGGCTGTTGAAATAGTATAGTAGCATGTCATCCCACAGAGATCCAAGGTAATAGATAATTAGGCATTAAAATTCCTATTTTCATTGAAGTTGAACAAATCAAAGAAAGAGATTGAAAGACAATTTAAACAAATGCAAAAGAAATAAATCTAATGATTTAAAGATTTCAATTGATAAAAACAACCTAGAGTGGCTAATCCCTTCTTTAAGTCATAGAGCATATATTTACCCAATTAAAAGTACTTAATGCTAAATTGTTAATCTAGAGTTTAAATGAATATAAGTATCTTCCAATCACTTATACTCCTCTCTCAAGTTAAAATTGTTATTCCTAACTAATTTATTCAAGAGACAATAAATATCCAAATTCACTCTAATATGATTATATGGGTCCAATAGGTATATTCCTATCCTATTGGCAAATTAGAATAAATTCTAATCCCACATTACTTAATATTTTGGTCTAATTAAGATCCCTCTTCCAAGGCTAATCTAAATTCCCCAAATTCATACTTAATGGCGATCAAGCACTAAATAGATAAAATGTATAAGATAAAGTAAACAAGAATAACAATAAGCACAAATTAATGAGTTCATACATGCTCAAATTCTCAAATTAGTTTATAGCTACTCTAGGTTTAAAAGAAATTAGCCACAGATCGCTTTAATCAGAATCATCATCTCAGTAATGATTAAATTAAGTTCAGAACCATGAAAACTAGAGGAAAAAGGAAAATAAAACTGAAGCTACTCCAAATTTGAATTGCGAAAATTCCCTAATAGTGCTCCAAACTCCAGCCATTGTCCTTACTTCCCACCGAATTGGTTCTCTGATTCAGCTCCAAACACCCACAGTCCAGCCTTCAACCTCTCTCGCTGCCGCTCGGCTCTCTGGTTTTGAATGCTGAAGATGATGATTGATGAATTGCGGCTGTCTCTCTCCGTGTCTTAAGTCCAGCGCCTCCTTTCCATAGATGATGAATATCAATTCTCCATCCTCAGTCAATTCTTGCGGCTCCTTTTCTTTCACTGTGCAGCTATTTTTTTTCTGCTTCCCTTTCCCAATCGCTGCTCTCTCGCTCCCGGAGAGGATAAAAAAAAAAAAAAAAAAAAAAATCTCCCAATCAAATATTGCGGCTGCCCTCCTCTCCTCTCTTTTTTCAGCGCCTCTCTCAACTGGAGATGATCCAGATTCAATATTTGCGGCTGTCTCTGTTTTTTCCCGTGGCTCTTTCTGTGCGCTGTGTCTTTTCTCGTGTCTCACTCTCCGCTGATCTTTCAATGTATTGCGGCTGTCAGCCCTTCTTTTGGTTCCCCAACCCATTGCTTTTTGTAATCCCTTAGGTCATCCACTTTCAGCTCATCTTCCAGCAAAAACGCTGTCGTTTCCTCTCCCCTAATTAAAGACTTGAATTCCGTTTTTAATTTGCTATGTGGATCCTGAAGGAACACAACACACGAAACAAGTTTTAAATAAAAGAGTTGATTATTATTATTATTAGTATTTTGTAAATCCTAAATTTAACTATTTCTAATTTTGATTTAAATCTAATGAAATCCACAAATAATGCTTCAACTTTGATTTAATTTTATAATAATAAAATCTTATTGATTTCTTCCCAAATTGTCTAAATAACTCTCCAATTATATTCAAAATATCATTTAAATGTATAAAATATGGAGAGTTATCAAGCTTTGTCCCAGGGCGATTGAGCTCTAATAATATCATCATGGTGTAGAAAGTTATTCACACAATGAGAGTTAAAAAAAGTAAAAAAGGATTGATGGCTATTAAGATTGACCTTGAAAAGGCATATGACCGACTGAATTGGGAGTTTATTATGCATGGCCTATCGGAACTGCACATACTAGATAATTTGCTTGATGTCATCAAGTATTGTGTGTCATCGTCCACTATGCAGGTGCTTTGGAATGGTAGTAAGGCCGAGTCCTTCACTCCGTCACGAGTTGTTCGTCAAGGAGATTCTATTTCTCCTTCTCAATTTGTCATTTGCATGGATAAGTTGTCTCACATTATTCAAGATAGCATTCAAAAGGGTGCTTGGCGGCCTATCCGTCTAAACAGGGAGGGACCTCCTATCTCACATCTTATGTTTGCTGATGATATTGTGATTTTTGGTGACGTGTCTTTACAGCAAGTGTAGTTTATAAAAGGATGTCTACAATCCTTTGTTAAGCCTCTGGTATGAAAGTGAACGCTTCTAAATCTAGAATGATTTTCCCTCCTAGTATGAATCACAATCGCTGTCAGGAGTTAAGTGGCGAACTGGGGTTTACTCAAACCAATGATTTGGGTAAGTACTTAGGGGTTCCTATCATACATACAAGGGTGACTAAAGAAACTTTTAGGGAAGTGCTAGATAAGGTGCAGCATCGACTATCCAATTGGAAAGCTAATACACTTTTGATGGCTGGTAGACACACCTTGATCTCTTCTTTTACCTCAGTCATTCCCAATTATACCATGTAGACAGCCCTTTTGCCCACTTCTACATGTGAAGGATTGGAAAAAAGGAATAGGGATTTCCTTTGGGGTTCTTCTGCTCAACGAAAGAAGTTGCATTTGGTTTCATAGGATAAAATTTGTTAGAACAAAGCGAGTGGCAGGCTAGGTCTCAGGCATGCCAGTAAACAAAATCAAGCATTCCATATGAAGCTGGGGTGGAGTCTTGTGAAACGGAGGGATGCCCTGTGGGTTAAAGTTATTCGAAATAAATATAATTGTGGAGAAGACTTACTACCTATGATTGATAAACGGAAGCAAGGGTCTAATGTGTGGAACAGGATAAAGGATGCATGGGAAATGACTGAGGAAAATATGGTGAGGAATAGAGATAACTCTGATGTGACTTGGCAAGGCACGAAGGATGGGTCATTTTCGATTAAGGCTGCTTGTGACAGCTTAGTTAATCCTGTTAATTCTTGGGATGCTGTTTGGGGGAAGATCTGGAAGCTTGCTGTCCCTCAGAGGCGCAAAATGTTCATGTGGCTTCTTTATCATCAGCGCCTACTCACTAATGAGGCTAGAATGAAGCGGAACTTATCTGAGCACAACTGTTGTGATGTATGTGTTACCTCCGTAGAAGGGTATACTCATGTCTTACGTGACTGTAAAGAAGCGAAAGAATATTGGGAGCAAGTTGTTCCTTCGAAACTCACCAGGAGGTTTTATATGTCCAATGCATGTGACTGGGTGGCTGTAAACATTAGTTTCACATATCCACAACTGCAATATCAGTGGCCAGAATTTTTCTCGGTTTCTTGTTGTCTGCTGTGGCGTAAAAGGAACTTGTTTATATTTGAGCACACCTAGCTTCCTAATAGTGATATCTATGCATAAACAGTAGCGATACTGGGTTCTATTCAGTTGACTAGCTTTCAACTTCGGGGAACACGCGCGTCAAATGACACTGGGCTGGTCCTTCCTCGGTGGTGGCTTCCTCCTGCTCCTGGTTGGTGCACACTAAATGTGGATGGGGCGTTCTCAAATACCACAAAGCATGCAGGTTGTGGAGGTCTGTTCCGTAACAAAGACGGAGGTTGCTTAGCTGGATTTATGCACCGCCTTGATCAGAGTGATGCACTGACTTCAGAATTATGGGCATGTCTTTTAGGCCTTAAGATGGCATGGGAGCGAGGCGACAGGAAGCTAATCGTCGAGACAGATTCACTTGAGTTGGTGAAATTGCTTAGGGACGGTTGCTCGGAGCTGCACGAAAATCTTCGCTTAGTGGAGGATATCAAGGAATGGTTGCATCGGGATTGGTTTGTGCGTGTGCAGCATATATCGCGAGCTGCCAACGGGGCCGCAGACTTCTTAGCCAAACGAGCTCTTTCGCTTGCACCTGGTTTGGTGTCATTCTCTGGTAGCTTTCTAGAGTTGGATCCTTTTGTGCGTAACGACATGGCTGCTGGAAGAAATTCCAATAGGACCTAGTTTCGTTTTGTTAAGGCGTCCTTTATCAAAAAAAAAAAAAAAAGGGTCCAGGTAGCCAATGAGATTCCGACCCCTAGATTAATAGGACTAAACTTAGCTTCTAGCCTTTTACTTTTCAATTCAAAAAAAAAAAAAAAAACACTCCTATAGTTTTGTTTTAAAAAAAATGACACGAGCACTAAAAAACATTGAATTTCATTTGCCACGGAATTCGGTATATTAGATAATAATTAATAATGAATAATATATATATATATATATATTTACCGTGTTAAGAAAATTTGTTAGAGTTAGTTAAAAATCCTAAACTTTTCGAAGAGAGGGATGCGAGAGGAGAATAAAAAAAACCATTATTTAAGCGAAAAACATTATGAAAATAAAAACATACAAGAGAAATTTGGGATGAGAGAGATGAGCAAGTTAAAAGAAACTTGGAGAGAGAGAGAGAGAGCAATATAATATCTTATTTATTTTGATATTTACACCGGCTGTTCAGATACATATATCTAATATGTACATATTTAAAATTTTCAACTAATATTTTTAAATTTAAAATTGTGTCAAGTTGCTCTTAAGCTCATGGTAGCTGTAAACTCGGCTGAAATCACAGTTTTACATATTGATTCTGTTAGAGCAAGCGTGCACCCAAGAGGGGGGTGAATTGGGTGATATTAAAAATTTCGTTGCAAATATAAAATTTGACGTTGAAATTAAAACAGGAAAGAGTAGGGAAAAATATCACCGAAGTGTACACCGGGAGTTATACTGGTTCGGCCACAACCACTTTGACCTACGTCCAGTCCTCAAAGCTTCTCTGAGAGTTTCACTATATCTTCCAAGATTCAGTGGGTTCTTGGCACCTCAGTACAAGCAAGTTCCTACACCTGGACACTCACTTCCCCTTACAAGTTGTAATCCAATCCCAACTCAAGGTTCCACAACCTTAAGTTACCTCAATAACAAATATTGAGTTTGAATGAAATATCTCTCTCAAGAGTGAATAAGAATCACTGAAGCATAGAAATATAATTTCAACGTGAAAACAGAGCAATGAGCTTGATAATACGTTTGTGTGTGTTCTTGTTGTTATTTCTCTGTTTGGATGTTCCCATATATATAGATATGTTGGTGATGACCGTTGGAACATTTTCTTCTTGTCCGTTGTAGAGTGCGCAGCCACTATTGACTTTTCCAGTTTTTATGAAAAATATCCGTTGGCGGTGGTTGGCATTTGAACGTTTCATTTGACTTCCATTACTTGATATGATTTCTTCATTGTTCATATGTAAATAGGATAAGAATAGTAATACAATGAAAGATTAATCATATAGAAAACAAAACAATGAACGTTTGAATGATTTCTGGATTTCTAGATTTGCTTACTCGAGTAGCTACTCGAGTATCCCTTGAAGTTTACTCGAGTACTTACTCGAGTATCATCGGGAAATCTTTGATCAACTGCAAGTTAATGAATAAATACGAGATTACTCGAGTAGTGCATGGAATAACCAATTCTTAAACCTTTGAAAATATATGTTTACTCGGGTACTTACTCGAGTAATGCACTCACAACTTTATGAGTTACTTAGGTACCAACTCGAGTAAATCTTTACAAAAACTTTTGGTTACTCGATGCTTTACTCCAGTAATGTTGCAGGATTTCAAGGCCGAGAGCACTTACCTTGTTACTCAGATACTGACTCGAGTAATGCATTCATTTTTGCATAGGTTACTCGGGTACCACCTCGAGTAACTATACTTTTTTATGCTTGACTTACCCGGCTAATGACTTGAGGTTTACCTTCAAAATATCTCTGTATACTCGGGTACCTACTCGAGGAATCCACTTAAAATAGATCATTAAATACTTGCATATCAGAGGAATGACTCGAGGAAATTCAGATAAAACTATAACAAGTTAATCGGGTACTACCTTCAAGTTTTCACTTACTTCAGTGTGTTACTCGAGTACCTACTCGGGTAACATTGGCAGTAGTACAAAGTGCCGAGAGCACAACATTTTCAGAAACAGAGTTACTCGAGTACTTACTCGAGTATCATTGGCAACTTGAAAGCAACTGGAAGTTTTTCACATGGTTACTCGAGTAGCGCCTCGAGTAACATTGGCAGGCCGAGAGCAACAACTTGAAAGCAACTGGAAGTTTTTCACATGGTTACTCGAGTAGCGCCTCGAGTAACATTGGCAGGCTGAGAGCAACTCCAAGTATTTACCTGGTTACTCGAGTAACTACTCGAGTAACATTGGCAGGCCGAGAGCAACTTGAAAATACTTATACTATTACTCGAGTACTTACTCGAGTAACGTTGGCAGGTTACTGGAAGTTGCCTCTGGTTACTTCAAGTTTTGACTCATTACTCGAGTACCGCCTCGAGTAATGCCTTAGAAAATTTGCTTCTGATCAAGTTTCTCAGCTTTTTCTCTTGGCCTTTCTTCATTACTCCACTGCTTATCTCAAGTGATACTTATCCCTGTTATTCCTTAGTTCAAACTTGTTTATTAATTATTTCCTTTTCAAACCATTCTTTTGTTATCATCAAAACATGAGATCTAACATTCTCCCCCTTTTTGATGATGACAAAACATGGTGATTTTGGACATGGTTTTTCAAATTGAATTTTCAAATTAAATTTGTCTTATTTAGTTTGGATTCATAGCATACACCTTGCATACACAACAATTTCATTAGTCTAACAATGTATCATAATGAACTTAAAATGCAATCATAACATAAACACACTTGTATTAAACTTTAAAATTTGCAAATTACAAGAGAATTAAAAAAAATAACAAGGTCCAAAATGCTCCCTAGAACCCATATACACCCAAATACCCAAAAGAAACTAGGACACATCCACAAAATCACTCTCAAGCTCTTCTCCCCCTTTTTGGCTTCATCAATCAAGTGGAGGGCTAGGAGGCTTGACCATAGAGATAGGCTTCACAGGAAGCACTAAGCCATCATCTGAACTAGATGAATCAAAGGAGCTGGAAGAGGCTGGTTCAGGCAGATTGACTGGAGGGACATGGATGTCATCGCCGGGAGGAGAAGGTTGGAAGACAACCATAGTAGTGGTTTCTCCTTCTGGAGTGGTCTGTATCTCAGGTGTGGTCTCAGTCTCTGGTGTATGATGTTCAGAGGAGAATGAGGGAGATATTTCCTCAGTGTGGGTAGGAGATGGAGTCGGTTTAGGAGCGGTTTCTGGCTGAGGTTTTGGAGGGGAATCATCAATGGTGATGTGTATGGTCTCGTTGGTTTCTGGGTTATCCACTGAGTAAAGGATGTCTTTGGCTTGAAGCTCAGGTGGACTTGAAACCAGAGGAGTAGATGGTTCATCCTCAGTGATAGGAGTGTCTGAAGGAGTGTTCACTGGAGGTGGTGGTGGTGGTGGTGCAAATGAAGATGGACCGGCAGAAGGTCCGGGACCTAAGGAGTCCAGTCGTGCCAGAATCAATCTCAAGGTCTCACCTTGGGCACGTTGCTCTGCTACCAATTCCTCATGCCTCTTGTCCATTCTCTCAACCAACTCTCCCATCTTGGTATTCATGTGGGTTATTAGTTCGGCATTCGTGTTGGCGATATCCACATGGAAACCTCTCAGCATATTTTCCATAAAATGCTGGAGAGTGGCATTGAGGAAAGATGGCGATGATATGGTAACAGCTGGAGCAGATGACTGAGTGTCATCTAACTTGCTGGTCTCTGCCTCAGTGGTCTTCCTCTTCTTCTTTGACCCAGATTCCAGAGGGCCTTTGAGAGGGATATCTATGTTCAATTTCCCAATTTGGTTTCTCCCAACTGGAGTCAACCTCTCAATGGGCTCCTTGTTATCCAAATACCATATTTTGTTCTCTTTTAGGATTAGAGAAATAATCTGAGGATATGGCATTGGTGTTGTAGCCTTCCCATCCACCTTATACCTCTTCATCTCTGAGAAAATATATTCCCCTAGATCCTTTTGTTCCTTCAAGAGCAGTGAAGCAAACCACCTAAAGTCCCTATCGGAGAAATGGGTGTAATTGTTGGCTTTGTTCACTAGGGACCTAGAGTAGATATACCATAGGACCCTGTGATGATCACACATATCACTCGGTTTAAAATTTAGGGGGCCAACTAGCTCACCGGGTTTAAGAATGGTAAAGATTTGGTTTGGCTCAAGTTGGGAATAGATATCATCTGGGGGGTTCTCTATCCCTAGCCACAAATTAATCCTAGAGGGTGATATCAGTATCTTTTGACCTCTAACTGTGGTGGTCATCTCTTCCTCAACTGAGGTTCGGTTAGGCTCATTTATGATTTCTAGGTTACAATAAAAATGAGTGATCACTTTGTGCAAAAAGGCAATCTAATGGATAACCAAGGCATAAATGGATCTAAATAAAGACTTAGGTCATGCTTCACTACCTCTTGAAGTAGCTTGAGATCCACGTAGTGTGTCTTGCACACTTTCCTCCTGGAGAATTGAGATAGGTACTTTGGGGATTCCACCAATTTGCTGACATTGAATCCCTTTGGTGGGTTGGTGATCTCTTCTTCCGGCACTTTGGACTTCTTGGAAGATTGTCCCTTCTCCATTTGATCAATGATGTTTGCCATAGCTGCAGCCACATTCCTATCATATTTAGGCTTTTTGGGTGGCTTAGGAGTGAAAGAAGGGGTAGAGGAATCAGAGGGAGGAGGTGAGGGAGATTTGGCACTCTTCCCTCTTCCGGTTGAGGTACTCTTCTTGGATTGAGCCCTTGTAGAAATAGGCTCTTTAATCACCACACCTTTGGGTTTTGATTGAGATAGAGGAATTTTAGCTTTTGGTCTTGGAGTGAGTTTTCTTCTCTTCTTGGGAGGAGAAGAAAGAGGATCAGAGTGATGTTGGGAATCAGAGGAGTCTATGGGAGTAAGATTTTTAGTTCTCATCCTTCTGAATGATTGAAAACTAGAATCTTCAGAAAAACAGAGACTCAGACACGATTTAGGGCACTGGGATTTTGAGCAAAATAGGTGGTTTCTAGGAATGAAAATGGTTGGGTTTTGACGGAAATGGGGCAAGGAATCACTTGTGAAAAATTTTTGTGAGAGAGAATAGTGATTTACTCGAGGAGATTTTGTGGAAATGACCGAGTTTGCGACAGATAAAGCCCTAGAACCCGACGTTACTAGAGGCCTTACTTGAGTAACCTTCAAGTTTACTCGAGGCCTTCCTCGAGTGTTCATACAGAAAAACTTTAAAATGAATTATTTAAAATGCATACCTGGCATGAATAATATTGTAATTATTCATGGATGTTCCCTCGATCATTTATAACCCATTCTGAGCAGATTTGAGTCATTATTCATCAATTTTGAAAATCTGGACTTGCAGTTACTCGAGGCCTTACTCGAGTATTCTTTAAGTTTACTCGAGGCCTTCCTCGGGTAACCTGAGTTTTCAACTTGTGACTCTTCATTTCTTTGTAACTGAGCCGTTAGATTTGAAAATCAAGTAACTTGATCCGTTACTTCCAGTTTTGAAGTCCATTACTCGAGTGCATACTCGAGTAAAGTGCTTCTTTACTTCAAGTTGTTCCTTGGGTATTGCTTCTCTGTCACACAATACTTCAAGTTGGTACTCCAGTAAATGTGTCCGCTGATCACCTCTGTTTTTGTTTCTCAAAACAGAGTTTCAACCTTCCTGCAAAACAAATTTCTATATACTCCGATGCTTAAGTTAGTAATCATCAAAACTTTAACAAATGACTTCATCTAATATTATGAGAAACTGAAATAACTTACAATTCATTGGGATTTACCATTCCCAATTCTCTTCTAATGTATAGAAATTGATCTTTTGCAAGAGGTTTTGTGAAAATATCTGCTAGTTGAAGATGAGTAGGAATAAATATCACTTGCACATCTTTCTTTTGAACATGATCTCTGATGAAGTGATGTATGACATCGATATGCTTGGTTCTAGAGTGTTGAACTGGATTCTTTGCCAAGATTATCGTACTAGTATTATCACAATAGATTGGTATTTCTTTGAGATAAATACCAAGATCTTGTAGTTGTTGTTTTAACCATATTACTTGTGCACAACAACTTGAGACTGCAACATATTCAGCTTCCGTTGACGAAAGAGACACTGTATTTTGTTTCTTGCTGAACCATGATACAAGAGATCCTCCAAGAAATTGTCCTTGTCCACTGGTGCTCTTTCTGTCTGTTTTGTATCCTCCATGATCTGAATCTGAATATGTAACAAGATATTCACTTCTTCCTTTGGGATACCACAGACCCAATTCGGGTGTGTCAGCAAGGTATCTAAAGATTCGTTTGACTGTTTTAGCATGTGATTCTTTTGGTGCCGATTGATATCTTGCACATATGCCAACACTAAATTGGATGTCCGGTCTACTTGCCGTGAGATAGAGTAATGATCCAATCATTCCTCTATACTTTGTTATGTTGTAGTCTTTCCCTTTGACATCAGCATCAAGTAACGTAGTTGAGCTCATAGGCGTATCCGTGCCATTTGCTTCATCCATTCCATACTTCTTCAATAGCTCTTTTAAATACTTTGTTTGAGATATGAAGATTCCATTCTTTCTTTGTTTGATTTGTAAACCGAGAAAGAAATTCAGTTCTCCCATCATTGACATCTCAAATTCTCCCTGCATTATCTCAGAAAATTCCTTACACAGAGATTCATTAGTAGCACCGAAAACAATGTCATCAACATATATTTGAACAATTAAAATATCATTGTGTTTTCGTTTTATAAAGAGTGTTGTATCAACTTTTCCCCGTACAAAACCTTGATCGATAAGAAACTTACTGAGCCTTTCATACCAGGCTCTAGGAGCTTGTTTTAAACCATATAAAGCCTTTTTAAGTTTGAAAACATGGTCAGGTTTAGTAACATCCTCAAAACCTGGAGGTTGTTCTACATACACTTCTTCTATGATGTAACCATTTAGAAAAACACTCTTTACATCCATTTGATAGAGTTTGAATCCTTTGATGCATGCAAAGGCTAAGAGTACACATATAGCTTCCAATCTAGCCACTGGAGCATACGTTTCCTCATAATCAATCCCTTCTTCTTGATTATAGCCTTTGGCCACCAATCTTGCCTTGTTTCTGACAATAATTGCGGATTCATCGAGTTTGTTCTTGAATACCCATTTAGTACCAATGATCGGATGATCTTTGGGTCGGGGCACCAAATCCCAAACTTGATTTCTCTCAAATTGATTTAGTTCTTCTTGCATTGCTATAACCCAATCATTGTCTGATAGGGCTTCATCAATGTTAGAAGGTTCAATCTCAGAAATGAATGCAGAAAAACTTACTTCATTGAAAATTCTATTTCTAGTTTTGATCCCTTCATTCACATCTCCTATGACTTGATCTAAGGGATGACTTTTGTTGTATTTCCAAGCTTTAGGTTGTCCTAGGAATTGTTCTTCTTCCTTAGTTTCATCAACCTCTGGAATAAGAGATTTAGAAATAGATTGACCATTTTCTTGATTTAAAACAACTTCCTGTTCTTCATCAATGGTTTTTTCATAGGATTCAAATTCATCAAATACAATATGAATTGATTCTTCAATAATACATGTTCTTTTATTGTAAACTCTATATGCTTTCCTTCATCTGTTTTAGAATCAAATTTTCCTAAGTTATCTTTACCATTATTATGAATGAAACACTTACAACCGAAGATGTGTAGATGAGCAATGTTTGGCTTTCGTCCTTTGTACAACTCGTATGGTGTCTTTCCAAGTTTTGTTCTGATATATGCTCTATTTGAAATGTAGCAAGCTGTACTCATAGTATCAGCCCAGAACACTTGAGACACATTCTTTTCATTCAACATTGCTCTAGCCATTTCTGTGAGCACTCTATTCTTGCGTTCCACGACCCCATTTTGTTGAGGCGTTCTTGGAGCAGAAAAATTGTGATCAATACCATTAGTATCACAATATTCTTCAAAGGCTTGCTTTTCAAATTCTCCACCATGATCAGTCCTAATACCTGCAATGGACATACCTTTCTCATTTTGCACCTTTTTGGCAAAAACAATAAATTCTTCAAAGGTCTCATCCTTTGATGATAGAAAAATAACCCATGTAAATCTAGAGAAATCATCAACAATGACCAATGAATAAAGCTTGCCACCAAGACTCTTTACTCTTGCTGGACCAACTAAATCCATATGCAATAATTGTAATGGTCTATTTGTTGAAATCTCATTTTTCAATTTGAAGGATGATTTAGTTTGTTTACCCTTTTGACATGCATCACAAATAAAGTCATTTTTGAAATTTACTTTGGGTAAGCCAAGCACTAAATCCTTTTTGAGTAATTTGCCTAGTTGATGCATATTGACATGAGCCAATCTCTTATGCCATAGCCAACTTTCATCGGCATTACTCAGAAAACAATTTTCAGATTCATTTCTACTAATATCTAGAGTATAACAGTTACCTTTTCTTTTTGCTCTGAGCTTAGCCTTGATATTCTTCTTATCAAGCTATAAGTCATTCTTGTTGATGATTAAGCATTCTTCTGAGTCAAATATTACCCAGTTGTCTTTATCTGCACTTTGACTTACGCTCAGCAAATTATGACACAAGCCTTCAACATAATATACATCTTTGACTTGTATTCCTTTGTCATTTTTGATTTCACCAATTCCTGCTATCTTTCCGGATTGATTTCCTCCAAATTTTACCTTTCCACCTTCCTTAGGTTGCAATGTGGTAAAACTTTCAAAATCTCCGGTTATATGTCTAGAGCATCCACTATCTATGTACCACTTGCTATTTTTGGATGCTTTGAGACATACCTGCTATCAAATTACTAAGTCTTAGGTACCCACATCTTTTTGGGTCCTTTTGGGTTAGTACAAATAATTTTCTGAATATATGAACCTTTAGGCACCCATTTGTAGGTTCCTATTGTTCCTTTCTTCTTATGAATGCATGAAGAAGTATAATGTCCTTTTCTATTACAGTAGTTACAAAAAGCAAAAGGATTTGATGTATGCACAGAATGCTGGAAATAATTCAAGTAAGACTTACCTCCTGCTTTCTTTCTACCTTTTCTTCTATCTGATTTTGGATCATATCCAATTCCAGATCGATCATTTACAAATCGTTGAGCTTTTAAAATAACATTTAGCATCTCACTTCCTTGAGTAAATTTTTCAAGAGTTTTTGTGAGATCATTGTTTTTCTTTTTCAAAGAAGAACAATTTTCACAATCCTTTTCTAAACGTTCTTTAATTTCAAATTCAAGAGCTTTGTTTTTCTTTTTGAAAACTACCAATTCTTTAACTACTTTGATGAATTCAGAATGTAAAGCATTATATTCAGAAAGTAATTCATCATAGGTAGGTTCAGAATCATTTACCTCTTCTTCGGTTTCTTCTTGAGCAGCAAGACATATGTTAGCTACTTCTTCCTCATCACTTTCTTCGTCAGAAGAGCTATCACCCCATATAACAGATACGAAGGCCTTCTTTTTGTTGAAGAATTTGCCTTTTCTCTTTTCTTTGCTCTTTTGATTCAATTCTGGACATTCTGATTTGATATGTCATGGTTTTCCACATTCGTAGCAAATGATATGATCTTTGTTGCTAGTTCCACCTTTTTGAAAGTGTTTGAATCCTTGTCCTTTCTTGTAGAACTTTCTGAATTGTTTTATGATTAGGCCCATTTCATCATCGTCAAACTCTTCATCCTCATCTTGATTCTCTTCTTTTACCTTTAGTGCAAGACCTTTCTTTTTCTTGTCACCAATGTCATCTAGTTCTCGTTTGAACTTTAGTTTGCTTTCATATTCGAAAGACTTCCAAATAGAGAAGCAACTGATCTTATTGATTCTCCTTTTGCTTCTTCTATTGCAGTAACTTTTGCTTCCCACTCTTTAGAAAGAATATTCAAAATCTTTCGTACTTGAGTGTGCTGATCATAGACTTTCCCAAGAGCTGCAAGTTGGTTAACAAGGTGAGTATATCTAAGTTCGAATTCAGAAATCGACTCACCTGATTTCATTCGAAGCAGATCGAATTCGGTGACCAAAGTGTTGATTCGATTCTCTTTTATTCCCGAAGTTCCTTCATGAGTTATTTCCAGAGCTTCCCACATTTGTTTTGCTGTTGGAAGTGTGCAGATTCTGAAATATTCACTTTGACTCAAAGCGCTTTGTAACATCAGAATTGCTTTACTGTTGAGAGTGATAAGTTTCTTGTCATTCTCATCATATTCCGCTGGCGTCTTTGGAATTTTCTGAGAATCTACAATCTTTGTAGGTTGATAGTTTCCACTCTCAATTACATCCCATAGCCCATATTCAGTAGCCATCACGAACACTCTGAACTTAGCTTTCCAGAAAGAGAAATGTTCTCCATTGAAACTAGGGGGTCTAGTGATGGATGCTCCGTCGGGAAGAATTCCTTCACCCATGCTTGCCATTGGATCCTTCTTAGGTTGTTAAACCTTAACAAGAAGACCTACGCTCTGATACCAAATGTTAGATCAAGCGTTTCACCCAAGAGGGGGGTGAATTGGGTGATATTAAAAATTTCGTTGCAAATATAAAATTTAACGTTGAAATTAAAACAGGAAAGAGTAGGGAAAAATATCACCGAAGTGTACACCGGGAGTTATACTGGTTCGGCCACAACCACTTTGACCTACGTCCAGTCCTCAGAGCTTCTATGAGAGTTTCACTATATCTTCCAAGATTCAGTGGGTTCTTGGCACCTCAGTACAAGCAAGTTCCTACACCTGGACACTCGCTCCCCCTTACAAGTTGTAATCCAATCCCAACTCAAGGTTCCATAACCTTAAGTTACCTCAATAAGAAATATTGAGTTTGAATGAAATATCTCTCTCAAGAGTGAATAAGAATCACTGAAGCATAGAAATATAATTTCAACGTGAAAACAGAGCAATGAGCTTGATAATACGTTTGTGTGTTCTTGTTGTTATTTCTCTGTTTGGATGTTCCCATATATATAGATATGTTGGTGATGACCATTGGAACATTTTCTTCTTGTTCGTTGTAGAGTGCGCAGCCACTATTGACTTTTCCAGTTTTTTTGAAAAATATCCGTTGGCGGTGGTTGGCATTGAACGTTTCATTTGACTTCCATTACTTGATATGATTTCTTCATTGTTCATCTGTAAATAGGCTAAGAATACTAATACAATGAAAGATTAATCATATAGAAAACAAAACAATGAACGTTTGAACGATTTCTGGATTTCTGGATTTGCTTACTCGAGTAGCTACTCAAGTATCCCTTGAAGTTTACTCGAGTACTTACTCGAGTATCATCGGGAAATCTTTGATCAACTGCAAGTCAATGAATAAATACGAGATTACTCGAGTAGTGCATGGAATAACCAATTCTTAAACCTTTGAAAATATATGTTTACTCGGGTACTTACTCGAGTAATGCACTCACAACTTTATGAGTTACTCGGGTACCAACTCGATTAAATCTTTACAAAAACTTTTGGTTACTCGATGCTTTACTCCAGTAATGTTGCAGGATTTCAAGGCCGAGAGCACTTACCTTCTTACTCGGATACTGACTCGAGTAATGCATTCATTTTTGCATAGGTTACTCGGGTACCACCTCGAGTAAATATACTTTTTTGTGCTTGACTTACCCGGGTAATGACTTGAGGTTTACCTTCAAAATATCTCTGTATACTCGGGTACCTACTCGAGGAATCCACTTAAAATAGATCATTAAATACTTGCATATCAGAGGAATGACTCGAGGAAATTCAGATAAAACTATAACAAGTTAATCGGGTACTACATTCAAGTTTTCACTTACTTCAGTGTGTTACTCGAGTACCTACTCGAGTAACATTGGCAGTAGTACAAAGTGCCGAGAGCACAACATTTTCAGAAACAGAGTTACTCGAGTACTTACTCGAGTATCATTGGCAACTTGAAAGCAACTGGAATTTTTTCACATGGTTACTCGAGTAGCGCCTCGAGTAACATTGGCAGGCCGAGAGCAACTCCAAGTATTTACCTGGTTACTCGAGTAACTACTCTAGTAACATTGGCAGGCCGAGAGCAACTTGAAAATACTTACACTATTACTCGAGTACTTACTCGAGTAACGTTGACAGGTTACTGGAAGGTGCCTCTGGTTACTTCAAGTTTTGACTCATTACTCGAGTACCGCCTCGAGTAATGCCTTAGAAAACTTGCTTCTGATCAAGTTTCTCAGCTTTTTCTCTTGGCCTTTCTTCATTACTCCACTGCTTATCTCAAGTGATACTTATCCCTGTTATTCCTTAGTTCAAACTTGTTTATTAATCATTTCCTTTTCAAACCATTCTTTTGTTATCATCAAAACATGAGATCTAACAGATTCTATTATTTTTACATTTCTATCTTACAAAATCATGTAAACTTACTATTAAACTCGTGTTAGTTTTCTTGATTTGATCATGTTCAATGATTTTATATATATATGAACTTCATAAAAATTTCTGTGTTGAGTATGATAAATTATAAATATTGATGGATTCAATTTTAATCATTCATAATTAAAATATATTTAAATAAAATTATTCTCATTTTTATATTTTTTATTATTTAATTATATTTTAAAACACCTATTTATTAACAAAACTCTCATGAGCTAATGATCTAGATCAAATTTACATTCTTGTTATGAGTTTATTTCAACTCGTAAGTTTGACAATCATGCTTTTAATTATTTGTCTTAGGCTTTTGTGGGAGTTAATTGACTAAATTGGGCATAACTAGATGGTAAAGTGAGATTTGAGTGCAAGGATAATTTGGGAATAAAGTAGATAAAATGATTTGAGTGCCAGGAGAGGAGAATGAAAAAAAAGGAAAAATCTCAAAAAAAAAAAAATACCAATTCAATTTTGAAGCTCTAAAAAGATAATTCTAATATACAAAATCCTACAGTATTTTGCCAATATCAATTTGAGATTTTAATATTTGGGCCTATTGAAGTTCCCAAGTTTTGAACTGGTAAAAAACAGTTGTTGACGACGTTATCAAAGTGATGAAAACTGCATCATAAAAAAATGGTGAAAATTGCCAGAGGTGATACCAATCTTGTAGTAAGTTGTAATAAACGACGTAAATAATAATCCCCTGATTGAATTCCCGCAAGTTTTGAAGTGGTAAGAAACAACTGTTAATGACGTTATCAAAGTCGTAAAAATCGTTGGAAGTGCTATCGGTCTCTCCTCGCTCAAACGGCATAAATAATGACCCCTATTAAATTCAGGAGAGAAGCCTCTCCATTTTTCTCCACTTCTTTATCATCACCGTTAGATTAACTTTGAACGGTTGAGATTCAATATCCTATAAAAAGTAAAAAAAAAAAAATATATATATATAATATTTTAATAAAAGTATAAAGATATGAACTAGTTATATCAAATTTTAATTATTAAAATTTATTTATATAAATTTTTTGTTATTTAATATTATAATAATATTTTTATAGGATTTTGAATCTCAACCATTCAGAATTAATTTAAAGATGAAAATAAAGAAGTGGACGGTAAAGAAAATGGAGAGACCTCTCTCCTATTAAATTCGCCCAAGTTTTGAAGTGGTAAAAAACAGTTGTTAATGGTATTAGCTAAGTAATGAAAATTACTGGAGGCGTAAGTTGTCAGTTTCGTTGCTAGTGTCATAAATTACATAAATAATGACCCTTTTTTGAAAAAAAAAAATCTCATGGGCTCTTGCATCTTTTTCCTCAAATACTTAAATAATATTCTCTCCAGTCCTTATTATAAGAGACCAAAATTTAAATTATCTTGGTCTTTCTTATAAAAGCTCAATAAGAGTTATCTCAACATTTAATGAGATTTTTTCATTTATACCCCTTATTAATTTTATATATTACATTAATTAAAGGGTTGATGATACTTATATTTACTATATTTCTCTCTCTTACTTATCCCTTTTAAATAAGGGTACACTTGAAAAAAAGTTTATTTTAAGACATACTACATATTATTTTTAACTAATTTTAACCACTTTCTTAAACCATATAATTTGGTTATTATGCTCTTATAAATAGGATTGGAGGGAGTAGATACCATTTGGCCAATGTGGGATTTTGTATATTAGGATGACTTTTTTGGAATTTCAAAATTTAAGTGGTATTTTTATGGGATTTTTCCCAAAAAAGAACCCATTATTCAAGTCAAAAATAAAAGGGACAAATACATTTTTTTAAAAAAATAAGATGTAAATATTTTATTAACTATTAGAAAGGGTCTTGCTGTAAGGATCAATGAGTATGATCCTAAAAACAGGACCCGATGGAGCATGTTAATCAAAATAACTGTACTAGTATAACTTTGGTAGTTACTCCCTATCCTTTACGTAACAACTAGATAATTAATTTATATACATTAAGAAAATTAGTTGATGTATTTATTTCACTACTGATATAAAATATGTGTTGATTTTCTTAAAATACCATTTTTAATCATCATTTACATCGAAACTACCTTTGATCCTTATTACACATACAAACAATAAAAATAGTTAAAGGTTGTAATTTTGGAACAAGGGGAAGGAAGAAGTATTAATTAATTAAAATAAGCCAAAGTTACCGTTATTTTATTTAATTTGCAGAAAATATAAAGATACACTGGATATAGTTTATTAGCAAACAATGTGACATTTGCAGAGGCGTTTTTGTTGAGGTGGAAGGTCAGTGCAAGTGCAGTGTTGTGGCATGGCTTTTGATCCATACTCTGAAAGGAACTCCAATGCACAGTTGTAGCCTCCTCTGACTCCTCCACAGCTTTCATCCAAAGTCATCTTCTTTGGACACATCTTCAAACCACCTAATTCATATTATATAGTAGTAACTATTAGAAGATAGGGGTATTTCTGTAATTGTATAGGATAATTTGTAATTTGTAATTGTTAGTTGTTTAGTGTCTATTTTATTTTTTTAGTCAGGTACTGAGGGTATAAGGGTCATATGAGTAATAACCTGATAATGTCTATGGCTCTCACAGGTTTACTAATTGTATATATATACGTGTGTACTTGCTATTGATGGTCAATGAGAAATATTACATTTCCACCAAATTGGGTTTGAGCTTTCAGGTTATTAGATTAACATGGTATCAGAGAACCGGGTCGGATCCAATTGATTCACGGAAAATCAAGAAGCCCGATCAGAAGCCCAAGAAGCCGCGTTGCACTGCCAAGAACCATCGTTTGGTTCAGTTTCTTCACCACGCTGGGTCGCCGAGTCTCTCGAGAGAAAAAGGAACCCTAGATCGCGAGCCTTCCTCCCTCGATCGCGAGCCTTCCTTCCTCGATCGGTCAAGATTTCACCATGGGAGAGCCGAAATCACCAGCGGATTTGCTATCATTCACTCACCCGCTGTTCCTTCACCCCTTGGACACCCAAGGCTCCTCTATCATTTCACACACTCTCACCGGCATCGACAATTACACCGTTTGGAGTCGAGTGCTGAGGATCGCTTTAAAGGGGAAACACAAGTTGGGGTTTATCGATGACAGTTGCAGAAAGGAATTTCAACCGAGGGAGCTTTAAGATCAGTAGGAACGGTGTGATGTGGTGGTTCTTTCTTGGCTATTAAATTTGATATCTAAGGAGTTGGCCAGCGGTATCATTTTCTTTGAAAGCTCACACCATGCCTGGACCAATCTCAAGGAGCGGTTTGACAAGAAATCTGGCTCTCGCATCTTCGCTCTGCACCGAGAGATCAACTGTCTTCGACAAGGTTCAGCTTCTGTTACTTCATACTATTCCAAGTTAAAAGAATTATGGGAGGAGCAGTCTGCTATTTTGGCTATCCCATCGTGTAGTTGTGAAACCGCGAAGGCTTATGCCGAGGCAGTGCAACAGTGGAAACTTCTGCAGTTCCTAATGGGACTCAACGAATCATACTTTCAAGCAAGAAGTCAGATCTTGCTTATGATTCCATTACCTTCTGTGAATGACGCATATGGCATGATCATTCAGGATGAGACTCAGAAAGTCATCGCCAATGGTGAGAAAAATACACCAAATGAAGGAATTGCCATGTTTGCAAAAGGAAGAGGCCGCGGGGACACTGGAATTGAGTGTACTCACTGTTTAAAGAAAGGACATTCACGAGAAAACTACTTTGAGCTGATAGGATATCCACCCAACTTCTGAGGAGGAAAATCCAAGCAAACTAAGGGCCCAAATAGCAGTGCCTCGGGTTCCCTGAGTGATGCTGAGGCACACACCAGTGATGGCTGTCACACCCTCATTTTATTTCCAACTATTTCAGAGTATTTGCGGAAAACGATACGCAGTTCAATAGGCAACACAGGAATAGCATAAACATACTGATATTATATGCACGATTATAAAAATTCCCCATAGGGGTTTGTACTTGATAATTACAATTAATGTAACATCGCAGCGCTACTTAGGTGTCTAAACCCGTCCCAGTGAAACGGAGACATCGTCTTATCTTCATTCCACCATCGCAATTCCCTTCGTACAGTTCTCTTTATTGCTCTCTGCATAGCTTCTGTCTTCGCCTGTCTAAATTGTTGGTAAGGGAGGGTGAGATTCTGGGGAATCTCAGTAGGAAAGCAATACCAATATGCATGCAAGATAAGTACTTAATGCATGACGTGCTTGCATTACATAACTCATGCTCACACAATGACATATCTGCGTGCTCAATGTTTCAAACAATATACGTATGGCCATAGCATAAACAGGAACAGAGCTTCAATTATTCATCTATGTTTCACATCATCAGGAAAAGCAATAACATGCATCAATACACCAGCACAAATATCAAATACATGCAGGAGAGGTAAGTTCCCTACCTTAATCGCCCTTCCCTGATCTTCGAATAACATGCCTCGATTTGCGTGACAATCCCTCGAGCTCTCTACTCGGTCCTAGAACGTCAAATGTATAGTTTAGACACTTCCATAGTGTTTCTGGTGGTTATATTAGTCTATGGTGAAATTTTACCAAAATGCTCCCGGGACCCCGGCCCGGCCCCGATGGCACGTTTTCCCAAAATTTTGACTAGGGCTATTCTGACTTATTTTTGCCCAAGGAATCCATTTCCGGCCTCGAAATTGCCAAATTCATGGTCAAATTACGAAAATACCCTGACAGCCCCTATTTAGTGATTTCAGTGGCGTTTTCGTAAATATGCTTTTTCGGCCTCTACCGAAAAAGTGCCCAACTGTAACCCCACCTATTTTTGCCCACTGAGTCCAATAGAACCATTTATTTCATGAAAATCCAACTCCAACTACCAGATCTGGTCTGGCCGAAATATTAGTCAAAAATTGGAAAAATGGAGTTTTGTGTTTTAGCTCCCAAAACTTGTACTTTTTCACTTCTAATCCTTGATTAACTCACTTAAACACTTCTTAACCATGATTCAAAGAAATTTGGGCAGCATAACCCCTTAGGATTAGCACTTTCCAAATTTACAAACTCAACAAAATAACCAAATCCAACCATAATCATCAACAATAACCACATCTAACATAATCTTAGGATTTGTGAAGTTACCTTCTTGAGTTCTTGAAATTTCTCTCTCTAGGAGTCCTCCTCTCTCTCTCCTTGAGCTCAAGATTTGCTTGCTAAACATAGTGTTTCATGAAGAAGAAGAGATTAGAGAAGAGATTATACAAATTGGAAGCCTTAAAACTTGGATCCACAAGATCTTACCTTAAGATTTCTCCTCCTTCTCTCTAGATTTCCCAAGCTCTCCCTCTCTCTCCTTTTCTTGTTGCAAGTGATGAAAATGAAGGTAAGAGAAAGATGAAGCCTTGCTTCATAAGCTTCATAAATATCTCACCTAATTTCTCTTAATTATTTCATCTTAACCCTTGATCTCATCAATGGTTGAGATTGCAACACCTTTTATGTACTTGGCCTTATCCACTTCCAACTTGTGTCATAAGCCTCCAATTGCAATTTAACCAATTTTCCTCCATTTGGTTAGCCCAAAAATGTCTTAAGGCCCTTCATGCACACAATTTGGTCTTTCATTCCATTAATCAAACTACATGTGCCAAGAAATCATATTTTAATCCAATTTCCACATGTGCTTATATCTTAGAAATTCTTATTTAATTGTTTGGCATTAGATGATACCACTTGGCATGTTTACCTTCCAAGTAAATATTTCCTTTCTCCTAAATATCCACCAACAAAAGAAAAATATGGGCATTTACTTTACTCCACAAATCTCAATTTATTCCACCAAGATTATTCAATTTATACATTTTCCTTTATTTTCCTTGATTAATTGAAATTAACTCCAATTAATTGGAAAATAATTAATCTTGGGCTAAATTGGCAAAATTATAATTTTGCTATCACCTTTGTAATTTAATTCAATTCTTGAATTCATTTACTCATTTTCTTATGAATATGAATATTTCAAAATTCATAAGATCCAAAGTTCATAAATATTCACCATTTTATTGAATATATATAATAATTACAATATATTCTTGGTGAATAAAATTTGGGATGTTACAGTTCTCCCCCACTTAATTAAATTTCGTCCCCGAAATTTGCTACGCTTACATAGCTATAAACTCCGGGTAACGCTTTCTCGTATTCAGTTTGTTTTGATTATCACCCTACTACAAATCTTAATGATCGCAGTACCACATTACAGTCGCACCATAAAGGTACGTCTCCATATTTTCAGTGCAACACAATTGCTGCTAACTCAAGATCATGTGTGGGAATTTTTTTTTTGTTTTTTCATTAGGCTTCCATTAGCTAGATGCATAAGCCAATACATGACTATGCCACATTAAAACACTTCCCAATCCTGCCTACTGGCATCAATAAGGACAACAAGTGCCCACAGTGGATCATGGATTCTCAATATCAATACCAACGTTAATTTTCGTCTTAACTCAGTGAAGCCCTTTTTCCCAGTTATGGTCCCACAGATAATGTTGAGTTTTTTTTTTTTCAAGTTAACCTAGTCAAAGGCAAAACTATTCTGGAGAAATTCAGTATGCATCTTTTGTAATATTCAGTAAGACCCAGAAAACTGCGCATTTCAGAAACAGTCTCTAACCCTTTGTTTTTCAGTTCAATACTGCTTCTACCCTACAATTAATGAATCCCAGAGACTATATGGCCCAGAAACTTAAGCTCTGGAAGCCAAATCCCACTACCTTAGTTGGATCCCACTTGATCTTTGTAGTAACACACAGTCGTTTATAGAACATGCGATAATGTATATGCCTTGCACCATATAATGCAATATTATACTAACACATATCTTAGTTCAGTCGGAAATGTGTTCAGAGCCAACCATTGTTGCAACCCCTACACATTCCGTACCTCAGTCCTTGACTGGGCATATCAGTGTACCAGAAGGCACTGCCCGTAGGCATTATTCATCAGTGTACCCGAAGGCACTGCATATCATACATATTGCAGAAGATGGCATATACAAAGCATATAAACATTCACAGTGTTCGGAGGATAGAGTTACTACATTGGCCTGATTAATATCGAATTCCTAATCTTCCCCTGGTCTGTGTTTTGTTACATCTCTCGCAGCTCATTACTATGATCCTTGATCATTACATACCACTTATTATCGATAATGCACAGTTCAGTGTACCCGTAGGTACCATGTTCAATGTACCCGAAGGCACTATGCATCAATTTCGGTAAGTCCACCCCCTGTCAGTAAGCCTAATTCAGGCCCAAGGGACATGGTTCAGGATTCATCAGTTTCGGTAAATCCACCCCCTGTCAGTAAGCCCAACCTAGGCCCAAGGGACATGGTTCCTCACAATGTGACTGGCAACAACGCCAACACGTCTTATTTCCAGAGGATCTCTGTTCGCTACCGCTATCAGCCTGATACAGCTTTTTATCGTTGTTCCTCAGAGGGAACTTTCTGATTCTTACATTTCTGGGAAGAATTCCCACTCTTCTGGCGAATCTCCGGTCTCTCCAACCTCTGTTACTCCTGGAGACGCCGGCCTCAACTTTGGACTGTGCACTGGAAGACTCAGCACGCTCTTCTATGTTGTGGAGCGCATACGCGCACTGTTGTGCATGAGGTAATCGATCATCGACCCTCTATCTGGAACCTGCTGGTTTACTATCATCTTGTTTCCATTGCTAATCACGATCACAGGCTCACTCGAACTGTTCATGATATCCTCTGATACCGCTGGCACTATTCTGATACCACTGGTACCCTCCTGATACCACTATCATGGCTGCAGCTATCGTTGTTACATCCACAGAAACCATCACCACCATCAACTGGATACTGGTACAGCCTCTGTATGCACTGATACTACTGATACCATTCTGATACCACTGATATCATCCTGATACCACTGATATCATCCTGATACCATTTCCAGGTGCACCAGTACCACCGATACTACAATCTAGGTATCGATGTCACCTCTGAGTACCCTGATACCCCTATTCCCTGATACTGTCGTTACCGTCCTGATACCGCACCGTCACGAATCGGCTCCCATGGTATCCTTGTCTTTACAGACTGCAGCTCCTCAAAAATACTTTGACTAGCGGTACCCTGGTTCACCCACGAGAGTAAACCCTCTTGTTCCTCGCTCGAACTGCTTCAACTGAAACCGCTCATGGTTTCTATCACTACGCAAACAAATCATATCAGTATACTATCCTGTTGCCAGAACTGCCACTCTGTTAGAATCACTTACGCTTCTCCAAAACCGCTTTGGGCACATCCAGAACCGCTTTGGGCTCATCCAAAACCGCTTTGGGCTCATCCATAACCGCTTTGGGCACATCCAGAACCGCTTTGGGCTCTGATACCAAAATGTCACACCCTCATTTTATTTCCAACTATTTCAGAGTATTTGCGGAAAACGATACGCCGTTCAATGGGCAACACAGGAATAGCATAAACATACTGATATTATATGCACGATTATAAAAATTCCCCATAGGGGTTTGTACTTGATAATTACAATTAATGTAACATCGCAGCGCTACTTAGGTGTCTAAACCCGTCCCAGTGAAACGGAGACATCGTCTTATCTTCATTCCACCATCGCAATTCCCTTCGTACAGTTCTCTTTATTGCTCTCTGCATAGCTTCTGTCTTCGCCTGTCTAAATTGTTGGTAAGGGAGGGTGAGATTCTGGGGAATCTCAGTAGGAAAGCAATACCAATATGCATGCAAGATAAGTACTTAATGCATGACGTGCTTGCATTACATAACTCATGCTCACACAATGACATATCTGCGTGCTCAATGTTTCAAACAATATACGTATGGCCATAGCATAAACAGGAACAGAGCTTCAATTATTCATCTATGTTTCACATCATCAGGAAAAGCAATAACATGCATCAATACACCAGCACAAATATTAAATACATGCAGGAGAGGTAAGTTCCCTACCTTAATCGCCCTTCCCTGATCTTCGAATAACATGCCTCGATTTGCGTGACAATCCCTCGAGCTCTCTACTCGGTCCTAGAACGTCAAATGTATAGTTTAGACACTTCCATAGTGTTTCTGGTGGTTATATTAGTCTATGGTGAAATTTTACCAAAATGCTCCCGGGACCCCGGCCCGGCCCCGATGGCACGTTTTCCCAAAATTTTGACTAGGGCTATTCTGACTTATTTTTGCCCAAGGAATCCATTTCCGGCCTCGAAATTGCCAAATTCATGGTCAAATTACGAAAATACCCTGACAGCCCCTATTTAGTGATTTCAGTGGCGTTTTCGTAAATATGCTTTTTCGGCCTCTACCGAAAAAGTGCCCAACTGTAACCCCACCTATTTTTGCCCACTGAGTCCAATAGAACCATTTATTTCATGAAAATCCAACTCCAACTACCAGATCTGGTCTGGCCGAAATATTAGTCAAAAATTGGAAAAATGGAGTTTTGTGTTTTAGCTCCCAAAACTTGTACTTTTTCACTTCTAATCCTTGATTAACTCACTTAAACACTTCTTAACCATGATTCAAAGAAATTTGGGCAGCATAACCCCTTAGGATTAGCACTTTCCAAATTTACAAACTCAACAAAATAACCAAATCCAACCATAATCATCAACAATAACCACATCTAACATAATCTTAGGATTTGTGAAGTTACCTTCTTGAGTTCTTGAAATTTCTCTCTCTAGGAGTCCTCCTCTCTCTCTCCTTGAGCTCAAGATTTGCTTGCTAAACATAGTGTTTCATGAAGAAGAGATTAGAGAAGAGATTATACAAATTGGAAGCCTTAAAACTTGGATCCACAAGATCTTACCTTAAGATTTCTCCTCCTTCTCTCTAGATTTCCCAAGCTCTCCCTCTCTCTCCTTTTCTTGTTGCAAGTGATGAAAATGAAGGTAAGAGAAAGATGAAGCCTTGCTTCATAAGCTTCATAAATATCTCACCTAATTTCTCTTAATTATTTCATCTTAACCCTTGATCTCATCAATGGTTGAGATTGCAACACCTTTTATGTACTTGGCCTTATCCACTTCCAACTTGTGTCATAAGCCTCCAATTGCAATTTAACCAATTTTCCTCCATTTGGTTAGCCCAAAAATGTCTTAAGGCCCTTCATGCACACAATTTGGTCTTTCATTCCATTAATCAAACTACATGTGCCAAGAAATCATATTTTAATCCAATTTCCACATGTGCTTATATCTTAGAAATTCTTATTTAATTGTTTGGCATTAGATGATACCACTTGGCATGTTTACCTTCCAAGTAAATATTTCCTTTCTCCTAAATATCCACCAATAAAAGAAAAATATGGGCATTTACTTTACTCCACAAATCTCAATTTATTCCACCAAGATTATTCAATTTATACATTTTCCTTTATTTTCCTTGATTAATTGAAATTAACTCCAATTAATTGGAAAATAATTAATCTTGGGCTAAATTGGCAAAATTATAATTTTGCTATCACCTTTGTAATTTAATTCAATTCTTGAATTCATTTACTCATTTTCTTATGAATATGAATATTTCAAAATTCATAAGATCCAAAGTTCATAAATATTCACCATTTTATTGAATATATATAATAATTACAATATATTCTTGGTGAATAAAATTTGGGATGTTACAATGGCAGCACAATAGCACCAACATTCACAAAGGAACAATATGACCAGATCCTCCATATGCTAAATCACTCAACTGAGCCCATCGTACATGCTTTGACTGGTACAGGTTTGGCTATTCCCTTTGATTGCATATCTGCTGATATAAACTGGATTTTGGATTCTGGAGCCACAACCCATATGGTTGGGGATTTGACTTTGTTAGATAACTATAGGATTTATAATGGACCTATTAAATCTATAAGAATACCAGATGGTAAACGTGTCCCTGTCACTCATGTAGGATCAGTTAAACTGATAGAGGGAGTAACTTTAGATGATGTCTTATATGCTCCTTTACTTCAATTTAATCTCATATCAATTTCTAAGGTAACTAAAGGCCATAATTGCTCTGTGTCCTTCTACCCTGAACTCTGTTCAATGCAGTGCCTTCAGGGTGCGAGGACGAAGATGATTGGTAGACAAATTGGTGGATTATACATATTGACAATTCCAAAGAACTGTGATACTGCCAATATAGTTCAAAGTAGAAATAAGACTCAGCATGCTAATAAATTTTCTATATGGCATAAAAGAGTTGGTCATGCGCCATTCTCTATCATGAAGCATATGCACATTGCTGATGTGAAACATACTCCTATGTTAGAAGACTGTGAGATCTGTATTCAGGCTAAGCAAACTAAATTTCCCTTTTCTTCAAGTTGCATAAAAACTCGACAATGTTTTGAATTAATACATGTTGATGTGTGGGGTCCGTATAAAACCCCAACACATCAAGGGTTTCAATATTTCTTGACTATTGTTGATGATTACTCTAGATCTACTTGGGTATTCCTTATGAGAACTAAGTCTGAGTCCTTAATGCATATTAAGAATTTCTATGCCTATGTTGAAACACAATTCTCTAGTAAGATTAAGCGAGTTAGAAGTGATAACGGGAGTGAGTTTGTGAATCATGAGTCTAAACAATTCTTTTATCAAAAAGGGATAATACATGAGACTAGCTGTCCCTATACCCTTGAGCAAAATGGAGTGGTAGAGAGGAAACACAGGACTATTATGCAATTAACGCGGGTGCTAATCCTCCAAAGTAATGTTCCAATAGAATATTTTGGGGAAACAGTCAAGATGGCTGCACATTTGTTAAATAGATCGCCCTTTAAAATCCTAGACTATAGGAGTCCATATGAGAAAGTATATGGTTCTGTACCTAATGTGAACTCTTTACGTGTTTTCGGTTGTATGGCATATGCTACTAATCTACAATCTAATGACAAGTTGCAGGCTAAGTCCATCCCCTGTGTGTTTCTTGGATATCCTGACAATAAAAAGGGATATTTACTGCTGGACATTCAAAATAAAAATGTTTTTGCTAGCAGACATGTAAAATTTCTTGAGAATCAATTCCCTTTTATTGATATGGAACCAAGACAGCAAGGGGGAGCACATCAAAAAGGTAAAACAATGTTTTGGTATGATTTAATAGATCAACCTGGATTGCATGAGAAAGACCTACAACCAGATTTTTTTAAGCAACAACCAGAACAAAGTGACAAAGAATCACAGATGACTCAAGTTAAATCCAATGAACAAGTAAAATTACAATCAAGTTTTAATAATTCTGATGAGTCAACCACAGCTAGACCATTGAGGGAAAGAAGACCCCCAATATGGTCAAATGACTTTGTTTGCAGCTTGCTTATATCTAGACCATGCAAAGGTAAAAGGAGTAAGTGTACTTATCCTATAGAAAACTATATGTCATATGACAATGTTTCTGCCAAACACATGTGTTTTTTGTGCTCTATAGATTCTGTTGCAGAACCATCTATCTATCATGAGGCAATCAAGAGTACAGAATGGATTCAAGCAATGCAAGGTGAAATGGAAGCACTTGAAGCAAACCACACTTGGACAATTGTAAAGCTACCTAAGGATAGGAAGCCTATAGGATGTAAATGGGTCTTCAAGGTAAAGTATCACTCTGATGGAACTATTGATAGATATAAGGCTAGGCTTGTAGCTAAGGGATACAGTCAAGTAGAGGGAATCGATTACCATGAAACTTTTTCACCTGTTATAAAAATGATTACAGTTAGAGTAGTTATGAAATTGTCGGCTGTTAATAACTGGAATGTCTACCAAATGGATGTGAGTAATGCCTTTTTGCAGGGAGACCTTGATGAAGAGGTATACATGAGTATACCTCAAGGATATAAGTGTGAGGGGGAGCACATGGTTTGTAAGTTGAATAAATCCCTTTATGGCTTAAAACAAGCCTCAAGACAATGGAACCAAAAGTTGTCAGAAGCATTGGTAAAAGGGGGTTTCCAGCAAAGCAAAAATGATTATTCATTGTTTATATCCATTAGAGATAGTGAGATTGTGTTAATATTAGTCTATGTAGATGATTTACTAATAACTGGGAATTCAGAAATTGCTATTACTAGAACTAAGAAGTTGTTGCGTGAGAATTTCAAAATTAAAGACCTTGGGCAAATGAAATACTTCTTAGGGATTGAGGTATCAAAGTCCAAACATGGAGTTTTATTATCACAAAGAAAGTATGTGCTTGATTTGCTGTTTGAGACAGGTTTAAGTGGCTGTAAACTAGAGAGTGAACCTATGGCGCCAGCCTTAAAGCTGATGGCTTATGAAGAAGGTGTCAACAAAGAAGAAGAACTTATGAGAGATCCAGGGAGATACAGGCGACTGGTTGGTAAGTTAATATACTTGACAATAACTAGGCCTAACATATGTTTTTCTGTACAGGCTCTCTCACAGTTTATGCAAACACCAATGAAAGCACACATGGATGCAGCATTGAAGGTAGTCAAATACTTAAAAGGAACCCCAGGAATGGGAATTCTCTTAAGTGCAGAAGGAGCACCCGAACTGAAGTGTTTCTGTGACTTTGACTGGGCATCATGCGCCACAACGAGGAAGTCAGTAACCGGATATCTCCTAAAGCTTGGAGGCTCCCTCATCATGTGGAAGAGTAAGAAACAAAGCACCGTTTCAAAGTCTTCAGCAGAGGTAGAGTATAGAGCACTCAGCATGGCAACTTCAGAAATCATTTGGGCATTGAAACTGCTGAAAGATTTGTCCATAGAGCATAAATCTCTAGTTGAAATTTTCTGTGACAGCAAAGCGGCCATACATATTGCCGCAAATCCAGTATTCCATGAGCGCACCAAGCACATTGAAATCGACTGCCACTTTATGCGAGAAAAATGGGCACAAGGGGTAATCGATTTGAAACACATAAGGTCAAAGAATAAACAAGCAGATCTTCTCACAAAGGCTGTTGGGAAGAATCTGTAGAAGAGTCTCTTGAGCAAGTTGGGGACTGTGGATTTATATGCCCCAAGCTTGAGGGGGAGTATTAGAAGATAGGGGTATTTCTGTAATTGTATAGGATAATTTGTAATTTGTAATTGTTAGTTGTTTAGTGTCTATTTTATTTTTTTAGTCAGGTAGTGAGGGTATAAGTGTCATATGAGTAATGACCTAATAATGTCTATGGCTCTCACAGGTTTACTAATTGTATATATATACGTGTGTACTTGCTATTGATGGTCAATGAGAAATATTACATTTCCACCAAATTGGGTTTGAGTTTTCGGGTTATTAGATTAACAGTAACACACAATCATTCATTAGTAAAATCATTATTAAAATTCACAATTACATCATAATTAATCTCTCATTATCATAAGTATATTAGCCTAGAACGTACCATGAGCTTGAGAGTGGAGGCTAGATAGAGAACTACAAGTACATAGAAAATAGGTCCAAGCTTCATATTTATGTTCTTGCTATACTTGCTCAAGTTTGATGGTGAAACTACTACTGCTGGGTGCGAGTGTTGCAGACACATGATTATATATATATATATATGTAACATCCCAAATTTTATTCACCCAAAATTCCTTATATTAAAGGGAATAAAAAGGTGAAGTAAAAAGCATATGGAATGACAAAAAAAGACAATTAGTGGTTACACACAACATAATTATTTTTGGAATACAAATTGTAAAGCTTGGATTTGCTGCCGGGGTGTTTTCCTACGTGGTAGTCTGGTTGTGTGGTAGTTTTGTATAATCAAATGATGTCCAATGAAAGTAAAATTTTTACAGAATAAAAGCACACTTATCAAGCTTTAATTTGATAGGTCATATAAGTCATTTGGAGTTGTAAACTAAAAGTTATGCATTTTTGAAGTTAGCTAAGTGAAACTGGCAAGTTTCTGCGGCAGTGTCCAATAAATGGCAATTCTAGAATGTTGTGCGTCTAGTTGGCTAAAGGGAATATTTTTGCTTAAAAATAGACTTGATAAGGGTTAGATAGCTTTTAGAACCAATGCAATTGGATATCTATAAATAAATATATGAATTTTTAAAATTTGATAAAAATTCTGTCAGCTTTTTACCAAGGTGCAAAATTAACAAGGCAATGGCAAAAATGTGTTGGCAAAATAGTCATTTGACTAAATTAAATCCACAGCCTATATTTTTCCCCTTTTTTTGTGTGTGAGACGTCCATAAAGTAGGAGGTGAAGGGAAAATAAAATGCTTGGCTCAAATTAAATCAAGAAGGAATGAATTATGACCAAGTAAAATTAAGTTGAAAAGTCAACAATTGTAGGCTAATATATTTAACCTTCCAAGAGATAATTGAAGAAGCTTGCTTGGATAATTTGGGAGCCTCATGTCGTCACTTTTAGGCAAGAAGCAAGGGAAATAATGATTTAATTTCAATTGCCAAGTTAATGCATTTTAAATCAAGCAAAAGTAAAGTTTGCAAAGTCAAAAGTTGAAGCTATAATAAATGGCCATCTTGCCATTTTTTGAGAGGAAATTGATGAAGCAATTAAAGAGACTTATTTGGTCCCTTTTTGGGAGCCTTGGACGTCACTCTGGAGAGAGGGAAGAGAGGGCAAATATGATTAAATAAAAGTGGATAAAGCTTAAGCAATTGACATGTGATAACTGCAATAAAATATAATATATATCAAAGGAGGTGTAAGAGGATATTTTATAAGACATTTTATCTCTTTCTCTTAGCATATTTCGGCCAACAACAATGAGAGAGAGGGGGGGGGGAGAGAGAAGAGTTTGAAGAAAGTTCAAGAACACCAAGAGGTCCTAGGGTTCAAGAAACCAAAATCCAAGGTAAGAGCTTGAAATCATGGTACTTATGCCTTCTAATCTACCTAGAACTTCTTCTAACCTCTTCTTCTTCTTGAAAATTATGGTTAGCAAGCTAAATCAAGAGAGAAGAGAGAGAGGGCAGAGGCATGTAGAGAGAGAAAGTTGGAGAAATCAAGAGGTAATCTCAAAAACCTTGATCTTCTTACCTTATGTGTTGTTGTTGTTGTTGATTTTGGCTTGGATATATTGATTTTGTAAATTTGCGAAGATGAAACCTAAGGGGTTATGCTGCCAAAATTTCCCCAAATCATATTTATTAAGTGTTTAAGTAGTTAATCTTATGATTATAAGTGAAGAGGAAGTGGTTAATCAAGAGAAATCAGGAAAACCCAACTTCTCTTCTAAGGTTCTTATTTTTGGCCAGAGGCAGAACAGGGGGATGGTGTTGGAATTTTGTAATTTTGATAATTCCATTTGATTTATAAGGAAAAATTGTGTAGAAATACACGTGTTCATGATTTTTGGATGCTTATGTTTAAATCTGAAAATTATTGAAGTTAAGGGGACCTTTATTTGTTTCACTGGAGACAGTGTTGTTGTGCAATAGAATACGTGGGTCATACCTAGTCCAAATATTATGAAATTTGGTAGGATTAAAGTAGAGATGCAGAGCTTTAATTTGATAGGTGGATCATAATTTTTTGACTACTAGATTAAAAGATATGATTTTTCAAAGTTGAGCTCTGTTTTTTTATGAGAATCTGGAATAGGGGAGGTTTGACGTAATTCTGGGAATTAATTATGATTTTCCAAAGTTGACTGAAAATATGCTAGTTTTCTGGAAAACTGTGAACCTGCACTGTACAGAGTTGTACTGTGTAGAAATTGTTGAAACTGTGATAGTTAACCAACAAACTGTGATTAAAGGTGGCAATAGTTCAAATAATAACCAATTACTTGTAACTCTAATTTTATAGGAATTGGAAATAGCCGAGCTGGAACAAGAATTTAGGAAAGACAGTGGAACATGAAAAGGTGTCAAGTAGTAACTCTATATTTCATAAACTATGTAAATGTTTATATTCTTTGTGTATGCCATCTTTTGTAATATGTATGATACACAGTGCCAATGGGTACACTGATATGCCCAGTTAGAGGACTGAGGTACGGAATAAGTAGGGGTTGCAACAGTAATTGGCCCTGAATACATTTCCGATTGAACTGAATTATGTGTTATTATAATATTGCATTATCTGATACTTGGCATATTTATTTATTGCATTTTATGTAATTGATTGCATGTTACTATTGAGATTCATTCGAATCTCACCCTTTCCAATATTTAAAAACATTCCAATAGAAGGGCAAAATGGTAAATACCAGCAGCTAGAGGTTCCGGTGCTGATCAAGCAAGACTGTTATTTATCTGAAGGTTTTTTTATTATTTTAAGGTCTGTAATTATTATGAATACACCTTGTTGGAATTTCTATAATATAATCATGTGCATTTTATTAGTATATTTATGCTATTTCTGTGTGCCCACCGAACTGTGCTGTAATACTCTGAATAATATTGAAATAAGATAAGGGTATTACAATATATATACACTTTCGGCTTTTCGTTGCATTGGAAAAACGATTAGATATTAATACACTTAATTTTGAGATGTTCATTACCTATCCCGAAAATTCAAACAACCCAAAATTCAAACAACACGAATTTGACTTTCATATAATAGCCTTATTCTACGCTCCCCATCCTTAAGTGCAAAAACATTCGTATGTATTAAGTGCTTTAAAAATTATTCTTTGAATTCGGACAATGTATGTTATTATGTCAGTATAAACACAAAGTAAATAATTGATCTTATTGGCGCCTATAGTAGCGTTCTTATACACGTTAAAACTACCTTAATCGATTTCTTATATTTTATTTTACAATAAAGATCATTTCAAATTTTCTTCGTAAGGGACAATTATTTTGGATCTAGGCTGTTTTGGTGTGAGTGTGATCGTACATGCATCCAATTTTACATTGTTGTGTATGTTATTCCTACAGTTTTTTACTTGTTATGTTTTAAAGCGCCCAACATTAACTATTACTATCTATGATCTTTAATATAAGATCTCGTTCAAATGATTCGTCTTCCCACTTTCATGCTCTTACCCTCATTCGGCATGATAACCTATAACATCCCAAATTTTATTCATCAAGAATATATTATGGTTATTATATATGTTCAATAAAATGATGAATATTTAAGACCAAAGGAATTAAATATTGAAAGTGGAAAGGTGAACAGTGTTTTCAATGAAATCGCCTGATAGGGAGTGAGGTTGTCATGTGGTTTTGAAAGACTAAATGATGAGAAAAAATTATGAAATTTTACAGAGTAAAAGTAGACATCCTAAGCTTTAATTTGATATGTCATATGAATCAATTGAAGTTATGTACAAAGAGTTATGAATTTTTAAAATTAGTCCAGAAAATCTAGAAAGTCTCTAGAGCAGCGGTCAAAGATGGAAAATTTTTGAATGATATGATTCCAGCTAGTAAAATTCCATATTTTTTCTTGAAACTAGACTCAATTAGGGTTTCATAGCCTTTGGAATCACACTAAAACAATGTCTACAAAATTAATTATGAATTTTCAAAAATTGGTAAAAATTCTGCCCAGATTTTCTATTTGTGCGAAAATTGAAGAAATAAATTAATCTTCCTTTCTCTCTTAATTATTTTAGAAATTAAGGGATGAAGGAGGAGAAGACAAGTGTCAAAATTCAATGAGACCAAGTGTCAACACCACATGAAAGATGATGGAGATAATTGATGTGTCATAAGTCCTTACTTATGTCATAAGGTTAGGTAGCCAACTCTTGTACCAATGGACTTGAGTAAATGGAAGAAGCAATTTGGCTAGTTAGAGCATGAGAGGGGGATGGTTTTGTGAGGCTAACCAAGGGAGAAATACTAGCTCAATGCTAAGGGAAGCCAAATGGAGTAATTATGACAAACAGGAAGGAGGTATGGGTGGAGGTATGAGTTGTGACAAGTGTCAACACAAGGTTGCATCTTGAAATCAAGGGCTAGAATGAAAGAAGAGATATTTCATAAAACACATTTCCCTTTCCTCTTCCCTTCACATTCGGCCAAGAGACAAGAAAGGAGAGAAAGAGAGAGAGGGCTTGAAGAAGACTTGGAGTTTGAGAGAGAAGGAAGAAGAAATCTAAGGTAAGAAGGTGGTTTCTTAAATTTTTCTTGTAATATTGCTTAGAAAACCTTCTCTAAACTCCTTTTCCTCATGAATCCATGATTTTGAAGACTCATTCTTAGCTCAAGGAGAGAGAGAGGAGACGCCTAGAGAGTGAGGATTCAAGATCTCAAGAGGTAACCTCACAAACTTTAGATCTATTCTTGTATGAAGTTGTTGTTGACGTTTATGTTTGGTTTCGGTGATTTTTGTCAAGTTTGTAAATTTGGAAAGCCCTACTCTTAAGGGGTTATGCTGCCCAAATTCCTTTGAATCATGATTAAGAAGTGTTACAATGAGTTAATAAGGGATTAGAAGTGGAAAAGTACAAGCTTTGGAAGCTTAAACACAAAAACTCCATTTTTCCTTTTTCTTGAGAAACTTTTGGCCAAGGTCAGAACAAGGGGGTAGAAGTTGGATTTTCATGAAATAGATTTTTCCATTAGATTCAGTGGGCAAAAATAGGTGGGGTTATAGTTGGTCACTTTTTCGGGAAAGGCTGAAAAAACATAATTACGAAAACGCTACTAAAACCCTAAATCGGGGCTATCAAGGGCATTCTCATAATTTGACACTGAATTTGGTGATTTTGAGCTCAGAAATAGATTTCTTGGGCGAAAATAAATTAGGTTAGCCCTAATCAAAATTTTGGAAAAACGTGCCATGAGGCCGGGTACGGTGGGGTGGGGCCGGGTCCCAGGGGCATTTTGGTAAAATTTTACTATAAACTAATATAACTACAAGAAACACTATGGAAGAGTCTAAAATGATACTTGGATAGGTTATGACCTATTTCTTTTACATTTAATATTTTATGACCAAGTCAGAAGCCGGAAGCGACACGTTTTATGAGGCACAATAAAAGGGGATTGATAAGACTTTGAAGCAGGGAACTTACCTCTCTTGCATGTATTTGATATTTGTGCTAGTGTATTGATGCATGTTATTGCTTTGCTTGATTATGTGAAACATATATAAATGATTAAAGCTCTATTTTTGTTTATGCTATGGCCATAAGTATGTTGACTGAAACATTAAGCACGTAGATATGTTATCGTGTGAAATTATTCATCTTCAACTTCCAATGTGCAATGATGGTTTGAAACCGCCATTTCCACTCTATTTAAACTCATGTTTTCCATTTGTTCTTAGTTTTCTTTATTGGCCTCCTCCTTCTTTCCTTCAACATGGTGAGAATAGGCTAAAGATCTCTTCTTGTTCGCCCCCATTCAAGTACCCTCGTCCACCTCCCCAATTGGAGATGGTTTTGTGTGTGTGTGTGTGTGGGGGGGGGGGGTTACACCAGTGATGATTAAGTTTTTTTTTGGTTCAGATTTTTTAAAAAACATATGTCTGTAATGGGACAATAATCCCCTTAATTAAAAAAGTACTTATAATACTTAACGGTTATTAGGAATTATTTGTCTAGTATTGTTGTAATTTTCTTAATTTTAATACTAAATTTTACTTGATGGCTCTTATAGTAGCACTGTCAAGTTTTCTTTTACAACACTTGATGATTGTTAGATTAGAATTCTCAGGTTCGCTCCCTCCACATCTGGCATTTGTAAAGTTACCGCAGACTCAAAAAAAGCGTTGTGACATTCATGCGGGTTACTAAACCTCTGACGCCAGCAGCCATCAAAGTTCGTAATACATTTGTGGAATTTTTGAAATAAAGCTAATTAATAGCAAAACCAAAATAGTAAATAATGAAATCAAAGGATTAAATAGGACCTATGTTGCTGATTATTTCCTAATAACTACTTTGGTTTCACTATTTATACTACTCTTATCTCGGGAATTCAAAATATGTATGGCAAACTTTACTAGCCGTTGGTCATTGGAGCTCTTGTGCCTAATACATTTTTAAAATTCTGAAAAAAGTAGTCGATAGTGAAACCAAATTAGTTATTAGGAGATAATTAACCATAGAGCCCCTGTTTGTTACTTCAATTTAGCTATTTACTACTATGTTTTATAAATTCCAAAATTGCATCAAGAGTTTTGTCGGCCGCACAGAGGTCTAGTGATGGCCAATAGGGTCGCTGGAGCTCTAGGGGCTAGCCACTGAAGTTCTAGTGACTAATCGTCGACACTAGAGCGCTCTGCTGGCCTGTCAATAAGGGGTTTTTTCAAGAAAACAAAGTGAGGGCAGTGATGTTTTTTAGCATCATTTTCAAATTCCAATAGACTGACTTGATACTATTGAATGTTGATGTTGGCACCCTGATTTGTCCTTTTTATAATTTAACAGTATTTTATGCCTTTTCCCCTATATTAACTTAGTAAAATAGTAACTATTGATTAAAGCAAAAACCCTTCCTGAAGTACATAGAGTTTCATTTAAGTTTTAATTTGGTACTTAACTGTTGCTCTCCTTTTATTAAATCCTTTTATATTACTATGTTAATACAATTAGCTTATATTCAGAGGCTAACAATAATCACATAGCAAAGTTACAAAGACTAAAGATTCAAAAAAGTAAGATTAAAAGATTTAAGGGTTTGGGCCTACCTCGCAAGTAGTCAAAAAATCACAATTTACCCTAGAAGTTTCTTTAAGTAATGTCGTCTTATAAGTTTTCAAATCGTAGCAATTTCCCCCCAATTATTATTTAGGTTAAGTTTGACTTTTAGTTGACCAAATATGTAGAGCTGAAAGTCCACATGACATTAACATCATTTTTATTTTGGGTTTAGGTGCAAAGTTGTCCCGGAGGTTTTCAAAGTATAGCAATTTCACCTCAGTTGTCATCCAAGTTAAATTTACCGAAATATGCTTATCTGATAAGTCCAGTATCATCCACTTCATTTTTTCTAAATTAGATTTATAAATAAGGATTTAAAAAAAGAATTAGCCTATCTGAATGATCGGAGAGAATCAAAGAGGTGAAAACATCTTGAGCGATGAAGAGAAAATCAAAGAGGTACCTATTTATCTTGACGTTGCCCAGTGGCCTTATTCTCGATAATCTTGCTTAGTATGTTTTGATTTTAGTAAATGAATCTTTTTCTTCATTACTCTCTAGTGAGCGTCTTCTCTCCTCCATCTACGGATTTCTCTTCAATGTCATTCATACTGTCAGCTTAGCATATTTGGTCGACTAATAATTAAACTTAACCTTTATAATGGTTAGGGCGACATTGCTGTAATTTGGAAACTTTGAGGTCAATATTGAACCAACAAATTTCTGGGGCAATATTGCTTCTGAGTGAAAACTTCCAGGGCAAATTTGCTCCTTAAAAAAAATGACATGGATAACATGTAAACCTGTTAGCTCAACATATTTGATCAGGTAACGGTCAAACTTAACATGGATAACGGCTGATGTGAAATTGCTATGATTTGAAAACTTTCAGGGCAACACTACTTCAAAAAAAACTTCTAGGAAAAAATGAGATTTTTTTTGACAACTCCTGGGGTTGAACCTTAACCCAAGATTTAATAATGAAGCAACAAACTATTGATTAGGATGGTAAGCGGACCTGTCCCCTTAAGGAGAAGAATACAAGTTCGAATCCTGAAAAGTGCACTTATTGGAAGAGACGAAAATCCTTTATCCTCCAAGCCTTGAAAAAAAAAAAAACCTTAGTCAAATAAAAAAAAGACTTAATAATGAGACAAACACATAGTACCGAATTCGAAATTTAGAGAAACAAGTATCTCAAGAATATATTTCCCTTAATTGAGATAATGATATTTGTCAAAGGTGGATTGGGTCATAGAGCTGAACGCTACATATAGGACAAGTTGGATCGTCTACTTTTCTTTGCGAGCTTGGTCAACTAACCGCTAATAATGGCCGTTGCACAAGTGAGCTGATTAATTTATTTTTATCTTTAATTTATTTGAATATTTACTACTATTAAATAAGATTTAATTTCTGAAATATCAGATTTATTACTTTAATTTGTTGAATAGTTATATCAAACAATAAAATCAAATAAGGAGTTAAAGACGCAGCGACATACATATGACTTTAATGTTTTGGTAAAACTTTTTCAGTTTTTTAAGGGTATAATTTTTTTTTTGAAGATTAGAGCCTGAAGGGTTTTTGTCTCTCTCTTACCAAATTCGCTTCCTAACAAGTGAACTTGTTTTCTCCTACTTATGGGGTGAAGCGCTTACCATCCAACCAGCCACTTGTTAGTATGACTTTAATGTTTAGTCTGGAAGGATAAGAAGAAAATTAGGAAGGAAAAAATAAGAAGAAACAAAATAGAAGGGAACATAAAAGAATAGACATAATGTTATTTCTCCTTCTATATTTAAATTATTGTCCCATTTTCTATAATAATATCAATGCAATACAATTTAAATTAAAATCAACATCATCAAAATGAAAAATTATAAAATTAAAATTAAAATTGTTCTAATTTTATATTTAAAAATTAAAATATTTAGCTGAAGATATTTAGGTTAAAGTACACTTTTAGTTTTTTAAATTTTATATGAGGTATATTTTTGGTCCCTTAACTTTATGAATTATAATTTTGGTCCTATATTTCTAACATCATTAATGTTGCTAACAAAAAATATTGAAGCAACAAACTTAAGTGATGATTGTATAGCTTCCAAAGCATATTTAAGTTTTAATTTTTTAATATAATATATTTAGATTATTAAACTAAAATAAATGAAGAAATCATTGCAAATGAAATTGAGATTTTGATATTTAGATTATTAAAATTATTCATTTATATTATCAAACTAATTTTTTTTAATACAATTGAGGTTTTGATATTGACTACTTCATTAGGTTTTTATATAATTTTCAATTTACACATATTTTAAATTTAAGATTAATAACTTTTAGTTATACAATCATCACTTGAGTTTGTTACGTTAGCATTTTTTGTTAGCAACATTAACATTGTTATAGATATAGAACAAAAAGTATACTTTATAAAGTTAAGGGACCAAAAACATACCTCATATAAACTTGAAGGATTAAAAGTATATTTTAGTCATATATGTATGTGTATGTGTGTGTATATATCACTAACAAATAAAAAGAAAAAGAAAAATAATATCCACATCAATCCTAATTAACATATTGTATGAAGGAAAAAAAAATTAACATATTATATGAACATAGGGATTGATGTTTATAATTGAGAAATCAGTAAGAATTCAATTAAAAAAAATTATTGCACTCTAATTAAAACTTAGGTAAAACTATAAATTCTTACAAATTAATTCTTTTTAAAAAATGAAAAGGATGACTAATTACAAAGCAAAGGGGATAAGACTGTTACTTGGGTACGCTTCTTCCCAATTGCATTGCCACTTGCATCTAAAAAAGCTTGCGGCTCTCACTTTTCTCGTAGTCTTTCCATTGTATGGAAAACCGGATCAGACCGGCATATTCAGATCAGAAACCGGTGAACTAGTCACTAGTTCGGTCTAGTTGAGGGAAAAAACCAGTGACCCGGTCAACCAAGTCTGACCCGGTGTGAACCGGCCTGACCCAGACTAGTCACGGTTTGGGATTTTTTTCTTTTAACATTTTTACACTCCAAATGAAGTTGTTTTGACTTTTTTTTTTTTTAAAAAAAAATTATTTTCCTAACAGTTTTTGATTTATAAGGAGTTTTAAAAAGGATTGTGGAATACTTTTGGCATTGGTAGTGGAAAAATCTTTAAAAACTTAATGATATCTTTCTAGGCATTAGGTTCAGGAGGTTATATTAGGCTATTAGTTGAAAAATAACTCTCATATAGTTTTTTGAATGGTATGTATGAACATTTAAATTACATATTTTTTTTTAATTGACCCCGGTCTGACCCCGGTTTGAACCACTGACCCTTAACCTAGTATCTCGGCTGGTTCAATGTCCAGTCCGGTTTTCAGTACCTTGAGTCTTTCTCATCAAGTTAACAAATGATGCATTTAATGGTCGGCTACCTTATATGACATATTCCCTATCTTTTTGTATTATAAAAATGTGACTTTAGTCTTATTTATAAATCTAAATTAACTTGCTCTCACATACTAATGAGAGTTAATTAACGTATTAATTATGTGCTAAAATTTCAATTTTGTCCTAATTTATAATTGGTTCCAAAAGTCAACATGAATATTTGATAAGAGCAAAATATAGAGCTTAAGACTCCATAAATGCACAAGCCACATCAAGTACTAAAGAGTGAATAAGATATCGTTCCTACGAGGACTTGGTATCAATAATGCAGTTGAGCAATAACTTTACATTTTTCTTAACTTGAGTCAATACAATTTGAATAAAAAGTAGGAATAAAAGCTAACTAAAAAAGAAAGAAAAGTAAATCTAACTATAATTATGACTAAGGATAAGGATGACTCTAAATCTTAAGTGATGACTTGGATTATTATAGCCTTGATTACTTTTTAGTGTCTAATTTATGCCCTTAATTGCTTTTAAAGTTATATTTGCTAGTCTATATCTCTTATTTACCTAAGAGTGTCTTTCGATCCAATAAAAGGCATTTCAACTATGTTAATCCCTAATGTCTTAGGCGATTAGTACTTAATTGGATTAATTTAAGTGCAAGCCTAATGAGACTATGTAGGGCTGGTAGGTATATGTCTATCCTACAAGCAAATTAAATCTGAAAACCTAATCTTACATGATCCAGTTAAAGGTCTAGTCTAAATTTCCTATTTCTATGCTCCTTTAGAACACCAAAATAATCTCAATCAGATGTCTCTTGTTTCAAGGTAATCAAGCACACAATTAAATCAACAAATATAATATTAAAGCAATTAACGGGAAAAAAATATCATCCACTAATTCATAATCAAACTAAATAATCCAAAACTAAGCCTTAGCTACATAAACTAAGCATTGTTATGACCAAAATAATAGCTGACCAAAAACAAAATAAAGAAGAGAAAGGAAAGGAGCAACAAAAACTCAATGCCAAATTTTCATCCGTGCAGTCGCTCTTTTGCATCTCCAAATTTTAATCTTCCTCCACTAAAGCTTTTGTATTGCCTTCACCAACCAGGAAAAATAGAACACACTTCCCTCTTGCTACTCCTAGCATATATATAGGTATATATTGCCTCCTTGCGTGCGTCTCTATCACAATATCTTGATTTATGTTTTTCTTTTTATCAATTATCTTATAATATAGATATATTATATTGATATTTTGTTCTCATTTGAATATTATAATATCCCCTGCAAAATAAATTAAGATATGAGTAGATTTTATATCAAAATATCCTTTTATCCTATAATTAATTAAAAGATAGACAAATATATAAAAGATAATTAAATAAGTATAAAATATTAATAAATTTAATCAAATATATCTCAGAATCTACACTTATTTAATTATAAAATCTATACTTATCAATATTTTTTTATTACAATCAATAGGGGCAAAAAAAATTAAAAAAAAATCTATTTTTTATCCTGAAATTGGACTTATAATAAGGACCAAAATTTTTAATCAAAATAAACTTATAAATAGGATCAGAGTGGTAGTTTAACTTTGATGTTATATACATGTTCTAACGTGCCAAGCCACCAAGTTTATCATATGGATTTGCTGGCATAAAAAGTTTGTCATATGGATTATGAATTCTTATTATTGCAATTTTCAACATTTCATGCATCCTCTTACAATATTAGGCTTATAATTAGGAGTCTCTTTTTTATTTTCAAAATACAAAAAATTGGGTCTGTCATTAAATCAAAGAAAAAAGACACTTAAGTATCACTTGAACTTCAAAGTCTCAAATTCGTTTTGTTGATAATAAGAGTAATGGAATTGATAAAAAGAGTATAGTAATTAACAACTCAGGTTTTTAGAAAATCACTGATTTAGAATTTTGAAGTTCAAGTAGTATTTAAATGTCTTTTTTCCTTAAATCAATCAAGCTGGCTGTAACACCCCACTTTTTATTCACCAATATGCCTTGTAAATACTTGCGGCATTCAACGGAATAGAATGGTGAATGTTGATGCATTTGAAATGACAAGAATACCTTTAATAAGAGGTTACATTAAAATTGGGCTAAGACAAGTCATGAAGCTAATTTTTGGTTTTCTGAAAAAAAAAACCCATTATTTAAGCCCAAAGTGGAGAATAAAATAGCACAATTCTTGGCCTAATGTTAAAGAGTTAAATCAAGAAAACCAATTTTCCCTTTCTCCTGTGCATGTTTCGGCCAACAGCTAAAATGGGAGTAAGAGTTGGAATTTCATCAATTTTATGGTTCCATTGTGTTTAGAAGGGATAATTGTGTAGGGTTCATGTTAAGTGTGAAGTGTGGAAAACATTAGAATGTAAAATGACAAAATGACCCCTAAAACCCTAAATAGGGGCTGCCACAGGCAAAATTGTCTTTTGACAGTGAATTTGGCAATTCTGAGGTAAAAAATGTATTATACATACGAAATTGTATAGGATTAGCCTGGGTCATAATTTTTGAAAAAGTATTGTTGAACTGGGTACAAAGGGACTTGGACAGGGTCCCTAAGGGCATTTTGATCATTTTGCAGTTTAAAATCTAAGATAACTAACACAATGAGTTTAAAAGAGTTTAAAGTAATACATGAATGAGTAATAACTCAATTCTTGTAGATTTGGAATTTTAGGACCGAACAATTTACCAGTGTTGGGACAAGGGTAGAGCCAGGTAAAGGAATTGAGGTAGTAACTCTTTCTCTCATATATTATGTGAGTGTTTATATGCTTTGTGTATGTCATCTTTCTATGATATGTATAATGCTCTCTCTAACTGGGGCGAGAAAAGTACAAGTACCATTGGGGGGGAAGTGTAAGTACCCTAACAGCCCCAAAAGGGGATCCGGTTATGAGATATAGTACCGAGAGGGTACATTGTCCAGTTTATAGTTGTGAGCCTAGCTGAGGTACAGACAAGTAGGGGTTCTAACAGTAGTTGGCGCTGAATACATGTGCACATTCCGATGATTATGAGCTTTACATTGTATTTATTTTGTTGCATTATATGGTACTTGACATATTTATTTGTCACATTTTATATGACTAAGATTACGTTACCACTGAGATTCATTCGAATCTCACCCTTTTCAATATTTAAAAATATTCTAGCAAAAGCTAGCGGCTCCAATGGCAAAACGGTCAATACTGACGTATGAGGGTACCGGTTCAAGCAAGGACTACTGTTGGTTACCCTTAGTTTTATTTTGGTAAACTTTGAGGATTTGTATAATTTTCAAAACCTATGGGGATTTCCTTTATTATAAACAAGTACTTCCTATCAGTATATTTATGCTATTTCTGTATGCCTGTGGAACTGTACCTTTATCACTCTAGCAAATATCAAAATATTATGGGCTGTGACACTAGCTTGGTAGTAGTTGTTAGGTTAGTGGTCTAACCATAGTTGAACCAAAATCAAACATAATTGACTTGTCTAAAACTCTTTAATGAACTAGCCAGGAAATTGGTTCACTGGCTTAAACCTGAATTGGGTTTTAATATCACATTCTAAATACTATTCATCTTAATATAATAATGATAATGATGTCTCAAACATATTAGCTTCAAAATAACTTAAACTTATTAATGAAACATAGTCAATGTCAATAGCAAATAATATCACATTTGCAGAGGCTTTCATGAAGTTGAAGGTTGTTGTAAAATATGAGTATTTGAGTGGGTGTGTCAAAGAAGCTAGTCCCACATTGCTTATATATCACTATGCTATCTTGGGCTTGCAAAGAGGCCTAGAAGAGTAGTGGGCTCGTGTGCACAATAATGGGCCACCAGAAGGCAAACGTAGTTGAAATCCAGCGATCTCCCTAACAATAATTTAGTTGAAATCCGGGTTGTATTGTGACCGATGCTTCTTCATAAAATGTGTAATAAAAGGGACACAGATGGAGTACTCAAGGCCTAACGTTCTAATCTCTTCTCCTCTACATAATATTTTCTGCCTGTTGCTACCATTACCTTCTACCAGTTCTGTTGCCTTGATATAATCAAGAGGGGTCTGTTTAATCCTGAGGAGTGCCACTTCCTCTCAGCCGGTGGTCGTGGAATAACTCTATAGGACAGTATCCTTGGACGCGATTCAGATCATCCATTTCAATTCTTCCAGATTGCTTGTGGTTTCGCCGTTTGTCCAGTTCCTCGTGATAGTCCACAATCTATAGAGTTAGTCACCAGTATAGAGAACGACGCTAATAACAACATTTCTGAGCAACATAATGTTGTTCCCAATTCACCATCGGTGCCTTTTCCTATGCCGCTCCCAAGGCCTTTTCCCGACACCTCCAAGATTGACATTTTTTACAGGAAAAATTTCAAGTGTTGGTAAGAGCGTGTTTATTCTATTCTCGATATGCATGGGGTGGCTACTGCTCTCGATAAACAAGAACCTTCATCAGATTCTGACCAGGCCGTGAAGGATTCTTGGACATAAGCAAATAAGGTTTGTAGGCACACCCTTATAACACTACTACAAACTAGACATTTTACTACCCTAAAGGACATCCTTTTTTAAGTTAGGGACGTCCAAAGTTCAATATTTGGTGGGAGGCTTTAGTGCTGGATGAATTTAACAAAAAAAAAATTCCACCACTTTAGACATCCCTAGAAAAACTGGGGATGTCTAAAGTGGGCTTTAGACGTCCCCTGCATAAATGGGGATGTCTAAAGCTCGCTTTAGACATCCCCATTTTGACTGGGGATGCAGAACCATCACGTCATGCAACTGTAGAGTTGCAGCTTTACCTTCTCTGCATTGTCTTCCTTCTTTTCCCATACCCATGAGTTGCTGTTGTGTTCCACTTTCCCTGCTGCATTCGTTTTCCCTCTTCTCCCATACCCGTGAGCACACTATCATAACTCCTTCACTAAACAAAGGCGCACCTCCCCTGCATTTGTCTTCCCTCTTCTCCCATTCCCGTGGCCGTGGGTCTTGCTATTTGCTGCTGCAGTTGCATTCTCAGAATTATTCAAGTGCGTTTCTGGGTTTCTTAAAATCACGTGCATATCAAGCATGAGTTGGATTATTATGTGACGCAATTAAGAATTTACAAAAAAGCTTGGATTCTGCGTTTCTGGATAGTTGCTACACTTGGATTCTGAGAAAATCAGGTGCGTATGCTTTCTGGTAGAATTTGAATTGGAATTCTTGAAAACCATAATCTTATGCTCTATGCTTTCAAGTACATGAGATTATGGTACTTTCTTTCCTTGCATTTTAAATTATTTTAATCGTTTATAAATTATATGATAAAAATGATGCAAAAATAATAAGATACTTATGCAATTATGACTCATTTTTCTACTAGGGAATAAAGAGGAGCCTAAATGTACTGTGTGTGTGTGTGTGTGTGTGTGTGTGTGTGTGTGTGTTTAAATGTAGGAAAAACGATAGAAAAACATACTCAAGATATGAAAATCCCAACTTAGAGCCTCAAGATGGCATGTTTACGCTGAAGTCACTAGCTAGATACTGTTTAGATTAAACCATGAAGCCAAGTTACCCATATACCCTTTATTTTATGCCCTAATTGGCCGACCAAACTGAGGTAGCCATGTGATGGACTGTGATGAATTTGGAACCTTTCTAGTCCTCGCGCGCGCGCGCGCACACACACACACACACACATCCAACTCTTGTCTATCTAGTTCAATTCAATATAATAGTTTGATTTTATTTAGTTTTGGTTATTTAGATTGAGTTTGCTACTGCCAATATTTATTATTTGAATAAAAAAATTATGAGATATTTTCTTCTATTTTTTTCTATTTGAAAATAAGTAAACAATATTGAAAATTTTAAAAAGCCTAGAACTTGCTAGTCAAGAACTTGGCGCCAATTTTTATGGCACCAATTTTTTAATATTTAGTCGAACTTGGTGCTTCCTTTAGCGTTCAAGAACATAGGAAAATGGGTAGAATTTGAATTGGAATTCTTGAAAACCATAATCTTGTTCTCTATGCTTTCTGGTACATAAGATTATGGTACTTTCTTTCCTTGCATTTACCTAATGCTCCGAAGTAGAGAAAATGAAGCTATGAGTTTTTGTTTGGGTTAGAAGAATTAATGCTAGCTTCCTTCTTTTTACTCTTGTTTTAGGGCTATGAATTTTCATTTTACTCTTCTTAATTAGTTTAGTTTTGTTTAAATTAAGCTGAGATAGTTTGTTATTTTGATTTTGGGATGTCTCACTTTTAATGGGAAATGCTGGCAAAATTTTGAAAAACAAAATAGTATAAGGCAATTCCCTGTGTTGACAATTATTCTAAACTTGAGTTTTAATGGGAATGGGGTAGGTGGTAATAAAATGGATCATAGTTGGATGAATGCTTTGAGAACAAGTGAACAATATGAGAATGGGGTTGAAGAGTTTATTGAATATGCTAGAAGGAATGCTCCAGCCAAAAATGAGATGTATTTTTGTCCTTGTGTCAATTGTTTAAATGAGGGAAGACGAGATGTTGAAGTTATAAGAGATCACCTATTTTGTGATGGAATAAATCTTCGATACATAAGGTGGATATGGCATGGTAAGGAACTAACTGATTGTCCATCTCATAAGAAGGAAGTTGTGGATGTCATAGATGAAGATAGAATGGAGAGAATGATTCACAATTGATAAAGAAGATCTTAAACAGTTCATTAAGTTGGAGGAGCTAGATATAGGATGGGGCAAATTTGCAATCCTCTAAATTTTTTATTTCCCATTTTTTCCTTCATTTAGTTAAGTTGATTTTAACTAGCTAATACATGCATCATTTTAATTCTATTATAGCTCCTTCCGTCGTATATGCATTGACTTGCAAAGAGTTGATTTATATGGATTCTTGTCCCCTGCACATACAACAAGGAATAGGAATACAATGCAAAAAAGGACGTACTATGTGGGCTTCACAATGGGAGAGAACGACTATCGTTATCTAGCACCGATTGTTCAAGGGTACGCATTTTAATTTTGTGTATTTGAGATTTTTAATAAATAATTGCCTTGTCATCTAACTTCTTTTTTATCTGTATATGTTGTTATAGTTACCACTGAAATTTGTGTTTTCTTTGTCCTCGGTCCCACATAGTTTACTGGTTTGATTCCTTGAGTAAAAGACCAGACAAAGAAACTAAAAGCGTCTTCAACACGTAAGTTATTTTTTCGTATTTCTTTGCTTCTTGATTCTTGACTTAAATGAATTATTCTAATTTATGTTGATTTTCATTTTAATGATAGGGCATCCCAGATGTATCGAGCGCTTAGCGAGCCATGCGATTGTAAAGGTGGCAAAGAACCGAAATGGTTCTTTCCAAAGGTACGTAGTTTCAAATCAAGTTCTTTTGATTGACGGTCGTTTTAGATATGCCTTTATTGATTTTAACCATTTGCTTTTGATTTATAGTGCCCTCAACAACCTGGCAGCTGGGAATGTGGATACTATGTCTTACTTTATATGTTTAACATCATTAAGAGTGGCATTACGACAGATTTTGAATAAGTAATCGCTTCTTCATTCTCAAAGGATAATATTTTTGGTGTTGTAATTCAATGGCAATTCATTCACTTGTTCATTATTTCATCTAAGCTTATTTTCTAATTTATAGATTTTTGACAATGAAGATGCCTACTCATATGAAGACATAAATATGATCAGAGACTTTTTAGATGGACATCTTCTTCAACGTATACCAGAGTAAAGTCTTTAGTAGTTTGTGCAGGACATACTTTTGTGGTGGTTCTATATATTGTACATATAATTAGCGTTGTTGTTGTTGGATATAGATTGTTGTGTAGTTTGTGTGGTTTGTTAGTTAATTAGTTTGCTACTCCTTAAAGTTATTGCATGTAGAGTATTGGGGTTGATCATTGTGTTTCAAGTTGTTGCTTCCATTCTGCTGAACTGCTGTTGTTTTATTCTATTGTTTACATCCTATTTCTGCAGTTTACATTTTCTAGACAGTGAAATATATATAAAAAGGCCATTTAAAAAAACTTTTAATGTCCTTAAAATAAAAAGGGACGTGGGAAAGGATTTATCGTCAATTTAGACGTCCCCAGTTTATACTGGGGACATCTAAAGGTCACTTTAGACGTCCCCAATCAGGACTGGGGACGTCTAAAGTGCACCTCAGACTTTAGACGTCCTCAGTCTGAAGTGGGGACGTCTAAAGTCTTACCTATAGTCGTCCCCTATCTTACAGACGTTATTGACGTTTTTTTTCCACGACCCTCAGATAGACGTCCCTATATTTTTAGATGTTTAAAGGCCAAAGAAAGGGACGTTAAAACCATTTTTTCTAGTAGTGTAAGTACTCACTCTAATGATTTGTTCGATGTTTACTGTTCTACAAGGAGGCACAAAAGAGTTGGGAGTCTCTTATCTTGAAATACACTGTCAAGGACGCTGGGAAACAAAAGTTCATTGTGGGTAATTTCTACAAAATGGGAAATGGTGGATGATAAAAACACCAAACTACAAATTAAAGAGTATCATAAATTGCTCAAAGTGATGAAAAGATTAATTTGCCAGATGAGTTTGTAGCGGGAGTTTTAATTGAAAAGTTACCAAAAACATGGAATGATTACAAGCAACAATTAAACCATAAGCAAAAGCAGTTGTCATTGTCAAATATGATTACGCATATTATCATTGAAGATACCAACAGAAAAGTGATCCAAGCAGTAAAGGGGAGGCAAATGACTGCAAAAGCCAACTTAGTGGAAGCAAAGCCATATGACAAGAGGTATGGCTCTAAACATCAGCACAAAAAGAAGTCTAATTACTAGCCCAATGATTCTAAACCCAATTTCAAGAAGAAAGGAAATTGTTATTTCTGTGAAAAGTTAGGTTACTTTGCTGCTCAGTGTAGGAAAAAGGCAAAAATTGAAAACCATAAAAGAGACAAAAATCCTCCAAAGCCAAAAGTAAATTTGGTTGAAAGAGATGAAAACAGTGATGATGAACTTATTGTTTCAGTAGTCTCTCAAGCCTTATTGGTCTCTGATGTGAAGAAGTGGGTGGTAGACTCTAGTGCTACCAAGCACATATGTGCAAATATGGAGATATTTGCCTCTTTCCAAGAAGGAGAAGACCACATTTATTTGGCTAATTCATGAATTGCAAAAGTTCAAGGAAAAGAAAGAGTGGTGCTGAAACTCATATCAGGGAAGACATTAGCACTAAATGATGTTTTGCATGTGCCTGAACTTAGAGCAAATTTGATATATGTGGCTCTATTAGGAAAATTTGGGGTTAAGGTGTCATTTGAATTTGATAAGATCATTATTACAAAGAACAATGTTCTGATAGGAAGGGTTATTGTAATCAGGGTCTTTTTGTAATTAGTGTTGATGCAGATAATAATAATGCATCCTCTTCTGCTTACTTGATTGATTCCTTTAATTTATGGCATGCTAGACTAGGACATACATTGATCTTATATAAAGCGATTGCAAAATCTTGGGATAGTTTCTGGAATTAATATAGATAATGTTAATAAATGTGAAGTATGTGCAGAAACAAAACAAACTAAGAAAACACATTTTGTCACTCAAAGAGAAACTGAACTACTGTCTTTAATACACACTGACTTAGGAGATTTAAAACAAATTGAGACAAGAGATGGAAAAAGATATTATATTACGTTTATTGATTATTTCTCAAGATATATTAGATTATACTTACTTAGAAATAAAGATGAGGTCTTTGAAAAATTCCTTTTATGCAAAGCAGAAGTAGAAAATCAATTAAATAAAAAGATAAAAAGGGTAAGGTCAAAGAGAGGAGGAGAATACTTATTGCTTAATGATTTTTGTAAAAAGGAAGGAATAATCCATCAAGTAACTCCCTCATACTCCCCTGAATCTAATAGTATTGTCAAAAGGAAAAATTGAACCATAAAGAAAAAGATGAATGTTTTACTTGTAAGTTCTGTTGTACCTAATAACTTGTGGGGGGAAGCCTTATTGTCTGCACGTTTCTTACAAAATAGAATACCCCATAGGAAAACAAAGTTGACACCATATGAGTTGTGGAAAGGTTTTACACCAAACTTGAAATATTTGAAAGTGTGGGGGTGTCTAGCAAAAGTGTTATTACCTGACCCCAAAAGGAAAAATATAGGTTCTAAAACTGCTAATTGTAAGTTTATTGGTTATGCTCAACAGAGTCCTACATATTATTTTCTATTTTTGAAAAGTGATATTTTAGAACATAATACAATTATTAAAACTAAAGTCATAAAACTTTTTGAAAATATTTTTCCTTTAAAAGTTGAGCATATTCCTAAAAGAGTTGAACAGTTTTCTGAACAAAATTTAAATGAAGATGTGGTTGAAAACTTACGGAGAAGTAAAAGATAAAGAAAAGAAACATCTTTTGGAGATGATTTTTGTACATACTTAGTGCAAAACGAACCTAAGAATTTTATGAAGCTGTTTCTTATCTGAAGGCAAAGTTTTGGAAAGCTATTAAAGCCGAGATTGACTCTTTGAATCAAAATAAAAATTGGGTTTTAGTAGACTTGCCTTTAGGAGCAAAACCTATTTGGTCTAAATGGGTATTTAGGAAAAAAAAAATACTTTCTTGATGGGTCTATAGACAAATATAAAGCTAGATTAGTTGCCAAAGGCTTTACCCAGAAAGAAAATATTGATTATTTTGATACATTCTCGCCTGTAACCAGGATTTTCTCTATTAGAGTCCTAATTGCCTTAGCATCAATTCATAATCTTGTTATTCATTAAATGGATGTCAAAACAACATTTCTAAATGAAGATTTAGAAGAGAAAATTTATATGGTTCAACTTGAAGGATGTATTGTTCTTGGGCAAGAAAATAGTCATTATATGGTTTAAAACAAGCACCCAAAAAGTGGTATGAGAAATTAGATCAAGTTTTAATAAGTGATGGTTTCTCTACTATTGAAGTAGAAAGATGTGTTTATATAAAGGTTGTGAATAATGATTGTGCAATTATTGTTTATATGTGGATGATATGCTTATCTTTGGTACTTGTTTAAATGTTGTGCTTGAAATAAAAAGTTTCCTTGCTTCAAACTTTGATATGAAAGATCTTAGAGAAGAAAAGGTAATCTTGGGTGTAAAAATCATAAGGAATGAACATGGTATTCAACTTTCTCAAAAACATTATGTTGAGAAGATTTTGAGAAGGTTTGAACAGTTTGATGAAGATCATTTGAGTACTCCTTATGATGGTAGTATACATTTGAAAAAACATGAAGGAGATCCAATAGCTCAATCTAAATATGCACAAATTATTGGGAGTTTGTTGCATTTAATGAATTATATTAACATAACATATGATGTGTGTAGATTGAACAGGTATACTCACTGCCTAGGCAGTAAGCATTAGGAGGCTCTCATAAGATTATTATGATACCTGAGATATACCATGAATTATGGTATACAATATAGTGGATTTCCCGCTGTATTAGAATGGTACAGTTATGCTAACTGGATCTCAGATTTAGATGAAACAAAATCTACTAGTGGCTATATCTTTATTCTTGGTGGCAGTGCAGTCACATGGAAGTCAGCCAAGCAAAAGATTATAACACCGTCCTCGAGGGACTCTAAGTTTGTTGCTATGGAATTGGCTAGTACTGAGGCTGAGTGGTTGAAAAACTTCTCAATGAATATCCCACAAGGTGACAAACCAACACTATTAGTGTCGTTACACTATGATAATAAAGGAGCGATAGTTATAGCTAAGAATAAAACCTTCAATAGTAAGAGTAGACACATACGATTGAGACATAATATTATAAGGTAGCTACTAAAGGATGGTGTTATCTTAATCGATTATGTAAAGTCAGAAATAAATTTGGCAAATCCGTTAATAAAACCTCTTGGGAGTAAAATGGTTATTGACATGTCAAAAGGAATGGGACTAAAGCCGACTACTAATTGACATCGATGGCAACCCAACCTTTGTGATTGGTGATCCTATAAAGAATGTTCAATGGGTAAGAATAAGTCATTCGTCAATCCTAACTTGCACAAATATTTTATGTTCCTTCCTTTGACACTTTGAATGTGCTAGACTGCATTATTGTAGGTTGAGTAGAGCTCTTAATAATTTCATAGTCCAACAAGATGATGTGCATAGTATAGGCACACTTATATGAAATCACCTCTATGCATGTGGAGTGTGGCCGATCCTATGAGATAATGGCAAAATCTCTAAAGCATTCATTACGCACTAAGCACATGTATGGCCGACATAACGGGCAAAATCATTGTTAATAGGGGAAATGTTAGAATATAATTTGACTCTTAATGCCTCTAATACACACTAAGATTAGTTAGTTCATAGAAGCATGCTTCACTGATATTTTAGTGTATCAAGTGTTATTAGTCTAGGTCTAGTTCATAGTTCTATGGTCACCAGATACAATAGCTATTTCTTGTGGCTAACACAACAGGTTTCTTTGACACATATGGGGGATTGTTCTAAAATATAAGTATTTGAGTGGGTGTGTCAAATAAGCTAGTCCCACATTACTTGGGAAAAAGAGAGCTCTAGCCTATATATATCACTATGCTATCTTGGGCTTGTAAAGAGGCCTAGAAGAGGGGTGGGCTTGGGCGCACAATAATGGGCCACCGGAAGGCAAGCATAGTTGAAATCTGGCGTTTTCCCCCCTGCCGTAAATAAATACGTGGTACCGACACTTTTTGTAAAATATTTTACTCCATGGAAATATTATTTTTAGTCTTCTAAAAATAATCATTTAATTTAGTTGGGCTTATTGAAAATTTCCATTTTTGGGGGGTTTAAATTTTGTAACCCTTCGTGACAAGAAGTTGCTAATGGTTGGACACTTTACTGAACACTCTTTTTGTTGTTAACGTATAGACTTGTCTATCCGGCCTCAAGGGACGTATTGTTTGGGTTGTATTGTGACCGATGCCTCTTCGTAAAATGTGCCTATAAAAGGGAAACAGACGGAGTGCTCAGGGTCTAACATTTTAATCTCTTCCCCTCTGCATAATATTTTTTTCCTGTCGTTACCATTACCTTCCGCCAGTTCTGTTGCCTTGATATAATCAAGAGGGGTCTGTTTAATCCTGGGGAGTGCCGCTTCCTCTCTGTCGTAGTCCCGGAATAACTCTATAGGATAGTGTCTTCAGACACGACTCAAATCTTCCATTTCAGTTCTTCCATATTACTCATGGTTTTGCCATTCGTCGTGATAGTCTATAAAGGTCAGTGCAAATGCAGTGTTGTGGCATGGCACTTGCCCCATACTCTACGAGGAACTTCTCTGCACAATCCGCACATATTCCTCCCAAAGCCATCTCTTTTGGACACAACTTCCCACCGCCTAAACATGCACATTCATTAAGCAATCAATTCACTACATTAATATTCACCACACACACACATGTAGGCATGTCTTACCTCTAGTTTGAGCATGAAGGCTAAACATACAGAGGAAACTAAAAATAGAGAGAAAGTAGGTGTAAGCTTCATGATTTATGTTCTTTGTAATACCTTAGTTACCTTATCGTTCTCTTGAGTCTTTCATAGTGAATCTGAACCACTAAATTATATTTCTTGATAAATAATTTCAAATCCCAACTCCAAATATAGGATTTAAACCTGTACTTGAAGGGGGTTTTCTAAATAACTTAAAACTTTTTGAAGATTGTTCACTATGGTTCTCTACTCTTTGTGACTCATCTTTCCTTAATTCTCTTTATTATCTTAATTAGAGTGATTCTATGCTCATTTTTATGTGCAGAAGGTTTCTTAACTAATGGGCTCATGCTGTGCGATTACCTATTTCTAATTCAATTACCGTGCTTAAGAAATTTGACTTGTCTCTCATGCAGTGATATACAATTAATCACTCAACATTTATTACATAATGGTTCAATTCGTAAATAATTCTTCTCCTTCGTTGCAACTTCTTCTCCTGGCACAGCATCCTGCACTTCTCTTCAATGCTCCGCTACCTATATGGTTGGTGAGGGAGAGTGAAATTCAAGAGAATCTCAGTAGCAAACTTTGCTAATTAGGCATACAAGATTCAAGCTTAATACATGACATGCTTGCTTATATAAATTCATACTAGCATAATGACATACTTGTATGCTCAATGTTTTGCACATTACACCTATAGCCATAGTATAAGTACGGAGCTTCAATTATTATAAAGTAATGTATTCAATGAGGGTAAAAGTGGAAAGACAAATTTTTAGTTTTAAACAAAGGGAATTTGTTACTTATAAAAAGGATTATATCCAAGAGAGAGAATGTTATTTATAAAAAAGAACGGAGGAAGTATTTAATTATTTGTATAGAACAACTCTTTAACGAAAATCACTTAATATGTGTAGGGATAGTTTGGGGAAAAAATTACTCCCTCCGGTCCTTTTTGTAGGTATTTTTTGTATTGGACAAAAATATCATATTCCTTCTAAATATACCCCTATTTATGACAAAAGTATATGAGAGAGAATGAGCGATAAATGATTAAATGAAAGAGAATTACTGATGAATGTGTGATAATTAATATAAAGATATGTACTTCCTCCGATCCTTTTTATAAGCAACTTTCTCTTTGTGTCTCAAAATTTAAACTACTTTTTCTTTTTCTATACCTATTAAATACACATATTTATATTAATTATTTCCCGCCTCACCAATAATTTTCTTTTATTTATTCATGTATTACACATTCTCTCTCATATTTTATACTCATATTTGTTACCCATTCTCTCTCCTACACTCTTTTCATAAATAAGGATATATTTGGAAGAAATATGATATTTTTTTACATATTTATTGTTTTTAACTAATCTTAACTGTTAGCTTGTTTTACACAATAAGGATAAAAGTTGTTTACAAAAAGGACCGAATGAAGTATTTAATAGGGGTAGAAAAGGAACAAGTAGTTTAAATTTTGAGATAAGAGAAAAAATTTACTTATATTAAGGATCATCTCTAGGAGAAAGAAAGTTGTTTATAAAATGAACATAAAGGGAGTATAAATTTGAGAGGCAAACTAAAGTGGACTGAGGTTTTACATTTAAGATCAAAATAAATTTTCTAACTAGCTTCTACGTTTTGAACTAGAAAGAATAGTTTTTAATAGGACTAACTTAGGTCAAGTTAATTAGGTTTAGGTATCCGATGAGATTCTGACACCTGGATTACTTCAACACATCAGCACTTAACATCGGTTGAATCACCGTTACTGATTCTTCTCCCTTCACCGATTATAATGTTTCTTATAGATGATTCTGCCATTGCCGTCAAGACTCTGAGAAGCCAGATCAGTGCAGAACTCAGAGAAACAAGCGGAGTTTGCGAGAGGAGAATACAAAAAACCATTATTTAAGCGAAAAACGCTATGAAAATAAGAAGAATAGAAGAGAGATTTGGGATGCTAGAGATGAGCAAGATAAAAGATAATTGGAGAGAAAGAGAGAGCAATATAATATCTTATTTATTTTGATACTTACAATCACTTGATAAAAGAAAGGCCATTATTTATAAGCAAAAGTCCTTAAATTCTATTTTTTTCCTTTATATTATCATCTAATATCAGATTTGGGGTCTGTGGCTGCCTTTTCCAACATAAATGTCTCCTCTTAGACTCGAACTCGAGACCCAAAGGAATCTAACGGAGCCTTACATGTTAGACCAACTCTATGTTGGTCAGAAGTCCTTGAATTCTATTCAAGAGTTACAATAAAGATTCAACCTGCATAATTGTATAATGTGTAACATTTAGATGTTATGTGTATTAATTAAAAAAAACGTCCCAAGAAGCCATTCATGTAGTAGGTTACATAGGCTGTAGAACTCCAAAAGACACAACTTGAAATGTTATGGACATATCCATACTCAATATTTTAATATTTATAACAAAAAATAAATTAAAGAGACAAATACATTTTTAAAAAAATGATATGTACATATTTTATAAAATATTAGAAAGGGTTTAGTTGTAACAATCAATAAGTATGTTCTTATCAATAGGAGCGGATAGAGTATTTCAATCAAAATAACTTTGTTAGTTGTTCCCACTTATTCTTAATGTAGAATCGGGATAACTAATTTGTATATATTAAAAAAATTAGTGAATGTAACTCTTTGTAAAAAATATGTATTGATTTTCACAAAATATCATTTTTAATCATAATTTGCATCGGAACTACCCCTTAATAGAGACCCCCTTACCATATACACACTCAACAAGAATAGTTTGTGGACAAAGTTATTATTTTAAAAGATAAAAAAAAGGATTCAGGTCTATCAAGGATCAAAATAACTTTCTAATACCAGCTCCTGTATTTAAGACAGGAAGGAAGAAGTATTGATTAATTAAAGCCAAAGTTACCTCTGTTTTATTTAATTTTTAGGAAATATATAGAGGCGGGAATACGGGCTAGCCCTTCACAGGCTCGGGCCTAAACGGGCCGTTTCATGTAAAACCTTCAATTTTTGAAGCCCGCGGCTCTACAGGGCTAGCCTTTCACTAGCTTGGGCTTAAACATGCTTAAACTCATTTTAATTCAAAAAAAAAATTCTTTTTGAAGTTTTACAATTTATTTATTATTTTTTTAAAAATTGAGATACATTATTTTTAAAACTCGTAAATTTTTAGTTAAAATGATTATCTAATGTCCAAATTAACCTTTTTTTTATATTTAAATGAATAAACCATTGTAAAAACCAAAATAAATCAAACCATTTAATAAGTGTTTGTTTGTTACTAATACTCTATTAGGTACTTAGATGTCTCTCATATTAATAATTTGATATAATGATATTACATATTTTAACTTATTTTAAGAAAAATATTAAACGAGCCTAAAAAGACCGGCCCCTACAAACCTGCAGGATCTTCTCATTGGTACATAGATGGATGAAAACCTTTTCTTGTAAAAGAGCTTTTCATTGCCCGCCCGCATATAGCATTAAAATTCTTTTCAGTGTTAACAATACCACTAACACTTTTACTTTCGTCGTTCCGTGAGCTTGAGTGTGGAGGCTAAATATTCTATTTGGTCTTAAATATAAGATAAAATTGATTTTTTTTTAGAGATTAAAGAAGCTAATTAAATTACTTTAGAGTATTTTTATTTTTTTCTCTAGACTAATTAGTTTGAGTAATAAACTAATATATAATGTAAGGATACACAACATATGATATGATTAAGTAACTTGTTTAATTTCCTTAATCTCTCCAAAAAAAAGGTCAACTCTGTCTTATGTTTAGAATGCGAGGTAGTACTAAATAGAGAAACAACAACTACAAATACCAAGAAAATAGGTGGAAGCTTCATGATTATGTCTTGATGGTGAAACTGCTGGGTGCGGTTGTTGCCACCACATGTTATGTTTTTTTTTTTTGTCGGTCACATGTTATGTATTTATATATACACATACTGATTTTCTCTGCATTGGAAAAAGAAATAGAGATTATTAATTTTGTGATGTTCATTCCCTAATTAACTCCCACGATTCAAAGAACCTAATTTTGGTTTTCATATAATATCTTGTCTTATTCTACGCTCCCCTAACAGTGAATCTGATTTATTTAAGGGCATAAACATTCATATGTATTAAATGCATTAAAAATTCTTTGAATTTGGAAAATGTATATTATTATGATATTGTAAATATTATGCACTATATTTATTAGTTTGTAACAAAAATATATATATATTTTAATCATTATTGTCAAACTTGCGAGAGTTGACTCTCCGAGTTTACTCTTTTTGTATTTTTAAATTATAAAATTGTGTCAAGTTGCTCTTAAATACATGGTGGCTATGAGCTTAGCTAAACTCACAATTTTACACAATGACTCTACTATTTTTATATTTCTACCTTATAAAATCATGTAAATTCACTATTAAACTCGTGTCAGGTTTCTTGATTTGATCATGTTCAATAACTTTATATATATAAACTTCATAAAAATTTTTGTGTTGAGTGTGGTAAATTAAAAATCTTTATGGATTGAATTTTAATTATTCATATTTAAAATATATTTAAATCAAATTATTCTTATTTTTATATTTTTATTATTTAATTATATTTTTAAACTCCTATTTATTAATAAAACTCTCATGAGCTCACAATCCGGATCGAATTTACATTATTGTTTCAAGTTTACTTAAACCGGTAAGTTTGACAACCTTGCCTTTAATTATTTACCTTAGGCTTTGGTGGGATTTAATCGACAAAATTGAGCATAACTAGATGTTAATGTGAGATTTGAATGTAAGGGGAATTTGGGATTGAAGTCGCTAAAATGATTTGAGTGCCAGGAAAGGAAAATGAAAAAAGGAAAAATCTCAAAAAAAAAAAAAAAATACCACTTCAATTTTGAAGTTCCAAAAAGATAATTCTCATATACAAAATCCTACATTGTCTTGACAATATCAATTTGAGATTTTAATATTTGTGCCAAAAAGGAAAGTGCCGTATTGAATTTCCCAAGTTTTGAACTGGTAAAAAACAGTTGTTGACGACGTTACCTAAGTGGTGAAAACTGCATCATAAAAAAATGGTGGAAACTGCCAGAGGTGATATCAATCTTGTTGTCAGTTGCACTAAACGACGTAAATAATAATCCCCTGATTGAATTCCCGCAAGTTTTGAAGTGGTACGAAACAGTTGTTAATGATGTTATCAAACGGGTAAAAATCATTGAAGGTGTTGTCAGTCTCGTTTAAACGGCATAAATAATGACCCCTATTAAATTCGCCCAAGTTTTGAAGTGGTAAAAAGCAGTTGTTAATGGTACTAGTGAAGTAGGGAAAATTACTGGAGGCCTTGTCAGTTTCGTACCCTTTTTTATAAAAAATCTCTCATGGGCTCTCTCGTCTTTTTCTCAAATACTTAAATAATACACTCTCATGTCCTTATTATAAGAGCCCAAAATTTGAATTATCTTGATTCTTTTTATAAAATCCCAACAAAAATTGAACAACATTTATTGAGTTTTTTCATTTGTATTCCTCATTAATTTTATATATTGTATTAATTAAAGGGTTTATTATACTCATGTTTCCTCTATTACTCTCTCACTTACCCTTATAAATAAGGGTATACTTGAAAAAGAAAAGTTTATTTTGAGACATACTTATTATTTTTAACTAACTTTAAGTGTTTTCTTAAACTGCGAAATTTGGTCATCAGACTCTTACAAATAGGATCAAAGGGAGTAGATACCGTCTGACCAATGTGGGATTTTGTATATTAGGATGAATTTTTTGGAATTTCAAAATTGTAGTGGTATTTTTATTGGATTTTCCCAAAAAAACCCATTATTCAAGTCAAAAATGAAAGAAACAAATACATTTTTTAAAAAATAAGATATAAATATTTTATTAACTATTAGAAAGGGTCTTGTGGTAAGGATATGTAACACCTCAAATTGTATTCACCAATATGCCATGTAATTATTTGAAGTATTTAATGGAATGGAATGGTGAATATTCATGATCATGGGAATTAAACACTAAAAATTTGAAATGTGAACATTGCTGCTAGTGAAATTTCCTGTGAGGCAGTGTGTTTATCATGTGATTTTGAATGACCAAGTAATGACCAAAAACTGTGAAATTTTACTGGATGAAAGTAGACATCCTAAGCTTTAATTGTATATGTTATATGAATTATTTGGAACTGTACACAAAAAGTTATGTATTTTTGAAGTTTACTCAATGACACTAGCCAATTTCAAAGACAGCTTTCAAATATTTAAATTCTGAGAATGTTGAGCTTTCAATTGGCTAAAGAATATATTTTTCTTTGAAAGTAGATTCAATAAGGGTTTCATAACCTTTGGAACTACACCAATTGAAGTTCTACAAATAAAGTTATACTTTTTCAAAGTTTAGTCAGAAAATTTGCCAAAATCGCCAATTGTTGTGAATTTGAAAAAAAAATGTAATGGCAATTGTATAAAATGTGGAATGAAGAAATAGGAGGAAAAAATAATTTTTTGGCTCATAAATGTGTCAAGTGTCATTATCTTAAGGCAAGGGAATTACAGTAATTGTTAAACTTGAGCACAAGTGAAATTAGATTAAAATACTATTAAGTGTACATGTGGATTGAACTAATAAGATGAAGCCCAATTTGGTATGAAGGACCCCTTAGGTGGCGTCTTTTATGGGCTAAAGGAAGGGGAAAAAATTAGTTCAAGTTCAATTAGAGTTTATGACACAAGTTATGGAGGGATAAGACCAAAGGATAAATGTGATGTCATCAATTAAATAAGCCACCATTTATTAAAAAAGGAAAGATAAGGATATTTTTTTAAAAGCACTTCCTTCATATTTTTCCTTCATTTTCACGTCCCAACACCAAAGAGATAGAGAGAGAGAGAGAGAGAGAAAGAAAGTTTGAGAGAGTTTTAGAGAGGAGGAGAAGCCAAGAGGAAGATATCCAAGGTAAGTCTTGATTGTTCCTTGTGATTTAGCTTCCAACTTGTGTAGTTCTCTCTCAAATCTCTTCGTATCCATGAATCACCATGTTTAGCAAGCTAATATTCAAGGAAGAGAGAGGGAGTGTGGTCGGCCAAGGAGAGAGAAAGAGTGGAATCAAGAGAAAACTTCCATAATCTTCTTCTCTTTGATGTTATTGATTTGTGGATTGTTGGTTGGATTTGTAAATTTGGGAAATGAAAACCCTAAGGGGTTATGTTACCCAAATTTCCTCAAATATTGTTAGTATGTGTTTAGAGGGTTAATCAAGTGATTAGGAGATAATTAACCATAGGACCCATATTTGTTACTTTAGTTTCGCTATTTGCTACTATTGTTTTGTAAATTCCAAAATTGTATCAAGAGCTTTGTTGGCCGTGCAGAGGTCTAGTGACTGGTGGCCAATAGGGTCACTGGAGCTCTGGGCGGTAGCCACTGGAGTTCTAGTGACTAATTGTTGACACTAGAGCTCTCTGGTGGCTGGTCAGTAAGGGGCTTTTTTAAGGAAAAAAACGTGAGAGCAGTGATGTCTTTTAACACCATGTTCAAATTCCAATATATTGACTTGATACTATTGAATGTTGGCACCCTGATTTGCCCTGTTCATAGTTTAAGGATATTTTATGTCTTTTCCCCTATATTAACTTAGTAAAATAGTAATTATTGATTAAAGCAAAAACCATTCCTAAAGTACATACAGTTTCGTTTAATTTTTAATTTGGTACTTAATTGTTTTTCTCCTTTTATTAAATCCTTTCATATTCCTCTGTTAACACAATTAGCTTTTGTATAGAGGCTAACAATACTAACATAGCAAAGTTATAGGGACTAACAATTCAAAAAAGTAAAATAAAAGATTTAAGGGTTAGACCCCATTTTTGCCTCGCAAGTAGTCAAAAAATCTCAATTTTGCCCCGGAAGTTTTTTTGAGCAATATCACTCCAGAAGTTTTCAAATCATAACAATTTTGCCCCAGTCATTATATTTAGGTTAGGTTTGAACTTTAGTTGACCAAATATGCAGAGCTGGCAGTTCATATGACATCGACATCATTTTTATTTTAGATTTAGGTTCAAAATTGCCCTGAAAGTTTTGCAAATTGTAGCAATTTAACCTCAGTTGTCATCCAAGTTAAATTTACCCAAATATGCTTATCTGACAAGTCCATGTATCACCCACTTCATTTTTTCTAAGTTAGATTTATAAATAAGGATTTTTCTGAAAAATAAAAAAATCAGCCCATCTAAATGATTGGAGAGAATCAAAGAGGTAAAAACATCTTGTGAGATGAAGAGAAAATCGAAGAGGTACCTATTTATCTCCACATTGTTGGGGCACCGCGATGGAGGGTTACCAGTGGCCTTGTTCTCGGTAATCTTGCTCAACATATCTTGATTCTAGTAAATGAATCTTTTTCTTCATTACTCTCTAGCGAACGTTATCTCCTCCTCCATATTCTTCTTCAATGTCATTCATACTATTAGCTTAGTATATTTGGTCAACTAATAGTTAAACTTAACATTTATAATGGTTAGGGCAACATTGCTACAATTTGAAAATTTTCAGGGCAATATTGAACCAACCAATTTCTAGGGCAATATTGTTTCTGAGTAAAAAATTCCAAAACAAATTTGCACGATGACAAAAATGACATGGATAACATGTAGACCTAATAGCTCAACATATTTGATCAAATAACGGTTAAACTTTACATAGATAACGGCCAAGGTGAAATTACTATGATTTGAAAACTTTTAAGGTGACATTGCTCTAAAAAAAAAAAAACTTCTAGGGCAAAATGAGATTTTTTTTGACAACTCCGAGGGTCGAACCTTTACCCAAGATTTAATAATGAACCAATAAAATATTGATTGAGATAGTAAGCGGTCTCGCCCCCTAAGGAGAAGAACACAAATTCGAATCCCGAGAAGCAAATTTGTTAGGAGAAGCGAAAAATCTTTGCGCTCTATGCCTTAAAAGCAAAAAATGTTAGTCAAATAAAAAAGGACTTAATAATGAGACAAACACATAGATACCAAATTTGAGGTTTAAATAAACAACAAGTATCTCAAGAATATTTTTCCCTTACTTTTTTTGGCTTAGTTGTCCCTTAATTGAAATAATGAGATTAGTCAATGGTAGATTGGGTCATAGATCAGCTGAACGCTCCATATAGGACAAGTTAGATCGTCTAATTTTATTTGCGAGCTTGATCAACCAACCGCTAATAATAGGTTGGACAAGTTAGATCGTCAAATTAGGAAGGAAAAAATAAGAAACAAAATAGTAGGGACGAGAAAAGCAGAGACATAATGCTATTTCTCCTTCTATATTTAAATTATTGTCCCATTTCTGTAACAATGTCAAGACAATACAATTAAAATTAAAATCAACATCATCAAAATGAAAAATTATAAAAATAAAAATAAAATTGTTCTGATTTTATGTTTAAAAATTAAAATATTTAGTTGATGATATATAGGCTAAAGTATACTTTTAGTCCTTTAAGTTTTACGTGAGGTCTATTTTTAGTCTCTTAACTTTATAAAGTATACTTTTGGTCTTATATTTCTAGCATCATTAATGTTGCTGATAAAAAATATTGACGCAACAAACTCAAGTGATAATTGTGTAGCTTACAAAGCATATTTAATTTTTTATTTTTTAATATAATATATTTAGATTATTAAACTAAAATAAACGAAGAAATCGCTACAAATGAAATCAAGGTTTTGATATTGACTGTTTCATTATGTTTTTATATAATTTTCAATTTATACATATTTTAAATTTAAAATTAATAGAATTTAATTATATAGTCATCACTTGAGTTTGCTGCATTATTGTTTTCCATTAGCAACATTTATGATGTTATAAATATAGGACAAAAAGTATATTTTATAAAGTTAAGGGACAAAAAATATACCTCATGTAAACTTAAAAAACTAAAGGTATATTTTAGTCATATATGTATATGTGTTGGTGTGTGTGTGTGTGTGTGTGTGTGTCACTAAAAAGAAAAAGAAAAAGAATATCCACATCATTCCAAATTATCATATTATATGGAGGCAAAAAAAATTAACATATTATAAGAACATAGGGATTAATGTTTATAATTGAGAAATCTGTAAGAATTCAATAAAAAAATTATAGCACTCTAATTAAAAATCAGGTAAAACTGTAAATTTTTACAAATTAATTCTTTTTAAAAAAATGAAAAGGATGACTAACTACAGAGCCGAGGGAATAAGACTATCAGTTGGGAACGCTCCATCCCAATTGCATTTGAAAAAGCTTGTGGCTCTCTCTTTTCTCGCAGTCTTTCTCATCCAGGTTTCTCGCTGTCTATTCCCGGTCTTTTTGTGTTATAAAAATGGCATATATCATTTTTGTCTTATTTATAAATTTAAATTAATTAGCTATCATATATAAGGAGAATTAACTAATTTATTAATTATGGACTAAATTTTGTCTTTATCTATGACTGATTTCAAAAATCAACATGAATATTTTTTTTATTTATTGCAATCAATAGGGGTAAAAAAAGTAAAATATGCATTTATTATCTTGAAATTAGACTTATAACAAGGACCAAAATTTTTTGTCAAAATAGACTTATAAATAGAACCAGAGTGGTAGTTTAACTTAGATGTTATATACATGTTTCAACATGCCAAGCCACCAAGTTTATCATATGGATTTGCTGGCAAAAAAAGTTTATCATATGGATTATGAATTCTTATTATTGCAATTTTCAAATTTTTATGCATCCTCTTACAATATCAGGCTTGTAATTAGGAGTCTCTTTTTTATTTTGAAAACGCATAAAATTGAGCCTGTCATTAAATCAATCGAGCTAGCTAGGTGGTAGTTGTTAGGTTAGTGGTCTAACCATAGCTGAACTAGAATCAACTATTTGCAAGATTGAAACTATTTTTTCAAACTCAAAATAGCATTATTTCAGACCTAGCAATGGGAGAAAAAAAATTATAAAATCCAATGTGATTGACTTATCCAAAACTCTTTAATGAACTGACTAGGTAATTGGTTCACCGGCTTAAACCCGAATTGGGTTTTAATATCATATTTCAAATACGGTTCATCTTAATATAATAATGATAATGAAGTCTCAAACATTTTAGCTTCAAAATAACTTGAACTTATTAATGAAACATAAGTCAATGTTAATAGCAAATAATATCACATTTGCAGAGGCTTTCTTGAGGTTGAAGGTCAGTGCAAGTGCAGTGTTGTGGCATGGCACTTGCCCCATACTCTGCAAGGAACTTCTCTGCACAGTCGGTTGCACCCCTGGTAGCCGCACATGTTCCTCCCAAAGCCATCTGCTTTGGACACGACTTCCCACCACCTAAATGAACACATTCATTAAGCAATCAATTCACTACACACACACATGTATGCATGTCTTACCTTGAGCTTGAGCGTGAAGGCTAAAGTAATGTCAGTGTTGCAAACACATGATTTTATATTTATATGAACATAACATTGGGTTTTGCTTTATTGGAAACGGATTAGATATTATTATTTTTTATGATGTGCATTATCTGACTGCTGAGATTCATAGAGCCTGATTTTGACTTTCATAAAACATCTTGTCGTGTCCTACGCTCCCATCCATGAATCTGACTTAATTATTAGGTGCAAGAGCATTCATTTGTACTAAATGCATAATAACTGTTCTTCTTTTTAATGAAACATAATAACAGTTCTTTGAATTTGGGAAATGTGCATTGACATGTTAGAAAAAGTACAATGTATATATGGTAATAATATATTTATTACTCCCACATATTCTAAAATGGCAGAACTAAGTAACTAATCTGCATATATTATTGATATTATTCATGTTAGTTATTTGTAAAAATATGTAGGTTGATTTTTCTGAAATACCCTATTCCCTCCGGTCTTTCTTATAAATAACAATTACCACTTTCACATAGATAAAAATGATAGTTAAATTCAGTTAAAAGCAATAAGTATTAATATATATACCTTTTCTTTTCAATTATACCCTTAATCATAAAGAGGGCTTAGGGGAGATAATGAATAGAAATATAATGTGGAGAAATAATGAGTGGAAATAAGAATAATTCAAAAAAAATTGTGAAATAAGTATAATTTATTGTAGATAGATGCTAAATGGAGGAATTTCCTCATTCTCAGTGCATGTGTGATAGTAATTATTATAAAGGCATGTATTCAACGGGGTAAAAGTGAAAAGTCAAATTTTCATTTTTAGATAAAGGGGAATTGTTACTTATAAAAAGGACTGGAAGAAGTATTTAATTAATTATTTGTATAGAACAACTCTTTAACATAAATCACTTAATATGTGCAATAAGAACGACAGTTTGGGGAAAACAATTACTCCCTTTGCTCCTTTTTATAGGCCACTTTTTTCTTAATTGCTCAAAACAAATTGACGGTCAAAAATATTATGTTCCTTCTAAATATGCTCCTATTTATGATAAAAGTATATGAGAGAGAATAAGCAAAAAATATGAGAGAGAATGAGTGATAAAAGATTATATGAGAGAGAATTACTAGTAAAGGTATAATTAATATAAAGATATGTATTTAATATGTGTAGAAAATGAACAAATAATTAAAATTTTGAGACACAAGAAAAAAATTACTTATATTGAGGATCAGCTCCAAAAGGACCTAAGAAGAATAAATTTGAGAGGCAAACTAAAATGGATTGAGGTTTTACATACCAAAATAAATTTTCCAACTTGATTCTACATTTTGAATTAGAAAGAATAGTTTTTAATAGGTCAAGTCAGGCAACCGATGGGATTCTGACACCTGGATTACTTAAACACAAGCACTTAACATCGGTTGAATCACCGTTACTGAATCTTCTGCTCCCTTCACCAATTATAATGTTTCTTAAAGACGATTCTACCATTGCAGTCAAGACTCTGAGAAGCCAGATCAGTGCAGAACTCAGAGAAAAAAGCGGATTGCATTGTTGGTGGTGCCTTCAACCATGGGAGCCACAACAAGATCACTCATGGCTCAGGTTCCTCTCCGATACAGATCAGTACCCATTCGTTGCAAAGCAATTGAAGGGAACGGATACTCGATCTTTGATGTTTTGTATGATTTGGGATTTCACATCCGGGTAACCAATTAGGGATATTGGATTTCTAAGGGAATTGTTTGGAATATTTTGAATGGAGTTTCAGAGAGTAGAATCGACTGGGAGGGGTGTGGAGAAAGGTATTGCATTGAGATGAAGCATTAAAGGTTTTGAATGGAGTTTTACATAGGAAGAAACTGGAAATTCTTCTTCTAAAGGAGGAAGCAGGTGATCATGATTTAGAGGGTGAGGAAGACGCTGGAGATGAAGCATTAAAGGTTTTGTCGGCAATGGCAGAATCAGGGCACATTATAAAAGTGTTGTTATGGGGTAGTGCGAGAGTAATGGGACAAGCCAGAATCTCTAACGGTGCTGATGTGTTTATGTAATACAGGTGTCGTAATCTCATTGGTTACAGGACCTAATGGATTTAATTAACTTGACCTAAGCTTGGTCCTTTTTAATAATTAGAAGCCTATAAATAAAAACCCATTTCAAAAGCTTATACACATATTTAAATGTAAGATTAATAACATTTAACTATGCAGTTATCACTTGAGTGTATTGCGTTAGCAACATTAACCGTGTTAGAATTATAGGATCACACTACTAAAAAATAAAGTTATTACTACCCTAAAGGATGTCCTTTTTCTAAAAAGCGAAGTTAAAAATAGAGGTGATGATATTTTTGCAATTAAAGAGGGAGATTGTGTATCTTTAGGCGCCTCAAACATAAATTGGAATGTCTAAAGTTTTGAATTTTGGCTCCATCGCACCAAAATATGAAACTTTAGGGGACTTTAAACATCCCTAGTCTGATTGGGAATGCCTAAAGTCCCTCACTTTAAGCTTCCCCACACTGACTGGGGATGTCTAAAGTGGACTTTAACGGCCTGGACCAACATCCCATCAGTCAGCTCCACCCTGTTCTAACTTCATTCTTTCTCTTGTTCAATGTGCTTTCTCTTCTTTATCCGTACGTGTTTCCCTCTCTCTTCTTTCTCTTTGTTTCCCTCTGTTCCAACGACGCTCTTCTTCTTGTTTGTCTGGCAGAGCTATAGGCTATCAAGGAAGGGACAAGTGTGCTATCATTTTTCTCTCCCTCTCACAACCATTGTGCAGCTGGTGCCACCATGGCTCGTCTCCTTCTCCATCATCCATAGGTTTGTCTCTCATTCTCACAACTTTGCTTTCTTTAACACAAAAATGCTTGGAATAACTGAAATTCTGCTTTTGTTATAAAAATGTTTGGAATCACCGTCTTCCTATATACTGTGATAGCTAGTTTCCTTGACACCATCGGCCACTGGCCCTATTGTTTTTGTTATTAGGAATTTAAAAATAAAAAATGCCCCTTAGTTATTAAAAAACAAAATTGAAGATACAATACATTGTTTGCACACTACATAGAGGTTATGACATGGGAAATTTATAGGAGGCGTTTGTAATAATCCAATGGAGATAACCATGGTGAATTTATAGTTGTTTTAATTTAATAGTAACTATGATTTATTGGAGACCTCTGATAAATAAGATTTAATTGGAGTATTATGAAAAACTAACAAAATGGTTATTATGAATTCCACTAGCCTTGCTTTTTAAATGTAGAAGGATACTTATAAAAGTGTTGAATGTTTCCTTACCATGTAAGAGACATTGTGGTTTATTATGAATTATTTCAAAATACGGACGTCTAAAGTGTGGGATTGACACTTTAGATTTTAGACTTCCCCATTTCAAAATAGGGACATCTAAAGTGTGGGATTAACACTTTAGACTTTAGACTTCCCCATTCCAAAATAGGGACGTCTAAAGTTTAGACTTTACGAATCATTTTTTTTTACGGACGTTATTGCCATTTATTTTCTACATCGCTTACATAGACATCCCCCTATTTTCAGACATTAAAAAACCTAAAAAAGGGGACGTTAAAAGTTTTTTTTTTTTTTTTGTAGTAGTGCCAAGAGTATACTTTATAGAGTTGATAGATCAAAAGTATACCTCTTATAAACTTAAAAGAATAAAAATACACTTTAGCGTGTGTGTGTGTCTATGTATATATATATCTATATTAAAAGCTTTCTCATATGTTAATATGAATTTATATAAAAATTAATAATAAGAATTATTACTATATGACAAGAGACTGTACATGCATAAAGAACAAGATAACCTCTAAACACAAAAGCTAAAACTATTAAAAAGAATCAACGAATTATGAAGAAATAAGATTGTCTTCGGACGCCGTTTCCAAAATTCAATCAGTTTGTATGAAAATAAGATTGTGTAACAACAAATAGCTGAATGAAGACATCATGAAGAGGGATTTATACAAATTCTTTCTTCTTTGTAAAACTATAGGTGTGTCCTAAGTTAGACGACTATAATACAATAAAGAATGAAATAATGTTTTTATCCAATAGGATAAGTTTGTGTCAAAAAAACGAAAAAATTGTCAATGATCTCAGAACAGCTTGCTTGCAAATTCATCAATCCCAATTCCTTCAGAGTCATAGGCAGAAAATTTTGTGGCAAGTTGTCTGAGCTGCGAAACGCTTCTTCCCAATTTCATTGCCACCTTCTTTTCAAAAACCTCGCCATTCTCTCTTTTCTCACAGTCTTTCTCTTCAAGTGTTGCTTCTATGGTCTCTTGCAGCAACTTGAAGAAACCTCCACAGTTTCTGTACATTTCAAACACCATCCCCACTTGCCCTCCATGCTCCAACGCATTCATGGAAGCCGCCAACGACCCTGCCACGGCCGCCACAATGCCCGGCCACGAGGAACCATGGCTCGCTAATGCAGAACCTAAAGCTGCAATCCCAGTGAGCAAGGGACCTGATATGGCTAAGGTTTTGTTTACCTTGAGAGCCAAGTTTCCTAGTCTGTCATAGTCCTCCAAGTCTTTACTCTTCATCACTTCAATAATCTGCATCATTTCCTTTTCTAGTTCAGGACTCCATCCATTATTCGTTCTCTTGTGGGATCTAGCGACTTGCTTTTGGAAGTCATTGGTCTTATTAGTTTTGGGCCACCAAACAGCAGGCTCAAATTTGGAAGGGAATTTGTCAAGCATAGCTCCCAACAGAGGAAGAGGGTAAGCCTTGTCAAGTGCCAAAACCTTCTCCATTGCACTCTTGACATCTTCCTCACTTGGATTTCCAATAGCTAATGTGGTTTGGATTTCCGTCTCAAGCTGCTTGAACAACCTTGTCGCATTTCGTTGCTCCTCGGCGAGCTGTGATGGCTGCATCTTGTTCATGATCATTAGCATTCCGGTGGCGGCGGAGAACAAAAGGGTAGACGATAATTTAAGTGCCAACGTCGGTGCAGTACTGTCATCAATGGCGGTGGTGACGCCAACCATGGCGGCGCCGGCGAGTGTGATCATATTGACCGAGTTGAGAAGAAGAGAGTTCCAATTGTTGCGTTGCTCGCCAATGTTCCTATGCATTTCAACTCTGTCAGCTACAGCCTCTAATAGTGCGTATAGTTGAATAGTGGCCTTATTGGACTTGCTGGGTTTGGAAAAATCAACATAGGTTTGTGAGGTTGAAGCATCTTTCTCTGACGGAATTACTGTGTATATGGATCCGTTGAGCTCCTGAATCAGCTTCTTCGTGGTTGTGGAGGGTATTTTCGGAACTGAGAAAGGAACTGATGGGAGCTTTGGGACGTTAATGGCGGCGTTGAGTCTCTTGAAAGTCGAAGAAGAAGAAGAAGAACAAAGCGAAGCTGAGATTTGTAAACAAGACATGATAATGAGAAGGATTTAATTGAGATATGGATTTCTGGCTTTGGTTTAGAATGAGATCGAATGGGTTCTGATATTTATAGTTTTACGCTGCAGACATTAATTAGGAGGAACAAAATGGAAGGCGAATGAGTCATATCTGGGAAAATATTGACTATTGAAAAATTCAGCTAGACCGGGCCTTAGTTTTGACCTTTCAAGGACCTCATAGCTTCAGGCCTTTTACTTTTCAAAAAAAAAAAAAAAAAAAAAAACTCCTGTAGTTTTTTCATTTTTAAATAACACGAACACTAAAACCATTGAATTTTATTTGCCACGGAATTCGGTATATTAATTAATAATTAATATATAATTAATAACTAATCCATATATATATATATATATATTTCCCGTGTGTATTATACTATATATCTTCTTTTTATTTTATATATAACATTATTTTAAAATTACATAGATCATATCATAATGTTAACAATAATTATGAAAATTAATTTTTATATATTTATATGTCTGTTAATATCATAATTTTCATTTCTATAAAGATATTATTTTTAATATAAATTTTATTACAAATATAATAAATTTTTTATTTTTACGGTGGAATTACTGACGGAATTTGTTATAAGAAATTTTATGGCTAAAAAAGTAACTACGGAAAAATTCTGTGGTTAAAAAATTAGCCACAAAGTTTGCCATGCATTAACCATAGAATAAGCCACGAGAAATTTCCCGACAGAAAATTTTCCAACAGCATTAGTCACCAAAAAAAAATTCCGCATCTGATTCTATTCGAAATTGAGTGTTTTTTCAGTGGAAAAAGCATATGAATGACGTAACCACGTTTCATATAGAAGCTTACAACAAACAAGAACGAGACCTTCTTCTCTGGGGGCACCGCCTATTAACAAAATAAGCCAAGAAGCAATAAAAAAAAAAGAAGGAGACTAAGAAACTTAACAAGCCAAGAAGCTTTAAAAGTAAAAGAAATACTACTCCGTTATTATTTATAAGTCAATTCTAGGCTATTAACCAAATAAGCCAAGAAGCAAAAAACAAATAAGAACGAGACTAAGAAACTTAACAAGCCAAGAAGTTCTAAAAGTAAAAGAAATACTACTCCGTTACTATTTATAAGTCACTTCTATGCAGGGACTGCCTATGATAAGCCAAGAAGCTCTAAAAGTAAAAGAAATAATACTCTATTACTATTTATAAATCATTTCCATGCTTTCAGCATGTTTCACACTGACTAAGAAAAACATTAACCTCTTTAACTCTGCCTTAAAACTTAACAACTTTCTAACTCTATTCCTATTTAATATAGGATAATATACCCATGAACATAAAATCAACATAATTTAATAATGTGACTTTTAAATAGGATTAAAAATAAACATTCTCTCTGGCTAATCTGCCTAAATAGGAGTCAAGGGAGTACATGAACATCAACTTGCCTTGATGCAAATTTCTTTTTACGTTGCTTCTTCACAAACAAATTTGATATTTCATCCGAATTCCTCCCATTACTCATGGACGGCCTTACAATCGGAGCTGGAGTTGTTGGCCTCATCATCTGAACATGAATCAACTGCCACAACATTGAGAAGACTGAAGCTAGCAACATCATCGAAAATCTTCAAAAGAGCAGGATCTGAGTGACTGGGTCGAATTACTGTAGGAAAAAATTTATAAATATTCAATTAAATTATAAATTAGAGCACATGAATTTACCTATATCAATAGCAGAAGACTTATAAGAATTGCCTCTCGCCATTGCTAAGCTTTGATCTGACACAGAACTCACGAATACTAGTGCAAGAGAACTACAAAAGGAAATGAAGACAAAAGATAATTGTTAGGTCTCTTTCTTACTGGCTGTGAGGCACAACGATGACAACTGAGTTAAGAGTCGTCGCCAGTCAAGGAACCTCAGATGACCCGAGTAGGTTTTCCTTACGCTCGTCTCATTTGGCCATAAACTCAAGTGTGTATTTTCTACCATTAGAAAAGTCACATTAATAGCCAATAACCCTAATCTTGAATTGGGCCTAAATCTAACTTTCGGATCACATTTAGGATATTTTAATTAATTACCTAATTAATAATAACTAATAGTAATTATAATATATTAAAATATCTAACATTCTCCTACTTTGCCTGTAACTATATGTTAGTTGCCCTATTCAGATTGATTAAGGCTATGCTACAAGATTCATGGCAATAAGTCCCCTTAAGTCTAGTATTATTTTCCATGTATTACTTAGTAGCACCCTTACTTAATGGGTTAAAACTTAATGAATAAACCTTAAATGTTTATTCGGTTCATCCTTGAATGTTTGTCAATCTCGATAATTAGATACCAATATGAGACAACAAACTCCAACTTGAATTTCATCATTTAACAATACCTTATCAAGATCATTCAATGTAATCTATCTTACAAATAAGGTATTTGATCCTTTAATGTCTCTAAGTGCATGCAATTCATTTAAGGATTAATACTTTATGTGTTTATGACCTATTGACTTTATGGTCACACAATACGTACCCTTAATAGGTTTAAATTAATTCACAGTCACATGATGAAATTCTTTAACCGGAAATCTTATAACTTGCCTCTAAGAATGACTAGATTAAGCAATTTATAATGAAACTAAGCAATTAATGACTACTTAGTAATCTTATATTCCTCCATGATGCATTTTGTTCAATAAAAAGTAAAGATGCATCATAATATGAACTATTTTACAGTTAACACATCATACTAAACTAAGCAAATCTAATCATTCTTCTACATGTAGAGCATAAGATTTAATGTACATTTTGTAATGTACTTTATGACCTGTAGCTTGTCAACTATTATTCAAGCAATAATATGCTTGATAATCTTCCTAAAGTTCCCTTGCAACGGCATTGTCAGTTTGTGTGCACATTCAAGCAAGCTTGCACATGGAAAATTAAATTAGAGGGATGGAAATACAATTATATTAGAGACATATAGACAATTAAATCATATTCTCATAATAGATGTTACATACAACAACGACCATCTATCCATAAATGTTCAAATACATGTGATCATAGATTACTTATGACATTCTCAAGTATTTTGAGAACAATTTCCTTATATATTCTAAAAGAATACTACATTTAATCTAGTCATATCACAAATTTGAACAATGATGATGTTGTTATGTGCAACACCTTATGTCAAAATTCTCAAACAATGCATGAATCATCATTTTGTTCAATATAGATGATTCAACTCCCACTAATCTAGTGATACAAACAAGACTATCAAACTTTCAACCTGATCATGTATGTGATTGCATCATAACACCTTATTTATCACTAATGTGAGACATGCTTGTGAGGACAGTTTCTCAATTTTGCTAACTAAATTCTCCTCATAGTTTATGTGACCTTTCTTTCAATTCACACACATCTCTCCTTGTTACTATAATGGAAAGATGCCAATGGAATTTAAGGCCACTCTCATTATTTATACTGTAATCAGATTACTTGAAGTACATGGTGTATAGTTGGTAGCAATTGCCAAATTTTGAATTGTCATTGTTCTTAACCCAATCTGCTAATAGATTGAAATTATATAATAAGAGCACTATCTATTAATTTTTAATATCCCTTGCTCGTTTTGGACTATTTTTCCTAATAATTGATAGAGTCCTTAATGTTGATGCTTCTTATTTCAAGCTTGACCAAGTGAGAATTTCAAAACTTCATTATGTTTTACATTTACCTCAAGGAGCAGAGTATCATGTAAAACCAATGTTCCATCATGATTACTGTTATGCGTGATCATCCTAAATGAGTTTGATCACTCCTACTAATCATGCCATTTCTTAATAATTTGGCATTTCAAAATTATTACACAACTTCTAAAATGCAATGGACAACTGAATAAAATTCCCAAGATCCCTCTACATCTTTACCAAAATATGTAGTCTTAGTCTCTGGGATGTTTTTTGTCCACACTCTTTCATTTATAAGACAATTCTATATAAACCGAGCTTCTAACTTTCAAAGTTTAAAAGGATTTCAACATAATTTTGTTGGAAACTTATCCAAGATATATATAATTGTCTTGAGTGCATTCTTTAAGAGGAAAACATATAAGCTAAGTCACTGTCCTCAGTCTTATACCCATCAAGTCACCCATCTCTTCTAATTAACTTCACTATATTAATCTGTTTACCAAATTAAATTACTCACTCTTGCTTTATATACTTTAAAATTGTGAGATGGCACTACTTAATTATAAAGCAAAAGGTGTTTATGTATTTGAAGAGTCAGCTGAAAGTAGGATGAGCTATTTCATCTGTTAGAATATAACTAATAGTAAGTGTATATCCATCATTACCTACATTCAAGCCTCTAATCATAGACACATTAAACTTCATATGTCTATTACTTTATGGTCTTTGGGTTGGTAGCTTAATAGTCCTCATTTAAACTCTCATGCTTTTCCAAATAGGAGCAAAATTTATATATACACATTTCCAATGAATACTTAATATCCATGCATGTATTTATGAAAATGAGTAATAACTCATGAGATAATAAACTGATGATCTGTTCTACTAAAAGATTAATGAAGACAATTTATCCTATTATAAAGAATCACTTTATAGTCAAAAAAATAATGCAATAACATTTATAAAAATTTCTAAATTTGTCTTTTAGCCTATGAACAACTATTGACTCTATTCCATTCTTTATGTATTTATAATAACCAGTTTTTAATTTAGATTACTTTATGGAGACAATAATGTTATCTCATTTCTCATGCTAGTGTTATACATACTAGAACTTTTCCTAATGTCAATCTTATCCTAATGGTAAGAGTTCTCCTTCTAGGCTTAATTGTCTCTAATATATATTATCAAACTAAATAATTAAACAGATAACAATCATGCTGCAAAGTCAAAATTAAATTATGCTTACAAAACTACTATAAAAGGCAAAAAACCATCGCATATTGCTGCATGTTTACCAATGTAAATCATTCAATTATAAATTTGTATCGCTAGAATCTACCTGTGGGCAAAGACGTTAGCATAGCATGAATTTATCTCAAATTGGTGAAAGTAGAATGCATTTATACCCCCTAATACCTGTGGGCTATGTAGAATACATAATGCCGTTCTATTCCACCCTAATTAAACCTATGATTATAATTATCTACCTAGTGGTAAAGATTAATTATAACCACACATTTAATTAAAATTGATGTCTTTAAATCTTTACGTGATGTATTTTGTTTTAGAACAAAATAGTGTATGTACCTAGTCAGAATGCTATGGCTACTCCTCGGTTATACATACTCATCATAAAGACATTGCACTATTGTGTATACTAATTGTCCATATGGTCATAATTTGATATGGTAAAACCTTATGTAATTAAATATGCATACAACATGTGCATAAGGATGTTGTAGCTGTTCCTTAAACAAAATATGTATGCTAATCACTAATATCAAATAAGTATAATTTAAATACCATATATATACACACACAATGTCAATGAGAATCTTAATTTAATTAATTTAATTAACTAAATCATTAATGTGAATAAAATAATATTTACTCACCCTCCAAAGATTGATATTCTAAAATCCATATGTGATTATTTATGCATGTTGTAAGATAGCGCTATAGCTACCACTCTAGCATGTAAGTTAATCATAAATATCAATCATATGCACTTAAATTCTTTATATGCACGGCTTCATAGAGGACTTAACCAATTAATTTAATCAATATAAGTGACTAAATACAATCCTCCCACTTTGATTAAATTAATATTACCCATTGAATAGAGTTGATATTTTAAAACATATAAGTGATTATTTAAACATGCTACAGAGGATGCTGTGGCTACTCCCCAAGATACATGTTAATCATAAATATCAACTTTGTGCATTTAAATTCCAAATATGTATAAATCTTTTATGAGAATTTAATTGATTGATTTAATCAACAAAATGTGACTAAATAATCATCATAGATGAATTCGCCCATTATTTTGTGCATCCAAATTAAATCCAATATATGCACATATTGATGGAGGGATTAATCAATTAATTTGATCAATAAAATCCCTAAATAATTAATTAGAAACCCTCCCACTGTTTTAGGTATACAATAATTGTTTAAATAATTAATTTTGGTACTTTTCAACTCGAATTAGATTTTACAAAATTTGAAGAGTTGGATAATTGTCTAAAATTGATTTTCCATATTTTTTTAGGCAATTAAACAACTCATAAAAACTGTTTTTGCAAATTTTATAGAATATGAAAAATGCCAAAATTAACTTTTCTTAATTTAAAAAATTTAATGTGATGCAAGGAAATATTATTTACATAAAACAGTATGTCAATTTAATACACAGTGAGCAAAATGTTTATTTAGCCAATTGAGAAAAATATCCAAATCCAGCAAAGGCAAACAAAATAAAACACTTGAAGTCCAAATAATTGGGGCCTAAAACGCTGCCCATTCTATATTACTTTTCTCAAGTAAACCCAATTTTCCATCAGCCCAAATGCACCTGGCCTAGTCTTCAGAATGAGTGAAATTATGTGTTTCACTCTAGGCAAAAACAATGGAGTTTTAGCTCAGCGAGAAGCTTCCTTTCATGACAGCAAAACGCCGTTGGTTCTGAACAAGGGAAAGACATTACTGATATGCACAAAACGAGGTCGTTTTTTGTGCTTCTTCCCCAAGCTGCCGGGTGACCCAAGACCCGACCCGCCAGCACTCGCAACCCGCCAGAGAGCCGCCACACTTGCAATTGCAGGTGACCTTATCCGGCGTTTTCGATGCAGCATTCATGGCAACAATTCGAAACGATATATAGGCAGCACTTTTGCACATGAGCAACAAAACGTGAAATGCACGACTTTCTCACGAAAGATGCGACAGCGATTACCACGGAAACAAAAATGAATTGAAACATGGGCAAGTATTAACCAAATAATTATCAAAATCAAATCGAAACAATTTGGGTTAAATTGAAAATATGTTGCTCTTTTAGTTCCTTTGATTTTCGGTTTTGATGAAGGAGCAATGGAGATCTTCGAAGAACAAAGGTTCTTATCATGCTGATTAACCCGAAATTAAAGCGTTTAATCAAGAACAATATTTTTAAATGTAGATTTACAATGAAAAACTAAAAAACTAGATATAAATTTGCAGATGTCATAACATGGTTTCAGATCCCTCAATAAATTGAGGACGGCGATGATTCCTTGTAGAAGAAAATAAAATCCTCTCACCCCAATGATCCGAAAATGAAAACAACAATAGGCAATTTAATATAATAAAAAATTTATTGATAATAAATTAGAAACACAGATGAATTAACTTGCAACAAAAATATAATTCATCTACTTAAAGAATTCGATCTCCAATCTAAGCTATGAAACCATGTAAAATTATTATGGTAAATTCAATTCAATTTTATGCTTAGATAATTTCCAATCAAAGAGTAGAAGGCAGAGGATCAGAGAATTTGGCTCTGATACCACATGTAGAACAAAATTCATAAATATACAATTAAATTATAAATTAGAGCACATGAATTTACCTACATCAATAGCGAAAGACTTATAAGAATTATCTCTCGTCATTGCTAAACTTTGATCAAATAGAGAACTCATGAATCCTAATGAAAGAGAACTGCAAAGGGAAATGAAGACAAAAGATAATTGTCAGGTCTCTTTCTGAATAGTTGTAAGGCACAGTGATGGCAACTAGTTTCTTTTTTACCCTCGTTTTATTTTGCCGTAAACTCAAGTGTGTATTTTCCACCATCAGAAAAATCATTTTAATATCCAATAACCCTAATCTTGAATTAGGCATAAATCTGCTTTACGAGCCACACTCAGGATATTTTAATTAATTACCTAATTAATAATAACTAATAGTAATTAACTAATTATAATATATTAAAATATCTAACAGTTACATCTTTAAAAGCCCGAGTCAATTCAACACCGTCGTCGTCGTTGCTTTGTTTGATCACATACCAATCGTTTGATGAACCTTTGACTTGTCTTCTTTAGATTCTCCATACCTAAAAACGTGAACATATATCAACTTGTTCATCCCTTCCTCTATTGATGATGACACCAGCGATCAAAGGTGGATTTGAATCACAAATACGAAGGCCACGAATTAGCATCGTGATACGTGTGCAGACGATCAATTAAATAGTGCAAGTGTACATTATCGTAATCAAGTAATATAGAAGTGAGTAGAGTATCATTCCCACGAGGATTGATCACTAAGTACCAAAATGAGTAATTTTAACTCTATTCTGTCGATCGATTAGTTGGTGATTGAGAGTACAAAATAAAAGAAAGACAATTAAATATGAATGCAGATGATATGAAAGCAAATATGAGAAAAAGCCCTAGGGGTCAGATTTCACTTAACAAATTTCGGATTGAATCACTTATCTATTCTAGCCCAATTTATTCCACATGATTGATAATCGAGTTTCCCTAATTTAATTAATTTAATTACTAGCCTCTTCCAAGGTCAAGCAATTCTATAATCAATTGCTAATCCAATATATTCCTATATGAATTTAAGCAATTAATTATACATTAAGATTTATGGAACTCAGTAAGACTACACAACTCATATGAATATATTCCTATTTCATATACAAGTTATGGTTTTAATTATAGGGTCTATACACATGTATCTCCTTCCGGTCTCAACATGCATATTGAAATCATTCAAAAGATGGCTAGTCAATCAAAAGCATTAAGAATAATAATTAAAACTCAATCATGAAGGAGAAATTCAAACTAGATTTAATTAGTTAAGATTCAATCCGTCATTAGTAAGCTACATCATCACCCTAGGAAAATGAAAGTTTAGCACATGATGAAATTAAAAACAAAACCAAAATAAATTGACATTATATAAAGCTAGAATGAAATCCTCAGAAATATTGCATAAACTTGAATATTAAATTCTCAAACATAAACATACAACCAAAAGATGCATGAAAAATGAAGAAATCTAGCCGTCCATTTAGGAGGTAAAACCTTCCATGTAGGCGGTATGCAAAATGTAATAAAATCCTAAGCCTTCCAAGATGGAGGCATGCAAAATGTAATAAAATCCTAAGCTTTCCAAGATGGAGGCATGCAATAAGTAATACAATCATAAGCCTTCCAAGATGGAGGCATGCAAGAATTGATACAATGTATGAAATTAAATCTAGAAAGTAACACACTTTATTCAGAATTGTCAGAGAAAAGATCTCTCCGTGTCAGAGAAAGGCCTTTAATTGTCAGAGAAGGACCTTTGATTCTCTTCCTCTCTTCTCCTTTTAAGCTTGGCATTGATCTCTATTTATAGGGGAAAAAACGTGTGCTACAGTACTGCTACAGTATCCAGAGACTGCTACAGTGATTTGGCGGGTGTTACAGTGCCCATTAACTACTACAGTACTGCCTCTGGTGGCTGCTATAGTGCTCGGTGGTTGCTACAGTACTTTCATTTTTTTTTATTTTTTTAAATGCTGTTTATTCCAAAAACAATATTTATTTATCAATCACACCCAAATTTATTATATTAAACGCAAATATCATCCATAAAATCATCATATAAGGGAAAATAAATATGTAAATATTTTACTTATCAAATTCCTCCACACTTAACTCTTGGATGTCCTCGGACAAGAAGTAAATAAGTGCTTCCAACAAAATCAGAAGTGTCAGGTCATAAGTAAGAACACAATTGAGAAATAAAGAGATCATAGTATTAATGAATCAATGAAAATATAAACTGGTAACTTTAATTGAAAATGAATAAACTGAGTTCGTACTTGTAGCTCATTCTCTCAATCTCTCAAGTGTTCAAGGGTAAGTGTTTGGCTCAAATTCAACCAAAAAAATTGCACTAATATAGGCTTGCTAAAAATCTCAATCTCCACTACCTAATTCACATGCATAATTCAAATCAAAAGGACTTATTAAGGGTTATAATGGGGTTAAGGTAAAGGAATGTAAAACATGATATGAAAGGCTAAAGAAATAGAGCAATTGAAAAATGGGCTACTTGTAAATTTATCTTATCACAACAACCCACAATTCAAACACTTAACATTTTTTTTTATAATTTTTTCCTTCTTCTTGTTTTTCCTTTTTCTTTTTTTCTCTTTTTTTTTTCTTATTGAATTGCAACTGTAAAGTTGATGATAGATACACCCCCACACTTTGTCAAAAGCCCATTTCACAAAAATTTCAAATGCTCCACTAATCTTTCGAATAAGGTAAAAGTACTTGATATATCATTAAAACACATGTTAATGGATTGAAAACAAAGAAACAATCAATTAGGCTCAATGGGGCTTATCAACGGTATAATTGCAAGGTTGGCTATTTGGCTCTGGCTAAAGAAAATGAATGCCTTTATCATTTTTGAATGTGCATGTGAGATGTAATTTCAACCAGATTTAAAGCAAGTTCTAAAGTGACAACTTAATAGGTGAATATCACACACAAGAGAAATAATCATTATAGGCTCAGCAGCTCACGGCTAGGAATTTTTAAACTCAGTTCATTCAATCTTAAAATTCATCACCAATTGCAACAATCAGTTGTTCATTTATGCTATAAAATCTCTAAATTCAATTGATCCATACTTAAAACTTATATACTTCTTAAGATCATTACAAAGCACTTAAACAAGATGATTTTTTTTTTTACTTTTTTTTTGAAAAAAGATAAAAAAAAATGCAACTAATGAAATGCATCTCAGGAGTTAAGAATAACCCCTTACTCTGCCATTTTTTCCACACCCCATGCATCTAATGGTTTTACTAACTAACAAAAGAAAAAAAAAATTTCTCCTCCCCCAACCTAAATTAGACATTGTCCCCAATGTCTTCTAAAGCTCAGAGGAGGTGTTTTTTTTAACATAAACACACAATAAAGTAAAACCAAGAGATTAAGGAAAGTTACAACCTAAGAGTGGTATTTGGGTTCTGCTTCTGACTGCTATCTGAAGATTGCCCACCTATTTGCTTGACAAGTAGATCTGGTTTAGGTTCATAGGTTTGCATTTGATCAAGCAGCTGATCAGCAATTGGTGCAGCAATTATGGAGTGGCGAGTCGCTTGGGGTATGAATCTTGTTTCCACAGCCTGATCAAGAAAGGACAATAGATTATCATAAAAACCATTAACATTTAACAATCCTAATGTCTTTTTATGATAGTTTAACTTAGCCCAATATGCAACACTAGAAATGCCATCTAATGTCTCCAAACCACCGGGTAGAGCAATAAAAACTTGAGCATAGTAGAACATTACTCTCATCCATTCAAGCAAGCTCGAAACCTGTACCTCTTGTCCTAAGGAAAAAATGTGATCTTCCAACTCCTTCACCCTCACACTTAAACCCTTGCTTCCATTCATGGATGCAGAAATGGCCACACTTCCCTTTAGGCCCTAGATGCCTCCCCCGTACACAAAGTTGATTTTTCTAGCAGCTAATGCAATTCCAAGTTCATTTGCTGCTGTTATAAACTCTCCTTTCTTGCCCAAATCAGTTTCACCAAAAATGCAAATAGATGTAAATCTTCATTTTTGTGAAATATCCTTTTTCCCTTTGTTTCTATCGGACCATGTATGCTTACAAGAGGAAGAATTCATATTTACAAATGGAAGTGTGCATATTTACAAATGACAGAGTACATATATATAATACTAAAGCAGCGACAACAAAATCATACAAATCACGCATTTTTCAAAAAAAAATTTGAAAAAACTTCTAACACGAATTACTGGCGTAATTTGTGTGAAGAAAAAGAGGAAAGAAAGTCAAACGTTACTTAAAAAGAAAAGACATATTAAATAAAAGCTGCTGAAAAGATAAGACAGATTAGACAAAAATGACAGAAAAGATAAGGAAGATTAAAACAAAAGCATGATTATGTACAGTAGTTGTGATTTTGGCTCACATCTTCCTCTGGTTTTACGTCCAGAAATGGCTTAAATGCTTTCTATGAATCGAGGATTTGCTTCCCATCCAGTTTTCTTATAAACTGGCAAACAGGGTCTTTTAACGTCAGATTCCCAAGACAATAGCGCCCTTTTTCTCTATTGAATATGTCTGCTAAATCAAGAAGAATACGATGAACATCACCACTCGGATGCATCTCAAGAGTTTGAATGATATCATCCAGTGACTCCTTACTTAGTCCATCCTTTATAAATTTGATTTTATCTTATCGATTTATAGAAACCATACATTTACTCCTACAACACTGATCACAATTCCACCTTGCACATTTATGGAAGACCTTCATTCTTTTAGCTCTTCTCTTTTTGGAGTAAGAACTTCTTCCCATTCCTGACAAAGGTTTAACAAATGAATTATGAATCTCACCGGCTAAACGTACCTTAGCTTCAATGATCCAACGTACATCCACAGGAAGGCCCAAACGATTAAATATCATCATCCTTTCAAGTCGACTGTTATAGATCTTCCTGAGCACATCTTTGGGAAGAGTGGGGAACCTGTTCTTAAGCTTTGTAAGAGATTCCTCCATGGTAACTTAAAATGAAAATGATGAAAATTAAAATTCTCAATGCAGTGTAGTGTAGTGTGTTTCGGTGAGTAGGAAAGAAAAATGGGAGAGTAGGAAAGAAATGAGTGAGTGGGAAAGAAGTTTTGAGAGAGTAGGAAAGAAATGAGTGAGTAGGAAAGAAAATTGAGAGAGTAGGAAAGAAGTTTTGGGTTGCCTCCCAAAAAGCCGCCCTTCTTTAACATCTTTAGCTAGACAAAGATTAAACAAAAAAAAAATTCTCTTTTTTTTTTTAAAAAAAAATTACTAGATTGAGGACTTACCTGTTGGTTCTTCAAACATGATGACAGATTTCAAAGTATTGAGTGCACCTTCATTGTATTCTTTGAGCCTTTGCCCATTCACTTTGAATTTTTGATCACCATCTTGAATCTCTATAGTTCCATATGGCCATACTTGAATCATAGTAAAAGGACCTGACCATCTTGATCTCATCTTTCCTGGAAAGAGCTTTAACCTTGAGTTGTATAAAAGCACCTTTTGTCCCGGTGTAAAATCTCTCCTCAAAATTCTTCTGTCATGCCACACTTTTGTCTTCTCCTTGTATAACTTTGCATTTTCATAAGCTTGTTGTATGAATTCTTCAAGCTCATTGGGTTGGAGAAGCCTTTTCTCACCAGCTATCTTTAAGTCAAAATTTAATGCTTTTACTGCCCAATATGCTTTGTGCTCCATTTCTACTAGAAGATGGCATGCTTTTCCATAGACCAATTGATACGGGGATGTACCAATTGGTGTCTTGAAGGCAGTTCTATAAACCCAAAGTGCATCATCTAACTTTTGAGCCCAATCCTTCTAGTTGGAATTCATTGTCTTCTCTAAGATCCACTTGAGTTCTCTGTTTGAGATTTCCACCTGCCCGCTAGTTTGTGGATGATCTGGAGTTGCAACCTTGTGAGTTACTCCATATTTAGCCAATACCGACTGAAGCTACTGATTGCAAAAATGCCTTCCTCCATCACTGATAATAGCTCTAGGCACTCCAAATCTTATAAAAATATTCTTCCTCAAGAACTTCACAACCACACGAGAATCATTTGTAGGAAAGGTAGCTACTTCAACCCACTTGAAGACATAATCAACAGCTACTAAAATGAACTGACTGCTAAATGAGGATGGAAAAGGCCCTATAAAATCGATCCCCATACATCAAAAATTTCAACTTCTAAGATGTTGGTTAAAGGGGCTTCATGTCTCCTTGAGATATTTCCCATTCTTTGACATCTGTCACAAGTTGCCACAATTTTGTGAGCGTCCTTAAAGAGTGTAGGCCAGTAAAATCCTGATTGAAGGACTTTAGTAGCTGTTCTATTTGCTACAAAATGACCACCATATGAGGATGAATGGCAGTGATTTAAGATGCTGACCATTTCTTCTTCAGGAACACATCGCCTGATAATTCGATCTGGGCATTGTTTGTATAAGAACGGATCTTCCCAAAAGTAATGCCTTACATCAACCAAAAACTTCTTTTGCACTTTAGAAAGTTCATAAGGCAGTACTTCGCTTGCCAAATAATTCACAAAATCAGCATACCACGGAGTAGGTTGTGACTGCATGATAAAAAGTTGCTCATCTAGGAAATTCTCCTGGATTGGTGATTCTCTTTTTTGTTCAGGTGGTTCTAACTGAGAAAGATGATCTGCACTAAGATTCTCGGTCCCTTTTTTGTCTTTAATCTCCAATTCAAATTCTTATAGTAAAAGCACCCATCTGATCAGTCTGGGCTTAGCATCTTTCTTCTTAATCAGGTATTTGATTGTTTAGTGGTCCGTCCAGACAATGACCTTTGACCCGATCAAGTATGCTCTGAATTTGTCAAATGCAAACACTACTGCTAGGAGCTTTTTTCTGTTGTTGCATAATTCAGCTGTGCTTCTGAGAGTGTTTTGCTAGCATAATAGATAGCATAAAAGATCTTGTCTTTTCTTTGGCCTAAAACAGCTCCAACTGTATAATCACTTGCAACGCACATCATCTCAAATGGAAGATTCCAATCTGGAGCTATGATAATTGGTGCAGTGGTTAAGGCACTTTTTAGAGTTTGGAAGGATGATAAGCACCCTTATTAAACACAAAGGGAGTGTTTTTCTCCAACAACATGCAAAGTGGCTTTGTGATTTTTGAGAAGTCCTTGATGAATCTTCTATAGAAACCAACATGTTCCAAAAAACTCCGAATGCCCTTGATTGAGGAAGGAGGTGGTAGCTTTTGAATTGTTTCAATCTTAGCTCGGTCCACTTCAATGCCTCGATCAAATACCTTATGACCCAGCACAATTCCTTCTTTCACCATGAAATGACATTTCTCCCAATTTAGAACCAAGTTTGTCTCCATACAACGTTGCAAAACTTTTGCCAAATTTGAAAGACAATGCTCAAATGGTTCTCCAAAAACTGAAAAATCATCCATGAATACCTCGATGAACCTTTCCACCATGTCTAAAAAGATCGCCATCATACTCCTTTGAAATGTTGCTGGTGCATTACATAGACCAAATGGCATCCTTCTGAAGGCAAAGGTACTATATGGACATGTAAAAGTTGTTTTCTCTTGATCCTCCGGTGCAATTGTAATTTGATTATATCCTGTGTACCCGTCCAAGAAACAATAATAGGCTTTTCCTGCTAGTCTGTCAAGCATCTGGTCTATAAATGGCAGAGGGAAGTGATCTTTTCTGGTGGCTTTATTGAGCTTTCTGTAGTCGATGCACACTCTCCATCCAGTTACCGTGCGTTGTGGAATCAGTTCATTTTTCTCGTTGGTCACTACTGTCATTCCACCTTTCTTTGGCACAACTTGAACTGGGCTTACCCATTGACTGTCAGAGATTGGGTAGATTATACCAGCATCTAGCCACTTTATTACCTTTTTTCTCACCACCTCCTTCATATTCAGATTGAGTCTTCACTGGTGCTCAACTGTTGGCTTGTAGTTGTCCTCCATCAAGATCTTATGCATACAAATTAAAGGACTAATCCCTCTTATATCAGCTATTGACCATCCAAATGCTGCTTTATACTCCCTTAGAACTCTTAATAACTTTTCTTCTTCATTAAGAGTAAGAGCTGCTGAGATGATTACTGGTAAAGTTGAATTTTCTCCCAGATAAGCATACTTCAAGTGGGATGGTAGTACTTTCAACTCCAGTACTGGTGGTTTCTCCGTTGATGGTACCGGCTTACTCGGCCTTTCTCCCAGATCTTCAAATGGTTTCTTGATAAAAATTGGGGAATTTGCTTCCAGGTACTTAATCTGCTCCAAGACTTCAGGATTAGTAGATTTTGATATATCTACCATTCCTATTGCTAATGGTTGATCCATGCAAATTTTGTTCACCACGTCTTTTGTGCAACTGGACAATGTATCGACTCTGTAGCAAGTGTCACCTTCATCTGGGAAGGATAAAACCTTGAAAATGTTGAAGGATACTTGATTATCTTGAACTCGCAAGGTTAACTTCCCCTGTTGCACGTCTAATAACGTTCTCCCAGTTGCTAGGAATGGCCTCCCAAGAATGATAGGAATTTCTTGGTCTTCTTCCATGTCGAGTATTATGAAATCAGCTAGGAATATGAGTTTGTCCACCTTCACCAGAACATCTTCTAAGACACCCCTCGGATGCTTTATTGATCGGTCTGCCAGAAGTGATGAAACTATGGTTGGCTTCACCTCTCCAAGACCAAGTTTTTTGTAGACAGATAGAGGCATGAGGTTTACACTTGCTCCAAGATCACAAAGTGCTCTTTCAAAGTGACATTGACCTATGGTGCAAGGTATGCAAAAGCTTCCTGGATCTTTCAGCTTTGGAGGTAATTTCTTTTGGAGAATAGCACTGCACTCCTCAGTAAGTGCAACTGTTTCAAATTCCTCAAGCTTACGCTTATTTGAAAGAATGTCCTTCATGAATTTTGCATAAATGGGCATTTGGGCAAGAGCGTCTGCAAAAGGAATGTTGATGTGCAACTTCTTGAAAACCTCTAGAAACTTTGCAAATGGCCTGTCTAGCTTTGCCTTCGCGAGTCTCTGAGGGTATGGAACTGGTGGTACATATGGAGGAGGATTGTCTGGAAAGCTGATTCTTCCTAGTATCACATCATCCTCCTTCTGTTGTTGTACTTCCTCCTTTTATTCTTCTCCACCTTCTTTCTTTTCTCCGTTATCCTTCTTTAAAGGATCTTTCAATTCTTTCCCACTTCTTAGTGCAACGGCCTTCACATGTTCTTTTGGGTTTCTGTCAATGTCACTTGGTAGAGTTCCTAGTTGCCTGGAATTTAGCACATTTGCAATTTGGCCCATCTAGATCTCCAAGTTCTTTATTGAGGCATCTTGGCTTTTGATTGTTGCATCAGTCCTAGCCATGAATTGAAATGTATTCATGGTTAGATGAGCCAGTGCATCCTCCAAATTCACTTTATGTTGTGGTGGATTTGGTTGTTGAAAAGCTTGCTGCTGGTAGTTCCCTTGTGGCATGAATGCATTTTGATTATTCCTCTAACTAAAGTTTGGATGATTTCGCCGACCTGGATTATAGGTGTTTGAAAATGGGTCATTCCTTTGATTTCCGATGAACTGAGCTTGCTCCGGCTTGAATGAGTGTCCTTCTTGACATTGCGTACTCACATGAGGTCCTTCATATTGATCACAAGCTTCCGTAGGAGTGTTGATTACATTTGCTTGGGTTGTCAATGATCCTACTTGCTTGGATATAGATGCAACTTGAAAAGATAAAGTTGTAAGGACATCCAACTCGTGCACTCCAAGTACTTTCTTTGAATTGCTACGTTCAGAAGGCCATTGATATGCATTGGCTGCCATCTCCTCAAGTAGATTGTAAGCATCATCTATATTTTTTCCCATTAAAGATCCTCCAGCTGCAGCATCTACAAGAATTCTGGAGATGTGCGTCATCCCACTATAGAAAGTTTGCAGTTGCCACCAATCTGGTAACCCATGATGAGGACATCTCCTTAGCAACTCCTTGTATCTTTTCCATGCTTCATAGAGGCTTTCTTGTTCATGCTAGGTAAATGAGGCAATTTCATTCCTCAATTTAGCTGTTTTGCTGAAGGAAAGTATTTCTCCAAAAATTTCTACGCCATGATCTCCCACGTAGTTATGCTTCCCACTGGTAGTGATTGTAGCCAACTCTTAGCCTTATCCCTAAGTGAGAAAGGGAAAAGTCTAAGTTTAATGGCATCGTCAGTAACACCATTATGCTTGAATGTGTCACAAATTTCTAGGAAGTTGGCTATGTGTGCATTAGGATCTTCTGTTGGTAAACCACCGAACTGATTTGCTTGCATCATCTGGATAATTGCCGGCTTGATTCAAAGTTGTTAGCTACTACTGGTGGTCTTGTGATTCCAGAATTTGCCCCCATGACTGTTGGTGTTGCATAGTCACGGAGTGTTTTGGTATCTGCTGTTCCTCCCCCCGAATTTGCCATCGGATCGCTTAAGATTGAAGTAGACTGCTTTCGAACTCTTCGATTTCTTCGACAAGTTCTTTCGATCTCCGAATCAAAAGGCAATAGTTCAGTCTCCTTCGATCTGGTCATACACTAAGCAAAAACCTAAAAAGAAACACAAGACACCAAGAAGAAAAAAAAATGTAATATGAAGACCAAATTAATATTAAAATTACTTGGTATTGATATTAGTGACAACAATCCCCAGCAACGGCGCCAAAAACTTGATACGTGTGCAGATGATCAATTAAATAGTGCAAGTGTATACTATCGTAATCAAGTAATATAGAAGTAAGTATAGTATCGTTCCCACGAGGATTGATCACTAAGTACCAAAATGAGTAATTTTAACTCTATTCAGTCGATCGATTAGTTGGTGATTGAGAGTACAAAATAAAAGAAAGACAATTAAATATGAATGCAGATGATATGAAAGCAAATATGAGAAAAAGCCCTAGGGGTCAGATTTCACTTAACAAATTCCGGATTGAATCACTTATCTATTCTAGCCCAATTTATTCCACATGATTGATAGTCGAGTTTCCCTAATTTAATTACTATCCTCTTCCAAGGTCAAGCAATTCTATAATCAATTGCTAATCCAATATATTCCTATATGAATTTAAGCAATTAATTATGCATTAAGATTTATGGAACTCAGTAAGACTACACAACTCATATGAATATATTCCTATTTCATATACAAGTCATGGTTTTAATTATAGGGTCTATACACATGTATCTCCTTCCGGTCTTAACATGCATATTGAAATCATTCAAAAGATGGCAGTCAATCAAAAGCATTAAGAATAATAATTAAAACTCAATCATGAAGGAGAAATTCAAACTAGATTTAATAAGTTAAGATTCAATCCGTCATTAGTAAGCAACATCATCACCCTAGGAAAATGAAAGTTTAGCACATGATGAAATTAAAAACAAAACCAAAATAAATTGACATTATATAAAGCTAGAATGAAATCCTCAGAAATATTGCATAAACTTGAATATTAAATTCTCAAACATTAATATACAACCAAAAGATGCATGAAAAATGAAGAAATCTAGCTGTCCATTTAGGAGGTAAAACCTTCCATGTAGGCGGTATGCAAAATGTAATAAAATCCTAAGTCTTCCAAGATGGAGGCATGCAAAATGTAATAAAATCCTAAGCCTTCCAAGATGGAGGCATGCAAAATGTAATAAAATCCTAAGCCTTCCAAGATGGAGGCATGCAAGAATTGATACAATGTATGAAATTAAATCTAGAAAGTAACACACTTTATTCAGAACTGTCAGAGAAAAGATCTCTCCGTATCAGAGAAAGGCCTTTAATTGTCAGAGAAGGACCTTTGATTCTCTTCCTCTCTTCTCCTTTTAAGCTTGGCATTGATCTCTATTTATAGGGGAAAAAACGTGTGCTATAGTACTGCTACAGTATTCGGAGACTGCTACAGTGATCTGGCGGGTGCTACAGTGCCCTGGCGGCTACTACAGTGCCCGTTGACTGCTACAGTACTTTCATTTTTTATTTATTTATTTTTTAAATGCTGTTTATTCCAAAAACAATATTTATTTATCAATCACACCCAAATTTATTATATTAAACGCAAATATCGTCCATAAAATCATCATATAAGGGAAAATAAATATGCAAATATTTTACTTATCACATCAATATTATCGAACTGAGTGAGTGAGAGAGATCTCCTGAGAGAGGAGGAGAAGAGAAATGAACAATGGACTATAGCGACAAGCGATGGGCTTTAGGGCTTCTTCTGTGTGCTAGAGAGACGAGAACGATTGTTCCCTCCAAACCTACCTAAGATTCCTATATATAGTTACGGAGTTTAAACTTTAATTGCATTATTGATAATTTGATATTGAAAAATATACATTTAGTCCTTTATATTTATTTTAAGGTTTAATTTGGTTCTTTAAGTTTATAAAGTGCATTTTTCATCCCTCAACCCTAACACTGTTAATTCATCTGACGGAAAAAGCTGATTGTGCAATTAAATAATGTATGCTTAAATTTTTATAATATAAAAAGATATTATTGTATCTTTCAACAGATCAATTAAAAAAATACTAATAATTTAATAACCAGAACAATCGCCCCATCTTTTTCCCACCAATATACACTTCTTAGCCTCCTCCATTAATGGCTTCTCCACTCCAGTGTTCCTTCTAATTGTGGAGGTCTTTTCCACTGTTAGATACAACCAATTCGTCAGGAAGTTCTCGACTTATGTAATTCTTGAGTATGTAACAAGCTGGAATTGAATCCAGAACCTCTGATGGGCATGATTGAGCTTTGCAAAATGAAATGCATTTGTGAGCTTCAAATGCCATTGAGAACAACTATAGGTGACTTGACAGGATATTTTGGATGACAAGGGTTGATGGAAGAAAGAGATAAATTGTGGGATATGACCATAGAGGTTGCCATGGGATAGGCGAGAGGTGAGGCACTGGATTCTCCAGAAGAGAAGACATGTTCACACTAGTAATTACGTGGGTCCCAAAAGAATTTGAATAGACAAAAAAAGGTCAATTGAATAGAGGTGGAAGGAGTGCCGAAGAGTTAGAAAATGTAAAGAACATTAGGGTGGAGAAGCCATTAATAGAGAAGAGTAAGGGAACAAGATGGAATGATTGATTTGGTTATTAAATTATTAGTATATTTTAATTGGTTTGTTGGAACATTCAATAGTTTTTTTTATATTTTAAAAATTTAAGCATAGCTTGTTTAACTGCACAATCAGCATTTTCCGTTAGATGAAAAACGAATGGTGTTAGGATTGAGGGACTAAAAGTATACTTTATAAATTTAATGGACCAAATAGAACTTTGAAGTAAACATAAAAAACTAAATATATACTTTAACCTTGATTTTTTATAGATTTTATGGCTAATAATGATATTGATGATTGTTAGCATTAATATGGAATATAATTTTTTTTTTTTTGAGGCCTAGGGCCCAGGTAAAAAACCAAGTTAACCACCTTCATTTCCATCCTCACATGCTTCCAACCGTGTTGGCTCAAATGTCTTCCTGGCACAAACGGCAACCTTGTCAGCTTCAAACAAATCTCTTAGGAAACAGATTTGGAGAAGATTCTCTTCCTGGCACAATCTGTTCCTGGCACAAACCAGGAACAGATTCTCAGAGAGCATTAATATGGAATATAATTTTTGTCTCGTTTAAACTTAAAATTTGTTTTTTTTCCAAAGATTTGGAGAAGGAAAAGTTAGGATATTGTTAATGAAATAATTTTATTTAGATTAAAATAATATTACTATTATGATATCTTTTAATAATATTCTATAAAAAATTTATAAAATGAGATTAACAATATATTTGAAAATATTTTTTTTTCTCTCCCTGCATATGTATAGTTCCGACCCTAGACTCCTTTGTTCTTGTTTTTTTTTTTTTTTTGGCCGATCCCTAGATAGACTTCTTTGTTAACCCGGCTTTCTCTCTCTGTTTTTCTTTCTTTTTTTTTTTTTGCCAACTATTGCCCATGCTTTCAAAGATTATTTTCGACCCCAAAATGTTAAATTAACTATGCCACTATATAAAAATTATTGACTTATCAAAAAATCTCGGTAACAATTAAGTCTATGACTAAATTCGAATAAAATTAACGTTTGGGCTAAGTTATATATGCTACAATGAAAATGATCATCTCCTTTTATATGTTAGAAACTTGAATGAACTTTTATAAAATGTGAATAAATATTAACGGTTATTTTTTATACGGCAATTCAAAGTGGGAAAATCTTAAAAAAATGTTGATTTTAAAAAATCACGTGCTTTTATTGGACAATCTATGTGCCGTTTTTTTATTGGGAGAATTGCTCATAAAAACCTCATTAAAAACTTATTTGTTAAATGGGACCTAAGAAAGTTTTTTGCACATAAGGGAAGATTGTTCGCACATACATAGAAAAGATTTTTTGCACACGGAAAGATTTTTTACACGCAAAGGTCTTATTTAACAAATAAGTTTTCAATAAGGTATTTTTGAAGAATTTTCCCCGGACTTATTCCAAGAGGTTGGGTTTCTTTACACTAAATTTATTTCTATCGTGGTTCTTCATGATAGTTCTGGACCGTTCACGCTTAAATATGTGCAGGTTGAGATGGATGGCTATTAACTTATAACTCGTCAAAATTTCTTTGTGAGCTGAGTCAACCCACCAAATGCGTAGCCATTACAGAACTGATGAGCTGATAAACATACATATATATATATATATATATATTTTTTTTTTTTGCCAACATATATATAGATAGATATAATCTAACGTGAAGTTGCAGGAGAGCACTGAAGAAACAGCCAGAATCCTTCAAATTAAATGGCGTATGCATGAATGTGGATAGAAAACATGGAAGAAGAAGGCGAGACCAGTAACAATCAGGCGTGAGAAAATTGCGTCTACCCATGGATTCTTCGAGCTTGGTTCGTAAGAAATTACTTGCAGTTTACTGGTTTCTTTTTCCCATTATAACACTGCTGATAGTTTCTGAGTTTCATATTTACTGGTATTTTGTTTCTTTACTGCTTTATTTTTCAGTTTTATTTTGGGGTATATATTGGAACCACATCACGATATATGAAGCTGAGATGCTCTGTTTCCCTGTGTTTTAGGTCCAAAAATCAGAGGTGAACAGAATAATATGATATGGTGATCCCCGGGTGAAAGAGGATGATGCAGAGAGGTTTTATCAGATAACTGTTTAAGTTGTATTAAGGTGATTAGTGGGTTAGTATTCTTATAATAGTGGTTAAGATCTTGTTTTAGTTGATGATCAACCTTATATAAATAGGGGTCTTAGCTAAGTGATTTAGTGTGAAGGACATTGTTTCCCACCATATGAAGATGTCTCTCTCTCAAGTCATCAAAAGTGGTTGGTTCGTCACCCTCAAGTGAGGATAGATTATTGGTAAACCTAAGAGGGTTACAATGAGTAAATGACTGTATGAGCATGTTGTTCTATGAATAACATACATGATTCTTCATCTTTCTCCGTAATATTTCTCTCTAATCACTACAGTAAACAGTAACACCTTCATATTGTACGTTGATACTGAACCGTCAAAGAAGCTATCTACAAGGTCTGTATCCATTTATGATTTTAGTTAAAGTGTAAACAGAAGCATTAGACTAAAAGGATTTGATGAAAATACAATAATAAAAACAAGAACTATTTATCCATACATATAGCCATCGTTAGCAAGCATGTGTGAATTCCGTTTCTTCAAAGGGAAAAAGAAGATCTACCCAGGATTTGTTTGGCCGATTCATGAGGACCCTTCTTGTCATTTTCTTAGAAACCGAACGGTTATATAAGGAGGGTTAGATAGATCAAACATGAACGAATCGCCATTACAATAGAACTCATCAAGCACCAACACAACACTTTTCTTCTTTATTGGATGAACTTCTCCAGCAACGTGCCACATCGTTGCGTTTAAAGCTTCTTCCTTTTTTCCCCCCAATATATCCAATTCAGTATAAGCCCACCCAGTAATTGTGCCAAGTCATCTCGCCTAGTTAGCAGCCCACAAAAAATTTAACAGTATTAGTGTCATACATGCAAATTTAACATGGTTAACCTTAATGTATCAAAAAAAAAAAAATGGTTAACCCTATCTCCAAGTTCTTGGCCAATGATTTTTCGGATTTATCCACTGTACCAATGCTATTAGCAACTGATTATTCCGGCTTGGGGTAGGAGGCAATGTTTCAAACCAATAAAGGGCCAAAAACCACAACTTGAAACTATATAGATCAAAACTAAAATTAGAACACTATAACGACCAAGCAAGATATTAAATAAAAAAAAAAAATATTTTAATTTTAATGAGAAAAGTTGTTGTTTTGCAATTAATTTAAAGATAGCATTATTTCATGCTAAGGACTTGATTTCTCTCTTTTTTATTGATTTGCAAATATTGATTTCATTATATTAGTTTATAAAAATATAAAAATAATATGAATTTAGCATGTAGAAAATTATAATTCTTATAATTAGGCAACTCGACAACGTAACCCACTTTTGATGGGCATTGGCAAAATGTAAACCCAATTTGTGTAATATCATGAATTTTGAAACTCGAGGCTAGAGAATAAGCCTGAAATAAGTGGATTACTAAGCCCTGATTTAGCAAGATCCTAAATTTTGATTAAGTGTTAATGACTCCAAAAGTGGATGTGGTTAGTGATAAATAACCCTTTTGGAGAATATGATGTGATTTGGGATTCGAATGTGATTCGTATGTGTTGTGAGCAGCACCAAAAACCCTGTATTTGAGTTCAGTTATGGATTAACATCCAAATTGACTTAGAATAGAGGGAATGCATGTTTTGTGATAAATGAAACGATATGAAGTGTTTTGTGACGATTCAGTGGGAATTACCGTAATCAGGGGCAAAATGGTAAAGTTACCGACCAATTGGTCAGTTAACGAAGAGGAAACTCATTGATAACTTCAAGATCAATAGTTGAGATTGATTTGTGATAGAGCAAGAGGGGTGGAATCATGTGTGTATGTGCCTATGTGAACTCATGGAAGATGGAACAAGAGAGTGACATGTGGCACAATATGGAACCTAGGATCATGGTCAACATTTCCACTCATTTTCCCTCTCTCCCTCTCACTTTTAGGTCGGTTTCGGCATCCAAAAATATGATCATCTCCTTCATCATCTTCATCTCTCTCTTGTTCTCCATTTCGCCTAGCTCAAGGAAGAAAGAGAAAACTAGATGTCAGATTTTGGTTGGCTTGTGGTCCTCTAATGCTCTAATGTCCTTCTATAATCTTATTCATAGTGATGAGAGCTTCATCTCTATGGTTTTAGATTTGTGAGAGGAGGTGTTTTGTTGCTTGAGCAAAAGTGGAAAGATGAAGAATCAAGGAATTTGTTTGGGAAAGAGGAAGAGGTGAGTGTTTGCTCCCTTTTGATCTATTGATTGTGGTTTTTGGTGGAGTTTTGAGAATTGTGATATTTGCCCTGATTTTGTGTGATTTTCAAAATGGATTATTTGAACGGTGAATTGTGGTTAAATTGATGCCATAGTGTGTTTTGGTGTCATTGGAATTGGTTTGAGAATTTGGAATGAAAGGAATGGTGGTAATGTGTGTTTGTGTTGTGATTGTGTGATGACATGTTGTGATTATTGGTAAAACATGTCAATGTGATGTGAATTTGGTTGTTTTGGTGATTCCAATGGATTCCTCGTGAAAATTTGTGTGGGAATGATGTTTGATTTGAAAATGGGACCATTGGAAACCAATTGTGCGAAACTCGAAAATCTGTCAATTGGAAGTCTGTTTTGGGCAGTCTGTTCGTGTGGACGTTTTGACTGGGAAAATGATGTCAGAAAATTATGAAACTTTTCAGACTTAAATTTCACATCCCAAACTTCAAAATGGACATATAATTTATGCCATTTCGTTTTATCTTCTGTGAGTTATGGCTGTCCAAAGTTTGAGATCGAAAATGAACTCTGTTTTGGGACAGTCTTGAATTTTTGGGAATTCTGTATTTTTATGGTGACTTCCAGTAATGGTCCATATTTTTCCTATGAAGAGGACTTAAATATATTTCATTTGGCTTTGGAATCATCTCATTTCTAGTTTTGTGGAATTAGTTATGATTTTTGGAAGTTCAGCCAAGAAACAGAATTTTCTTGGCCGCACCCAGTGAATTCTTGGGCCGCGGCCCAAATGTTTCTGAGCTGTTTTTTGCCGCGGCCAGTGGGTTTGTGGGCTGCAGCCAACCCCCAAAAATCAGCATTTTGGACTTTTAAAAGGTGATCTTTGGTCAAGTGTTTCCCAAGCCTTTAGGCATATGTTTAGGCTTTGATTAACCACCTAAAGGTCATGAATGGTAACCAACTTTAAGTGATATGGAAGTAAGGTTTTGGAATAGAAAATAACCTTATGTCCTTGATTTGGTAATAGGGATTGATATTCGCCCTGATCGTGGTTCAGTATTCGTTCTGATCGCGAGTAAGCGGAGCTGGAGCATACGTGGAAAGAGTGTATGGAACATATCTCTTATGCTTGTATTTGATATATGTGTTAGTGTGTTGGTGCATGTCTTAGCTTTGCATGATTTGTGAATTTGAAGCTATATTTCAATTTATGCTATGGCTATTAGTATATTATTCGAAGCATTGAGCTTACCAATTGTCATTGTGTTAGCATGAGTTATGTCATACAAGCATGTCATACATTAAACATCTATCGTACATGCATATTGATATTGTTTACCTACTGAGATTCTCTAGAATCTCACCCTCCCCTACTAACCTTTCAGACAGGGTAGTGGATCGAGGATGGAATAAGTAATCAAGGGCGGCAAGGACTTCCTTCGGGTTGAGGATTCGATAGTTGGTTATCATAGTTAGGATAATTATATATGATATGGATGTATATTTGAGTATGTATTCGGATATGTATTTGAGATGTGTATTTGAGAAGACTTTGTGTAATCCCCATATGAGGGCTTGTAGGGGCGAATATGCCCTATAAGGCTTTGAGTTAATGTATGGAACCCGGGATTGCCGGGATTATTGTTGTGCACTTTGATTTGTTATGAATGTGATATTCCGCGTAGTAATTGTATTCGAAATGTGAACATGAGACCAAGTTATTGGGATTTCGAAATGCATTTGTGAAAACCCTATCGTGAAGATGAGATTTTACATAAGTTTTGTTTCTTATGGTCTCTATTTCATTTTAATTGCGTATTTTGGATATAATTACGGCAGGGGGTTACAATTTGGGTTAGGCTTTTCCAACCCAACCCCCCATATCCTATATCTATGGCGGGTCAATCCGTGGGCAATCCTTGAAGAAGTATCATCTCAACCCCTATATATCATAGGAAATAAAACTAGTCATTTATAAATAGGTGCGGAATTAGTATTTTATAATAGAAATAACCTTATTAGTACTTCGTAGGTAGAAACTAAGGTCCTTTCTTTTTATTCAAACATATAGATAGAGAGATACATAGGATTGTTCAAGTACAAACAATGTCACATTTGCAGAGGCGTTTTGGATTAAGGTCAGTGCAAGTGCAGTGCTGTGGCATGGCTCTTGCTCCATATTTAGCCAAGAACTCAAGTGCACAGTTGAATCCTCCACTCGTCCCTCCACATGTTCCCTCCAAAGTCAGCTCCTTTGGACAGAACTTGATACCACCTAATTAAAAAACACATTCATTAGTCAATCAAACCGCAACCATAATATTAGTCACTAATCCCTCAAAATGTTACAATATTCACTTAACATTCAAGCTAGATCGGTTCATTCTCACACACACACACACACACACACACACCCCATCTGTACCTTGAGCTTGAGCGTGGAGGCTAAAGAGTGAGAGAATAACTAAAAGTAACAGAGAGAAAACAGGTCCAAGCTTCACGGTTTATTTGGGGCTATACTTGATCAAGTTTGATGGTGATGAAACTGGTGGATGAGTGTTTGCAACCAAATGAATATGTATATATACACACATAAGGCTTTTCATATTGGAAAATGATTAAAGACTCTTTATAAATTCTCTTTTATTTGGATGTGGTTTTTGATAATCTTAAATCTTGAGTTACTTGGTTACCTGATTTATTTGTGGGTATTCTTCGAGAGTCGAGACCTTTCATTGTATGTGGCACGATTTTTGTTTGTAAAGATATAATTTGTATTGATCTTTCATTTATCGCTTCAAACTTGGCGTTTATCTTTAGATAAAGATTGTTGTTGTTGATTTTAAAATGAGATTGATTGTGTTAGCATTTAACTTAAATGATTTGGGTTTCATATTTTTAGTCTTTAACTTCAAATGTTTTTTTTCCTGTAAAATAATAGCTGTCATGGGAAAGAAATAAACATCTATGCTTAATTGAATAACGATCTCATATTAAAATATATTAATACAATATTTTAAATATTTATAAAATTTTAACATATATTTGATAAAAATAATAAAATGTGTAATTTTAATCATTACAATATAAGTTTTGATAAAAAATAATAATTATTACAATATAAGTGTGGACATCCATAACTTTTCCAGAGTTGTCTTTTGAAATTCTACAGTTAAAGCCATATAGCTTATAATATGAATCATTAATACAAAATTGCCTTTTTAGACCGGTTATAGCAGATAAGGTCTAAAAAATTTAACCAATGGTAATTTTGTAATTATATAGAACTTCTAAGACCGGTTCTAAAAAAAACTGGTCTAAAAATATCAAAATATTTTAAAAATTAAAAATTTTAAACTTTTTAGACCGGTTATAATTAATAAACAGTCTTAAATATCAAACATTTAAGACCGGTTTTTATTAAAACCGGTCTAAAATATAAAAAATTTAAAAATTAATTTGTTCCCACCATTTTAAGACTGGTTTTTATCGAAAACCGGTCTAAAACACTAATGCAAAATCAGCTTTTTAGACCGCTCTTTCAAGACCTGATATAGAGGATATGGTCTAAAAAATGTAACTAGTGGCATTTTTGTAAATATCGTAAACTTTTTAGACCGGTTCCTTATACATAAGGTCTAAAAGATGTTTTCCAGACCTGATTTCTAGGCAACTAGTCTAAAAAAATTAAGATAATTTAAAAAATCATATGAAAGTATTTTTTAGACTTGATATTCAGAACAACCGATCTAAAAGATCATAAATCCTATTTCTCTTACCTCCTCTCCGCGTGCTCAATCATGTGTAACTCTGAAGCTATGTCGTCTCTATTGTCTTTGCTCTCTGTTGTCTGCCTCATCACTATTGCTATCATCGATGAAAGTCCAAACTCGCCAGTGCTCTCTCACTTTAACTCACTCTAGCCATTGCTCGAAGATGCAAAGCCTTGTGTTCGCTTATTATGAGTTTGCCCTAGTACTTCTGGCATCTTCTTACTTGTTTGCTTTTTGTTTTGAGTTTGAATTTTTTTGGACGCTTTTTCTGCATCTACACCCATCACTACTTCGATATAATAATATTTTCTTAGATGCGGCATTCTCTTCTCAGATTTCATTATTTGTCCTCATTTAATCATTTAAGATCCTCATTTTTTTCCTGACGTATAATTTGTGACCACCCATATCTGAATTTCCAAAAACGGCGACCATGACGAGCTTGATCTGACTTATCAATAAGATTCAGCAAGCTTGTTTGGTGGACAGGTATGTACTCAGTCTTCAAGTTCTTTCATTTTTCTTTTTAAATCTCCAATCTTGTGTGGTTGTTCTCTAATGTTTTGAAAAGGGTTGTTTCGATTTATGCTTGTATGTTGTGAAAATCAGAGTTAATGGAAATCATTAGTCTTGGAAAGTGTGGTAGGATGAGATTTTTTGGCTCATGGATCTGGTAATGCTCAGTGTTTATCTTAGCTTGAGTATATTGTGTCTTTGTTCGTTATTATCTATATCATCTGCTGTGTAATTGAGGAAGTGTAAGAAGAAACAATTATGTTGTTGTACTTCTGGGCAGCAGCAAGTTCACTGTTTTGTACAAATTGAAAGCTGATTTTGTTGTTCCAAGCACTGCATCTGAGGCTTTATATGGTTTTTTTGAGTTTATGTTTAAGCCTGACATGGTTTGTCCCTAAGTTCAACTTGATTTAGTTCTTGCATGGTGATTTTTGATATGTTTTTTGATAAATTGGTGCAGCATTTACATGTGTTGCTACTTGCTACAAAATGAATACCTAATAAGCATCTTCAAACCTATACCACCAGCTACCCAATTTTAATGTGGACAATTCCTAATGTAAGACACAACTCATTTTTTTTATCATGTTTTCTATGGTGTCTCAGGAACCAGAAGAATTGTTTGAGACCATCTTCCAAGCACTGCTTTCATCTGTTGATCTATTATGATCACAAATCACCATAATGTATGCCTTTAAGTCCATAGCGTATTAGGCAAACTCTTAGTCACTATTTGTTATTTTCAATTTCAACTGTTGATCTATATAAATGGATCTTCAATTCAAGTGGTCAAAATTTAAAATGTGCTGTGAAAATCCCATCAATCAGTGATGTCCTATTTATTGTGCAATTCTCTTGTTCCATGTATCTTCGAGTGTGCAAGATTTGGCACTTTTAAGCAAAAATTGTTCATATCTTAATTTTCAGACTATCCAAACAAGATATGACAAGTTTACAATTCTTTGATAAGAACATATTTGTCATATTTTGATTGATAAACCTAATAGTAAGGATGTACAAAGCTGCATATAAGTTTGGTACTTGTGTAAAATTTCATGAAATGATAATAATATTGCTCTGACCATTTCCCTGCTTTGTGTAATAAGAGTGCCTTGAGATCTCAAAGGTCTTCTATGTGCTGTCTGAAGTGGCTTATTAATTTTAACAGTACTTTAGGAACAACATACCATAAGTCTGCAACTGCCACACGTATATAGATAGATGCCAGTTGTAAACACCAAGATTGGATTGACAAGAGATGATGTGAAAAATTACAAACGAAAAGATATGCCTTTTTTAATTTATGACTTCACGTACAAAGAATTCCCACTAATCGAAATCACCACTTTATTAGTTTACCCAGCATTTTTTTATTTGCACCTTTATCTCTGAACATTCTTTTTTTGCTTTTTGGGGTAAACAACCGGTATGATGGCATTCTGCTTTACATATTTAAGGGGAAATTATCTCTTGGATCTTTTCTCTAGTTACACAACTAGTACGACTTCATACTTTCACTTCCACAGGTGTATTTTCATTTTCTAGACATGCAGATGCTTACTGTAGTAAAGACTAAGTAATATTGCAACACATTTCCTTTCCTTCCATATTTTTCTGAAAGGGCTATGATACACATGTCGGTGAGCGCGGAGGTCTATTAAGTGAGGGACAAAGGCAGGTATAGAGTATGCATAATTCATATAAACATTCCTGCAGGAATAGGTTTTCCCTCTCACATGCACACATTATATAGTCTTAACTGTATTGTTTATTATCTATAGAGCATTGCTATTGCACGAGCACTCTTAAAGAATACCCCGATCCTTATACTTGTGAGGTTTTCCCCCTTTTCTTTCTTTTTTTCTTTTGTATGTTTCTTTGCTTTCTTTGCTTCTTTATGCTGTTTCCATGATTCTGCTACTGCTTTATCAGTATCTATCTAGTCCTAAATATGACCATTTGATGCTTCAGGCCACCAGTGCCTTAGATGCAGTAGGTGAGAGGTTGGTCCACGATGCTCTCAACCATTTGATGAAGGGGAGGACAACATTAGAAAAATCACTCAATCTTCAAATGGTATGTTCTATCTTATGAGTTGTTGTTTTTCATCATTTAGTTACAGTTCTCATAGCTTACTTAAAATTATATGATAGTAAAAAAATAGGGCACTTTTTTTTTGGATTGGGATGATTTTAAATCCTTCTAATCCAAAAAAAAAAAATCCCTATTTATTTTTTTTAAAAGAATGTCACTTTTTAGATTGGTTATTCTGATAACCGGTCTTGAAAGTGCTTTCAAGACCGGTTAGACCGGTTATCACAATAACCGGTCTTAAAAGTATTTTTAAGACCGGTCTTAAAATTACTTTTAAGACCGCTTTTAAAAGTCTTGGGGGGAAAAATTTTTAGACCGGTTTTTAAACAACCGGTCTAAAGAGTCTGGACTGTTTAGACCTGGTCTTCGAGAAGCCGATCTAAAAAAGTGATTTTAAGACCGGTTGCTTAACTTGTCTAAAAAGTAACAGACTTTTTAAACCGGTTGTATCAAAACGGCCTCCAGAACCAGTCTAAAATATCGTTTTTAACAGGTCTTAAAAGTGATTTTTCCACTAGTGAATGGATTTTTAGGAGTTTTATATGATTAATGTAGCCTCTAAATAGTAAGCATGTACTAAAGGTTGGATGCTTTAAGTGAAAAAGAATTTCTCACTCTTTCTCTCGAATTCTCTCTTCATCTCTCTTATCTCAAGTTCTTATACTTTTTTTTATTTTCATAACGCGTTATCAAATAAACTCCTTATAGATTTATGTGTTCTTGTGCCATTTGTAACGATGTTTAATATTCTTAACTTTACCTTATCTATTTATGTTCTTGTGTATTTGTGTGTTCACTTATTTGTGTTATATTGTTCTTCTATTGTTGTTCTTGTGTTCGCTCTCGGAATTTTGTTGTGGCCTCTTGTTAGTTTTCCGTCTTATTAGCATAACCAGATTATCTGATTAACATTCATGAGCCATATGTCTCCACGTAGGTCTTTTTTCTTGCCGGATCCACGTAGGTCTTACATATGCAGTACGTTTTTTTAAAAATCTGATTAGTATTTGCCACATTTTTTTGTTTTATTTTTTTCCCTTTATGATATAATGACTCACGTAACAATTATTGTTTTATTTTGTTTACTTACCGTTTCTGTGTCACAGTTATGTTTATCATGTATATTTATATCTATACATTATCTACATATTTTTTTGGCATTATCTATACACATATGCTACATATATTATCTACATATATAATATCTAGATATTTTCTATGCATATATTTATATTTGATAGTTTCTATTTATATTGCTACACTTTCTATGACATTCATTTTACTATAATGGGTTTTCTCTCTATCTCTCTCTAGCTCCCTATATATATATATAGCTTTGATTTATATTGTCTTCTTTTATATTCATTTATGGACTTATGTTGTCATCAATTTTGACCCCACACACACACACACATATTGATTTATGGATAATTAAATATTAATATTCGTCATATTGAGCTATAAGAATTTACCATTTGTCCTTACTTGTTAAGCTTATATTCCTAAATTTATCATTTAAAATTTTAAGTTTTGTTATTATTGTGATAATCAAACTGATATATGTGGATACTATAATTTCATATTATCAAATGGCCAGTAGCCATAATATCTCAAATTCTTTATTAGAGAGCCAGAAGCTTCATCACTTTTGAGAAAATTCTTGGGTCAAAGACTATTTTATGATTCCAATAAATGGCATGACAAGAAAAACTTTTGTGGAACATTAATGACTGGATTGTTTTAAATATTAAAGTCCTGAAGACTTGTGATTCAAATATCGAATGATATAAAAGGGCTTTGTAGCTTTGAAAAAATATTTTTACTTTATATATTGTCCTGAACACAAATAACTTTAGAGAATTATGCCACTCAAGAGTAACAATTCTAAAGACTTATAGTCCTGAAGACTAATTAACATATTTTGCTATGATCACATATGCCCGATGCCCAAATTGATAATTAGAGGCAACAATGTTTGGTGATATTAAAATAATGATATTTAGATATAAAATCATGAGCAATTGCTAATGACTAGAAGCATAGACAAATATATATATTAATTTATTGAAAACAAAGGTCAACGTATTAGGAAAAAAACATAAGATGTTAAGAAAAAATCAGAAAAAATTGTGGAGAAGGATACCCAAATTTGTTGTAAAGATAAGAGAAATAGTAATAAGCCTAGAAGGCTATCTGATATTTAATGTTTATTGTTGTTTAAATTTATTATTGATTATTGTTTAAATCTATTGTGAATAACTTGTGCAAGAGAAATTATTATAATGATTTAATATTGTTATATCAATAAGTATTCATAATTAACACTAGTGGAAAAATCACTTTTAAGACCGGTTAAAAACCACATTTTAGACCAGTTCTGGATGAGTTGTTGATACAGCAGATTTTAAAAGTTTGCTACTTTTTAGACCGGTTAAAGAACCGGTTTTAAAAAAAAAAAGTTTTAAAATCGGTTATCGAAGAAACCAGTCTAAAAAGTTCAAATTTTTAGACCGATTTTCGAAACAACCGGTCTAAAATGTTCAAATTGTTAGACTGGTTGTCTAAAAAACTGGTCTTAAAGTAATACTTTTAAGACCGGTTTTTTTTAGACAACCAGTCTTAAATGTACTTTGTAGACCGGTTGTGGAAATAACCAGTCTAAAAAGGTGATTTTTTTTTAAAGTGTTCCATTTAAAACATTTACCTAGCAAACCATTTCCCCTGTTAAAATATTTCACTCAGCAAGCAGCCATTTCAACAATATCCAAATAAATTCTTCTCTTACACATTATAACAAACATCTTATACATATCAACATTTTCCTTCAGTTTCCAACCGAGCAAATCACAAGGAATTCACCAAGTTTGACTTCTACAATGAGGATTTAGATTTGTAAGAAAGAGTCTTTAGACAATAACGTGAAAGGAGCAACTTTTACTTCACATTTCTTGAAGATATGGTTGTAAAAGGGGCCTAGAAGATGTGTTCATATCATAGGTTCGGTTTCTTATTTGGCTCTAAACGTTTGGTTACTTTTGGTAATGAATGGAATGGAGAGCATCACTGTTAACTACATGCAAAACCACATTGAAAAAATTAATATAAGAATAATAAACTTCCCTAACAAATACATCACAAGACTAAAACTATCCCAATAGAAACCACAATGATCAAGTTACTTGCACCTCAGACTAAAAATACGATTCCACCTAGAGCTAAATATTGACAAGCCAACTAAGTATATACAATATGATACCTTAACCGTAGAAGAGGACAGATAAGAAGGCTCACAACAGATAGCTTTAGTATCCACAACCTAACTATAACACTTCATGGATGCTCTATAAGCCAGCCACAAGCTTGTATCACATGCAACTACCAGGATTTCACCTATAAACATTACTCAAGAGGATCATCTTGAGTGGCTTCAGAATCTTCATCCTCCTCAATATCGTCATTACCTTTAGTTAATGCATCAGATGCCGATACACTTTTTTATTTAAGCATCATTGCCAGTGTTTCTGTAGCTTGGGTATCTGAATCACACCGAGTACAACCGTTTCCTCTCTCTTGATCACAATCATTCATAAAACCTTCATTTTCCTTTGTATCCTTCATTTACCTATGATGACATCAAAAAAAGTAGTTTTAAATATACCAATAACAATATACATAATTGAAATATAGTTCATGATAATTATTTTAGCTAACTAACCTTCAAAGTAGTTTTATAAATGGATATCCTCCCATATCTCTTCATGATGATCGTTTCATGTGCCGTGTTCATTGTCTACTTCATCTTCTTCGTTCAATTCTAGTAGACCTCTAAAAAAAGAAGGATTCTCAAGAAGATCATTCATTGAACGACTTTCCTGATTAATGTCAACGACCGTTTTTCCTTAGAGAGTTACAGACCACATTTTATTTGCATGATCGGTAATATAGAACACTTGTTTCATTTGATATACCATAATAAAAGGTTCATCATCAAAACTTCCACTAATTAGATCAACCAATGTAAATCCCAACTGATCAATCATCACACCATTGTTGACATCAACCCACTTGCATTTGAAAATGGGAAATTTAATTTTAACATAATCAACCACCCAAATCTCTTCAATAACCCCATAATAAGGTATTGCTGTCAATGTAGGGTTCTCATATTTCAAACTAGAGAAGTGCATAGATTCAGCCACTAACATAACCCCACTGTTATGGACGGTGCTCCTATCATCAAGGGACTTCGTGTAAAATGTATAACCATTGATCACAAATGAAGTCCAAGTTATGAAATCAACCTCATGACCACGTGCTAACCAATTAATTGTATTAGAAACACATTCTTCTTTGTCAACCTTTTGTTTAAACCAATGTGTAAAAGTTTTGTTATACTCCCTAATTAACTTTTGTTCGGTCATTCGACTATTTTCTTTCCAGACAATTTCTTTATGTGCATTAATATAATCTTGAACTTCATCAACATTATTCAAGATGTACAAGTGGACTTGTTGCAATTCATCAAGATCAACACTTTACTGTAGCCCTGCGTCTACCCCCTTCTTCATCATGATGTTCAGGAAGCCCAATATGTCTTACATTTGACTGGTAACCTTGGCAAAACTCCATGGCTTCTTCAGAAACATATTTATGAACAATAGATGCTTCAGGCCGATTTGCATTCTTCACATACCCTTTTAGGATTTTCATAGTTTTTTCAATTGGGTACATCCACCGTAAATAGATAGGGCCACACAACTTTATCTCCCTCACTAGATGAACAATTACATGTACCATGTTGTCAAAAAAAGAAGGAAGAAAAAGCTTCTCAAGCTGGCATAAGATCATATATCCTTTATTTTCCAGTTCATCCAATCTTTCTGTCTCAATGACTTTACTACAAACAGCATTGAAGAAGAAACAAAGTCTAGTCAAAATATGTTGAAGATTATACTCGACAATGCCTCGAATAGCTACTGGGAGTAGTTGTTGCATTAAGACATGACAATTATGAGACTTTAGCCCTACTAACTTTAAGTCTTTCATCGACACAAGCTTCCTAAAATTTGAAGAATACCCTGAAGAAATTTTGATGCCATGTAAACACTCAAAAAAGCTTCTTTTCTCATCCATAGGTAAAGTATGAGCAGCTAGAGGACAAAAATTTCTCTTACCATATGGCTTTGGATGCAAGTCTTCTCGTATCCCTATTTCTTGCAAATCTAATCTTGCCTTCACGCCTGTTAGAACCAGCAGACACCCAAGAGGGGGGTGAATTGGGTGTAAGATAAAAATCTTAACAACTTTGAAAATATTTTTGCATCTTAGAGGAAGCAATAAATATGAAAGTAATGAATCATAAATCAACCGTTTATATATGCTGGAAATATAAGAGTTTAAGGAAGAGAGTGTTCAAACTGTGATTTATCCTGGTTCGGTCTAATCTACGATGGCCTACGTCCAGTCCCCAGGCTCCTCCTGAGATTTCCAAATCCACTATCTTCTTGTTTAATCCAGACACAAGAAAAGCCTTTACAAGCCACAAGTTTAGCTGGGCACTTGCGAAGCCGTTTACAAATCTCTCACCGAGTTACACCCCCTTACACACCGTAAGGTTACAACCGAGTTACTCTCCTTACACACTCTGTAAGGATACAACTTTGATGATGAAAGATTACAGTCAATCTTCTCCTCAGAAGTGAATAGATGAATACTGAAGCACAATGAAAATAATCTCTCTCTCAAATATACATGATATAGAAAATGGATAAGAACAGAGAGTAGTTGGGTTGGTGTAGATGATTCATGATCTTTGCATGTTTCTCGTTGGTGTTGCTCTTTGTTGAATGTTCCCATATTTATAGATGAATTGAGATAGCCGTTGGAAGCATTTCAACCTGTCCGTTAGAGTGGCTTAGCTTCGTTTGACTATTCTTCGATTTTGAAAACTAGCCGTTGTGAACGTTGACTCTTCGCTTCCGTAAAGTCAGTTTTTCTCTCTTCACATCATCTCTTCATTGCATTCCTGGAGAAATACATTAAACACTAATACAACAAGGTGTAAGAATGATTGGAAGCAAGAAGAGTGAGTTTCATGATTAATCCCATGATTTTCGAAAGCTTCAGAATGTTGCTGGTATTTCTAGGAAGCATTACTCGAGTGGTCACTCGAGTAAGCCCTGGTCATTACTCAAGTAGTGCATGGAGTAAACAAATTTACAAACCTTGGAAATACCTGTTTACTCGAGTACTTACTCGAGTAACATTGGCAGGCCGAGAGCAACTGGAAGTGATTTCCCTGATTACTCGAGTGCTTACTCGAGTAACGTTGGCAGGCCGAGAGCAACTGGAAGTGATTTCCCTGATTGCTCGAGTGCTTACTCGAGTAACGTTGGCAGGCCGAGAGCAAACTGAAAGTGATTACCCTAATTACTCGAGTACCTATTCGAGTAACGTTGGCAGGCCGAGAGCAACTGGAAGTGATTATCCTGATTACTCGAGTAGTCCCTCGAGTAAATTCCAAATAACTCGGCAGATTACTCGAGTAAGCCCATCAAGTGAATTCTTGATTTTGATTTGAAACATGGCAAATTATATATCATTGGAAAGCTCTCATCATTTACATTCCAACGCAACAAGAATCAGCTCCAAACTCGTTGTGTACAGAAAGTTATGATCCAAAGAGTATCTACTGTTCTTAGACAATCTCTAAAATCACGAGCAGCAACTTCCAGATGGCATAGCTATTAGAATATAACCTCAAATATGTCAAATTACCTATCTATGGAAAGCTCTTTGAGTCTTCTTTCATATGGCATCGGTTTCGTCTCCATCCGATATTTATTTTGAAAGTTATGTCCAAAATACCGAAGCTGTCCTGGAATATGACGGTGATTCATGTGTCAGCTTCAACAGATCATATCTCCCTCATGTAAACTTCTTTTAATGTGATCTTGGTGTCCATAGTTCGTGTTGGGAGTTTAGTTTCATATGCCACTGATTTCAGATCAATCTGACGTGTGGTTAGAGAGATATGCCTAAAATACCAAACCTCTATCCTGACATGCGAAAAACAGAGCATAATAAAAATGCAGATTATTCGAGTGGTTACTAGAGTGATCATGTCCATTACTCGAGTAACCACTCGAGTAATGCCTTCCAAAAAATGGCAAAGAGCCAAAACTCAAAGGAACACATTGGGGAAGCTCCATAACTTCCATATAAGTTATCTTGGCTTTGAATTGACCCATTCCAACCTCCATATGATCAAAGAAACCTTCGGTATCACTTCTAATAGCTTGGATCTTGATATTCCCATGTGATCTTGCAAGTTCTTCTTTCTTTAATCTCTTTCTTCTTCTTTCTTCAATCTCTTTCATCTTTTTTTGCCACTTGATGATCATTCTTCATAACCCAACTAGATATCTTCTTGAATTGATGATCGCTCTTCATAAACCAACTAGATATCTTCTTGAATATCTTCAATCTTCTTCTTTCTTTTTTTTGACCAATCTTTCTTCTTGATATTTCATTAGTTCTTGCAATGCCTTCTTTCACTACAAAAAAACATGTTATTACCGACGGAATTACCCACGGAATTATTTCCGTCGCTAATTTCCGACGATTTACCGACGGATTTTCCGTCGGAAAAATTACCGACGGAATTACCGACGGAAAAAAATTCCGTGGGTAATTACCGACGGATTACCCACGGAATTTTTTCCGTCGGTAATTACCCACGCTTTACCCACGGAATTCCGTGGGTAATTTGACTGAGAAATTACCCACGGAATTCCGTGGGTAATCCGTCTCTAATCACCGACGGAAAAATTTTCCGTGGGTAATTACCGACGGAAAATTTTCCGTGGGTAATTTCCGTCGGTAATTACCCACGGAATTTTTTCCGTGGGTAATCCGTCGGTAATTTCCGACGGAATCAAAATTCCGTCGGTAAATTTGACTTTTACCCACGGAATTTTTTCCGTCGGTAATTACTCACGCCTTACCCACGGAATTCCGTGGGTAATTTGAATGAGAAATTACCGACGGAATTCCGTGGGTAATCCGTCGGTAAAATTAATAATTTTTTTATCATTTTTTAATAATTTATATAAATAATAAAAATAAAATAATCTATAACAAATAAAAATTTAAATATTATAAAATTAATATTTAATATAATATATTAAATATATATAATATTAATAATAAAAATTTTAAATGAAATAACAAAATTAAATATTTTAAACTTTATATCATAAAAACAAAATATATAATTATATATAAATATATATTTAATATTAGATATATTTATATTAATATTAAATATTTAAATGAAATAAGAAATTAAAAAAATTTAAATTTATATTATAAAAAACTAAATATATAATTATTTATAAGTATATATGTAATTTTGTATATATTTATATTAATATTAAATATTTAAACGAAATTATAAATTAAAAAATTTTATATTATAAAAAATGAAAAATATAATTATATATAAATATATATATTTAATTATATATATTTATCTTAATATTATATTTGTTTTTAAATTATTACATTATATATATTATTACGTGAATAAATAACACAAGGTTAAAGCAGCTCAACTGGCAAAGGCATCAGAACACATCTCAAAAGGTCCAAGGTTCAAATCCCACCTTCGTCACAAAGTGCAACAATTATCTCACAAAGACACGTGGCCCTTGCTCAGGGGCTGCCGGGGCCAGATGCGGGGGCGGGCGGTGGGGGGCTTCCGGTGATATCCATGTGGCCTCTTTTAAGGTTGCCACGTGGAATTTTTTTTTAAAAAAATAATATTAAATTACCGACGGATTACCCACGGAAAAAATTCCGTGGGTAATCACCGACGGAATTTTTCCGTGGGTAAATTCCGTGGGTAATCACAGACGGAAATTTTTCCGTGGGTAAATTCCGTGGGTAATCACCGACGGAATTTTTTCCGTGGGTAAATTCCGTGGGTAATCACCGACGGAAAATTTTCCGTGGGTAATTTCCGTCGGTAATTACCCACGGAATTTTTTCCGTGGGTAATTTCCGTCGGTAATTTCCGACGGAATAAAAATTCCGTCGGTAAATCAATTTGTCACGGATTTTTTAGAGACGGAAAAAATTCCGTCGGTGATCCGTCGGTAATTCCGTTTCCGTCCCTAATCCGTGGGTAATTTGATTTCAGAGACGGAATTCCGTGGGTAATTTCCGTGGGTAATTTGCTGTTTTTTTGTAGTGTTTCTTCAATCCCTTGCCTCTTGATTTTCTTCTTGATGATCATTCTCCATATATGAGGCATTATACATCAACCCACAATCAGGTTGATGACTAATCTACAAGATATACAACATTAAGTATGGTAGTTAGTCAATGTAGAAGATAAGTATATTATACAAACTTTTTGCTCATATTTGACATCTATATTTGACATCATCAAAACTATTCATATCTAACAACGTCATCCTTAGAACTACCTTGTATGTTAAGTAGTGTCCCAATAATACTATCACATACGTTTTTCTCCACATGCATGAAATCAATAGAGTGTCTCACATTAAGATTTAGCCAATACGGAAGATTGAAGAAGACATACCTCTTTGTCCATTTATTTTTTTCATTACTATTCTTTGTATTCTTACTGAAGATAACATTGATATTTTCCACCTTTTCATAAACTTGCTCCCCAGTCAATGCCTTCAGAGCATCTTCAAACTCTTGTCCACCAAAAAAAGCTTTCTTTAATCTAGGATATGGGTGGCCTCGTCTAAGAAATCTCCTATGGCCAAGATAAGCTGTCTTTCTTCCATGTTGAAGCTGACAGTAGCATGTTCCTTCTTCACAAATCGGACATGCTTTATGGCCTTTAGCACTATATCCAGACAAGTTTCCATATACAGGGAAGTCATTTATAGTGCAAAAGAACATAGCTCGCATTTTAAAAACCTCCTTCTTGTTCGCGTCAAAAACATCAACACCTTTGTACCACAACTCTTTCAAGTCTTCGATCAAGGGTTCTAGGTAAACATCTATGTCATTTCTGAGTTGTTTTGGTCCCAAAATCAACATAGACAACATGATGTACTTTCGTTTCTTGCATAACAAAGGAGATAAGTTATAAATTACTAACAGAACAGGCCATAAACTATATATACTACTCAGGCTACCAAAAGGATTCATGTCATTCATGCTAAGCCCAAGCCTAAGGTTCCTATGTTCTTCACTGAAGGTAGGAAATAATTGATCGATTTTCTTCCATTGAGAAGAATCAGCTGGATGTCGAAGCTTTCCATCGGATATCCTCTCATCCACATGCCATCTCAAATTTTTTGCATCGTTTTCATTAGCAAACAAATGCTTGAACCTTGGTATGATTGGAAGATACCACAACACTTTTGCAGGGGAATTATTTGATTTGTACCTCGAGGTTTCACATATCGGATACTGTTGCTCCTCTTTATACTCTTTTCTATACAATATACAATCATTAGGGCATGCATGGATCTTTTTAAACTTCATCCCTAGTAGACACATTATTTTCTTAGCATCATAGTATCGAGAAGGCAACACATTATCATTTGGAAGCATGTCCTTAAAAGCCTCAAGCATTTCTAAAAAACTCTTGTCACTCAATCCATGCCGTGCTTTCAAGCTTACCAATTTCAATACTGCTTTCAACAATTGGTATTTTTGACACCCCAGGTACAACAGCATATCAGCATCACTACACATATTACCATATGCATGTGATTGCTCAAAATCCTATTCTCTTATATCACGAATAATATCCTCTATCTGATTATCCGTATCCGTGTCATTATCATCAAAGGCCACTCCCCCCTGTTGAGATGAACTTGCCATTTCTAATTCTTCACATGCCATACCCATACTGTATAAATCTTACAAAATCCTTCACAAATTAAATGTGTGTATATATCTGCAGCACTTAGTCGCTTCTCATTCAAACATACTACACAAGGGCAATAAAACTTCCCACTACCATCATCGGCATTTCTCCTAGCAAAGTCTAAAAAACCCCTCACCTTATTATCATATTCAGCACTCATTTGTTTAGCTTTTATCCAACTATGATCCATATATATCTCAATACTTGTAGCACCCTATATCCAACAGCAAAAGGATTGACAAAAAAACAACAACTATAGAGTTTTAGAGATTTCAATGAATTTTAACATGCACCATTTGAAACTAGTATTGTTTCAACAAACCAATAACACCGACAATCAAACAATCACACTAAATTAAAACTAAACTTAGAATGATATTACTCCAAGCCAAATATCACAAGTCAGAGGATCTTATTTACTTTTGGTCCAAAACAAGAAAAACGTATATAGTAATAAAGTCATCACACAGTTTTTCCTTTCACCTTAATTACTTTTTTCTGCAATTTTGTGTCTAACTATATTTTCTAAGTTAATATTGTTGAGAATAAGCAAATACAAGCTGAAAGTTTAGGGCTTTAATTAACAGAACACTAACCCGATTGAAGATCAAGGAGTGTGCTTCTACCCAAAGTCATGGTGGCGTCGACTGAGGTTAAAATGAAGTTCTCAAATTCACGACATTGACAAAGGGAAGTCACGACAGAGGCAAATGGTCACTAAGGAGAATAGAGGTGGTGGCGGAGGAGAGTGACGATGATTAAAGAACATCGATGAGGAACACAGCAACGACAATGGTAATGATGGAGGAGAGTTGAGCAAATGAGAAATGGGGAGTGATAGAGGAGTTTAGAACAAGAAGGGACAAAGCTCACAGAGAAATGGTGACAAGAGAAGAGTGGTATGCAAGACGGGGCTTATAGGATCAATGAGTAATATCAAACCCTACGGGGAGACCCGTAGGGTTATAGTTAGTTTATTTTGACATATTTGGAACAAAATTGTATATATTATCAAACCCTACGGGGAGACCCTTGTCATGTAATCAAGTTCCTTGTATCAATATAACAATATATTTACGTTATTCATGTGTTGCTCATCGAACTGTGCAAGGCTTTCCCTAATTAATATCAATGAAAAGTGGTATGCAAGATGGGGCTTACAGGATCAATGAGTATGATCCTAAAAACAGGAGCGGATGGAGTATTTTAATCAAAATAACTGTTTTAGTATAACTTTGGTAGTTACTCCGTATCCTTTATGTAAGAACTATATATTTAATTTATATGCATTAAGAAAATTAGTGGACATATTTATTTCACTACTTGTACAAAGTGTGTGTTGATTTTCTTAAAATACCATTTTTAATTATCATTTGCATCAAAACTACCTTTGATCCTTATTACACATACAAACTCAATAAAAATAGTTTAATGGGGGGAAAAGTTATAATTTTGGAAGAAGGGGAAGGAAGAAGTATTGATTAATTAAAATAAGCCAAAGTTACCTTTATTTTATTTAATTTGCAGAAAATATAAAGATACAGTACACTGGTTATAGCTTATTAGCAAACAATGTGACACTTGCAGAGGCGTTGTTGTTGAGGTGGAAGGTCAGTGCAAGTGCAGCGTTGTGGCATTGCTTTTGCTCCATACTCTGAAAGGAACTCCAGTGCACAGTTGTAGCCTCCTCTGACTCCTCCACATTCGGCTTTTTCGTTGCATTAGAAAAACGATTAGATATTAATACACTTAATTTTGAGATGTTCATTACCTATCCCCAAAATTCAAACAACACGATTTTGACTTTCATATAATAGCTCCCCATCCATGAATTTGATTACTTAAGTGCAAAAACATTCGTACGTATTAAGTGCATTAAAAATTATTCTTTGAATTTGGACAATGTATGTTATTATGTTAGCATAAACACAATGTAAATAATTATTAGTTTGTAACAAAAATATATATCGTTTAATTGATCTTATCGGCGCCTATAGTAGCGTTCTTATACACGTTAGAACTACCTTAATTGATTTCTTATAATTTATTTTACAATAAAGATCATTTCAAATTTTCTTCGTATGTGACAATTATTTTGGATCTAGGCTGTTTTGGTGCGAGTGTGATCGTACATGCATCCAATTTTACATTGTTGTGTATGCTATTCCTATAGTTTTTTACTTGTTCTGTTTTAAAGCGCCCAACATTAACTATTACTATCCATAGTCTTTAATATAAGATCTCGTTCAAATGATTCATCTCCCCACTTTTGTACTCTTACCCTCTTTTCGGCATAATAACCAAGTGTCTTTTCACTACCCACTATTGCACGCAACTATTCATCTTCAACTTCTAGCATGCAAGGACGGCTCGAAACCATCAATTCCACTCTATTTAAACTCATCTTTTCCATTTGTTCTTAGTTTTCTTCATTGGTCACCTCCTTCTCTCCTTCAACATGGTGAGAATAGGATGGAGATCTCTTATTGTTCTCCCCCTTTCAAGCACCCTCCTCCACCTCCCCAATTGAACGTCCTCTGATTATGATTTTTTTTTTTTTGGGGGAGGGGGGTAAACCAGTGATGATTAAGTTTTTTTTTTTTAGATTTTTTCAAAAACATATGTCTGTAATGGGACAATAATCCCCTTAATTAAAAAAGTACTTATAATACTTAAAATTTATTAGGAATTATTTGTCAAGTATTGTTGTCATTTTTTAAATTTTAATACTAAATTTTACTTTTCGGCTCTTATAGTGGCACTGTCAAGTCTTGTTTTACAGCACTTGATGATTGTTAAATTAGAACCCTCATCAGGTAAGAACTGTTAAAAAGTCTTTCGCTTCCTCCACATTTGGCATTTGTAAAGTTACCTCAGACTCAAGAAAAGCTTTGTGATCTTCATGCCTGTCACTAAACCTCTGACGGCGGCAGCCATCAAAGCTCGTAATACATTTGAGGAATTTTTGAAATAAGGCTAATTAATAGCAAAACCATAATAGTAAATAATGAAATCAAAGTATTAAATAGGACCCAAGTTGTTGATTATTCCCCAATAACTATTTTGGTTTCGTTATTTATACTACTCTTATTTCAGAAATTCAAAATATGTATGACAAACTTTACTAGCCGTTGGTCATTGGAGCTATGGTACCTAATACATTTTTAGAATTTTGAAAAAATTAGTTACTAGCGAAACCAAATTAGTTATTAGGAGATAATTAACCATAGGGTCCATATTTGTTACTTTAGTTTCGCTATTTACTACTATTGTTTTGTAAATTCCAAAATTGTATCAAGAGCTTTGTCGGCCGTGCAGAGGTCTAGTGACTGGTGGCCAGTAGGGTCACTGGAGCTCTTGGGGTAGCCACTGGAATTCTAGTGACTAATCGTTGACACTAGAGCTCTCTGGTGGCCGGTCAGTAAGGGGCTTTTTTAAGGAAAAAAACGTGAGAGCAGTGATGTCTTTTAACACCATGTTCAAATTCCAATATATTGACTTGATACTATTGAATGTTGGCACCCTGATTTGTCCTGTTCATAGTTTAAGGGTATTTTATGTCTTTTCCCCTATATTAACTTAGTAAAATAGTAATTATTGATTAAAGCAAAAACCATTCCCAAAGTACATACAGTTTCATTTAATTTTTAATTTGGTACTTAATTGTTTTTCTCCTTTTATTAAATCCTTTCATATTCCTCTGTTAACACAATTAGCTTTTGTACAGAGGCTAACAATACTAACATAGCAAAGTTATAGGGACTAACAATTCAAAAAAGTAAAATAAAAGATTTAAGGGTTAGACCCCATTTTTGCCTCGCAAGTAGTCAAAAAGTCTCAATTTTGTCCCGGAAGATTTTTTGAGCAATATCGCTTCTGAAGTTTTCAAATCATAACAATTTTGCCCCAGTCATTATTTAGGTTAAGTTTGAACTTTAGTTGACCAAATATGCAGAGCTAACAGTCCATATGACATCGACATCATTTTTATTTTAGATTTAGGTTCAAAATTGCCTTGGAAGTTTTGCAAATTGTAGCAATTTAAACTCAGTTGTCATCCAAGTTAAATTTACCCAAATATGCTTATCTGGCAAGTCCATGTATCATCCACTTCGTTTTTTCTAAGTTAGATTTATAAATAAGGATCTTTTAAAAAAAAAAAAAAATCAGGCCATCTAAATGATTGGAGAGAATCAAAGAGGTGAAAACATCTTATGCGATGTAGAGAAAATCGAAGAGGTACCTGTTTATCTCCACGTTATTGGGGCACCGCGATGGAGGGTTACCAGTGGCCTTGTTCTCGGTAATCTTGCTCAACATATCTTGATTCTAGTAAATGAATCTTTTTCTTCATTACACTCTAGCGAACGTTATCTCCTCCTCCATATTCTTCTTCAAAGTCATTCATACTATTAGCTTAGCATATTTGGTCGATTAATAGTCATCTTTATAATGGTTAGGGCAACATTGCTACAATTTGAAAACTTTCATGGCAATATTGAACTAACCAATTTGTAGGGCAATATTGTTTCTGAGTGAAAAATTTCAGAACAAATTTGCACGATGACAAAAATGACATGAATAACATGTAGACCTGTTAGCTCAGCATATTTGATCAAATAACGGTCAAACTTAACATAGATAACGGCCAAAGTGAAATTACTATGATTTGAAAACTTTTAAGGTGACATTGCTCCAAAAAAAACTTCTAGGGCAAAATGAGATTTTTTTTAACAACTCCCAGGGTTGAACCTTAACCCAAGATTTAATAATGAACCAATAAAATATTGATTGAGATAGTAAGCGGTCTCACCCCTTGAGGAGAAGAACACAAATTTGAATTCCGAGAAGCGAATTTATTAGGAGAAGCGAAAACTCTTTACGCTCTATGCCTTAAAAGCAAAAAATGTTAGTCAAATAAAAAAGGACTTAATAATGAGACAAACACATAGATACCAAATTTGAGGTTTAAATAAACAAGTATCTCAAGAATATTTTTTCCTTACTTTTTTTGGCTTAGTTTTCCCTTAATTGAAATAATGAGATTTGTCAATGGTAGATTGGGTCATATATATATCAGCTGAACGCTCCATATAGGACAAGTTAGATCGTCTAATTTTCTTTGCGAGCTTGATCAACTAACCGCTAAGAAGAAAAAAAATAGTAGGGACGAGAAAAGCAGAGACATAATGCTATTACTCCTTCTATATTTAAATTATTGTCCCATTTTCTGTAACAATGTCAAGACAACACAATTAAAATTAAAATCGACATCATCAAAATGAAAAATTATAAAAATAAAAATAACATTGTTCTGATTTTATGTTTAAAAATTAAAATATTTAGCTGAAAATATATAGGCTAAAGTATATTTTTAGTCCTTTAAGTTTTACATAAGGTATATTTTTAGTCCCTTAACTTTATAAAGTATACTTTTGGTGTTATATTTCTAACATCATTAATGTTGCTGATAAAAAATATTGATGCAACAAATTCAAGTGATAATTGTATAGCTTACAAAGCATATTTAAGTTTTAATTGTTTAATATAATATATTTAGATTATTAAACTAAAATAAACGAAGAAATCGCTGCAAATGAAATCAAGGTTTTGATATTTATAGATTATTAAACTAATACATTTATATTATCAAATTAAATTTTTTTAATACAATTAAGGTTTTGATATTGACTGTTTCATTATGTTTTATATAATTTTCAATTTATACATATTTTAAATTTAAAATTAATAGCATTTAATTATATAGTCATCACTTGAGTTTGCTGCATCATCGTTTTCCATTAGCAACATTTATGATGTTATAAATATCGGACAAAAAGTATATTTTATAAAGTTAAGGGACCAAAAATATACCTCATGTAAACTTAAAAGACTAAAGGTATATTTTAGTCATGTGTGTGTGTGTGTGTGTCACTAAAAAGATAAAAGAAAAAGAAAAATAATATCCACATCAATCCTAATTATCATATTATATGGAGGCAAAAAAAATTAACATATTATATGAACATAGGGATTAATGTTTATAAATGAGAAATCTGTAAGAATTCAATAAAAAAATTATAGCACTCTAATTAAAAATCAGGTAAAACTATAAATTATTACAAATTAATTCTTTTTAAAAAAATGAAAAGGATGACTAATACAGAGCCAAGGGAATAAGACTGTCAGTTGGGAACGCTTCATCCCAATTGCATTTGAAAAAGCTTGCGGCTCTCTCTTTTCTCGCAGTCTTTCTCGTCCAGTTGACCAATGACGCATTTAATGGTGGGCCGCCTTATATGACATACTCCCTGTCTTTTTGTGTTATAAAAATGGCATATACCATTTTTGTCTTATTTATAAATTTAAATTAATTAGTTCTTATATATCAGGAGAATTAACTAACTTATTAATTATGGATTAAATTTTATCTTTATCTATGATTGATTTCAAAAATTAACATGAATATTTTTTTTTATGTTTTGCAATCAATAGGGGTAAAAAAATAAAATATGCATTTATTACCTTAAAATTAGACTTATAACAAGGATCAAATTTTTTTGTTAAAATAAACTTATAAATAGGACCGAAAGTGGTAATTTAACTTTGATGTTATATACATGTCTCAACATGCCAAGCCACCAAGTTTATCATATGGATTTGCTGGCAAAAAAAGTTTATCATATGGATTATGAATTCTTATTATTGCAATTTTCAACTTTTTATGCATCCTCTTACAATATCAGGCTTGTAATTAGGAGTCTCTTTTTTATTTTCAAAACGCATAAAATTGAGCCTGTCATTAAATCAATCAAGCTAGCTAGGTGTAGGGCTGAGCAAAGCACCCGCAACCCGCCTGCCGCCCACACCCCGGCTAATTTTCCCCGTTTGGGCCCGCCCAGAATTGGGCTCGTAACGGGTACGGGTTACCCGTACCCGTTTATTAAAAACGGGCGGGTAACGGGTTAACCAACGGGTTACCCGTTTAATACCCGTTAGTTTTATTTAGGTTAGGGCATGTTTTGACTTTTGAATTTGATTGTTTTCTTTCCTTTCCATTCTCTGATCCCATTCGGCCATTCCCGTGCCGTGAGTCCGTGACTCACTGTCACTCACTCCAAGTCTCAACACTGAATCTGAATCTACTCTCGTCCAGCAATCATTCTCGTCTCTCGGTTAGATCGCTCTTCTCGGCGCCTCACCTCGTCGAGTCGGCACTTGTCGCCGTCGGCCAATCCCGCAGGCCCCAGTCCCCCCAAACCCGATCGCTGTCCTTGCCTCGGCTCGTCATTATCGTCGCTCGTCAAGGCCTGCTGCCGACCAAGGAGAGGAGATGAGTGTCGTCGCTTGCAAGGTCTCGCCGTCGTTGCTCGTCCGTCCAACCGAGGAGGTCTTTCCCTCTCTGAATTCCTCTGCTTCAACAGCCTTCAGGATTCAAGTCTTGAGTCGTGAGTCTCCCATTTGGATCTGCTTCTTCAGTAGGATTTACACTTCTCTCTCTCTTTGATTTCTGATTTTTATCTTTTGTGTTTCGATCTAGCATTGCGTTTTCGATCTGCTTTGGGGTAGCAATGTGAATCTGTTTTAATGTGAATCTGTTTCGATCTAGCATTGTGTTTCGATCTAGCATTGTGTTTTATTATGAATCTGTTAATGTGAATCTGCTTTGGAGTGAGTCTCCCATTTGGATCTGCTTCCTTTCTCTTGTCCTGTGGTGTTTCGGTTGACTTTCCTTTGGAGTGAGTCTCCCATTTGGGTCTCTGGTTTGTGATTGGATTTCAATAAACTGATATTTGTGGTTAAAAGTAGATAGTATGATATGAGTCATTTAATTTTGTGATAAGGTGAAGTTAAAGCAAGTAGAGATTATTTGCCTGTTGCATTTTGCGTTTTGCTTCTTTGACTGAGAAATCAATTGAGCAGACAGACATCTTGACTATGAAGCTTTGATTCAGTTGTTCTGAGGTTGACAATATGCAAATATTGATTATTATGCTTAATTTTTTTTTAACATAAGATTATTATGCTTAATTAAGGGGTCAGACTTGAATACAAAATTTATTGTTCAAGTCAGTTTTTCATGTGTGCAACCTATCCATTTTTTTTATATTATGCAACATATATTTATCTTCAAGTCAGTTTTTTATCTTCAAGTTGTTGATTTGTTTGAGAAGGTCAAATAGCATGGCACAACCACTAATTGCACTTGAAAATGTGGATGATGAACCTGCGACTAGACTAACAACAGCAGGAATAACACAAGATAGCACTAATGTTGAGAGTCAAACCAACGATGAGGGGAAAACAGAAGAAACACGACCTAGGAAAAAAAGGAAGGACTCATCTGATATATGGATCCATTTTACAAGGCTGCCACTAGCAGAAACCAAAGGAAAACATAGGTCCAAGTGCAATTATTGTGGATTAACTTATGCAAGTCATCCTTCGCAAGATGGCACTAAACAATTATAGAGACATTTCAAAAAGTGTCCAAGGAATCCTAACAAAGCAAGCAAGGGCCAGAGCTTGTTCGCGGCTACAACAAATCAAACATTGACTTATCACTTGTTCAGTCAAGAATGAGGCAGAAAGGCTGTTGCTAAGTACATCATAAAGGATGAGATGCCTTTCTGAACTGTGGAAAAGGAGGGTTTTACAGAACTGTTGCAAGAGTTTCAACCCAAATTTCAAATGCCTTCAAGGTGGACAGCCGCTAGAGATTGCTACAACATATATCGAGAACAAGCCGATATCTTGAGAAAATACTTCAAGACTTCGAAAGTTCGTGTGTCCTTCACCACTGATTGTTGGACATCTGTACAACAAAACAACTATATGTGTTTGACTACACATTGGATTGATGAGGATTGGACTTTACAGACACGCATTCTTAATTTTTGTGAGATTACGGATCATAGAGGGGAGTCAATTGCTAAACAAATTGAGGATTGCTTATTTCATTGGGGCATTGACAAAGTCTTTACAATCACAGTTGACAATGCTTCTGCCAATGATTCTGCAATTGCAATTTTGAAAAAGCGTTTCAGGAGTTGGGATGGTTTGGTTTATGATGGAGAATTTTTACAAATGCGGTGTGCTGCTCACATATTAAATTTGGTTGTTTCTGAAGGTATCAAAGAAATGAACAAGTCCATTGAGCTCATCCGACATGCAGTAAAATTTGTTAAATCTTCTCCATCAAGGAAGCGTAAGTTCATAATACTAACTGAAAGAGAGCGAGTTGAATCAAAAAGTCTACTTACCTTGGATTGTCCTACGAGGTAATTTATTTATAATTAGTTTGAATGAGCTTTGATATGAATCTATTATTATGTATTGATAATTGATGTGCAATTGCTTTTCATTTCTATGTTGTGATTAGGTGGAATTCAACATATCTTTTGCTTGAGAGTGCTGTTAAGTTTGTCAAAGTTTTTACTCGGATGGAAGAGGAGGATGAAGAGTACAAAGAATACTTCAAGAAAAAGGTTAAGGTAGGGTCCAGTCGAGATACTTATGCCTTGATTGATTACCTTGAAGGTTTTGATGATGTATCTGATGATGTAATTACAAGAAGGACAATAGAACCTACCATTTTGCCTCCTAGTGCATATGATTGGAGCACTGCGGGTGAGTTTCTTGGCTTTCTAAAGTTGTTCTACAACATAACATTGAAGTTTTCTGGATCAAACTATGTTACAAGTAATACCTGTTTCCAGCACATAGTTGCAATTCAGACAAGCCTCAATGGAAGTGCAAGTAATTCCTGCTCTCTCTTGAATGACATGTCAATAAGAATGTTATCTAAATTTAACAAATACTGGGGAGCAGCTAAGAAAATGAATCCACTTTTGGTTGTGGCCTTGATATTAGACCCTAGATATAAATTGACATATGTCAAAGTCGCTTTTGCTGACCTTTTCCATGAACCAACAAAGTGTGAAGCTATGATGAGGAAGATTATGGGTGTGATGTATCGTTTATATGACCATTATTCAGCTAGTGTTCATCTTGGTGAAACTTCTGGATCTCAACCATCAATGGAACAAGGGGATAATAGTGGTGGTGGTGGGAATAATGTTCCATTACCAGAGTTAGAAGTTGAAGTGGCCTTGTCATCTGTTGATGCTACATATCAAAAGTTTTTAGCCAAGGCAGATGCAGAGAGTAGTGTAAAGAAACTTTCAGAAGTGGATGAATACCTTCGAGCTGAATTGGTTAGTTATCTCGAGGCAAAATTTGACATCTTGTCATGGTGGAAAGGGAATGCTTCTCAGTATAAAGTGTTAAGCTTGATGGCACGTGATTTGTTAGCTATCCCAGTTTCTACAGTTTCTTCAGAAGTTGCCTTTAGTACGGGTGGTAGAGTATTAGATGCTTTCAGGAGCTCTTTATCCTCAAGGATGGCTGAGGCACTCATATGTGCACAAAATTGGCTATCAGTGAAACCACCCAACTTGAATGACTTTGATATTGATAATTTTGATGAGACTGCAGCTATTGTTATCGGTATCTTAATTTGCATTCTCTATTTTCAATAATTAACGTTTCATTTCATCTTCTTATTAGTTAATATTAATACACATTGATTAATATGGTACATGATTTATCTTTGTTCATTTTGTAGAGGAAGATGCAAAAGCAGAGGGAGGAGGTGAATTGACAAAAAAATGAAGATTTGCAAATAGGGTCCTCAGTCCTCACCATAGCATATTAGCATTAGCAATTTAGCATGTTATATTGCTATTGTTTTGTAGCTTAATTTGTGATCATTGAAGTTTAAACTTCATAGCATATTATCATTAGCAATTTAGCATGTTATACTAGTATTTATGGCATTCCAGCAGGTATAAAAATATGGACATTTTATGTAGTATACTAGTATTTAAAGACTCAAGGTATGTTTATGTAGTATACTAGTCTTTATGAGTTCAAATTCTCAATATTCTGGAAGTCCAAAAAATATGGACATTTGAGTTCCAATAAATTCTGTCCTTCTGCCTTCTGGAGGGCCAAAAAAAACTAGAATTGGGCTGTCAAATTGGCTCCCATTCTAGATGGCAAAAAAAAAAAAAAAAAAACAAACTGGACTGTCAAATGGGCTCCCTTTGTAGAGGGGAAAAAAACTGAACTGGGCTGTGTGAACAGGCTCCCTATTCTGGAGGCCCAAAAAAAAAGGTTTTTTGGTTAAACGGGTTCCCTGGACCCGTTTAACCAGAACCCGTTTAACCCGTAACCATTTGGATATGGGTTATACTGGTTAAGTCACGGGTACGGGCCAACCCGTACCCGTGAAACTTAAACAGGCGGGTCACGGGTTGACCAACATGTCAGACCCACCCGCCCGTTGCTCACCCCTAGCTAGGTGGTAGTTGTCAGGTTAGTGGTCTAACCATAGCTGAACTAGAATCAACTATTTGTAAGATTGAAACTATTTTTTTTTTTTTTTGAATGAAAACTGGAAATCATTGCCCAAATAAGAGGTTACAAGAAACACTCCCCCAAAGGAGCACAAAATACACAACCCTCAAACTTGATCAAAGAAACTATTTTTTCAAACTCAAAATAGCATTATTTCAGACCTAGCAATGGGAGAGAAAAAAATTATAAAATCCAATGTAATTGACTTATCCAAAACTCTTTAATGAACTGGCTAGGAAATTGGTTCACCGGCTTAAACCCGAATTGGGTTTTAATATCATATTCCAAATACGGTTCATCTTAAGTTCTCTTAATATAATGAGTTTCTCTAAGTTTTCTAAAATACTAAACCTCAATTATCATTGAGTCTAATACTTAAATTCATAAACCCATTAATTTAAGCATTATTAAAACTCCTTAGAGAGTGCTTATAAAATAAGTAATGCATTTAGGTTCAACTATAATTCCAATTCAATCAAACTATCCAACAATACCATGTTAAATAGAGAGAAACAATGAAATAATAGATAAACATATATATAACCATATATATTGATGAGTACAAATCCTCATTACAAATTCCAAATCTCAACAACTCAATCCATAGAAATCATAACTAAAATCATAGTCTCATTACATAAATGAATTCTTAAACTTAAGAAATCACAAATATAATGAACTATAAATAAAATAAACTCCCCTTTCAAGCACATGTGAGTTTAAACCATCTCCCGTCATCCCCGAGAGCACAAAATTACCTAGCCACTCATGAGAATAACTTCAAGAAACATATTCAAACACCCGTTCAAACACCCAGCCATATTAAATCACAGATTAAATTAATAAATCCACACTTAATCAATTAAGCATTGGGGCTGAAATTATACTCAGAACAGGGCAATAGGCACAGCTGAAATTAAACCCAGACACAGAGCAAGCCACGGCTGAAATGAATTCAGATGCAGAAGGAGTCACAGCCTGGAAAATAATGAAAGCAGAGGAACCACGGTCTGGATGAGAGAAGTAGCTGGCGGTGAAGCTGATCGACAGTGAAAGACGGTGGTGGTGGTGGACCGAAACAAGCTCTCCGATGCTCTCTCTCTCTCTCTCTCTCTGCGCTCTCAGTTTTCCTCGCGGTGTCCAGATTCGCAGCTGAAGCTCTACCTGCGGTGGATCTTCCTTTCTCGGTTCTGTCTCAAGCCTGAAGCTCGCCGGCGACAGAATGTATGGCGACGGTGATGCAAGGGCCGCCGGCGAGAGGAAGAAGGCGGTGAGAGGTCAGAGAAGGAAAGTCTGGAGGTGCTGTGTTGCGGCTGCTGGTTCTCTCCCGTCTCTGCTTTTTTCTTTTTTCTTTTTTTTTTTTTTTTTTTTTTTTTTTTTTTTTTTTTTTGCCCTCTTAATCATCTCCACTGACCTAAAGGAAAACAATGCCAAAACGCTGAGTTTTGCCAAGACTGAACTGACATTTTGTAATTTCATAATACCAAACTGTCATTTTCTGAATTCAAACCTAAATTGCAATATTCAGATTTAATCCAAATTTCCAAATATTTTCAATTGAAAACAATAAAACAAAGATCAAATCCTCCAAAGAATCAATGATTAAGAGTAATAGTGATTAGTTTCCCAATTTTATCATTTTTAATCCTAATTTAATCTATTTACTCTTAATATCAATTTATCTCAATAAAGGCATTTTAGGCTCAATAATTATGATAAAACCCCCAAATAAAATAAGAAAATATATAATAAAATAGGGATTTGTCAATTCCCCCACACTTAGCCTTTTGCACTCCCGGGCAAAATAGAATTAATATTTTCAAAAATATACCCAATGTTGTAATCATCAAGTAATTCAAGAATGCAATCACCATCAAGTAATTCGAGAATGCAAGAATACTGAAATTCTGCTTTTGTTATAAAAATGCTTGGAATCACCGTCTCCCTGTATACTGTGATAGCTAGTTTCCTTGACACCATCGGCCACTGGCCCTATTGTTTTTGTTATTAGGAATTTAAAAATAAAAAATACCCCTTAGTTATTAAAAAACAAAATTGAAGATACAATACATTGTTTGCACACTACATAGAGGTTATGACATGGGAAATTTATAGGAGGCGTTTGTAATAATCCAATGAAGATAACCATGGTGAATTTATAGTTGTTTTAATTTAATAGTAACTATGATTTATTGGAGACCTCTGATAAATAAGATTTAATTGGAGAATTATGAAAAACCAACAAAATCGTTATTATGAATTCCACTAGCCTTGCTTTTTAAACGTAGAAGGATACTTATAAAAGTGTTGAATGTTTCTTTACCATGTAAGAGACATTGTGGTTTATTATGAATTATTTCAAAATAGGGACGTCTAAAGTGTGGGATTGACACTTTAGACTTTAGACTTCCCCATTCCAAAATAGGGACGTCTAAAGTGTGTGATTGAAACTTTAGACTTTAGACTTCCCATTCCAAAATAGGGACATCTAAAGTTTAGACTTTACGCATCCTTTTTTTTTTTTACGGATGTTATTGCCATTTATTTTCTACGTCGCTTACATAGACGTCCCCCTATTTTCAGACATTAAAAAACCTAAAAAAGGGGACGTTAAAAGTTTTTTTTTGTAGTAGTGCCAAGAGTATACTTTATAGAGTTGATAGATCAAAAGTATACCTCTTATAAACTTAAAAGAATAAAAATACACTTTAGCGTGTGTGTGTGTCTATATATATATATATCTATATTAAAAGCTTTCTCATATGTTAATATGAATTTATATAAAAATTAATAATAAGAATTATTACTATATGACAAGAGACTGTACATGCATAAAGAACAAGATAACCTCTAAACACAAAAGCTAAAACTATTAAAAAGAATCAACGAATTATGAAGAAATAAGATTGTCTTCGGACGCCGTTTCCAAAATTCAATCAGTTTGTATGAAAATAAGATTGTGTAACAACAAATAGCTGAATGAAGACATCATGAAGAGGGATTTATACAAATTCTTTCTTCTTTGTAAAACTATAGGTGTGTCCTAAGTTAGACGACTATAATACAATAAAGAATGAAATAATGTTTTTATCCAATAGGATAAGTTTGTGTCAAAAAAACGAAAAAATTGTCAATGATCTCAGAACAGCTTGCTTGCAAATTCATCAATCCCAATTCCTTCAGAGTCATAGGCAGAAAATTTTGTGGCAAGTTGTCTGAGCTGCGAAACGCTTCTTCCCAATTTCATTGCCACCTTCTTTTCAAAAACCTCGCCATTCTCTCTTTTCTCACAGTCTTTCTCTTCAAGTGTTGCTTCTATGGTCTCTTGCAGCAACTTGAAGAAACCTCCACAGTTTCTGTACATTTCAAACACCATCCCCACTTGCCCTCCATGCTCCAACGCATTCATGGAAGCCGCCAACGACCCTGCCACGGCCGCCACAATGCCCGGCCACGAGGAACCATGGCTCGCTAATGCAGAACCTAAAGCTGCAATCCCAGTGAGCAAGGGACCTGATATGGCTAAGGTTTTGTTTACCTTGAGAGCCAAGTTTCCTAGTCTGTCATAGTCCTCCAAGTCTTTACTCTTCATCACTTCAATAATCTGCATCATTTCCTTTTCTAGTTCAGGACTCCATCCATTATTCGTTCTCTTGTGGGATCTAGCGACTTGCTTTTGGAAGTCATTGGTCTTATTAGTTTTGGGCCACCAAACAGCAGGCTCAAATTTGGAAGGGAATTTGTCAAGCATAGCTCCCAACAGAGGAAGAGGGTAAGCCTTGTCAAGTGCCAAAACCTTCTCCATTGCACTCTTGACATCTTCCTCACTTGGATTTCCAATAGCTAATGTGGTTTGGATTTCCGTCTCAAGCTGCTTGAACAACCTTGTCGCATTTCGTTGCTCCTCGGCGAGCTGTGATGGCTGCATCTTGTTCATGATCATTAGCATTCCGGTGGCGGCGGAGAACAAAAGGGTAGACGATAATTTAAGTGCCAACGTCGGTGCAGTACTGTCATCAATGGCGGTGGTGACGCCAACCATGGCGGCGCCGGCGAGTGTGATCATATTGACCGAGTTGAGAAGAAGAGAGTTCCAATTGTTGCGTTGCTCGCCAATGTTCCTATGCATTTCAACTCTGTCAGCTACAGCCTCTAATAGTGCGTATAGTTGAATAGTGGCCTTATTGGACTTGCTGGGTTTGGAAAAATCAACATAGGTTTGTGAGGTTGAAGCATCTTTCTCTGACGGAATTACTGTGTATATGGATCCGTTGAGCTCCTGAATCAGCTTCTTCGTGGTTGTGGAGGGTATTTTCGGAACTGAGAAAGGAACTGATGGGAGCTTTGGGACGTTAATGGCGGCGTTGAGTCTCTTGAAAGTCGAAGAAGAAGAAGAAGAACAAAGCGAAGCTGAGATTTGTAAACAAGACATGATAATGAGAAGGATTTAATTGAGATATGGATTTCTGGCTTTGGTTTAGAATGAGATCGAATGGGTTCTGATATTTATAGTTTTACGCTGCAGACATTAATTAGGAGGAACAAAATGGAAGGCGAATGAGTCATATCTGGGAAAATATTGACTATTGAAAAATTCAGCTAGACCGGGCCTTAGTTTTGACCTTTCAAGGACCTCATAGCTTCAGGCCTTTTACTTTTCAAAAAAAAAAAAAAAAAACTCCTGTAGTTTTTTCTTTTTTAAATAACACGAACACTAAAACCATTGAATTTTATTTGCCACGGAATTCGGTATATTAATTAATAATTAATATATAATTAATAACTAATCCATATATATATATATATTTCCCGTGTGTATTATACTATATATTTTCTTTTTATTTTATATATAACATATTATTTAAAAATTACATATATCATATCATAATGTTAACAATAATTATGAAAATTAATTTTTATATATTTATATGTCTGTTAATATCATAATTTTTATTTCTATAAAGATATTATTTTTAATATAAATTTTATTACAAATATAATAAATTTTTTATTTTTTCGGTAGAATTACCGACGGAATTTGTTACAGGAAATTTTATGGCTAAAAAAGTAACTACAGAAAAATTCTGTGGTTAAAAAATTGGCCACAAAGTTTGCCATGCATTAACCATAGAATAAGCCACGAGAAATTTCCCGACGGAAATTTTTCCAACAGCATTAGTCATCAAAAAAAAATTTTGATTCTATTCGAAATTGAGTGTTTTTTCAGTGGAAAAAGCATATGAATGATGTAACCACGGTTCATATAGAAGCTTACAACAAACAAGAACGAGATCTTCTTCTCTGGGGGCATCGCCTATTAACAAAATAAGCCAAGAAGCAATAATAAAAAAAAAGAACGAGACTAAGAAACTTAACAAGCCAAGAAGTTTTTTTTTTCCTTAAGTACAAAGGCAAGCAAAGCTTGAGGTTTACAAAAGAGATGCTAGGAAATATGCATCATACATTGACCCGGTAGTATACCTCCACACTCTAACACAAAAAGCACATTGCATTCCGCTGGCGAAGTGTCGAACACCGAGAACACATGATTGCTCATCTGAGCCCTTCGTGCTAGGTGATCAACACATCTGACATTCTCCCGATAAGCATGCAGGATCTCCAGATCCCAATCCATGAGGATAAGTGATCTAGTGTCTAATATGACGTCATACAGAGGATGAGCAGACCCACAATCAATCGATAATAAATGAATAGCCTGAAGAGAATCTGTATACAGCCTGATCTTATTAAGTCCCATCTCTTACACAGTTGGAGTCCACTGTGTATTGCATGATTTCCGCAGTAGTTGAGGTATTATGCCCCAACTTCTGTTGAAATCCATACATCCAAGTGCCCTGATAGTCCCGAATGACACCTCCACAAGCTGCATGCCCTCTACTGTCCCTCGATCCGTCCACATCAACTCGTACATAACCTGTGTCTGGAGGCCTCCACTGTTCTTCCCCCTTTACTGGCATCTGGAATATTTGGTGACGGAAATGCCCATTCTCCACTCCTTCAAATAAGTGAAACATATACTTTTTGTAACCCCCTTCCCACCTTAGGCCGAGATTAAGTTCTTAAACTCATAATTAACTTGTAATTAGAGACCATATTTCAATTTGGGACTTATTAAGACAATCTTTTGCCTAAAAATCGGATTTGCAAAAACATTTTTCAAAACTTATTCACAATGGTCTCAAGTTCTCAATACAAAATAATACTAGCCTGAACAGGTGGATTCCATTTACAAATATCAGAGTGCAAATAAATTCCTGACTCACTCGGGTTCCATTCATTCAATAAGGGATTTACAAAGGCTCAAAGCCCACAATTCAATACCCTTAACTTGGGGATTACACAAAACATACTATCAATCCCAATATACACAATTGTTTCCCAAAATTATCCAGAAGATATACATGATAACCAATAAAACCAAAATATGCTTCTAAACCGGAGCACTATCCGCTCTTCGTCGCCCGCTTTCCCTTTGATCCTTCTGCCCTGTCTAAAACATGGTTTTTGGGAGAGTGAGATTCTAAGGAATCTCCATAGTAACAAATCAATCATATAATGTACAACAATAATGCATGTAAGCAAATCATTATCAACAACAAGCAACTACAACGGCAATGGTTAGTATGGCACATGCCATCCCTTACGATTGCTCACGCTGAATTGCTCACGTTGTTTTGCAACACAACAATCAACACAGTATAATTCACCACAGCTGGGATCCATATAAAGTATTTCATTACGCAAGCCACATAGGCAAGATACACACACACAGCCCACGGCTGGTTTCACAAACGCCGCCCCATGGGTCGGATTCACAAAGATCCATGTCGATTACGACGGCAGTCCAACGGCCGAACTAGAGATGACCACTGTCACTCCCTATACGGCTCACGCTGACCTGCTCGCGCCGTAATGGACCATGGCACACATTTCAAAAATTCAACGATAAGTTATGCATGCCAAAACATCATACAAGATATGAGAGAAAAGTCACTACCTTGATCCTTCCGGGCGTGCCCTAGCGCCGGTCTCTCCCGAGGAAGGCAAATGTCGTATCCTAGAATCATGATTAGGGACGAAGAGTTACATTCTATTCCAAGACTTAATTAACTTGAAACACTTAATTTTGGTTATCATAATTGACTCTTAAGAGGCCCCAAATGCCTCTAATAAAAGCCCTAAAAGGTTGGGAAACAATAGGTTAAAGATCCCCTTTCGATAACACAAAGTGCCAAAACACAGGGTTGGGCCGCGGCCCACCATTCCTTGGGCTGCGGCCCAAACATGGTCAGAAGGCCTTGGGCTGCGGCCCGCCACTCGTGGGCCGCGGCCCAAAACAGGCCAGAAAGGCTTAGGCCGCGGTCCGCCACTCTTGGGCCGCGGCCCAGAAGTTTCCTGACTCTGGGCTGACTTCGAAAAACCATAACTAATTCTAGAAAAATCGAAACGAGGTGATTCCAAAGCCAAATGAAAGGAAAAATATAGCCCTTCACTGGAAATCACTACACAAATACAGAATCACCAAAAACTAACCACTACTCCAAAACAGAGTTCTGTTTCAATCCCAAACGTTGGACAAGCATAACTCACAGAATTCTAAACGAAATGACATAAAATATATGTCCATTTTGAATCTTGGGATGTGAACTTTAAGACTGGAAAGTTTCATAATTTTCCAATACCATTTGGTCACTGAAAACGCTTGTGCAAACAGACTGTGCGAAACAGAGCTCAAACCAGTCAACTTTCCAAATTTTCTCAAGTGATTTTAGTGAACCCAAAATCAACAACCAAGCTCATTCCCACACAAAATCACTCAAGGAATTCAATGGGAATGCCAAAATCACCAAAATCCTATTCCATTATCATGCTTTGGTTTTGGGTAACATTAAACACTAAAATCTCAAATTCTCCAACCTTAACAATTTCAAACCCAAATAAATTCTATCTATCCAAGATGCATTCCAAACATACCAATTTCATACCAAACACATACCAAACTCCTAATGGCCTTCATTTTCGAAAATGGCCCCAAAATTCCAGAAAATTGAAAGTATTTCAAATGGTATGAAACTTAGATAGAAAGATAGGTCTCACTCACCTTATCAACTTTTCCAAAGAGAGTTCTTGATTCACTCCCTCCCAAAATTTCGTGTGGCCACAAACCTCAACCAATGAACAAACTACAACCATAGAAATGTAGCTCTTAACTCAAGGATCAACTTTAATGAAGGGAGTTTTGGCATTAGAGGTCAAGATCTTACCTTAAATGCAAGCTTTCTCTTCCTTTTTCTTGGCCAACAATGGCTGCACAAGAGAGAGAAGAGAGAGAACGTGAGAGAGAGAAGGAGGAGAGGTGGAGATGATGATGAAGTGCAGAAAAATCTGCCCCACCCCCTTCACATGCCTCCAAAAACGCATAGGAGAGAGAGGCGAGAGAAAAAGGTGATTTTTGTCTCCTATGTCTCATCCTATGGTCCACCATAATGCCACTTGGCAACATCTCATCCCTTAATCTCTAATACCACACACATATACACCAATTAATCTCTCTAATCCATCCATTAGCCATTTGATCACACTTCTCATTTTTCTTTTAGTTAGTAATTAATTTCTCGATTAATTACCACTTATGGCCAATATTTCCATTATTCCAATTTTTCGGTAATTATGACATATTAATTTAATATTGCCATAAAACACATAATAATCCCAATTAAATTCATAATTATCCATAATAATCATGATTAACCCATAATCAAAAATTGGGATATTACAATTCTCCCCCCGTTCAATAAATTTCGCCCTCGAAATTTGTTACACATCCTGGGGCATAAAATCAGGAAATCTTTTCCTTATGTCCGCTTCCGCCTCCCAAGTGGCTTCCCTTGGAGACATACCCTTCCACACCACCTTCACGAATGGTAACCTTCGATGCTTGAGCTTCCGCTCTTCTCGATCAATGATACGCTCTGGCTCTACCGCATAAGTGAAATTATCTTGCAACTCAACCTCTTCATATTCAATGATATGCTCAGGGTCTGGTTGGTACTTCTTGAGCTGCGAGACATGGAATACATCATGCAATCTACTCAAACTCGGGGGTAGGGCTATCCGATATGCTACAGGTCCGATTCGTGCCAGAATCTCAAATGGACCAATGTATCTCGGACTTAGCTTCTTCCGCTTGATCGCTCTCCCGATGCCTGTAACCGGAGACACCCTCAAGAAAACATGATCCCCCACTTCAAACTCAAGAGGTCTTCTCCTCTTATCAGCATAGCTCTTCTGACGTCTCTGTGCTGTAAGGAGCCTCTTCCTGATAACGCGGATCTGCTCAGCGGTTTGGTCAACAAGATCCGGCCCGTACAACTTCCTCTCAGACAACTCTGACCAGCACAATGGTGACTGGCACTTTCTCCCATACAGTGCTTCATACGGAGCCATTTGAATGCTCGCATGGTAACTGTTGTTATAAGCAAACTCAGCCAATGGAAGATAGTAGTACCACTTTCCCTTGAAGTCTAGGACACACGCTCTCAGCATATCTTCTAAAGTTTGGATAGTCCTCTCTGACTGTCCGTCTGTCTGAGGATGATAGGCCGTGCTAAACCTCAATTGAGTACCCATAGCTTCATGTAGAGCCCTCCAGAATCTCGAAGTAAACCGAGGATCTCTATCGGAGATTATATTCTTTGGTGTACCATGGAGTCTCACAATCTCCTTGATATAAATCTCAGCCAGCCTATCAGGAGAATAGCTAGCGTTGATAGGTATGAAGTGCGCAAATTTCGTGAGTCGATCAACAATCACCCAGATCGCATCGTAGTTCTTGATCTTGGGCAAACCCACCACTAGATCTATGGTCACACTCTCCCACTTCCATTCTGGAATTTCTGGACTCTGAAGTAAACCTGGCGGTCTCTGGTGTTCAATTTTCACCTTTTGACAGATAAGACACCGCGCCACATACTTTGTCACATCACTCTTCAACCCTGGCCACCAATACATAGACTTCAAGTTATGATACATCTTGGTCATACCGGGGTGAAGAGTATACTGACTCTTATGAGCCTCATCAAGAATTCTCAATCTCAACTCAGCCTTCAGGGGTACATAGATTCTCTTCTGATAACGCACTAGTCCACTCGGTGACAAGTCATAGTCTTGCGTCTCTCCTCGCTCAATCATAGCTCGGATCGACTGGGCTAGCTCATCATGCATTTGAGCCTCTTCAATCTCAGTCCTTAGGTCATTCTCCCCTTGGACCACACCATAACTGGCACACAGGATTTCCTTCGAGAGATTCAAATCCCGAAAATCCTCTATTAGTTTCCATTCCTGGATCATCATGGTTGCCACTAGCACCGCCTTCCGACTCAAAGCATCCGCGACAACATTAGCCTTACCCGGATGATATTTGATCTCCAGGTTGTAATCTTTCAGCAACTCCATCCACCAACGCTGTCTCATATTCAACTCTTTCTGATCATACAGATATTTGAGACTTTTGTGGTCGCAGTACAATTCCACAGTCACACTGTACAGGTAATGACGCCAAATTTTCAATGCAAACACAATTGCCGCAAGCTCCAGATCATGAGTGGGGTAGTTCATCTCATGTGGTTTTAGCTGTCGAGAGGCATAGGCCACCACACGTCCCTGCTACATCAGGACACACCCTAACCCCTGCTTACTCGCATCACTGTACATGACGTAAGCCTCACTGGGATCAGGTATAATCAACACTGGTGCCGTAGTCAATCTCTCCTTCAGCTCAGTGAAACTCCGCTCACAACGTTCATCCCACAAAAACGGTTGATCCTTCCTCGTGAGCTTGGTCATCGGCAATGCAATACGCGAGAAGTTCTGAATGAACCTCCGGTAATAACCAGTAAGACCCAGAAAGCTGCGAATCTCAGAAACAGTTTCTGGTCTTTTCCATTCAAGTATTGCTTCCACCTTACTGGGATCCACTGATACCCCGTCTCGAGAGATCACATGGCCAAGGAACTTCACTTCTGTAAGCCAAAACTCACATTTGCTCAGCTTGGCGTAGAGTTGCTTTTCTCGTAGAATTCTCAACAAGATTCTCAGATGTTGCTCATGATCCTCCCTACTCTTGGAATAGATCAAGATGTCGTCGATAAACACAACCACGAACTGGTCAAGATACTGTCAGAAGATGCGATTCATATAATCACTGAATACCGCTGGTGCATTCGTCAAACCGAAGGGCATCACAAGGAACTCATAGTGCCCATATCTCGTTCTGAAAGCAGTCTTTGGAATGTCCGCTGCCTTCACACGCAACTGATGATATCCCGACCTTATATCAATTTTGGAGAATATGCACGAGCCAGACAATTGATCTAACAGGTCATCAATCCTTGGGAGAGGGTACTTGTTCTTAATAGTCACCTTGTTAAGTTCTCGATAATCGATACAAAGCCTCAAGCTTCCATCTTTCTTTTTCACAAATAACACTGGAGCTCCCCACGGCGATACACTGGGTCTGATGAATCCTTTCTCAAGCAATTCTTCAATTTGCTTCTTCAACTCCGCCATTTCATTCGGGGCCATACGATATGGGGCTTTCGATATTGAACCAGCTCTAGGAACAATCTCAATTGGGAATTCCACTTCCCTTTCCGGAGGCAATCCACTAAGATCGTCTGGAAATACCTCAGGGAATTCATTTACCACAGGTATGCTCTCTATAGCTTCACTTGACTCCCCCTGAACAGAGAAGAACACCATATACCCTTGACATCCTTTCTCAAGATATTTCTCTGCTTTAGCCGTTGAAAGTAAATTCAAACTGGCATTTACATTGCTATCCCGTTGTGCACTACGGAAAGTAATCCTCTTATTACCACAATCAAGCAGTACATCATTTGCTGTCAACCAGTCGAAACCCAGAATAACTTCCAGTTGTTGGAGTGGCAGACAGATTAAATCTACTGTAGACTCACGACCCTCAACAACTATCACACAATTTAAACAGGCTTCGGCCGTCACAGCCTTGACACCCATCGACGTCGACACAACCAAATCAAATGGTAGTCTATGCACATGCAATCCCAGGTGCTTTACACAGTCATAAGCTATGAACGAATGACTTGCACCAGAGTCAAACAAAGTATCTAACTCATTATCACCAAGAAGAATTTTACCTTGGATCAATTCAGGCGACTTCCGGGCTTCCTCATGCGTCATCGCGAACACTCGACCCTGATTCCTGGGCCTTTGCTCTACCGGCTGTCGTGGGCACTTAGTAGAGATGTGACCCACTTGCTTACAGTTGAAGCAAATCACCTCCCCAGCACAAGTTCTTCCCGGATGGTACTTTCTGCATTGATTACACATTGGTCCCGCTGGAGGTCTCTGATCACTACAACCCCCAGGTTGATAGGGCTTCTTGCTACCACCCCCATATGAGGATCCTTGCCCCTTCCGCTTCTGGGAAGTATTAGCCTTACTAGGCTCACTGCGGCTACCACTACCCTTGGATGGGTACAGCTCTCTCAGATTATACTCAACAATTCTACACTCTTCCACAGCCTTGTTGAAGTTAGTAAACTGATAAGCAGCTAACCTCTTCTTCAATTCGCGCCTCAAACCCCAGATTAGCATAGCGGAGCTCCACTCCTCATTATCTCTTTCCCAAAGGTAGGCAGAATACCGCGACAATCGAGTGAAACGGGAAAGATACTCGTCAAAGCTCTCCGTATCTCCCTGCTTGATAGCTAGGAACTCAGACTCTTTCTCAAGCCTCACCGACTTGGGGAAATACTTCTCATTGAATTGTTCTTCAAATACCTCCCAAGTCAATGGTACATTCCGGTTTTTCAATGAAGTAGCGATGTTCTTCCACCACCGGTCTGCATCCCCTTCTAGCTTATACACAGCTAGTTTTGCCTTGACCTCTGTAGGGCACTCGAGGACTTCGAAAATCTTCTCTAACCGGTTCAACCAGTCCTCAGCAGCTTGGGGGTCAAACCTCCCCCTGAACACCGGAGGCATATGCTTGCAAAACTTGGAGACCCAAGAATTCAAGTCCCTTTCCTTACGAGCCGGCACCCCTTGAGACTCTTGGTTAGGCACCGTGTGAGGTAGGGATTCATGAGATCCATTGGACCCCTCAGCTGTCTCCTCATAATGAGTCTCTGGTCGAGTTTCCTCATGAGTTGACTGGGCCCTTTCCTCATTTCGCTTAGCCCTTTCCTCTCTGAGCTCTTCTCTCAGCTCAGCTATCATGTCCCTTTGTTCCCATACGAGATCCATCATCTCTCGTATTGGGTCAGGAGGATGGTCATTCAACTCCTCCACCACTGGGTCCTGTTGCCTGACTCTAGTAAAAGGGCGAACCATTTCGTCTTAATCACTACAAATGATTCACCACGTCAGTACCTTAGCCAATGTATACACATAATCCATAACATTTATCTCAATCCATAATTAGTAGAAAAACTCATGTGTATACGCAATAAGCACTTATCAATCAATAAGCTACCCTAAACTCAAGGATTAAGGTCATCTAAGGAGCTATCCTAGCAAATCCTCACCTTGCCAGGAACTATAGCTCTGATACCACAAATGTAACCCCCTTCCCACCTTAGGCCGAGATTAAGTTCTTAAACTCATAATTAACTTGTAATTACAGACCATATTTCAATTTGGGACTTATTAAGACAATCTTTTGCCCAAAAATCGGATTTGCAAAAACATTTTTCAAAACTTATTCACAATGGTCTCAAGTTCTCAATACAAAATAATACTGGCCTGAACAGGTGGATTCCATTTACAAATATCAGAGTGCAAATAAATTCCTGACTCACTCGGGTTCCATTCATTCAATAAGGGATTTACAAAGGCTCAAAGCCCACAATTCAATACCCTTAACTTGGGGATTACACAAAACATACTATCAATCCCAATATACACAATTGTTTCCCAAAATTATCCAGAAGATTCCATTATCATGCTTTGGTTTTGGGTAACATTAAACACTAAAATCTCAAATTCTCCAACCTTAACAATTTCAAACCCAAATAAATTCTATCTATCCAAGATGCATTCCAAACATACCAATTTCATACCAAACACATACCAAACTCCTAATGGCCTTCATTTTCGAAAATGGCCCCAAAATTCCAGAAAATTGAAAGTATTTCAAATGGTATGAAACTTAGATAGAAAGATAGGTCTCACTCACCTTATCAACTTTTCCAAAGAGAGTTCTTGATTCACTCCCTCCCAAAATTTCGTGTGGCCACAAACCTCAACCAATGAACAAACTACAACCATAGAAATGTAGCTCTTAACTCAAGGATCAACTTTAATGAAGGGAGTTTTGGCATTAGAGGTCAAGATCTTACCTTAAATGCAAGCTTTCTCTTCCTTTTTCTTGGCCAACAATGGCTGCACAAGAGAGAGAAGAGAGAGAACGTGAGAGAGAGAAGGAGGAGAGGTGGAGATGATGATGAAGTGCAGAAAAATCTGCCCCACCCCCTTCACATGCCTCCAAAAACGCATAGGAGAGAGAGGCGAGAGAAAAAGGTGATTTTTGTCTCCTATGTCTCATCCTATGGTCCACCATAATGCCACTTGGCAACATCTCATCCCTTAATCTCTAATACCACACACATATACACCAATTAATCTCTCTAATCCATCCATTAGCCATTTGATCACACTTCTCATTTTTCTTTTAGTTAGTAATTAATTTCTCGATTAATTACCACTTATGGCCAATATTTCATTTATTCCAATTTTTCGGTAATTATGACATATTAATTTAATATTGCCATAAAACACATAATAATCCCAATTAAATTCATAATTATCCATAATAATCATGATTAACCCATAATCAAAAATTGGGATATTACACTTTTGAACTATCATCTTCGCGTCATCAGCTGCTCCTTTGAAAGCTTTACTGCAATGATTCTTCCACAGAAGCCAACAAATAGTGCTGAACACTCGCTGCCATGGCCACCTAGCCGTCCTCCTATTCCCTGGGGAGCATTGGGAATTCCATTGCAACCAATCCTGTAAATTACCAAAGAAAAACATACTATGATATAAGGAGTTAGTTACGGAAAACCACACTCTCCTGGCTTGCTCACAGTCTCTCAAAATGTGGAGAATATTCTCTTCACTCTCACACTTAAAAGGACAGGTGTTTGGTATGTTCGGATTAAGCCTCGCTCTCAATTGGTTTGTTGGAAGCTTCTCATGGAAAACCTGCCACATAAAGAATTTTACCCTCTCAGGAGTTCCCCAACGCCATAAATTCCACCAATGAGATTGGTTACCCAGGTCTTGCTAGTGGTAAATATGGTTGTAAGCAGACTTCACACTGAACGAATCATCCGGAGATAATCGCCAGTATATCCCATCCTCTTCAGATCCACCAGGAGGGGTTACCAGTATTATCTTTTCCACCACCCTGGCAGGAAGGAAACTCTCCCATTTCCTCCTGTCCCATTGGCCATCCTGCGTTACAAAACAGCAAACACAATCATCCAGGTCCACTGAAGCAGCATTATTGTTTATGTACTCTTTTAGCGGCCTGTCCATCGGGGACCAATTATCCTGCCATGCCTTTGTAGACCTCCCATTCTTTACTTTCCTGCCCAAGCCCTGCTCAAAGACATCCCATACTGCCACTATACCACTCCATACTGCTGATTGGTTGCGCTTTCTCCGCACCTGAGGTATAGTACTCATTCCACAAGAATATTTCATACGCAGGCATTTAACCCACAGAGAGTCAGGTTTCGTGATCAATCCCTAGCAAAGTTTCATGAGAAATGCCTTGTTCTGGTAGCGGAGATCCTTTATTCCCAAGCCACCTTCCGCTTTAGCCTTCTTCTGCACATCCCATGCTATAAGGTGAAGTTTCTTAGAGTCTTCATGCTGATTCCAAAAGAAATCCCTACTTATTTTCTCAATGAGCTATAGAACCCCTTTAGGAATCAATGTTGATTGCATCTGGTATTGGGGAATTGCTGAAAGGACAGATTTGATAAGCACCGTTCTCCCAGCCATGCTTAGAAATCTCCCTTTCCAGCATGCCAGCTTTGACCTCACCTTTTGAATTAAAGGGGCAAAGGTCAACTTAACCATTCTTTTGTGCAGGAGTGGAACGCCCAAGTATTTCCAAAGGTCGGCTGTCAGCCCAATCCCCACACTCTGACTCATCTCATAAGCCTTATTGAACTAGATGTTCCTGGAGACAAACATTTTTTATTTTTGTAGGTTGATTTTGTGGCCAGATACCTTACAAAAAAGTTCCATGATACTCCTCATTACTTCCATCTGATTGGAGGTGGCCTCGCCAAATAATATCAGATCATCAACAAAGAAGAGATGAGATATGGCCGGACCCGCAGAGCTCAGTTTTAAGGGTTTCCAATGACCCAAATCAACCTCCTGATGAATAAGTTGTCCCAAGAGCTCCATACATAGAACAAACAGGTATGGACTTAATGGGTCCCCCTACCTCACTCCCCTGTAAGGTTTAAAATTTTCTGATGCGACACCGTTCCAGATAATACTCATAGAGGCAGAAGAGACACATGACATGATTAGATTAATGAAATCATGTCTCAAACCCAGACTGTGGAGAGTAAAATCCAGGAACCGCCAGTCTAGCCTATCAAAAGCCTTCTCCATATCCACCTTCACTGCCACAAAGCCCTTCTTGCTTCTTTTATTTCTCATAGTGTGGATTGCTTCCTGAGCTAAGATGACATTATCAACACCCTGTCTTCCTGATATGAAGCTACACTGGTTTTCCGCCACAAGATAGCTCATAACATTTTTGAACCGGTTTGCGAGCACTTTGCTAACAATTTTGTAGCTCACATTACACAGGGAAATAGGCCTAAAGTCCCTAAGGGATAAAGGATGGTCAATCTTAGGGATTAGGACAATATTGGTATGATTAATTGCTTGAATCTCCCCCAGATTCTCAAACATGTTAGATACTAGATCGCACACCTTTTGACCAATCCAGCTCCATTGGGTTTGAAAGAAATGAGGATGAAGGCCGTCTGGACCCGGAGCCTTGAGAGCTCCCATAGCAAAAGCTGCATTCTTTATTTCAATGGGAGAAACCTGTCTTTGAAGGGATTCCAACTGGGTTGAATCTAAGATAGGGAAATTTGCAGGCCAAGGGGAGAAGGGGGAGGACAAAATCTCAGCCGTGTATAGTTTCTTGAAATAATCAAGCGCCATACCCCTCAATTGGTTAGCTTCAGTAACCCAATTCCAGCTCTCATCTTGAAGGGCTTCAATTTTGCTCTTTTTTCTTCTGGTTGATGCACACGCATGAAAGAATCTTGTGTTCCTATCCCCCCCAATCCACTTGCATCTCGATCTTTGGAACCAAATGAGTTCCTCCTGCAGGGCAAGCTTATGGTACAGTTTCCATAGCTGGTTTTCGATTTTGAAAAGCCCGTTCTGGAACCCAGACGCTCTTCTAGCACGATCAATGCCTTCAAATCTCTGAATAATTTCTCTTTTCTTCCTTGCCACATTCCCAACCACCTTCTCATTCCACGATGATGCCTCTTTTGTGAACTCCTGCCATCCTTGAAGCCAATCTTTACCCTCCCAAGAAGATTTGACGATATCACTAAAGCCCTCTTCCATACACCACGCTGCTTGATATTGAAACCTTCTAACCAAGTTCCTGTTAACTCTCGGGGAGTTATCAGCGACAACAATGACACAGTGGTCCGATTTGAACCTGAGGGTATGATAAGCTTTTGCTTGAGGATTCTGAAGGTCCCAATCAAAATTACCAAACACCCAGTCTAGTCTCTCCTTGACCCCAGATTTTTCCCAAGTGAAACGATCCCCCACTACAGGGATGCCACATAGCCTACAAGCATTTATACAACTCTGGAAATCAAGCATAGAGCTGGTTAGAGGAGTAGCACCACCTACTTTATCCTCGGGATCAAGGAATGAATTAAAGTTCCCCAGAACGAGCCAAGCAGAAGAGACGTTTTGGCTAATGGAACAAGCCAAGAAGCTTTAAAAGTAAAAGAAATACTACTCCGTTATTATTTATAAGTCACTTCTAGGCTATTAACAAAATAAGCCAAGAAGCAATAAACAAATAAGAACGAGACTAAGAAACTTAACAAGCCAAGAAGCTCTAAAAGTAAAAGAAATACTACTCCGATACTATTTATTAGTCACTTCTAGGCTACAAAATAAGCCAAGAAGCAATAAACAAACAAGAACGAGACTAAGAAACTTAACAAGCCAAGAAGCTCTAAAAGTAAAAGAAATACTACTCTGTTACTATTTATAAGTCACTTCTTGGCAGGGGTTGCCTATGATAAGCCAAGAAGCTCTAAAAGTAAAAGAAATAATACTCTATTACTATTTATAAATCATTTCCATGCTTTTAGCATATTTCACACTGACTAAGAAAAACATTAACCTCTTTAACTCTACCTTAAAACTTAACAACTTTCTAACTTTATTCCTATTTAATATAGGATAATATACCCATGAACATAAAATCAACATAATTTAATAATGTGACTTTTAAATAGGATTAAAATTAAACATTCTCTCTGCCTAATCTGCCTAAATAGGAGTCAAGGGAGTACATGAACATCAACTTGCCCTAATGCAAATTTCTTTTTACGTTGCTTCTTCACAAACAAATTTGATATTTCATCCGAATTCCTCCCATTACTCATGGACGGCCTTACAATCGGAGCTGGAGTTGTTGGCCTCATCATTTGAACATGAATCAACTGCCACAACATTGAGAAGACTGAAGCTAGCAACATCATCGAAAATCTTCAAAAGAGCAGGATCTGAGTGACTGGGTCGAATTACTGTAGGACAAAATTTATAAATATTCAATTAAATTATAAATTAGAGCACATGAATTTACCTATATCAATAGCAGAAGACTTATAAGAATTACCTCTCGCCATTACTAAGCTTTGATCTGACACAGAACTCACGAATCCTAGTGCAAGAGAACTACAAAAGGAAATGAAGATAGAAGATAATTGTCAGGTCTCTTTCTGACTGGCTGTGAGGCACAATGATGACAACTGAGTTAAGAGTCGTCGCCAGTCAAGGAACCTCAGATGACCAGAGTAGGTTTTCCTTACGCTCGTCTCATTTGGCCATAAACTCAAGTGTGTATTTTCTACCATTAGAAAAGTCACATTAATAGCCAATAACCCTAATCTTGAATTGGGCCTAAATCTAACTTTCGGATCACACTTATGATATTTTAATTAATTACCTAATTAATAATAACTAATAGTAATTATAATATATTAAAATATCTAACATTCTCCTACTTGGCCTGTAACTATATGTTAGTTGCCCTATTCAGATTGATTAAGGCTATGCTACAAGAATCATGGCAATAAGCCCTCTTAAGTCGAGTATTATTTTTCATGTATTACTTAGTAGCACCCTTACTTAATGGGTTAAAACTTAATGAATAAACCTTAAATGTTTATTCGGTTCCTCCTTGAATGTTTGTCAATCTCAATAACTAGGTACCAATATGAGACAACAAACTCCAACTTGAATTTCATCATTTAACAATACCTTATCAAGATCATTCAATGTAATCTATCTTACAAATAAGATATTTGATCATTTAATGTCTCTAAGTGCATGCAATTCATTTAAGGATTTATACTTTATGTGTTTATGACCTATTGACTTTATGGTCACACAATACCCTTAATAGGTTTAAATTAATTTACAGCCACATGATGAAATTCTTTAACCGGAAATCTTATAACTTGCCTCTAAGAATGACTAGATTAAGCAATTCATAATGAAACTAAGCAATTAATGACTACTTAGTAATCTTATATTCCTCCATCATGCATTTTGTTCAATAAAAAGTAAAGATGCATTATAATGTGAACTATTTTACAGTTAACACATCATACTAAACTAAGCAAATCTAATCATTCTTCTACATGCAGAGCATAAGATTTAATGTACATTTTGTAATGTACTTTATGACCTGTAGCTTGTCAACTATTATTCAAGCAATAATATGCTTGATAATCTTCCTAAAGTTCCCTTGCAACGGCATTGCCAGTTTGTGTGCACATTGAAGCAAGCCTGCACCTGGAAAATTAAATTAGAGGGATCGAAATACAATTATATTAGAGACATATAGACAATTAAATCATATTCTCATAATAGATGTTAAATACAACAACCACCATCTATCCATAAATGTTCAAATACATGTGATCATAGGTTACTTATGACATTCTCAAGTATTTTGAGAACAATTTCCTTATACATTCTAAAAGAATACTACATTTAACCTAGTCATATCACAAATTTGAACAATGATGATGTTGTTATGTGCAACACCTTATGTCAAAATTCTCAAGAAATGGATGAATCATCATTTTGTTCAATATAGATGATTCAACTCCCACTAATCTAGTGATACAAACAAGACTATGACACTTTCAACCTTATCATATATGTGATTACATCATAACACCTTATTTATCACTAATGTGAGACATGCTTGTGAGGACATTTTCTCAATTTTGCTAACTAAATTCTCCTCATAGTTTATGTGACCTTTCTTTCAATTCACACACATCTCTCCTTGTTACTATAATGGAAAGATGCCAATGGAATTTAAGGTCACTCTCATTATTTATGCTCTAGTCACATTACTTGAAGTACATGGTGTATAGTTGGTAGCAATTGCCAAATTTTGAATTGTCATTGTTCTTAACCCAATCTACTAACAGATTGAAATTATATAATAAGAGCACTATCTATTAATTTATAATATCCCTTGCTGGTTTTTGGATATTTTTCCTAATAATTCATATAGTCCTTAATGTTGAGCTTCTTATTTCAAGCTTGACCAATTGAGAATTTCAAAACTTCATTATGTTTCACATTTACCTCAAGGAGAAGAGTATCATGTAAAACCAATATTCCATCAAGATTAGAGGTTACAATCTGTTATGTGTGATCATCCTGAATGAGTTTGATCACTCCTACTAATCATACCATTTCTTAATAATTTGGCATTTCAAAATTACTACACAACTTCTAAAATGCAATGGACAACTCAATAAAATTCCCAAGATCCCTCTACATCTTTACCAAAATATGTAGTCTTAGTATCTGAGATGTTTTCTGTTCACACTCTTTCATTTATAAGACAATTCTATATAAACCGAGCTTATAACTTTTAGATTTTAAAAGGATTTAAACATAATTTTGTTTGAAACTTATCCAAGATATATATAATTGTCTTGAATGCATTCTTTAAAAGGAAAACATATAAGCTAAGTCATTGTCCTCAGTCTTATACCCATCATGTCACCCATCTCTTCTAATTAACTTCACTATATTAATTTGTTTACCAAATTAAATTACTCACTCTTGCTTTATATACTTTAAAATTGTGAAATGACACTACTTAAATATAAAGCAAAAAGTGTTTAGGTATTTGAAAAGTCAGCTAAAAGTAGGATGAGCTATTTTATCTGTTAGAATATAACTAATAGTAAGTGTATATCCATCATTGCCTCCATTCAAGCCTCTAATCATAAACACATTAAACTTCATATGTCTATTACTTTATGGTCTTTGGGTTGTTAGCTTAACAGTCCTCATTTAAACTCTCATACTTTTCTAAATAGGAGCAAAACTTATATATACACGTTTCCAATGAATATTTAATATCCATACATGTATTTATGAAAAGGAGTGATAACTCATGAGATAATAAACTGAGGATCTACTCTACTAAAAGATTAATTAAGACAATTTATCCTATTATAAAGAATCACTTTATAATCAACAAAACAATGCAATAACATTTATAAAAATTTCTAAATTGGTCTTTTAGCCTATGAACAACCATTGACTCTATTCCATTCTTTATGTACTTATAATAACCAGTTTTAATTGAGATTACTTGTTAACTCATAGAAATTGATAACATTCTAGCACATTTTCTTCTCTTTTCACTTGCTTTGAAGTACAAACTGTGCATAGATAGAAGAAAATGTGATAGAACAAAAGAAAAGTTCAAATGATGAGTTAAATGCATATAAGTAGGATTATCTCTTAAAATTAAAGAACTCATGATGTCCTCCTCCTTGTAGGTGAAAGATGATAAGTCAAAAGCGCTCAAAGACCAAGGAAAAGCTCAATGAATCAGGAAGAAAGCTGCTGCGTGGTAGGCTTCAGCCAACAATCCATGTGCTGAAGCCAATGGAGAATTGCCCTCACTGTGTCATATGCTTCAGCCAAAAGCATATGTGCTGAAGCATTCGGGGTCGGAACTTACTGTGTAACATGCTTCAGCACTCGTCCCTGTGCCGAAGCCAACAAGGACCAGAACTTACTGTGTCAAATGCTTCAGCACACTTGTATGTGCCGAAGCATACGACAGACTATGCAACCATGCGTTTTACTTATTGAAACGCATGTGAAGAGTATTTAAGCAAGGGATAGGCCGAAATTAGGTTATTATTCAGTTTCCAAGTGTTCCTAAGAGTGGGTGTGCTAGGGTTTTGCTCCATTGAAGAGATTTGAGCTTGGGTTGGAGTCTAGAAGCAATTTAGGGCTCAAATCCCTGGTTTTTCTCATTCCTCTTCTCTTTCTTTACTTAGTTTTTGTTATGGCTGTAATTATTCTGCATAGTTATAGTTTTTTCATGACTTTGTGTAGCTAAACATCTCATTTTAGGGTTGTTTTGAACCCTTGTATGGATTAAGCACTCATTTCCCCTTTATATTTGTGATTAATGATGAGATTATGCTGATTTTACTCTTTTCTTAATGCTTCTTATTGATTGGCCACCAATAAGATTGTTGGGTTCACTTGACCAATGCTTGAGAGGGCTAGATTGGGTGTAGAACTTGAGTTAAATCGTGTGAGAGTTTGAAATTTGTGAATTGAATGGATAGCTTTGTTAATGAGGTAGAGATACACTCATTAGCCTCACATAGCCAAACAAGATTTGCAATGAAATCAGGGTTTAATTAGTTAATTAAGAGATTAATGAATTAATTAGACTATACACCTCTTTGGAGACTTGAGAGAGCACTTATAGGTAAATTAGTATCCTTGGCTAGTATAATCTTTCATTAAGTAGCACATATAGGGGGATTTAGTGAATGCTTTTGAAATAAAAGGGGGATAAACAATCCTAAGCTTCATTAAATACTTGAATTCAAAGAATCATTTGCGTATATAAATTTTAATCTAAAGATAGTTTTGAATTTCTCTTTCACCTCATTCTAAATGTTTTCGGTTAAACTCGATCAATTTTAAATGACTCCATTCAACCTAATTAAACATATGGTTACATTGGTTAACTTGCTTTCGTCATAGTCCTCGTGGGAACGATCTCTACTCATCACTTTATTACTTGCGACCCGTATGCTTGCGGAAGCTAAACAGCGAACTTATATATACATTAAACTTCATATGTCTATTACTTTATGGTCTTTGGGTTGTTAGCTTAACAGTCCTCATTTAAACTCTCATACTTTTCTAAATAGGAGCAAAACTTATATATACACGTTTCCAATGAATATTTAATATCCATACATGTATTTATGAAAAGGAGTGATAACTCATGAGATAATAAACTGAGGATCTACTCTACTAAAAGATTAATTAAGACAATTTATCCTATTATAAAGAATCACTTTATAATCAACAAAACAATGCAATAACATTTATAAAAATTTCTAAATTGGTCTTTTAGCCTATGAACAACCATTGACTCTATTCCATTCTTTATGTACTTATAATAACCAGTTTTAATTGAGATTACTTTATAGAGACAATAATGTTATCTCATTTCTCATGCTAGTGTTATACATACTAGAACTTTTCCTAATGTCAATCTTATCCTAATGGTAGGAGTTCTCCTTATAGGCTTAATTGTCTCTAATATATATTATCAAACTAAATAATTAAACAGATAACAATCATGCTGCAAAGTCAAAATTAAATTATGCTTGTGGGCAAAGACATTATCATAGCATGAGTTTATCTCAAATTGGTGAAAGTAGAATGCAGTTATACCCCCTAATACCTATGGGCTATATAGAATACATAATGCCGGTCTATTCCATCCTAATTAAACCTATGATTATAATTATCTAACTGGGGGTAAAGATTAATTATAACCACACATTTAATTAAAATTGATGTCTTTAAATCTTTACGTGATGTATTTTGTTTTAGAACAAAATAGTGTATGTACCTAGTCAGGATGCTATGGTTACTCCTCGGTTATACATACTCATCATAAAGACATCGCACCATTGTGTATACTAATTGTCCATATGATCATAATTTGATATGGTAAAACCTTATGTAATTAAATATGCATACAACATGTGTATAAGGATGTTGTAGCTATTCCTTAAACAAAATATGTATGCTAATCACTAATATCAAATATGTATAATTTAAATACCATATATATATACACAATGTCAATGAGAATCTTAATTTAATTAATTTAATCAACTAAATCATTAATATGAATAAAATAATATTTACTCACCTTCCAAAGATTGATATCCTAAAATCCATATGTGATTATTTATGCATGTTGTAAGATAGTGCTATAGCTACCACTCTAGTATGCAAGTTAATCATAAATATCAATCATATATATGCATTTAAATTCTTTATATGCACAGCTTCATAGAGAACTTAACCAATTAATTTAATCAATATAAGTGACTAAATACAATCCTCCCACTTTGATTAAATTAATATTACCCATTAAATAGAGTTGATATTTTAAAACATATAAGTGATTATTTACACATGCAACAGAGGATGCTGTGGCTACTCCTCAAGATACACGTTAATCATAAATATCAACTTTGTGCATTTAAATTCCAAATATGTACAAATATTTTATGAGAATTTAATAGATTGATTCACTACTACAGAAGGCACTTTCAAAGACTATTTTTATGCCCTTTAGATGACCGTTTTTAAGGGGATGTGTATGTGAGTGTCGTGGAAAGTTTTGAAATAGACAACCATTTTAAAACGGTCATTGTAAGAGAGTTACAACAACAGTTTTTGAAAAACCAGTCGTTGTATCTCAAGATACAACGACTGTTTTTCCAAAAACAGTCGTTGTATGTTGAGATACAATGACTGTTTTTAGAAAACCAGTCGTTGTATGTCATCCCCGAGCAGCCATCTGGTACTTTTATCATAGGATACAACAACTGTTTTTTTATAAAAACAGTCGTTGTATCCCTCTGTTTTTTTAAAAAAATGTTTGCTTTTCATCGGTTATATATTTATAGGTCTTTTTCTACCAATTATATAAATCAAATTGAGTTCCATTGGCCCATAATAGATTCAACTATATATATACACACAATTAATCACCAAGATTCCCAGAAAGATTTCTTTTTAATTGTAGAGGAATAATCAAATTCATACATTAAACATATTATCATTAGCAACAACATATTCTCTATTAAATTGTGAAAGATAAAAGGAGGTAGGAGAAAATGCTTTGAATAAGAAGGTAAAACAGAGAATACCTGAAAGGAAGAGGCGACAATATTTCGTAAGACAAGGCGAGGGATATGGAGAGAATCACAAACAGATACAGTTTCATTCATAGATTAAATTGAGAAAAATAATACCTTTTGCTTGTAAAGATCATTGTTGAGAAGATCCCTAGTCATCTCCTCAAAGAAATTGACTCAAAAAACTAAAAGTTCACGCCTTTAGCCGCACTCAAAAAACCAATGGAGGACGGCAAAGAGTAGAGAGCAAGGACGATGGTAGGAGAAGTCATCAGAGAGCAATGTGTGAGCAAGAGGCAAAGGGGAAGTCCGGGTCAGATAGGGAGGTGCGACATAATGTGAGCTCTTTATAGGATCGACGCGACACAATGTGAGCTGAACAAAGGCGAGAATGGTCTGATTTGGGGATTATATGGCAGAGTTTCAACGACTGGTTTTCAAAACCAGTCGTTGAATCCCACTTACAACGACTGGTTTTGAAAAACAGTCGTTGAATCTAAAAGATTCAACGACTTGTTTTGAAAACCAGTCGTTGAATCCCACTTACAACAACTGGTTTTGAAACCAGTTGTTGAATCCCACTTACAACGATTGGTTTTCAAAACCAGTCGTTGAATCCTTCTCCTATATTTACATCCGTGCCACCACATTATTTTCTACTACTGTTTTTTCAAAACAGTCGTGAATTGGTGTCGTTGAATCATCTTTTTGTAGTAGTGATTTAATCAACAAAATGTGGCTAAATAATCATCATAGATAAATTTGCCCATTATTTTGTGCCTCCAAATTAAATCCAATATATGCACATATTGATGGAGGGATTAATCAATTAATTTGATCAAAAAAATCCCTAAATAATTAATTAGAAACCCTCCCACTGTTTTAGGTATACAATAATTGTTTAAATAATTAATTTTGGTACTTTTCAACTCGAATTAGATTTTACAAAATTTGAAGAGTTGGATAATTGTCTAAAATTGATTTTCCATATTTTTTTTAGGCAATTAAACAACTCATAAAAACTGTGTTTGCAAATTTTCTAGAATATGAAAAATGCTAAAATTAACTTTTCTTAATTTAAACAATTTAATGTGATGCAAGGAAATATTATTTACATAAAACAGTATGTCAATTTAATACACAGTGAGCAAAATGTTTACTTAGCCAATTGAGAAAAATATCCAAATCCAGCAAAGGCAAACAAAATAAAACACTTGAAGTCCAAATAATTGGGGCCTAAAACGCTGCCCATTCTATATTACTTTTTTCAAGTAAACCCAATTTTCCATCAGCCCAAATGCACCTGGCCTAGTCTTCAGAATGAGTTAAATTATGTGTTTCACTCTAGGCAAAAACAATGGAGTTTTAACTCAGCGAGAAGCTTCCTTTCATGACAGCAAAACGCCGTTGGTTCTGAACAAGGGAAAGAAATTACTAATATGCACAAAACAAGGTCGTTTTTTGTGCTTCTTGCCCAAGCTGCCGGGTGACCCAAGACCCGACCCACCAGCACTCGCAACCCGCCAGAGAGCCGCCACACTTGCAATTGCAGGTGACCTTATCCGGCATTTTCGATGCAACATTCATGGCAACAATTTGAAACGATTTATAGGCAGCAATTTCGCTCATGAGCAACAAAACGAAATGCACAATTCAAATTTCAACGTGAAAATGAAAACATAATATATGTTCTCAGACTTTCTCACAAAAGATGCGACAGTGATAACCACGGAAACAAAAACGAATTGAAACATGGGCAAGTATTAACCAAATAATTATCAAAATCAAATCAAAACAATTTGGGTTCAATTGAAAATCTGTTGCTCTTTCAGTTCCTTTAATTTTCGGTTTTGATGAAGGAGCGATGGAGATCTTCGAAGAACAAAGGTTTTTATCGTGCTGATTAACCCGAAATTAAAGCGTTTAATCAAGAACAATATTTGTAAATGTAGATTTACAATGAAAAACTAAAAAACTAGATATAAATTTGCAGATGTCATAACATGGTTTCGGATCCCTCAGTGAGGATGGCGATGATTCCTTGTAGAAGAAAATAAAATCCTCTCACCCCAATGATCCGAAAACGAAAACAACAATAGGCAATTTAATATAATAAACAATTTATTGATAACAAATTGAAAACACAGATGAATTAACTTGCAACAAAAATATAATTCATCTACTTAAAGAATTTGATATCCAATCCAAGCTATGAAACCATGTAAAATTATTATGGTAAATTCAATTCAATTTTATGCTTAGATCATTCCCAATCAAAGAGTAGAAGGCAGAGGATCAGAGAACCTGGTTCTGATACCACATGTAGAACAAAATTCATAAATATACAATTAAATTACAAATTAGAGCACATGAATTTACCTACATTAATAGCGAAAGACTTATAAGAATTACCTATCGTCATTACTAAGCTTTGATTAAACAGAGAACTCATGAATCCTAATGAAAGAGAACTGTAAAAGGAAATGAAGACAGAAGATAATTATCAGGTTTTTTTCTAAATAGTTGTGAGGCATAGTGATGGCAACTAGGTTTTTTTTTTACCCTCATTTTATTTTGCTGTAAACTCAAATGTGTATTTTCCACCATCAAAAAAATCATTTTAATATCCAATAACCCTAATCTTGAATTGGGCCTAAATCTGATTTACAGGCCACACTCAAGATATTTTAATTAATTACCTAATTAATAATAACTAATAGTAATTAACTAATTATAATATATTAAAATATCTAACAGTTACATCTTTAAAAGCCTGAGTCAAATCAACACCGTCGTCGTCGTTGCTTTGTTTGATCACATACCAATCGTTTGATGAACCTTTGACTTGTCTTCTTTAGATTCTCCATACCTAAAAACGTGAACATATATCAACTTGTTCATCCCTTCCTCTATTGATGATGACACCAGCGATCAAAGGCGGATTTGAATCACAAATATGAAGGCCACGAATTAGCATCGATATTATCGAACTGAGTGAGAGAGAGAGAGAGATCTCCCGAGAGAGGAGGAGAGAAGAAATGAACAACGGACTGTGGCAACAGGCGATGGGCTTTAGGGCTTCTTCTGCATGCTGGAGAGACGAGAACGATTGTTCTCTCCAACCCTACCTAAGATTCCTATAAATAGTTACGGAGTTTAAACTTTATATGCATTATTGATAATTTGATAATTTTTATCGATAAGATTGATAATTTGATATTGAAAAATATACATTTAGTCCTTTATATTTATTTCAAGGTTCAATTTGGTCCTTTAAGTTTATAAAGTGCATTTTTGATCCCTTGACCCTAACATTGCTAATTCATCTGATGGAAAAAGCTGACTGTGCAATTAAATAATGTATGCTTTTATTTTTAAAATATAAAAAGATATTATTGTATGTTTCAACTGACCAATTAAAAAAATACTAATAATTTAATAACCGGAACAATCTCTCCATCTTTTTCCCACCAATATAAACTTCTTAGTCTCCTCCATTAATGGCTTCTCCACCCCAATGTTCCTTCTAATTGTGGAGGTCTTTTCCACTGTTAGATACAGCCAATTCGTCAGGAAGTTTTCGACTTATGTAATTCTTGAGTATGTAACAAGCTGGAATTGAATCCAGAACCTCTGATGGGTATGATTGAGCTTTGCAAAATGAAATGCTTTTGTGAGCTTCAAATGCCATTGAGAACAACTATAGGTGACTTGACAGGATATTTTGGATGACAAGGGTTGATGGAACAAAGAGATAAATTGTGGGATATGACCATAGAGGTTGCCATGGGATAGGCGAGAGGTGAGGCACTGGATTCTCCTGAAGAGAAGACATGTTCACACTAGTAATTACGTGTGTCCCAAAAGAATTTGAATAGACAAAAAAAGGTCAATTGAATAGAGGTCGAAGGAGTGCCGAAGAGTTAGAAAATGTAAAGAACATTCGGGTGGAGAAGCCATTAATAGAGAAGATTAAGGAGAGCATACTAGTGGGAGCAAGATGGAATGATTGATTTGGTTATTAAATTATTAGTATATTTTAATTGGTTGGTTGGAACATTCAATAGTTTTTTTCTAATATTTTAAAAATTTAAGCATAGCTTGTTTAACTTCACAATCAGCATTTTCCGTTAGATGAAAAACAAATGGTGATAAGGTTGAGGGACTAAAAGTATACTTTATGAATTTAATGGACCAAATAGAACCTTGAAGTAAACATAAATAACTAAATATATAATTTAACCTTGATTTTTTATAGATTTTATGGCTAATAATGATATTGATGATTGTGAAGAACTAAAACAAGTTAACCACCTTCATTTCCATTCTCGCATGCTTCCAACCGTGTTGGCTCAATGTCTTCCTGGCACAAACAGCAACCTTGTCTGCTTCAAGCAAATATCTTATGACACGTTTGGAAGGGTGGAAGTGATGGGATGGGAATTGGAGGTGGAGGTGGAGCCCAACTTTTACATGTTTGGTAGGGTAGAAACCACTTCTTTAGAGAAGTGACTTCCATAAAAAATGATGGAATTCACCTCCATCAGCCACCCGTAGGAACTGAGCTCATCTCCATGGAAGTGTAGAGCCTGACCATTTTGCCCTCTCTGAGAAAAAACGGAGGACGACTGAAGACAACGACGGATGATATGATGGAGGACGAAGGCGAAGGCGGACAACAGTGAATGCGAATGACGACGGCGAAGTGCGGGTTGATGACAACAACAAAGGTGATGAAGGACGGTGAAGGTAGACGACACTTCTTTCTTCAATCCTTCTACCACTTCAGATTGGAGGTGAGGGTAGACGATGCTTCACTTAGATCCAAGTTCTGGTTCAATCTTTGGTTCGATTTCATTTTCGTTCTTGTTCGATCTCTGGTTCAATTTTGTTTTCGTTCTCGTTCGATTTAGAGTTTGGCGTTGATTTTGTTTATTTTTAAGGCAGAGATTAGCTTCGATTTTGATTATTGTTTCCGATTCGTTTTTTTGCTTGAGTTGTGTGAATGTTCTTCGATTTTGGTTCATGTGTTTCCAGAGGTTCACTCCGTTCACGGCCATTCACTCCATTATCTAGAGTTTGCCATTGACGAAGGTGGAGGTCTGCAAAGGGGAGCCTGGGAGTGTTGGAGAGTTTGAGTTTTTTCTTAAAAAAATAATAATCAGGGTATTTGGGTCTTTTCATAGGAAAAATATACATATTGATTAAAAATTATATCTCACTTCCATCAACATACCAAACACATTTTAAAACCCATTTCCACTTCCGGTTCCGGTTCCAATTCCGCTTCTGTTTCCACTTCCACTTCCATTAAAAACTCTTCCATGATACCAAACGGGGCAGGAAACCATGTACAGATTCTCAGAGAGCATTAATATGGAATATAATTTTTTGTCTCGTTTAAACTTAAATTTTTTTTTCCAAAGATTTGGAGAAGGAAAATTTAGGATATTGTTAATGAAATAATTTTATTTAGATTAAAATAATATTACTATTATGATATCTTTTAATAATATTCTATAAAAAATTTATAAAATGAGATTAACAATATCTTTGAAAATATTTTTTTTCTCTCCCTGCATATGTATAGTTCCGACCCTAGACTTCTTTGTTTCTTTTTTTTTTTTGGCCGATCCCTAGATAGACTTCTTTGTTAACCCGGCTTTCTCTCTCTGTTTTTTTTTTTTTGCCAACTATTGCCCATGCTTTCAAAGATTATTTTCGATCCCAAAATGTTAAATTAACTATGCCACTATATAAAAATTATTGACTTATCAAAAAATCTCGGTAACAATTAAGTCTATGAATAAATTCGAATAAACTTAACGTTTGGGCTAAGTTATATATGCTACAATGAAAATGATCATCTCCTTTTATATGTTAGAAACTTGAATGAACTTTTATAAAATGTGAATAAATATTAAAGGTTATTTTTCATACGGCAATTCAAAGTGGGAAAATCTTAAAAAAAATGTTGATTTTAAAAAATCACGTGCTTTTATTGGACAATCTATGTGCCGTTTTTTTATTGGGAGAATTGCTCATAAAAACTTCATTAAAAACTTATTTGTTAAATGGGATTTAAGGAAGATCTTTTGCATATAAGGGAAGATTGTTCGCACATACATAGAAAAGATTTTTTACACACGGGAAGATTTTTTATATGCGAAGGTCTTATTTAACAAATAAGTTTTCAAAGAGGCATTTTTGAACAATTTTCCTCTTTTTATTCCAAGAGGTTGGGTTTCTTTACACTAAATTTATTTCTATCGTGCTTCTTCATTATAGTTCTGGACCGTACGTTCACGCTTAAATATGTGCAGGTTGAGATGGATGGCTATAAACTTATAACTCGTCAAAATTTCTTTGTGAGCAGAGTCAACCCACCAAATGCGTAGCCATTACAGAACTGATGAGCTGATATACATACATACATAGATATATATATATATATATTTTTGCCAACATATATATATATATAGACATAATCTAACGTGAAGTTGCAGGAGAGCACTGAAGAAACAGCCAGAATCCTTCAAATTAAATGGCATATGCAGGAATGTGGATAGAAAACATGCAAGAAGAAGGCGAGACCAGTAACAATCATGCGTGAGAAAATTGCGTCTATCCATGGATTCTCCGAGCTTGGTTCGTAAGAGATTACTTGCAGTTTACTGGTTTCTTTTTCCCACTATAACACTGCTGATAGTTTCTGAGTTTCATATTTACTGGTATTTTGTTTCTTTACTGCTTCTTTATTTTTCAGTTTTATTTTGGGGTATATATTGGAACCAAATCACGATATATGAAGCTGAGATGCTCTGTTTCCCTGTGTTTTAGGTCCAAAAATCAGAGGTGAACAGAATAATATGATATGGTGATCCACGGGTGAAAGAGGATGATGCAGAGAGGTTTTATCAGATAACTGTTTAAGTTGTATTAAGGTGATTAGTGGGTTAGTATTCTTATAATAATGGTTAAGATTTTGTATTAGTTGATGATCACCCTTATATAAATAGAGGTCTTAGCAAAGTGATTTAGTGTGAAGGACATTGTTTCCCACCATATGAATATGTATCTCTCTCAAGTCACCAAAAGTGGTTGGTTCGTCACCCTCAAGTGAGGATAGATTATTGGTAAACCTAAGAGGGTTACAATGAGTCAATGACTGTATGAGCATGTTGTTCTATGAATAACATACATGATTCTTCATCTTTCTCCGTAATATTTCTCTCTAATCACTACAGTAAACAGTAACACCTTCATATAGTACGTTGATACTGAACCGTCAAAGAAGCTATCTACAAGGTCTGTATCCATTTATGATTTTAGTTAAAGTGTAAACAGAAGCATTAGACTAAAAGGATTTGATGAAAATATAATAGTAATAAAAACAAGAACAATTTATCCATACATATAGCCATCGTTAGCAAGCATGTGTGAATTCCGTTTCTTCAAAGGGAAAAAGAAGATCTACCCAGGATTTGTTTGGCCGATTCATGAGGACCCTTGTCATTTTCTTAGAAACCGAACGGTTATATAAGGAGGGTTAGATAGATCAAACATGAACGAATCGCCATTACAATAGAACTCATCAAGCACCAACACAACACTTTTCTTCTTTATTGGATGAACTTCTCCAGCAACGTGCCACATCGTTGCGTTTAAAGCTTCTTCCTTTTTCCCCCCCAATATATCCAATTCAGTATAAGCCCACCCAGTAATTGTGCCAAGTCACCTCGCCTAGTTAGCAGCCCACAAAAAATTTTAACAGTATTAGTGTCATACATGCAAATTTAACATGGTTAACCCTAATGTATCAAAAAAAAAAAATGGTTAACCCTTTCTCCAAGTTCTTGGCCAATGATTTTTCGGATTTATCCACTGTACCGATGCTATTAGCAACTGATTATTCCGGCTTGGGGTAGGAGCCAATGTTTCAAACCAATAAAGGGCCAAAAACCACAACTTGAAACTATATAGATCAGAACTAAAATTAGAACACTATAACGACCAATCAAGATATTAAATAAACAAAATTTATTTTAATTTTAATGAAAAAAGTTGTTGTTTTGCATTTAATTTAAACATAGCATTATTTCATGCTAAGGACTTGATTTCTCTTTTTTTTTTTTTTTATTGATTTGCAAATTTTGATATTGATTTCATTATATTAGTTTATAAAAATATAAAAATAATCTGAATTTAGCATGTAGAAAATTATAATTCTTATTATTAGGCAACTCGACAACGCAACCCACTTTTGATGGGCTTGGCAAAATGTAAACCCAATTTGGGTTAGGCTTTTCCAACCCAACCCCCCATATCCTATATCTATGGCGGGTCAATCCGTGGGCAATCCTTGAAGAAGTATCATCTCAACCCCTATATATCATAGGAAATAAAACTAGTCATTTATAAATAGATGCGGAATTAGTATTTTATAATAGAAATAACCTTATTAGTACTTAGTAGGTAGAAACTAAGGTCCTTTATTTTTATTCAAACATATAGATAGAGAGATACATAGGATTGTTCAAGTACAAACAATGTCACATTTGCAGAGGCGTTTTGGATTAAGGTCAGTGCAAGTGCAGTGCTGTGGCATGGCTCTTGCTCCATATTTAGCCAAGAACTCAAGTGCACAGTTGAATCCTCCACTCGTCCCTCCACATGTTCCCTCCAAAGTCAGCTCCTTTGGCAGAACTTGATACCACCTAATTAAAAAACACATTCATTAGTCAATCAAACCGCAACCATAATATTAGTCACTAATCCCTCAAAATGTTACAATATTAACTTAACATTCAAGCTAGATCGGTTCATTCACACACACACACACACACACACACACACACACACACACCATCTGTACCTTGAGCTTGAGCGTGGAGGCTAAAGAGTGAGAGAATAACTAAAAGTAACAGAGAGAAAACAGGTCCAAGCTTCATGGTTTATATGGGGCTATACTTGGTCAAGTTTGATGGTGATGAAACTGGTGGATGAGTGTTTGCAACCAAATGAATGTGTATACACACACACATAGGGCTTTTCATATTGGAAAATGATTAAAGACTCTTTATAAGTTCTCTTTTATTTGGATGTGGTTTTTGATAATCTTAGATCTTGAGTTACTTGGTTTCCTAATTTATTTGTGGGTATTCTTCGAGAGTCGAGACCTTTCATTGTATGTGGCACGATTTTTGTTTGTAAAGATATCATTTGTATTGATATTTCATTTATCGCTTCAAACGTAGCGTTTATCTTTAGATAAAGATTATTATTATTGTTGTTGTTGTTGATTTTAAAATGAGATTGATTGTGCTAGCATTTAACTTAAATGATTTGGGTTTCATATTTTTAGTCTTTAATTTCAAATGTTTTTTTTTCCTGTAAAATAATAGCTGTCATGGGAAAGAAATAAACATCTATGCTCAATTGAATAACGATCTCATATTAAAATATATTAATACAATATTTTAACTATTTATAAAATCTTAACATATATTTGATAAAAATAATAAAATGTGTAATCTTAATTATTACAATATAAGTTTTGATAAAAAAACATAATTATTACAATATAAGTGTGGACATCCATAACTTTTCCAAAGTTGTCTTTTGAAATTCTACAGTTAAAGCCATATAACTTATAATTTGAATCACTAGTACAAAATTGCCTTTTTAGCCCAGTTATAGCAGATGAGGTCTAAAAAATTTGACCGGTGGCAATTTTGTAATTATATAGAACTTCTAAGACCGGTTCTAAAAAAAACCGGTTTAAAAATATCAAAATATTTAAAAAATTAAAAATTTTAAACTTTTTAGACCAGTTATAATTAATAACTGGTCTTAAATAAGACCGATTTTTATTAAAACCGGTCTAAAATATAAAAAATTTAAAAATTAATTTTCTTCCACCATTTTAAGACTGGTTTTTATCGAAAACCGGTCTAAAACACTAGTGCAAAATCAGCTTTTTAGACCGCTCTTTCAAGACCTGATGTAGAGGATATGGTCTAAAAAATGTGACAAGTGACATTTTTGTAAATATCGTAAAATTTTTAGACCGGTTCCTTATACATAAGGTGTAAAAGATGTTTTCTAGACCTTATTTCTAGGCAACCGGTCTAAAAAAATTAAGATAATTTAAAAAATCATATGAAAGTATTTTTTAGACTTGATATTTAGAACAACCGGTCTAAAAGATCATAAATCCTATTTCTTTTGCCTCCTCACCACGTGCTCAATCATTTGTAACTCTGAAGCTATGTCGTCTTTGCTCTTTGCTGTCTGCCTCGTCACTATTGCTATCGCCGACGAAAGTCCAAACTCGCCAATGCTCTCTTACTTTAACTCGCTCTAGCCGTTGCTCGAAGATGCAAAGCCTTGTGTTTGCTTATTATGAGTTTGCCCTAGTACTTTTGGCATCTTCTTACTTGTTTGCTTTTTGCTTTGAGTTTGAATTTTTTGGACGCATTTTCTGCATCTACACCCATCACTACTTCAATATGATAATATTTTCTTAGATGCAGCATTCTCTTCTCAGATTTCGTTATTTTTCCTCATTTAATCATTTAAGATCCTCATTTTTTTTCCTGATGTATAATTTGTGGCCACCCGTATCTGAATTTCCAAAAATGGCGACCATGACGAGCTTGATCTGACTTATCAATAAGATTCAGTGAGCTTGTTTGGTGGCTAGGTATGTACAGTCTTCAAGTTCTTTCATTTTTCTTTTTAAATCTCCAATCTTGTGTGGTTGTTCTCTAATGTTTTGATTTGTGCTTGTATGTTGTGAAAATCGGAGTTAATGGAAATCATTAGTCTTGGAAAGTGTGGTAGGATGAGATTTTTTAGCTCGTGGATCTGGTAATGCTCGGTGTTTATCTTAGCTTGAGTATATTGTGTCTTTGTTCGTTATTATCTATATCATCTGCTGTGTAATTGAGGAAGTGTAAGAAGAAACAATTATGTTGGTGTACTTTTGGGTAGCAGCAAGTTCACTGTTTTGTACAAACTAAAAGCTGATTTTGTTGTTCCAAGCACTGCATCTGAGTCTTTATATGGTTTTTTTTTAGTTTATGTTTAAGCCTAACATGGTTTGTTCCTAAGTTCAACTTGATTTAGTTCTTGCATGGTGATTTTTGATATGTTTTTGGATAAATTGGTGCAGCATTTACATGTGTTGCTACTTGCTACAAAATGAATACCTAATAAGCATCTTCAAACCTATACCACCAGCTACCCAATTTTAATGTGGACAATTCCTAATGTAAGACACAACTCATTTTTTATATCATGTTTTTTATGGTGTCTCAGGAACCAGAAGAATTGTTTGAGACCATCTTCCAAGCACTGCTTTCATTTGTTGATCTATTATGATCACAAATCACCATAATGTATGCCTTTAAGACCATAGCGTATTAGGAAAACTCTTAGTCACTATTTGTTATTTTCAATTTCAATTGTTGATCTATATAAATGGATCTTCAATTCAAGTGGTCAAAATTTAAAATGTGCTGTGAAATAGGGATACAAGAAGACCATATGACTTTGGATGCAAGTCTTCTCGTATCCCTATTTCTTACAAATCTAATCTTGCCTTCACGCCATCTTTAGAACTACCTTGTATGTTAAGTAGTGTCCCAACAATACTATCACATACGTTTTTCTCCACATGCATGAAATCAATATAGTGTCTCACATTAAGATTGGGCCAATATGGAAGATTGAAGAAGACATACCTCTTTTTCTATTTATTTTTTTTCATTACTATTCTTTGTAGTCTTACTGAAGATAACATTGATATTTTTCACCTTTTCATAAACTTGCTCCCTAGTCAATACCTTTGGAGCATCTTCAAACTCTTGTCCACCAAAAAAAGCTATCTTTAATCTAGGATATGGGTGCCCTCATCTAAGAAATCTCCTATGGCCAAGATAAGATGTCTTTCTTCCATGTTGAAGTTGATGGTAGCATGTTCCTTCTTCACAAATCGGACATGCTTTATGGCCTTTAACACTATATCCTGACAAGTTACTATATGCAGGGAAGTCATTTATAGTGCAAAAGAACATGGCTCGCATTTTAAAAACCTCCTTCTTGTTCGCGTAAAAAACATCAACACCTTTGTGCCACAACTCTTTCAAGTCTTCAATCAAGGGTTCTAGGTAAATATCTATGTTATTTCTAGGTTGTTTTGGTCCCAAAATCAACATAGACAACATGATGTACTTTCATTTCTTGCATAACAGAGGAAATAAGTTGTAAATTACTAACAAAACAGGCCATGAACTATGTATACTACTCAGGCTATCAAAAGGATTCATGCCATCCGTGCTAAGCCCAAGCCAAGGTTCCTGTGTTCTTTACTAAAGGTAGAAAATAATTGATCAATTTTCTTCCATTGAGAAGAATCAGCCGGATGTCGAAGCTTTCCATTAGATATCCTCTCATCCACATGCCATCTCAAATTTTTTGCATCGTTTTCATTAGTAAACAAGCGCTTAAACTTTGGTATGATTGGAAGATACCACAACACTTTTGCAGGGGCATTATTTGATTTGTACCTCGAGTTTTCACATATCGGACACTGTTGTTCCTCTTTATACTCTTTTCTATACAATATACAATTATTAGGGCATGCATGGATCTTTTTAAACTTCATCCCCAGTAAACACATTATTTTCTTAGCATAATTGTATCGAGAAGATAACACATTATCATTTGGAAGTATGTCCTTAAAAGCCTCAAGCTTTTCTGAAAAACTCTTGTCACTCCATCCATGTCATGCTTTCAAGCTTACCAATTTCAATACTACTTTCAACAATTGGTGTTTTTGATACCCCAGGTATAGCGGCATCTCAGCATCACTACACATATTACCATATGCATGTGATTGCTCAAAATCCTCTTCTCCTATATCACGAATAATGTCCTCTATCTGATTATCCGTATCTGTGTCATTATCATCAAAGGCCACTCCCCCCTGTTGAGATGAACTTGCCATTTCTAATTCTTCACCATGCCATACCCATACTATATAACTCTTACAAAATCCTTCACAAATTAAATGTGTATATATATCTGCAGCACTTAGTCGCTTCTCATTCAAACATACTACATAAGGGCAATAAAACTTCCTACTACCATCATCGGCATTTCTTTTAGAGAAGTCTAAAAAACCCCTCACCCTATTATTATATTCAACACTCATTCGTTTAGCTTTTATCCAACTATGATCTATATATATCTCAATACTTGTAGCACCCTATATCCAACAGCAAAAGGATTGACAAAAAAACAACAACCATAGAGTTTTAGAGATTTCAACGAATTTTAACATGCACCACTTGAAACTAGTATTGTTTCAACAAACCAATAACACTGACAATCAAACAATCACACTAAATTAAAACTGAACTTAGAATGATATTACTGCAAGCCAAATATCACAAGTCAGAGCATCTTATTTACTTTTGGTCCAAAACAAGAAAAAACGTATATAGTAATAAAGTCATCACACAGTTTTTCCTTTCACCTTAATTACTTTTTTCTGCAATTTTGTGTCTAACTATATTGTCTAAGTTAATATTGTTGAGAATAAGCAAATACAAGCTGAAAGTTGAGGGATTTAATTAACATAACACTAACCCGATTGAAGACCAAGGAGTGTGCTTCTACCCAAAGCATGGTGGCGTCGACTGAGGTTAAAATGAAGTTCTCAAATTCACGACATTGACAAAGGGAAGTCACGATAGAGGCGAAGGTCACTAAGGAGAATAGAGGTGGCGGCGGAGAAGAGTGACGATGATTAAAGAACATCGACGAGGAACACAGCAACGACAACGGTAATGATAGAGGAGAGTTGAGCAAATGAGAAATGGGGAGTAATAGAGGAGTTCAGAACAAGCAGGGACAGAGCTCACAGAGAAATGGCAACAAGAGAAGAGTGGTATGCAAGACGGGGCTTACAGCATCAATGAGTATGATCAAACCCTATGGGGAGACCCGTAGGGTTATAGTTAGTTTATTTTGACATATTTGAAACAAAATTGTATATATTATCAAACCTTGCGGGGAGACCCTTGTCATGTAATCAAGTTTCTTGTATCAATGTATCAATATATCAATATATTTACGTTATTCCTGTGTTGCTCATCGAACTGCGCAAGGCTTTCCTTGATTAATATCAATGAAAAGTGGTATGCAAGACGGGGCTTACAGGATCAATGAGTATGATCCTAGAAACAGGAGCGGATGGAGTAATTTAATCAAAATATCTGTTTTAGTATAACTTTGGTAGTTACTCCGTATCCTTTATGTAAGAACTATATATTTAATTTATATGCATTAAGAAAATTAGTGGACATATTTATTTCACTACTTGTACAAAGTGTGTGTTGATTTTCTTAAAATACCATTTTTAATTATCATTTGCATCAAAACTACCTTTGATCCTTATTACACATACAAACACAATAAAAATAGTTTAATGGGGGAAAATTTATAATTTTGGAAGAAGGGGAAGGAAGAAGTATTGATTAATTAAAATAAGCCAAAGTTACCTTTATTTTATTTAATTTGCAGAAAATATAAAGATACAATACACTGGTTATAGCTTATTAGCCAACAACGAGCAGGAACTACCCGTGCGTTGCACGGAGAGCTTTTACATAATGATAAATTCTCTGTCCATTTTATATTTAAGCAGTTACACTAATTTATTTTATGTATAAATAAGAACAATACATCATTTTCAATAATATTGCTTATAGAATAGTTCATTTAAACTATTGAACTACACATAAGATGACAATAGTTACATTAAAGTAGCATGTTGTAATTGTGCGTTGCATGACAAGTAATTGCAAAGCTGAATAAGTGTACTGTGGGTAGAAGCCTATCAACTTTATTAAAAAATGCAAAAATGATTACAGGTAATTGGAAAGCTAAATAATGATTTAACTTCAAACTGTTAATAAAGGGATGAAATCCATTTTCTTGCAAGAAGAACAGGCTAAAGATTTGACAAGTTATGATTTTGTGGTTAATAAATTATGAAGATCAGTTTAGCTTGTATTGGGACTCAACAAAAGTTCGATGACACCCAATTAATTAGATGGTGCTAATGAAGTTCAATGTAATCTTTTTTAAGGGAATGGGAGGAGGGAAAGGAATGGTAAAAATGTGTTGCTTAGAATTAATTAATCTGATGAGAAGAGGAAAATGGATGGTAATATTTCTCTTCTTGTAATCTTTCATACTTTAAAAAAAGGAAATTTTAAAGTGTTAGTAATCAGGAAGTTCTTTGCAGTTGCAGAGGGTATATCAGACATTAAATGATCTGAAAGGCAAACACATAATAGTAGGATAGACTCGCATGCTTAAAAAAGTGACTTGGTCAGACACACTATAATGGATACAAAATTGGAAACATATTCAAATTGAACTGCTACTTGCTCAGTCAAAGAAAAGCGTACGTCAAATTCACTTCATTCAATGTAGCTGCAAGAAATAAACAAAGCAATGAATTAGAAATAAAAAGAAAATGGCAGTTGGTTGGCCCCAAGGAGTAAGAACAATGGAATAAACATAAGGAGAACAATGGAATAAACAAAAGAAAATTATTGGTTGCTTTTTACAATCTTTTTTCATAGGGTGCTTTTTATAATCTTTTGACACTATAAATTCTTTAAATAATTAATGACCGCACATTTTTCCATTGCATTGGATTTTTAAAAAAAAAATTCTATATTCAATGTTAAAAACTATTCCAATGAATTTGAATTCATTGATTTGATCCTGATGTATGCAAAGGGAGCTTGAAAAAAATAAGAAGGGACAAAATAATAGTTAATACTGATATATATACAGGAGTTCAAGTTTATATTTATGCAGAATATAATATTAATACTTATGTACTTATATTGTAGTTAGTTAAATTAATTGAAGCTGAATCTATACTAATGTTATATATATATATAAACCATTTCATAATGAGTAACCATTCTCCTTTAAGGTTTATTATGTCTTTTAAGTCTGTATTTTTTTTTTTTTTTTGGAGAGTGATAAATAATCAACGGAAGAAGAATGATACTCTCTTCGGTCCTAATTATAAGATAAAGTTAACTTTTTTAAAGAAATTAAGAAAGTTAATTAAATTACTTTAGAGTATTTTTATTTTTATTTTTTTTTCAAACTAATTAGTTTGACTAATAAATTAATATATAATCTAAGGATACATAATATATGATATGATTAAATAACTTATTTAACTTCCTTAATTTATCTAAAAAAAATTAATTTTATCTCATAATTAAAATAAGTGGTAGTATATATTAATAATAGATATAGGTGAAACACATTCAACTGATCAATTCCAAACGAAGATATCTAATGAATGCTTTGGCAGGCTCCACCCTACACACTCATATGCTTTTCTTGTGGTCATTTTTATATATTCCTTTTGTTTTTTTCTCTCTCAATATATGCATATGATGCAACGATTGGATTTCTCTTCTTTTGAGGAATGAATGATGACCAATAGATGACACCCCCCTTGGCTATCACCTTCACTTCATCCCCCTCACCGCCACAGACAGCTGGAACACATACTGGGAGGAGAGTTTCTTTGCAGTGGCGCCGCATGGTTGATCTCATTCCTTCCCTTCACCTCTATTCTTCCTCACTGAGACACCCCTGGCGAACTCCCTCTCCTATTCTCCACCAAGCTTCATCCAACCTCCATTGGCGACCCCCTCTCGCCCTCAACATCTTACCGCCACCACCGTCGTGGGAGAGAGATGCATTTTGAAGTTGAAAGAGAGAAGGCGACTAGAGACACTTAAGAGTTGGAGATCATAGTGCCAAGAGTTTGATAGACAAACTCCAAAAAACCATCACCATCGTGACCAGCACTTGTCTTCCAAGATACAGTTCCGGTCACTAAGGTAAACTTTCCGGCCCCCATTTCCGGTGACCTTCATCATCATTCCTACTCTCACCTTCAAGCACCTCTTCTGTCTACACCAACAACCACAGTGCCGAGAGTTTGAAGAGGAGGGAGACTCAACACCACACCTTCCTTTTCCAGCAAGTTTCTGTAATTTTTTTTGGCCCCTATTTCCGGCGTGACAGAGAGTTTTTCGGAAAGATTTTCCCAGTTTCCGGCGACCACCTTTTCCATACAGAACTTCAGGAATGGGAGGCCACTCTCTAGACTTGTGGCATCAGTGTGGGAGACATCGGTCGGACAACCAACGGATACAAAACATAATAGATCTCCCTCGCATTCTTCCCTAGATGGACGTCGGCCAACTAAGCTTGTGGAAAGAGGTCTATTCCTCGCAAAATGACAACGGAAAGCGAGAGAAAATGGGAGTGAAAGAGATGAAGTTGCCAGTAGGATGAAAGAGAGGAAGGAATGAATTATGTAAACCACCGTTTGTTGGAACGTACCTGAAGAGGAGAGGGAGTTCGCCCAGACTTTGATTGGTCTGTCAAGGAAAGAAACATCACCCCTTCTATTAGGCCAGTAAAGCTGACATTGAAGCATCGTTGTAATATAAAATGTGGTTAATCACATACTCCTTCAACCTAAGTCATAGCAAATACCTTACCCCTGTTAGATCTGCAAAACTTGTGAACGAAAGTAAAAAACGGTTTCAGCAGGAAGTAAGGAATAAATGTTACCATTTTGAAATTGCTTTGGCTGATGAGGATCTTGATGACAAAAAAAAAAGGTCCAACTGTTGCGCAAGTAGCGGAAACCTGATGACATAGTTGCAGCTTATTTATGCTTGCTGTGGAGACAGATTGGTGCTGTGGGTGGAATATTTTGAATTCAAATTTAAGAACCCGCGCCAACAGAGCTTCTTGTTTTTTCACATGTTGATAACAGAGGAATGCACAGAGCCAGAGGTAGTCGGCTTAAGCTAAGGAGGTTTTGGCTTATGAACAGGACTATCCCATCTCTATGAAAGGGAAAAGTATTTGATTATATATTGATGTTACACTTGCAGAGGCGTTGTTGTTGAGGTGGAAGGTCAGTGCAAGTGCAGCGTTGTGGCATTGCTTTTGCTCCATACTCTGAAAGGAACTCCAGTGCACAGTTGTAGCCTCCTATGACTCCTCCACATTTGGCTTTTTCGTTGCATTGGAAAAACGATTAGATATTAATACACTTAATTTTGAGATGTTCATTACCTATCCCCAAAATTCAAACAACACGATTTTGACTTTCATATAATAGCTCCCCATCCATGAATTCGATTACTTAAGTGCAAAAACATTCGTACGTATTAATTGCATTAAAAATTATTCTTTGAATTTGGACAATGTATGTTATTATGTTAGTATAAACACAATGTAAATAATTATTAGTTTGTAACAAAAATGTATATCGTTTAATTGATCTTATCGGTGCCTATAGTAGCATTCTTATACATGTTAGAACTACCTTAATTGATTTCTTATAATTTATTTTACAATAAAGATCATTTCAAATTTTCTTCCTATGTGACAATTATTTTGGATCTAGGCTGTTTTGGTGCGAGTGTGATCATACATGCATCCAATTTTACATTGTTGTGTATGCTATTCCTATAGTTTTTTACTTGTTATGTTTTAAAGCGCCCAACATTAACTATTACTATCCATAGTCTTTAATATAAGATCTCGTTCAAAAGATTCATCTCCCCGCTTTTGTACTCTTACCCTCTTTCGGCATAATAACCAAGTGTCTTTTCATTACCCACTATTGCACGCAACTATTCATCTTCAACTTCCAGCATGCAAGGATGGCTCGAAACCATCAATTCCACTCTATTTAAACTCATCTTTTCCATTTGTTCTTAGTTTTCTTCATTGGTCACCTCCTTCTCTCCTTCAACATGGTGAGAATAGGATGGAGATCTCTTATTGTTCTCCCCCATTCAAGCACCTTCCTCCACCTCCCCAATTGAAGGTCCTCTGATTATGATATTTTTTTTTTGGGGGGAGGGGGGTAAACAAGTGATGATTAAGTTTTTTTTTTTTTGTTTAGATTTTTTCAAAAACATATGTCTGTAATGGGACAATAATCCCCTTAATTAAAAAATTACTTATAATACTTAAAAGTTATTAGGAATTATTTGTCAAGTATTGTTGTCATGTTTTAAATTTTAATACTAAATTTTACTTTTCGGCTCTTATAGTGGCATTGTCAAGTCTTGTTTTACAGCACTTGATGATTGTTAAATTAGAACCCTCATCAGGTAAGAACTTTTAAAAATTCTTTCGCTTCCTCCACATTTGGCATTTGTAAAGTTACCTCAGACTCAAGAAAGGTTTTGTGATCTTCATGCCGGTCACTAAACCTCTGACGGCGGCAGCCATCAAAGCTCGTAATACATTTGAGGAATTTTTGAAATAAGGCTAATTAATAGCAAAACCATAATAGTAAATAATGAAATCAAAGTATTAAATAGGACCCAAGTTGTTGATTATTCCCCAATAACTATTTTGGTTTCGCTATTTATACTACTCTTATTTCAGAAATTCAAAATATGTATGACAAACTTTACTAGCAGTTGGTCATTGGAGCTATGGTACCTAATACATTTTTAGAATTTTGAGAAAAAGTAGTTACTAGTGAAACCAAATTAGTTATTAGGAGATACTTAACCATACGGCCCATATTTGTTACTTTAGTTTCGCTATTTACTACTATTGTTTTGTAAATTCCAAAACTGTATCAAGATCTTTGTCGGCCGTGTAGAGGTCTAGTGACTGGTGGCCAGTAGGGTCACTGGAGCTCTGGGGGGTAGCCACTAGAGTTCTAGTGACTAATCGTTGACAGTAGAGCTCTCTGGTGGCCGGTCAGTAAGGGGCTTTTTTAAGGAAAAAAACATGAGAGCAGTGATGTCTTTTAACACCATGTTCAAATTCCAACAGTGATGTCTTTTAACACCATGTTCAAATTCCAATATATTGACTTGATACTATTGAATGTTGGCACCCCAATTTGTCTTTTAACACCATAGTTTAAGGGTATTTTATGTCTTTTCCCCTATATTAACTTAGTAAAATAGTAATTATTGATTAAAGCAAAAACCATTCCTAAAGTACATACAATTTCGTTTAATTTTTAATTTGGTACTTAATTGTTTTTCTCTTTTTATTAAATCCTTTCATATTCCTCTGTTAACACAATTAGCTTTTGTACAGAGGCTAGCAATACTAACATAGCAAAGTTACAGGGAATAACAATTCAAAAAAGTAAAATAAAAGATTTAAGGGTTAGACCCCATTTTTGCCTCGCAAGTAGTTCAAAAATCTCAATTTTGCCCCGGAAGTTTTTTTGAGCAATATTGCTCCAAAAGTTTTCAAACCGTAACAATTTTGCCCCAGTCATTATTTAGGTTAAGTTTGAACTTTAGTTGACCAAATATACAGAGCTGGCAATCCATATGACATCGACATCATTTTTATTTTAGATTTAGGTTCAAAATTGCCCCGGAAGTTTTGCAAATTGTAGCAATTTAACCTCAGTTGTCATCCAAGTTAAATTTACCCAAATATGTTTATCTGACAAGTCCATGTATCATCCACTTCGTTTTTTCTAAGTTAGATTTACAAATAAGGATTTTTTTTTAAAAAAAAATCAGTCCATCTAAATGATTGGAGAGAATCAAAGAGGTGAAAACATCTTGTGCGATGAAGAGAAAATCGAAGAGGTACCTGTTTATCTCCACGTTGTTGGGGCACCGCGATGGAGGGTTACCAGTGGCCTTGTTCTCGGTAATCTTACTCAATATATCTTGATTCTTGTAAATGAATCTTTTTCTTCATTACTCTCTAGTGAACGTTATCTCCTCCTCCATATTCTTCTTCAATGTCATTCATACTATTAGCTTAGCATATTTGGTCAACTAATAGTCAAACTTAACCTTTATAATGGTTAGGGCAACATTGCTACAATTTGAAAACTTTTAGGGCAATATTGAACCAACCAATTTCCAGGGCAATATTGTTTCTGAGTGAAAAATTCCAGAACAAATTTGCACGATGACAAAAATGACATGGATAACATGTAGACCTGTTAGCTCAGCATATTTGATCAAATAACAGTCAAACTTAACATAGATAATGGTCAAGGTGAAATTACTATGATTTGAAAACTTTTAAGGTGACATTGCTCTAAAAAAAACTTCTAGGGCAAAATGAGATGTTTTTTGACAACTCCCAGGGTTGAACCTTAACCCAAGATTTAATAATGAAGCAATAAAATATTGATTGAGATAGTAAGCAGTCTCGCCCCCTAAGGAGAAGAACACAAATTCGAATCCTGAGAAACGAATTTGTTAGGAGAGGTGAAAACTCTTTGCGCTCTATGCTTTAAAAGCAAAAAATGTTAGTCAATTAAAAAAGGACTTAGTAATGAGACAAACACATAGATACCAAATTTGAGGTTTTAATAAACAAGTATCTCAAGAATATTTTTCCCTTACTTTTTTTGGCTTAGTTTTCCCTTAATTGAAATAATGAGATTTGTCAATGGTAGATTGGGTCATAGATCATGCCGAACGCTCCATATAGGACAAGTTAGATCGTCTAATTTTCTTTGCGAGCTTGATCAACCAACCGCTAATAATAGGTTGGACAAGTTAGATCGTCAAATTAGGAAGGAAAAAATAAGAAGAAACAAAATAGTAGGGACGAGAAAAGCAGAGACATAATGCTATTTCTCCTTCTATATTTAAATTATTGTCCCATTTTCTGTAACAATGTCAAGACAATACAATTAAAAATCAATATCATCAAAATGAAAAACTATAAAAATAAAAATAAAATTGTTCTGATTTTATGTTTAAAAATTAAAATATTTAGCTGAAGATATATAGGCTAAAATATACTTTTAGTCCTTTAAGTTTTACATAAGGTATATTTTTAGTTCGTTAACTTTATAAAGTATACTTTTGGTCTTATATTTATAACATCATTAATGTTGCTGATAAAAAATATTGATGCAACAAACTCAAGTGATAATTGTGTAGCTTACAAAGCATATTTAAGTTTTAATTTTTTAATATAATATATTTAGATTATTAAACAAAAATAAACGAAGAAATCACTGCAAACAAAATCAAGGTTTTGATATTTATAGATTATTAAACTAATACATTTATATTATCAAATTAAATTTTTTTAATACAATTAAGGTTTTGATATTGACTGTTTCATTATGTTTTTAATACAATAGCATTTAATTATATAGTCATCACTTGAGTTTGCTGTATCATCGTTTTCCGTTAGCAACATTTATGATGTTATAAATATCATACAAAAAGTATATTTTATAAAGTTAAGGGACCAAAAATATACCTTATGTAAACTTAAAAGACTAAAGGTGTATTTTAGTCTCGCGCGCGCGCGCGCGCGCGCGCGCGCGCGTGTGTGTGTGTGTGTGTGTGTGTGTGTGTGTGTGTGTGTGTGTGTGTGTGTGTGTGTGTGTGTGTGTGTGTGAGACTAAAAAGATAAAAGAAAAAGAATATCCACATCAATCCTAATTATCATATTATATGGAGGCAAAAAAAAAAAACATATTATATGAACATAGGGATTAATGTTTATAATAGAGAAATCTGTAAGAATTCAATAAAAAAAATTATAGCACTCTAATTAAAAATCAGGTAAAACTATAAATTTTTACAAATTAATTCTTTTTAAAAAAATGAAAAGGATGACTAATTACAAAGCCGAGGGAATAAGATTGAGTGCATGTTTGGGAACACTTATTTTTTGAATATAAGTTTTTAATATGTAAACCGAGATAAAACTCCTCTCACATACTTACCTCGTATACCGTTAATCACGATTTATAAACACTTATTATCCAAAAATAAACTATTCCAAACAAACATTGTCAGTTGGAAACGCTTCATCCCAATTGCATTTGAAAAAGCTCGCGGCTGTCTCTTTTCTCGCAGTCTTTCTCGTCCAGTTGACCAATGACGCATTTAGTGGTGGGCCGCCTTATATGACATATTCCCTGTCTTTTTGTGTTATAAAAATGGCATATATCATTTTTGTCTTATTTATAAATTTAAATTAATTAGCTCTCATATATCAGGAGAATTAACTAACTTATTAATTATTGACTAAATTTTATCTTTATCTATGATTGATTTCAAAAATCAACATGAATATTTTTTTTTTTTATTGCAATCAATAGGGGTAAAAAAATAAAATATGCATTTATTACCTTGAAATTAAACTTATAACAAGGACCAAATATTTTTGTCAAAATAGATTTATAAATAGGATCAGAGTGGTAATTAAACTTTGACGTTATATACATGTTTCAACATGCGGAGCCACCAAGTTTATCATATGGGTTTGCTGGCAAAAAAGTTTATCATATGGATTATGAATTCTTATTATTGCAATTTTCAACTTTTTATGCATCCTCTTACAATATCAGGCTTGTAATTATGAGTCTCTTTTTTTATTTTCAAAACACATAAAATTGAGCCTGTCATTAAATCAATCGAGCTAGCTAGGTGGTAGTTGTCAGGTTAGTGGTCTAACCATAGCTGAACTAGAATCAACTATTTGCAAGACTGAAACTATTTTTTCAAACTCAAAATAGCATTATTTGAGACCTAGCAATGGGAGAAAAAAAATTATAAAATCCAATGTAATTGATTTTTCCAAAACTCTTTAATGAATTGGCTAGGAAATTGGTTCACCGGCTTAAACCCGAATTGGGTTTTAATATCATATTCCAAATACGGTTCATCTTAATATAATAATGATAATGAAGTCTCAAACATTTTAGCTTCAAAATAACTTGAACTTATTGATGAAACATAAGTCAATGTTAATAGCAAATAATATCACATTTGCAGAGGCTTTCTTGAGGTTGAAGGTCAGTGCAAGTGCAGTGTTGTGGCATGGCACTTGCCCCATACTCTGCAAGGAACTTCTCTGCACAGTCGGTTGCACCCCTGGTAGCCGCACATGTTCCTCCCAAAGCCATCTGCTTTGGACACGACTTCCCACCACCTAAATGAACACATTCATTAAGCAATCAATTCACTACACACACACATGTATGCATGTCTTACCTTGAGCTTGAGCGTGGAGGCTAAAGATACAGAGAGAAACTAAAAATAGAGAGAAAGTAGGTGTAAGATTCATGATTTACGTTCTTTTATATATGGGGCTAGCTATACTTGCTCAAGTAATGTCAGTGTTGCAAACACATGATTTTATATTTATATGAACATAACATTGGGTTTTGCTTTATTGGAAACGGATTAGATATTTATTATTTTTTATGATGTGCATTATCTGACTGCTGAGATTCATAGAGCCTGATTTTGACTTTCATAAAACATCTTGTCGTGTCCTACGCTCCCATCCTTGAATCTGACTTAATTATTAGGTGCAAGAGCATTCATTTGTACTAAATGCATAATAACTGTTCTTCTTTTTAATGAAACATAATAACAGTTCTTTGAATTTGGGAAATGTGCATTAACATGTTAGAAAAAGTACAATGTATATATGGTAATAATATATTTATTACTCCCACATATTCTAAAATGAAAGAACTAAATAACTAATTTGCATATATTATTTATATTATTCATGTTAGTTATTTGTAAAAATATGTAGGTTGATTTTTCTGAAATACCCTATTCCCTCTAGTTTTTCTTATAAATAACAATTACCACTTTCACACAAATAAAAATGATAGTTAAATTCAGTTAAAAGCAATAAGTATGTAATATATATACCTTTTTTTTTTTTCAATTATACCCTTAATCATAAAGAGGGCTTAGGGGAGATAATGAATAGAAATTTAATGTGGAGAAATAATGATTGGAAATAAGAATAATTCAAAAAAAAATGTGAAATAAGTATAATTTATTGTAGATAGATGCTAAATGGAGGAATTTCCTCATTCTCAGTGCATGTGTGATAGTAATTATTATAAAGGCATGTATTTAACGGGGTAAAAGTGAAAAGTCAAATTTTCATTTTTAGACAAAGGGGAATTTTTACTTATAAAAAGGATTGGAAGAAGTATTTAATTAATTATTTGTATAGAACAACTCTTTAACAGAAATCACTTAATATGTGCAATAAGAACGACAGTTTGTGGAAAAAAAATTACTCCCTCTTCTTCTTTTTATAAACCACTTTTTTCTTAATTGCTCAAAATAAATTGACAGTTAAAATTAGTTAAAAATAATAAATGTATCAAAAATATTATGTTTCTTCTAAATATGCCCCTATTTATGATAAAAGTATATGAGGGAGAATAAGCAAAAAATACGAGAGAGAATGAGTGATAAATGATTATATGAGAGAGAATTACTAATGAAGGTATAATAATTAATATAAAGATATGTATTTAATATGTGTAGAAAAGGAACAAGTAATTAAAATTTTGAGACATAAGAAAAAAGTTACATATATCAAGAATCAGCTCCAGGAAAGAGAAAAGGACCTAAGAAGAATAAATTTGAGAGGCAAACTAAAGTGGATTGAGGTTTTACATACCAAAATAAATTTTCCAACTTGATTCTACATTTTGAATTAGAAAGAATAGTTTTTAATAGGTCAAGTCAGACAACCGATGGGATTCTGATACCTGGATCACTTAAACACAAGCACTTAACATCGGTTGAATCACCGTTATCGAATCTTCTGCTCCCTTCACCAATTATAATGTTTCTTAAAGACGATTCTGCCATTGCAGTCAAGACTCTGAGAAGCCAGATCAGTGCAGAACTCAGGAAACAAGCGGATTGCATTGTTGGTGGTGTCTTCAACCATGGGAGCCACAACAAGATCACTCATGGCCCAGGTTCCTCTCCGATACAGATCAGTACCCATTCGTTGCAAAGCAATTGAAGGGAACGGATACTCGATCTTTGATGTTTTGTATGATTTGGGATTTCACATCCGGGTAACCAATTAGGGATATTGGATTTCTAAGGGAATTGTTTGGAATATTTTGAATGGAGTTTCAGAGAGTAGAATCGACTGGGAGGGGTGTGGAGAAAGGTATTGCATTGAGATGAAGCATTAAAGGTTTTGAATGGAGTTTTACATAGGAAGAAACTGGAAATTCTTCTTCTAAAGGAGGAAGCAGGTGATCATGATTTAGAGGGTGAGGAAGACGCTGGAGATGAAGCATTAAAGGTTTTGTCGGCAATGGCAGAATCAGGGCACATTATAAAAGTGTTGTTATGGGGTAGTGCGAGAGTAATGGGACAAGCCAGAATCGCTAACGGTGCTGATGTGTTTATGTAATACAGGTGTCGTAATCTCATTGGTTACAGGACCTAATGGATTTAATTAACTTGACCTAAGCTTGGTCCTTTTTAATAATTAGAAGCCTATAAATAAAAACCCATTTCAAAAGCTTATACACATATTTAAATTTAAGATTAATAATATTTAACTACGCAGTCATCACTTGATTGTATTGCGTTAACATTTTCTGTTAGCAATATTAACCGTGTTAGAATTATAGGACCACACTATTAAAAAATATAGTTATTAATACCCTAAAGGATATCCTTTTTCTAAAAAGCAAAGTTAAAAATAGAGGTGATGACATTTGTGCAATTAATTAGGCGCCCCAAACATAAATTGGAATGTCTAAAGTTTTGAATTTTGCCTCCCTCGCACCAAAATATGAAACTTTAGGGGACTTTAAATGTCCCTAGTCTGATTGGGCATGCCTAAAGTCCCTCACTTTTGGCTTCCCCACGCTGATTGGGGATGTCTAAAGTGGACTTTAATGGCCTGCACCAACATCCCATCAGTCAGCTCCACCCTGCTCTAACTTCATTCTTTCTCTTGTTCAATGTGCTTTCTCTTCTTTATCCGTGTTCCCCTCTCTCTTCTTTCTCTTTGTTTCCCTCTGTTCCAACGATGCTCTTCTTCTTGTTTGTCTGGCAGAGCTATAGGCTATCGAGGAAGGGACAAGTGCACTATCATTTTTCTCTCCCTCTCACAACCATTGTCCAGCTGGTGCCACCGTGGCTCGTCTCCTTCTCCGTCATCCATAGGTTTGTCTCTCACTCTCACAACTTTGCTTTCTTTAACACAAAAATGCTTGGAATCACCGTCTCCTTGTATACTGTGATAGCTAGTTTTCTTGACACCATCGGCCGCTGGCCCTATTGTTTTTGTTATTAGGAATTTAAAAATAAAAAATGCCCCTTAGTTATTAAAAAAACAAAATTGAAGATACAATACATTGTTTGCACACTACATAGATGTTATGACATGGGAAATTTATAGGAGGCGTTTGTAATAATCCAATGGAGATAACCATGGTGAATTTATATTTGTTTTAATTTAATAGTAACTATGATTTATTGGAGATCTCTGATAAATAAGATTTAATTGGAGTATTATAAAAAACCAACAAAATCGTTATTATGAATTCCACTAGCCTTGCTTTTTAAACTTAGAAGGATACTTATAAAAGTGTTGAATGTTTCCTTACCATGTAAGAGACATTGTGGTTTATTATGAATTATTTCAAAATAGAGACGTCTAAAGTGTGGGATTGACACTTTAGACTTTAGACTTCCCCATTTCAAAATAGGGACATCTAAAGTATGGGATTGACACTTTAAACTTTAGACTTCCCCATTCCAAAATAGGGACGTCTAAAGTTTAGACTTTACGCATCCTTTTTTTTTTATGGACGTTATTGTCATTTATTTTCTACGTCGCTTACATAGACGTCCCCCTATTTTCAGACATTAAAAAACCTAAAAAAGGGGACGTTAAAATTTTTTTTTTTTTGTAGTAGTGCCAATAGTATACTTTATAAAGTTGATAGATAAAAAATATACCTCTTATAAACTTAAAAGAATAAAAATACACTTTAGCGTGTATGTGTGTGTGTGTGTATATATTAAAAGCTTTCTCATATGTTAATATGAATTTATATAAAAATTAATAATAAGAATTATTACTATATGACAAGAGACTGTACATGCATAAAGAACAAGATAACCTCTAAACACAAAAACTAAAACTATTAAACAGAATCAACGAATTATGAAGAAATAAGATTGTCTTCGGACGCCGTTTCCAAAATTCAATCAGTTTGTATGAAAATAAGATTTTGTAACAACAAATAGCTGAATGAAGACATCATGAAGAGGGATTTATACAAATTCTTTCTTCTTTGTAAAACTATAGGTGTGTCCTAAGTTAGACGACTATAATACAATAAAGAATGAAATAATGTTTTTATCCAATAGGATAAGTTTGTGTCAAAAAAATGAAAAAATTGTCAATGATCTCAGAACAGCTTGCTTGCAAATTCATCAATCCCAATTCCTTCAGAGTCATAGGCAGAAAATTTTGTGGCAAGTTGTCTGAGCTGCGAAACGCTTCTTCCCAATTTCAATGCCACCTTCTTTTCAAAAACCTCGCCATTCTCTCTTTTCTCACAGTCTTTCTCTTCAAGTGTTGCTTCTATGGTCTCTTGCAGCAACTTGAAGAAACCTCCACAGTTTCTGTACATTTCAAACACCATCCCCACTTGCCCTCCATGCTCCAACGAATTCATGGAAGCCGCCAACGACCCTGCCACGGCCGCCACAATGCCCGGCCACGAGGAACCATGGCTCGCTAATGCAGAACCTAAAGCTGCAATCCCAGTGAGCAAGGGACCTGATATGGCTAAGGTTTTGTTGACCTTGAGAGCCAAGTTTCCTAGTCTGTCATAGTCCTCCAAGTCTTTACTCTTCATCACTTCAATAATATTCATCATTTCCTTTTCTAGTTCAGGACTCCATCCATTATTCGTTCTCTTGTGGGATCTAGCGACTTGCTTTTGGAAGTCATTGGTCTTATTAGTTTTGGGCCACCAAACAGCAGGCTCAAATTTGGAAGGGAATTTGTCAAGCATAGCTCCCAACAGAGGAAGAGGGTAAGCCTTGTCAAGTGCCAAAACCTTCTCCATTGCACTCTTGACATCTTCCTCACTTGGATTTCCAATAGCTAATGTGGTTTGGATTTCCGTCTCAAGCTGCTTGAACAACCTTGTCGCATTTCGTTGCTCCTCGGCGAGCTGTGATGGCTGCATCTTGTTCATGATCAGTAGCATTCCGGTGGCGGCGGAGAACAAAAGGGTAGACGATAATTTAAGTGCCAACGTCGGTGCAGTACTGTCATCAATGGCGGTGGTGACGCCAACCATGGCGGCGCCGGTGAGTGTGATCATATTGACCGAGTTGAGAAGAAGGGAGTTCCAATTGTTGCGTTGCTCGCCAATGTTCCTATGCATTTCAACTCTGTCAGCTACAGCCTCTAATAGTGCGTATAGTTGAATACTGGCCTTATTGGACTTGCTGGGTTTGGAAAAATCAACATAGGTTTGTGAGGTTGAAGCATCTTTCTCTGACGGAATTACTGTGTATATGGATCCGTTGAGCTCCTGAATCAGCTTCTTCGTGGTTGTGGAGGGTATTTTCGGAAGTGAGAACGGAACTGATGGGAGCTTTGGGACGTTAATGGCGGCGTTGACTCTCTTGAAAGTCGAAGAAGAAGAAGAACAACAAAGTGAAGCTGAGATTTGTAAACAAGACATGATAATGAGAAGGATTTAATTGAGATATGGATTTCTGGCTTTGGTTTAGAATGAGATCGAATGGGTTCTGATATTTATAGTTTTATACTGCAGACATTAATTAGGAGGAACAAAATGGAAGGCGACTGAGTCATATCTGGGAAATATTGACTATTGAAAAATTCAGTTAGACCGGGCCTTAGTTTTGACCTTTCAAGGACCTCATAGCTTCAGGCCTTTTACTTTTCAATTCAAAAAAAAAAAAAAAAAAACCTCCAATAGTTTTTTCTTTTTTAAATAACACGAACACTAAAACCATTGAATTTTATTTGCCACGGAATTCGGTATATTAATTAATAATTAATATATATATATATATATTTCCCGTGTGTATTATACTATATATTTTCTTTTTTTTTTATATATAACATATTATTTAAAAATTACATATATCATATCATAATGTTAACAATAATTATGAAAATTAATTTTTATATATTTATATGTCTATTAATATCATAATTTTAATTTTTATAAAGATATTATTTTTAATATAAATTTTATTACAAATATAATAAATTTTTTATTTTTACGTTGGAATTATCGACGGAATTTGTAATAGGAAATTTTATGGCTAAAAAATTAACTATGGAAAAATTCTGTGGTTAAAAATTTAGTCACAAAGTTTGCCATGCACTACTACAAAAAGGTTGAAAGGTGGCGTACATTTTGTGGCCCTTCTTTACAGCTGCCTTTTTTATTTTTTTCTTTTTCTATATATATAATTTAATTTAATTTTGGGTACCAGCTGTGTCGCCTAGTAGGATAGGCGCCACAATTGGGATGGCCAAGTGTGGCGCCTGCCTATGCAGGCGCCACACTTGGTGAAATAAACCCAGCTGTGGCGCTTGACGGGGCCAGGCGCCACAGTGCTGCTGTGGCCCCATTAAAGCAAGTTTTGGCAGGCGCCACACTTGCCTATTAATTAAAAAAAAATTTCAATAAAGAAGGATAGTGTAATCCTCCCAGCCAATAGGAACTCCCCCCGCCCTATCCTTATCTTCTAATTTCAATTCCCGCGTACGTTCTTCCTCATTTTTCCTTCTCTTTTGACTACAATTATTCAACAACTCCCTTTCCTTTTCTATCTTCATCCGTCGCCCCCCTCCATCCATTTTCTATCTTCACACTAAAAAACACACCCACAAGTTCACACGTCTTCATCAGTGAATCTATACTTTGTTTTAATTTGTTCCAACTGCCATCCATCCCCACTCCTGTCCCTTCCCTTGGCTAATTTGTACTGTCTTGCATCCACTTTTGGTCCCCACTACATCCACTTGGTTCCAGTTGCTCAAATTTCCTCCTTCTCCTCACTCAAGATTGCGTCACCAACGGGCAACGTGGTCCCCCACTACATTGCACTGATCAATTAAGCTGTAAGTTCAACATACTTCATTTTTTTTTTTCAGGTTGTAGCATATTTTTGTTATCACACGCACGTGTGTATATATAAATATGTTGATTATATATTAAAATAAAAACTACTAATGTTTAGCTATCTACCACACATCTCTTTAGAAAGTTTGATTCAATTCCTATATATAATCTCTGCGCTTTTTTTTTTTTTTTTCGTCAACCTCTCCGCATATACTAATCTTATCTCACGCATATAAAAACTACTAATGTTATCACACGCATGTTTAGCTATTCGTTTGGTTTTATTTTTTCATCTATATCTGCATCTATCTATATATATAGTTAGAGGAGCATATAGACAATTATATCTCATATGCTAAAATGAAAAAAAAAAAATGTTATTCCTGTCCACTCATATATGTCTCTAAGTGCTGCTGACTGCGTGCTTGCATGCTATGAAAATTGTTGGTGGGCCTATATATAAGAGCGCCACATGTGATTATATATATATAGTATATTATTGTCGATTAGTGTTTTCTAATGATTATATATATGTTCTTTATGTTCTAGAATAGAAAAAAAAAATTAAATATTTATTCAAAATTCTATATTCTTTTCTATATTCATAGGAATTATGTTATCAATAGCTAAGAATAAAGAGTTAATAACTAAGATCTCAGTAGTTTATTAAATTCCTATGTATGCACAATTTTTGTTTATGTGTGCCCGCTTAGCTCAGAGGTTATAAATAATCATTCTATTTATATATTATATATATATATTATTTATATTTATTAATATATAATTATAATATATAATTAGTATATATATTATTTATTAATATTAATTCATTTTATTAATCAAATTTTATATTAATAAAATGAAAAGAATATTCAATATCAATATATTTAAATATATTCCAATTTTGAATTCTATTCATTTTCTAAATTTTAGATTCATATTATTAATTTACGATATAACTATATATTTTGATTTCTTTACTATATATTTCTATTTAAATATTGATTATTTCTATTTCAATATTGATATTTATTTACAATTTAGATTAATTTAATATTGAATTATAAATTCTAATAATAATAATTCTATTCAATATTAAAATATTCTAAAATATTAGAATATAAAATCAAAAATATTAAAATATTAGAATATAAAATCAAAAATATTAAAATATTAGAATATAAAATCAAAAATATTAAAATATTAGAATATAGGAATTCCTATTATTTTCGATTAGTGTTTTTTAATGACTATATATTATTGTTGATTAATGTTTAACTAATCCATAACACGTGATTATATATATATATAGCATAAACAATTCCTATTTGTTTGATTTAATTAATTAGTTGATCAATCGGTCTTTTTTTATTTTTTGGTGATAATCAATCTATCATTTATAGTCAACAGAACATGATAAATTAATAGAATTTTTTTAATTGAATTTGTAGAAATAACTTTCTTAAACTTCACATTCTATTAATAAATTTACCCGTTAATTAATGACGGTATATCGGATGCATGATTATCCGGAAAAATTTATTTTCATGGGATTATTACCAAATTTTGATAGACATGAAATTTTTTCTATATAATTCACAGTTCAAAAAGTAGCTGAAATTTAATGGCATATTTATTTAAAATTTGTTATTGGTTTGTTTATGCTTTCATTGAGGGGTGAGGACCTAAAGGAAAACATATGACTATCTTTCCACTTTAATTTGTTTTACCATTGCTTCTTCTTTATTTAATTTTATTTGTTAGTTATGTTTTGGCAAAACAAAATTTGTTACTTATGTGTTTGGAATAATTCAGAAATACAATTGATGTCTAAATTTATTTTAAATTTTTAATGTACCCTTAATTTAATTAATTAAAGTTCGCTAATTAGTGTCTCTCTGTTTTTTTTAAGTAATTAAGCTAGTAATAAATAATTTTTTTTATATTCTCAACATTTATATATGCTTTCCTTTTTGTTTTATTTTATTTTCTTCCCTTTTTTTGAATCATATTTTTTTATTTAAGCTAATTAATCATATTTTATTTTATTATATATTGATGTTTTGTAAACATTATTATTAATAAAAAAATTTACAACCACTAATATTTTATTGACTTTTTTATGTGTAATTTGTGTTTGTAGTTTCAGCTCATCAGTCTATTGAAGCTTCTATTAAGGTATGTTTTTGAAATTTTGAGCTTACAAATGTGATTTTAGTTGAATTTAATAATAGTACTAGTTAGTTATAATTTGTAGGTGTTCTAATGATTGTTATGGATTAGTTGCATAAGTAAAATAATTATTTATATATTTTTAACACTTGTATTTTATTTATTGACTTGTAATGTTTTCTAATTTACCTATGATATGTTGTGGCAAATATGGTTTCTTTCGTTATGTTGAAGATTTCATGTTGGAAATTTATTTTAAAATTGGTAAGAGAATATAAAAGTAATTAGTTAATGCAATAGTCATACAACTAACCACGTACTTTTTTTAAAAATAGATTGAAGGCATAGATGAATCGTAAATGGATGTCATCTAATCAGTGTTCAAGGGAATATATAGATGGGGTGAAAGATTTTATTACATTTGCAATTGAGCACACAAAAGATCCTGACAAAATCTTGTGTCCTTGCTTATCTTGTTGTTTTGGAAAGCGGATTAGTCCACTTGATTTACTAGATCATTTAGTGTGTTACGGTATTGATCAAACATATATACGATGGACAAGGCATGGTGAGACGAACGATGCATGTAGTGATCGATTGCATACCACGAGTGGTGCTACGGATGAATTTGATCAAAGCATGTTTGATGAAGATGATGGTCTTGAAGAAATGCTAAATGTGGTTGAAGGGGTGCATCATAACTGCCCCAACGAATTTGAGAAGTTGAAAGGTGATGCAGAGAAATCATTATATGCCAGGAGTACTAAATACACAAGATTGCTAGCAGTGTTGAAGTTGTACAACTTTAAAGCTCGCTACGGATTGAGTGATTCGGGTTTCACCGCACTGCTTGAACTGTTGCAAGATATGCTTCCAGAAGAAAATGTACTTCCTACCAAGACATACAAGGCAAAGCAAATCCTTTGCTCTACAACTGGTATGGGATATGAGAAGATACATGCATGTCCTAACGATTGCGTATTATTTCGAAATCAGTATGCAACATTGGAGCAGTGTCCTAAATGCAATGCATCTCGCTAGAAGAAGAAAGGAAAGAGTCCTTTGAAGGTCCTATGGTATTTTCCCATTATTCCGAGATTCAAGAGACTGTACAGTAATGCAGAGACTACTAAGCACTAGACATGGCATACAGATGAAAGGATTAAAGACACGAAGCTTAGGCACCCTGCAGATGCTCCTCAATGGAAAAAAATTGATCATAAGTACCATGACTTTGTGGATGAAGCAAGGAACCTTCGCCTTGCACTGTCAACTGATCGAATTAACCCGCACGGTGTTTAGAGTAGTACACATAGCACGTGGCCAGTGATATTGATGATTTATAACCTTCCTCCACACTTGATCATGAAACGTAAGTTTATGATGTTGTCCATGTTAATTTCTAGGCCAAGGCAACTTGGGAATGATATAGATGTATACTTGGCTCCCTTAGTTGATGACTTGAAGCTGCTTTGGGAAGAAGGCGTCAATGTGTATGATGGGTACAGGGAAGAAAGTTTCACTTTGAAAGCCATGTTGTTTGGCACAATTAATGATTTCCCTGCTTATGGTAATTTGTTGGGATACAGCGTCAAAGGATATGGTGCATGCCCTATATGTGAAGATGACACTCATTCAGTGCGACTTCATCATTGTAAGAAAAATGTTTACATGGGGCATCGAAGATTCTTACCATCACAACATCATTGGAGGAAGTGGAAAAATTCTTTCAATGGTGACTCAGAAGAAGGTAACCCACCAAAGATGTTGACCGGTGCTCAAGTGTATTTAAAGGTAAAAGAGTTGGATAACAATTTTGGCAAGCCTTTTGCAAAACAAATCAAGATAAGTGGTTGGAAGAATTAGTCTATTTTCTTTGAACTTCCATATTGGAAGTCTTTATATGTGAGACATTTTCTTGATGTGATGCATATAGAAAAAAATATTTGTGATAGTCTAATTGGCACGTTGCTCAATATCCAAGGAAAAAGCAAGGATATTGTCAATTCAAGGTTGGATTTGGTAAACTTGGGAATTAGATAAGAGTTGGCATCGATTGATCAAGGGCATCGTACCTACCTACCGCCAGCGGCATACACTCTGTCGAGGAAAGAGAAGAAATTGTTTTGTGAGTTTCTACGAGGAATTAAAGTTCTTGAGGGCTACTTTTCAAATATAAAGAACCTTGTATCAGTAAAAGAGTTGAAGTTAAAAAACCTCAAGTCTCATGATTGTCATGTGCTCATGCAGAATTTCCTACCGGTTGGTATACGATCCATTTTACCCAAAAATTTAAGAAATACCATCACTAAACTTTGCGTGTTTTTCAAGTTGATCTGCAGTAAAGTGGTAGATTCAACTAAGTTACAAGATTTGCAAAGGTTGATTGTATGTACTCTATGTGAACTTGAAATGTATTTTCCACCTTCTTTTTTTGACATTATGGTACATCTAACCATTCACTTGGTCAAAGAGATTCAATTGTGCGGTCCAGTGTATTTGAGATGGATGTACCCGAATGAGCAATTCATTAAAATATTAAAAGGGTACGTGAAAAATAGATATCGTCCAGAGGGTTGTATCGCTGAAAGGTATATGGTAGAAGAAGCAAGTGATTTCTGTGCTGATTTTCTATCAAATGTTGACCCTGTAGAGATCCCCAAGTCCCATCATGATGGGCGAAGATCAGGGAAAGGAACAACTGGGAGGGATGTAATAACGATATCGGCAATTGAACGGGAGCAAGCCCACTTGTATGTGTTACATAACACTGATGACGTTGAACTGTATGTAGAAGAACACAAGGATGCTCTTCGATTGGTACATGGTGATAGGAATGAAAATTTTTAACAAAAGAACATAATAAACAATTTTCAAGCTGGTTGAAAAATCACATTAATGATGAGATGGAGCAGAATCCTGATTCAGTTTCTGAAAAATTAAAGTGGTTGTCGAAGGGACCGAGCTTAAATGTATTATCTTACAATGGTTATGCAATCAACGGTTACACATTCTATACACAAGATCATGATACACAGAGCACAATGCAAAATATTGGGGTAACACTTGTTGCTGATTCTTGGCATAGATCCAGTGCTAAAGACATACACCCTATCTATGCATCAATGTCATACTTTGGTGTCATTGAACGCATATGGGAGTTAGATTACTCTATGTTCAAGGTCCTTGTCTTCAAATGTAAGTGGGTTAACAACAACAGTGGATTGAGGATAGATGACTTAGGCTTTGTTCAAGTGGATCTTTCTAAAGTTTGGTATAAAGATTATCCTTTTATTTTAGCAGCACAAGCAGAACAAGCGTTTTTCATTCCCGATCCTGCTAGAAAGAATTGGTCTATTGTACTCCCATCCAACAAGAATCATCAAGAACAAGTTGATCCTGAAAGTAATGAAAATTTGAATGTCAATGATGACGATCCTTTGTTTGAAAATTTGTGGTCAGTAGAGATTGATATAGATGGAGATGTAAATGAAGATGAAGATGGAGATGAAGATGGACCCGTATACGTGAGACATGATCATGAAGAGGGAACTTGGGTCAAGAGAAACACAATTCTCAATCCAACACGAATTCTGAAGAATAAAATTTTAAATCAAACCAAAAAAACGAAAAGATAATAAGTGCCTTGACTTGTTTACTTGTACGTACGTTTTTATAAATTTCAAAATAATTTGCTTTCGTTGATATGATTGACATTAAACACTGATGTTTTATTTTGGTGTATTTCACTGTCAGAAGTATGGATTCACCACACGATGAAACTGCTGATGATGTTCCTCAGCATATTGGTAGACAAAGATTTGAGGCGAACGTACGACGTGGCAGGACAGTTATGGCGAGATTGATCAAATTGAGAAGTAGTGGAATCAATTTACATCTGGAGTGGAATGAATATGGAAATCCGTTCGGCGAGAACAGTAAGTCATTAAATAACTTGATTGGGATTACAGTTCGAGACAGAGTCCTAATTACAGTTCCAAACTGAAAAATGGTCAAAAAAGATTATGAGGATGAGATATGGGGTGAAGTTCAGGTAACATATTAATTATATCATTGTTCGGTTTGCTATGTTTCACTTAATCTCAATCTTACATATTATATATGTTTTTTTTGTTACAGAGCATTTTATTATTGATGATGATCGGAAGAACTTCGTGCTAAGAAAAGCCGGAAAACTTATGAGAAAGTTTCGATCTGATCTTGTCAAATACTACTTGATATATGTTCTTAGACTTTCTCACGAAAGATGTGACAACGATAACCACGGAAACAAAAACGAATTGAAACATGGGCAAGTATTAACCAAATAATTATCAAAATCAAATCGAAGCAATTTGGGTTAAATCAAAAATCTGTTTCTCTTTCAGTTCCTTTGATTTTCGGTTTTGATGAAGGAGCGATGGAGATCTTCGAAGAACAAAGGTTCTTATCGTGCTGATTAACCCGAAATTAAAGCGTTTAATCAAGAACAATATTTGTAAATGTAGATTTACAATGAAAAACTAAAAATCTAGATATAAATTTGCAGATGTCATAACATGGTTTCGGATCCCTCAGTAAATTGAGGACGACGATGATTCCTTGTAGAAGAAAATAAAATCCTCTCACCCTAATGATCAGAAAATGAAAACAACAATAAGCAATTTAATATAATAAACAATTTATTGATAATAAATTGGAAACATAGATGAATTAACTTGCAACAAAAATACAATTCATCTCCCTAAAGAATTCGATCTCCAATCCAAGCTATGAAACCATGTAAAATTATTATGGTAAATTCAATTCAATTTTATGCTTAGATCATTCATAATCAAAGAGTAGAAGGCAGAGGATCAGAGAACCTGACTCTGATACCACATGTAGAACAAAATTCATAAATATACAATTAAATTATAAATTAGAGCACATGAATTTACCTATATCAATAGCGAAAGACTTATAAGAATTACCTCTCATAATTGCTAAGCTTTGATCAAATAGAGAACTCATGAATCCTAATGAAAGAGAACTGCAAAGGGAAATGAAGACAGAAGATAATTGTCAAGTCTCTTTCTGAATAGTTGTGAGGCACAGTAATGACAACTAGGTTCTTTTTACCCTCATTTTATTTTACCGTAAACTCAAGTGTGTATTTTCCACCATCAGAAAAATCATTTTAATATCCAACAACCCTAATCTTGAATTGGGCCTAAATCTGATTTACGGGCCACACTCAGGATATTTTAATTAATTACCTAATTAATAATAACTAATAGTAATTAACTAATTATAATATATTAAAATATCTAACAGCTACATCTTTAAAAGCCCGAGTCAATTCAACACTGTTGTCGTCGCTTTGTTTGATCACATACCAATCGTTTGATGAACCTTTGACTTGTCTTCTTTAGATTCTCCATACTTAAAAACGTGAACATATATCAACTTGTTCATCCCTTCCTCTATTGCTGATGACACCAGCGATCAAAGGCGGATTTGAATCACATATACGAAGGCCACGAATTAGCATCGATATTATCAAACTGAGTGAGTGAGAGAGATCTCCTGAGAGAGGAGGAGAGGAGAAATGAACAACGGACTGTGGTGACAGGCGATGGGCTTTAGGGCTTCTTCTGTGTGCTGGAGAGACAAGAACGATTGTTCTCTCCAACCCTACCTAAGATTCCTATATATAGTTACGGAGTTTAAACTTTAATTGCATTATTGATAATTTGATAATTTTTATTGATAAGATTGATAATTTGATATTGAAAAATATACGTTTAGTCCTTTATATTTATTTCAAGGTTCAATTTGGTCCTTTAAGTTTATAAAGTGCATTTTTTATCCCTCAACCCTAACACTGTTAATTCATCTAACAGAAAAAGCTGACTGTGCAATTAAATAATGTATGCTTAAATTTTTAAAATATAAAAAGATATTATTGTATGTTTCAACTGACCAATTAAAAAAATACTAATAATTTAATAACCAAAACAATCACCCCATCTTTTTCCCACCAATATACACTTCTTAGCCTCCTCCATTAATGGCTTCTCCACCCCAATGTTCCTTCTAATTGTAGAGGTCTTTTCCACTGTTAGATACATCTAATTCATCAGGAAGTTCTCGACTTACACTACTACAAAAAATGTTTTTTGTAGCACACCATTTGTAGTACTTAAATGATAAAAGGCTACAGATAAGAAGGCGGAACCTATGGTAGCACTAGTTTAAACTAGTGCTACAATAGATTTTATCAATTGTAGCTCTTTTTTAACAAAGCGCTACAATTGGTCATAATTTTTCTTTAAAAAAAATTATTAAAACAATTATAGCATTTTTTAAAGAAAAAGCTACATAAGTGTCAGTTAAAATTTATTTAAATATTTAGGTATTGTAGCATTTATTTGGTTAAGATCGACAATAGACTTTTTTTTTTAAATATATTTTAAACCCTAATATTATCCCCACTTAACTCACCCACTACACCCACAAAGACTGTAACTTTCAAATGCTTCTCCGCATGAATAACTGTTCTTTTTCCTTTTTAATCTTTAGGGCAAAAAATCGTTAGTTTTCCTTCAACTCCTACACCAAACTCTCTCTTTGCCATTCAATCTTCTTGTTCTCCGGCTCCCCAAACTATCTTTTCACCATTTTTCTTCTTCCTCATTTCCTTCTTCTTTTCCCCCTTCGTTCTCAGCCCTATTTACTCTTTTCTCGCATATGGATGCTGCAATTATGGCATTCAAGTTTTTCAACATCGTTCATAGCAGTGATTCTGTTCCCTAAAGATGAAGTTTGTGAAGCTTTTCTTTGAAGAATTCCCTCCATCTCTAGTAAGTTTTAGTAGTGAAGTTTCTTTTTCATTTAAATGGTTTTAGTCTCTTCAAGTTAAAAATTTGAAATCTATTTTACATTGTTCTTCCTCTAGTTAGAAATCAAAGAGCTTTCAAGGTACCCCTTTTGCCATTTGAAATTGTTGCTGACTATTCCCCAATTTGGCCTCTTCAATGTTCATCCTTTTAAAACACAAAAGCATCCTGAGCAAGAATAGAGTAATTAGAACTGTTGATGCTTTGCAATGTTTTCCTGATTTATTAATTCATTAGAGGGAATTGGATTTCTTGATCAATTGATTTGTTTAAACAGTTTTGTTATTAAGAGAAAGTTGTGTGTGTGTGTGAGAGATATTATATTATATTATATCTAGTTTTATTTGCTCAAGATTTCTCTAAGGAAGTCCAACATATTTTTTTTTGTGGCTGCATTTTTTTATTGTGTTAAAATTGATGGCCCATATGCATCTTTTTGCCCCTAAAGACATGGTATGATTATTCATGAACTACATCCTGGATGTGAAGCTTGTATGTGGGCAGTGGACGGATAGTGGTAGTCACTATTAGTGTTGTAAGCTTTAACCTCAAGTTCTAAGTTGCCTTTTATATAAGGAAAAAGAGTTGATAGCTGCATTTTTAATGTCATTTGTATGATATGAAGAAAAGATTTGTCACCATAAAAAAAAAGATCAGATAATTTTTTCCTCGTCTTAATATTTCTTATCCTCAAAATATAGAGCTATGCTACTTTTAGTATTTTCTATGTCTGTGTAATTTGGTGAACCTTAAACTTTGTATGATCTAGAAAGGACCTTTTGGGTCAAGTAAAAAAAAGAGTTCTTTTAAATATTATGTTTAATTTCTTTTGTGTTAAGAAAAATTATTTATTTTCTATTTAAGAGCTATGATATGTTGGTAAATGAGAGTTCTTTTTGTTATGGGCTCATGAAAATCATTATGTTATTTAGAATATTTTGTTAAGATTATGATAGATTATCTTATTAGTGAGGATTTGAATTTTAGATATTTATATTGTTAGGATTTTGTTTAAATGTTATTTATTTATTATTTAAGTTAGATATTTAAGGATTTGAACTAGATATTAAGATAGGAGTAGATATTTAGAGTAATATTTTCTAAAGAAAAGTTTTTTATAATATTGCTAGCTAAATTAGGATGAATTGAATGACATACTTAATTATGGAAGCACCAACATATAGATTAAGTACCTTATCATTCTTTTTCTTTATCATGTATTTTTATTCATGTTAATCTAATTGTTTGTTTTATATGAAGGCATTTATACCAGAGCGTTTTGAGGGACACCAGGAGAGTACAATTCTCATTTATGAGCCTACATGTAATAGGCCAACACCAGGGGAGAAATAGCCATAGTAGGAAGAAAATTAAGGTATTTATATAAGTTCAGTTATTTTTTTCATGTTAATCTAATTGTTAAACATGCATTCATATTAAAAGTTAATTGTTCTGTAATTATGGTATTGATTGTTTGATACAAATTTTTTTAGATATAATGGCTAAAGAAATCAGTATATAAAATAGTTGCTCATTTAATTTTGAAACTTTTTAAAAAAAAAAAAAAACCTTTTTGTAGCTCTTTCTTGAAAAAGAGCTACAATATATGAATCATTTATTGTAGCACTAATCCAACAAAAAGCGCTACAAGATATCAATATTTTTTTAAAAAAATAATTACCTATTATAACGCTTTGTCAAAAACACGCTACAAAAGAGTTCACTTATTGTAGCTCTTTTTAAGTGCTACAAAAACCTATTGTAGCAGAGGCTTTTGTAGCACTCAAAAAGTGCTACAAAAATCAAAAAATAAGTGCTACTAATTAACTTTTTTATAGTAGTGTTATGTAATTCTTGAGTATGTAACAAGCTGGAATTGAATCCAGAACCTCTGATGGGCATGATTGAGCTTTGCAAAATGAAATGCTTTTGTGAGCTTCAAATGCCATTGAGAACAACTATAGGTGACTTGACAGGATATTTTGGATTACAAGGGTTGATGGAAGAAAGAGATAAATTGTGGGATATGACCATAGAGGTTGCCATGGGATAGGCGAGAGGTGAGGCACTGGATTCTCCAGAAGAGAAGACATGTTCACACTAGTAATTACGTGGGTCCCCAAAGAATTTGAATAGACAAAAAAAGGTCAATTGAATAGAGGTGGAAGGCGTGCCGAAGAGTTAGAAAATGTAAAGAATATTGGGGTGGAGAAGCCATTAATAGAGAAGAGTAAGGAGAGTATACTAGTGGGAACAAGATGGAATGATTGATTTGGTTATTAAATTATTAGTATATTTTAATTGGTTGGTTGGAACATTCAATAGTTTTGTTTTATATTTTAAAAATTTAAGCATAGCTTGTTTAACTGCACGATCAGCATTTTCCGTTAGATGAAAAACAAATGGTGTTAGGGTTGAGGGGCTAAAAGTATACTTTATAAATTTAATGGATCAAATAGAACCTTGAAGTAAACATAAAGAACTAATTAATATATAATTTAACCTTGATTTTTTATAGATTTTATGGCTAATAATGATATTGATGATTGTTAGCATTAATATGGAATATAATTTTTTTCTTTGAGGCCTAGGCCCCAGGTAAAAACAAGTTAACCACCTTCATTTCCATCCTCACATGCTTCCAACCGTGTTGGCTCAAATGTCTTCCTGGCACAAACAGCAACCTTGTCAGCTTCAAACAAATCTCTTAGGAAACCAGGAACAGATTCTCATAGAGCATTAATATGGAATATAATTTTTGTCTCGTTTAAACTTAAAATTTATTTTTTTTCCCAAAGATTTGGAGAAGGAAAATTTAGGATATTGTTAATGAAATAATTTTATTTAGATTAAAATAATATTACTATTATGATATCTTTTAATAATATTCTATAAAAAATTTATAAAATGAGATTAACAATATCTTTGAAAATATTTTTTTTTTCTCTCCCTGCATATGTATAGTTCCGACCCTAGACTCCTTTGTTTCTTTTTTTTTTTTTTTTTTGCCCGATCCCTAGATAGACTTCTTTGTTAACCCGGCTTTCTCTCTGTTTTTTTTTTTCTGCCAACTATTGCCCATGCTTTCAAAGATTATTTTCGATCCCAAAATGTTAAATTAACTATGCCACTATATAAAAATTATTGACTTATAAAAAAATCTCGGTAACAATTAAGTCTATGAATAAATTCGAATAAACTTAACGTTTGGACAATCTATGTGCTTTTAAAAAAATGTTGATTTTAAAAAATCATGTGCTTTTATTGGACAATCTATGTGCCGGTTTTTTATTGGGAGAATTGCTCATAAAAACCTCATTAAAAACTTATTTGTTAAATGAGACCTAAGAAAGATCTTTTGCATATAAGGGAAGATTGTTCGCACATACATAGAAAATATTTTTTGCACACGGGAAGAATTTTTACACGCAAATGTCTCATTTAACAAATAAGTTTTCAATGAGGTGTTTTTGAAGAATTTTCCCCTTTTTATTCCAAGAGGTTGGGTTTCTTTACACTAAATTTATTTCTATCGTGCTTCTTCATGATAGTTCTGGACCGTTCACGCTTAAATATGTGCAGGTTGAGATGGATGGCTATAAACTTATAACTCGTCAAAATTTCTTTGTGAGCTGAGTCAACCCACCAATGCGTAGCCATTACAGAACTGATGAGCTGATATACATACATACATACATACATATATATATATATATATTTGCCAGCATATATATATAGACATAATCTAACGTGAAGTTGCAGGAGAGCACTGAAGAAACAGCCAGAATCCTTCAAATTAAATGGCATATGCAGGAATGTGGATAGAAAACATGCAAGAAGAAGGCGAGACCAGTAACAATCAGGCATGAGAAAATTGCGTCTATCCATGGATTCTCCGAGCTTGGTTCGTAAGAAATTACTTGCAGTTTACTGGTTTCTTTTTCCCATTATAACACTGCTGATAGTTTCTGAGTTTCATATGTACTGGTATTTTGTTTCTTTACTGCTTCTTTATTTTTCAGTTTTATTTTGGGGTATATATTGGAACCACATCACGATATATGAAGCTGAGATGCTCTGTTTCCCTGTGTTTTAGGTCCAAAAATCAGAGGTGAACAGAATAATATGATATGGTGATCCACGGGTGAAAGAGGATGATGCAGAGAGGTTTTATCAGATAACTGTTTAAGTTGTATTAAGGTGATTAGTGGGTTAGTATTCTTATACTAGTGGTTAAGATTTTGTATTAGTTGATGATCACCCTTATATAAATAGGGGTCTTAGCAAAGTGATTTAGTGTGAAGGACATTGTTTCCCACCATATGATGATGTCTCTCTCAAGTCACCAAAAGTGGTTGGTTCGTCACCCTCAAGTGAGGATAGATTATTGGTAAACCTAAGAGGGTTACAATGAGTAAATGACTGTATGAGCATGTTGTTCTATGAATAACATACATGATTCTTCATCTTTCTCCGTACTATTTCTCTCTAATCACTACAGTAAACAGTAGCACCTTCATATTGTACGTTGATACTGAACCGTCAAAGAAGCTATCTATGAAGGAAATACTAAACCAGATTAAACAGTAGAGTAGAAGGGCGTACCGGTAAATTCGGATCCGGGTTTGGGGCCCACACAAGGATTAGACTACTAGAGCCTAATCAGGGTTTGCACAGCAGTACACCAGAACAAGCAAGATGGTAAATAAGAAGAGATTGCCAGAAAGCTCAATGGCAGGGGTGAGTTGCAATGTTAGAGGCACACCCTATTTATAGTGATCAGAGTGACCACTAATTAGGCAGTGTGTGCACTCCTTTCTTGCCCTCTAAGTCGGTGAATTAATTCAATTGATTCTAAATCAATTCTTCAATCATGGAGATTTGTTTCCTAATTATGATCTCACAATTAATTCCCAACTTCTTTACCAAGCAACAATCTTATGTTGATTGATTAATTATTTGATAAAGGCAACTTATGCCCTTAATCAAATAGTCCAGCCCATCAAGGGCGGACTTAGACCCAAAGTCCAACATCTCCCACTCGCACTTGATGGGCCACCCATCATGCGACTATATCTTCTTCTTGTTTCATACTTGGTGTCTGCTGTGACTGCATGGGCACAACATCTTCAGAACCTTTGGTGCTTGTGATACTAGAAATCCTTGATATCGGATCAGCATCCAAGGACACCCTTTGTGAACCTGTAAATTGTTGCCTCATATGCCCTACGTCTGTCCATACACTCAACTCATGGCATATCTGATCCCTCTTGAGTCATAGTTTCTCTTATTTCTGAACTTGACCCAGATTGCCTACTAAGCGCGTGGTATCCACACTTACTGGTTTTTCTCATAACCTGTAAGGGACATGTCACAGATGCCACCGCAAAAAGTGTACTTCAAGATAGACCTTCCTTTTTGACTAGAAACATCGATCTTTCCTGACTTGGTCGCTTTCCTAGCTTTTAGTTGTCTGATCGAATCGTACGTGATCATAAAGCTTCAGCCAAAGTAGCTGGCCCCAAGTCAGGCTTTCAGGATGCTTGCCTAAGTCCTGAGGGCATCCTTTGAAGGATTTCTCCTTCCTGGGACTCACACCGTAGTGAACCAGGGATCTGTCACCTACGTCCCATATTGCAGTTACTCTCTCAAGCACATGCAGTATGAATTGCATGCTATGGTGATTTTGCAATGGTGTACGTCGATTTTATCTTTTCACCGTACAGACTTTAGTTCAAATGTACTCAACATTGGAACCAGAACTTCCCTTTTACAATTATTCCCTTTTGGAACCTCATTTGTAAAAGAGAGTCCTTTGCCTGGCTACAGGTCTGATGATACATCCTTTGTAATCATGCCTTGATCCATGACGTATGTATACATGCGGATCTCATCTCAGTTCAACTGAGGCGACTCAAGCGCAAAGATCTTCCTTACCCATCTCATGGTGATTATTTGCTCGTCTTATCATCCCACGCCCCTGCAAATTGTGGGAAGACGGTTGTTCGTGTGAGCGAACCAACCTCCCTGACCTGTACGACATACTGAATTGCATACCTTGTACCTATGCATTAATATATACACAATATATTTGAAAAACTGAAAATGCATCATTTTATTACAACGTTCAATACATTACATTCTACGCATGCCCAAAGCATTTACATGTTTAACAAAAGGGTCTCTAGCAATGGGCTTTGTAAGGGGATCAGCTAACATCTTATGAGTAGAAAGGTATTGAACAGTCACTTGTTTCTTAGTGATCATGTCTCTTACAAAATGATATTTAATGTCTATGTGCTTTGTCCTACTGTGATCCTTAGGGTCCTTAGCATAGGCTATTGCGGCTTGACTATCGCAATGTATCAGAATAGGACCCTCCTTTCTGCCTTTCATTCCTAGACGTTCTAGAAATCTCTTAAGCCACACGGCTTCTTGAACAGCGGCAGAACAAGCTATGTATTCAGATTCCATGGATGACAGAGCCACACAGGTCTGTTTCTTGCTGCTCCAGGAAATTGCCCCATTGTTTAGGAGGTACGCGTATCCCGAGGTGGAGTGTCGTTCATCTATATCTCCTGCCCAATCGGCGTCAGAGTATCCTATTAGATGCATATCTCTACCTTGGTAACATAGCTCGTAATCCATGGTTCCCTTCAGGTACCTCATGATTCTTTTCACAGCTTCCCAATGCTTTACTCCAGGGTTGGATTGAAACCGGCTCACAAGTCTAACTGCGAAGCATATGTCTGGTCTAGTACAGAGCATAGCATACATCAAGCTTCCAACTGCACTCAAGTACGGGACTCTTTTCATGCGCTTTATTTCAAATTCTTCCATGGGACACATGTCCGTGCAGAGGTGGTGTCCTTTAACCACAGGGGTATCCATAGGCTTGCAGTCTCTCATATTGAATCGTTCTAAGATCTTTGCTATGTATGCCTTTTGTGACAAGGATAGCAATCTTTTTGAACGATTCCTCTTTATCTCGACTCCTAAGATATATTCTGCTTCGCCCATGTCTTTCATTTCAAAATTCAAGGATAACCAATCCTTGATTGTTTTTACTGCCTTAAGACTCGTTCCGGCCAGGAGTATATCATCTACATAAAGAGACAAAATCACAAAATCATCTCCAAACCGCTTTATGTAGACACAGTGGTCTTCTTCGATCATCTCGAAGTTGAATGAGGTCACTGCCTCTTGAAATCTTAGATACCACTGTCTAGATAATTGTTTCAGTCCATAAATGGACCTTAGGAGTTTGCAAACCTTTTGTTCACTTCCCTTTTCTATGAAGCCCTCAGGCTGCTCCATATATATCTCTTCATCTAGTTTTCCATTAAGGAATGCGGTTTTTACATCCATTTGATGTAACTCCAAGTCCATACTTGCCACTATGGCGAGTATGAGTCTTATTGAGTTAAAACGCACCACTGGTGAGAAGGTATCTTCATAATCTATCCCTTCTCGTTGGGTGTACCCCTTAGCCACTAAGCGTGCTTTGGGTTTGTCAATTGATCCATCTGCCTTTCGTTTATATTTGAGAACCAATTTGTTCCCAATTGCCTTTCGGCCTAGTGGCAGGTCAACCAATTCCCAAACTTGGTTAGCTTTCTGGAATTCATCTCCTCTTCTAAGGCCTTTTGCCATATTTCCTTAGCAGGTCCGGTTAGCGCTTCTTTAACGCTTTTCGGATCTTCCTCATTGTCTTTCGGATTGACAATAAGTACTTCCCCTTCAACAGAGAAGTGCCTTTTAGGGATTCTATCCCTTTGGCTTCTCTGAGGTGGGAGTTGCATGGGATTCTCTTCCTGTGCTTGATTATCATTTCCATGTTGTGAAAATGACTCATTTCTCCCACTCGAGTCAGTGATTTGAGGGATGCCTTCAACTTCCTCACTCTCATATAGAGTTTCTGTTTGGGTAAGGCTTCCTCTGCTAGGAAAATCTAATTCTAGGAATACTGCGTCCCTTGATTCGACCTCAGTCATTGAGCCGTCCTCATTTTCACCATTGAAGACATATCCTTTTGATTGCTCAGAGTATCTTATAAAGATACATTTCTTGCCTCTAGGTCCCAACTTTCCATGTTTGTGAGACGAGTTGTGTATATAGGCCGCCGATCCCCATGGTCGTAAGACACTTAGATCTGGCTTACGGCCTGTCCACAGCTCATAAGGCGTAGAAGTGACTGATTTAGAAGGCACTCGGTTAAGTATAAATGTCGCAGTCAACAGTGCATCGCCCCAATACGAAATTGGTAGTTCAGCTTGTGACATCATTGACCTAACCATATCGAGAAGTGTTCTATTTCTTCTCTCAGCGACCCCATTTTGTTGAGGAGTGCCAGGGATGGTCAATTGTCTGACAATCCCTTTTTCATCACAGAGTGTTTTGAACTGTTCTGAGAGATACTCTCGACCTCTATCAGTTCTCAAGGCTTTAACCTTACAATTTAGTTGATTTTCAACTAGATTAAGGTACTTCCTGAAGCATTCTAAAGCTTCAGACTTGTGAGAGATCAAGTATACATGTCCATATCGCAAAAAATCATCGATAAATGTAATGAAGTACCACGCTCCATGTCGTGCCCTCACACTCATAGGTTCACAGATATCCGAGTGTATCAGTTTAAGAGGATGTTCTGCTCTGGTTGCCTTTCCGAAGGGTTTCCTTGTGCTTTTGCCAGCAAGGCAATGCTCACATAGAGACATTTCCCTTTTCGACACCTGTCCTAGCAATCCTTCATTTGCTAGTTTGGTCATGCGCTCTTGACCAATGTGTCCTAATCTGGCGTGCCATGTATCGTAATTATCATTAGATGAAATCGCATAGCATTGACTAGAATTAAAATCATAATTCATTAAAACAAAGAAACCATCTGAAATACAACCAAATCCGAAATAATTGGTCCCAATGGAAATGTCAACAACTCGATCATGAAAGTTAACATTAAAACTGAATTTAACTAAAGAAATAACAGACACTAGGTTTCGTCGGATCTCCGGAGCGTAGAGGACATCTTGCAAAATTAGGGTTCGCCCGCCTTGTAAAGTCAATTTACAGGTGCCGATCCCTTTGACTTCTACCATCGCATTGTTCCCAACTTAAAGCCATCTGCTTCTAACTAGTAGCCTACGAAACTCCGTGAAGTTCCCACGATCTCTGCTCACATGGTCTGTGGCCCCTGAGTCTACAATCCACACAGGATTAGCCTCAGCTATAAAGGCAGTACTAGAAACAAAAGAAAAATGAGAAGGGTTATCACATAGTACCTTATTCTTCTCAGGGCAATCTTTTGCAAAATGGCCTTTCTTTTCGCAAGAGTAGCACTTGACCTTGGAAAGGTCTCGCTTCTTTGCAGGTTTCTTGTTCTTCTTGAAGGCATTCTTATCCTTCTTTGTCCCTGGGTTCCCCTTCCTCTTTTGGGGTCCCTTGCCTTTATTGGGCTTTTGCTTCTGGGATGAAGCTCCTTTTTCTTCAGTTAAGAGTGCTTGACCATTGGTCTTTGTACCGTACATACGGTCATCCTCCAATTGGATGTGATGAGCAACGTCAGCAAAAGTCTTGATGGTGTTGTTGTGAGTTATGGTGTGCTTCATGTGATCCCAGCTTGCAGGGAGCGAACTCACAATAGCTTGTACTTACTGTGCTTCAGAAAGGGTTCCTCCTACCTCGATAAGTTCCCTTATCATATTCTGCATTTTCCTCAAATGCTGCCTTATGGTAGTGTTTGGACCCAGCTTATAGTTGTCAAGCTTGACAGTGATTCTCCTGAGTCTTGCATCAGAAGTACCATTAAACTCTTCTTTCAGCGCTGTCCATATGGCAGAGGCAGTGACATGTCCTTCAAATTGACATATCACATCGTCGGTCATTGCCGCAAGCATTGTGATCCGAGCGATGGTATCCTTTCTTTTCCAGGTTGCAAAAGCATCCTGTTCCCTTCGTGGTGCATTAGCATCGGGTTGCGGAAGCACATTGGTCAAGACGTTCATAACGTCCTGTTCCTCCAAGACATACGAGATCTTACGGCACCACATGCCGAAGTTCTCACCATGCAGCTTGTCTCCTCTAACGAGATCAGCAACAAAAGTCTTGCTTGTCATTTGAGCCATTTTTCTGTCACATAGACATGCATTTTCATTAGGTAAGCAATTTTTATTCTTTGAGACATTATCTCTTTGTTTAAGTAAGAGTAGAAATTAATAGAATAAGAGTTTGCTAGCTTTGTGTTCAGGAATCAACTAGGTTGACCCCCATCCCACTCATTCTAGTTTACTGCTCATTTTTCTTAATTTCTATTCTTATTTAAACATATCCCCATGTTTTTTCTTTCTTTAAAAAAAACAATTCCAGAAAAGGAAAGGAAAAAAAATATGCTCCCACTTAAATAAAGCATCATAAGGAAGTAGAATAAATAATTCCAAAAGAAAACAATTTATTCATTAAGCAATAATTCCATGAAAGGTTCATATAAGTTGCAGTGAAAACAAATTCAAAAACAAGCAAACTAAAACATGGATAATCAAGTTTTAATAACGAGGTACATCAATGCCAAAATCTAGAAAGATTTTCCTAGCCTTAGCTCTATGAGCTCCTTTGTCCATATTGTCTATGCCTCTCTTGAAAACGTCTTTCCAAAATCCTTGGCCATAGAGATAACCCCTCTTTGTCACTTGCTCACGGTATTGCAGCATGGCTTTTACGTAGAACTCAGTGTCACTAGCATTAGTGACTTGTCTACCATATCCACAAATGACCCCATAGACGCTTTTGATTTGAACATATCTATCAACGTCTTTTGCAACAAGAGATTTGATTAGAGCACTAGTTCTTGGTCTATCGACCTCCTCCTCTTCGAACTTATTGAATTTGAACTTTGCTTTCTCTTCTTGCTGCACCTCGTCAGGTGTGTTGGAGTCTTGTAGTGACAAAGGGGGACCCTTCTTGTTGGTGCTACCAACTCCACTTGAGGTCTTGACCTCTCGTTCATCATCAGAAGCCGGAGAATATTCAGGGGGAGCCCCATCAAAGGATTGGTCAGTGTGTATACTAGCCATATCTGACCAATAATTGTTCATCACAAAGAAAAACAATTTTCAGAACTTATTTTAAATACTTTAGGGTCGAAAAACACTCAAAAACGTATATAAAATATTCTGAATAATTTCCAAAAATAGACAAATAATATATCAATGTGAAGAACATGAATTTACAAATTTTTAGGGCTAAAAAAATTCCAAAAATACCCATGCACGCGCCCACACGCGCTACCAGAAGGCTTCTGGTTTAAAAAATTCATTTAAAAAACAGGAAACTGGGTAGTTCCACCCTCGGGTGTGGCGCGTGTCACTCACGCACCGCCATAGAGACCGTATTTTGACACGATGTCAAAACCCCTGGACTTGTCTCGGTTCACTGAGTCTGATAGTGTCCTTGATTGGCCCATTTGGCCTTGGGGTGGATCTCACGCGCCACATAGGCGCGCTGTCAAGGAAATTTTTTTTTTTAAATGAATTAAAAAAATTTTTTTTTTTGGAAATCGGGTTGGGCCGGTCCGGTTCGGGTGAACCGGCCCAATGTCCTTTGAAGCGGGTTTCGGGTTGACCCGACCCGAAACGCTGCGTTTTAGTGATTTGAAACGCAGCTCCCACTGGCTGAAACAACGCCGTTTTGGCCAGCGTTAAACGGCGCCGTTTCACTTAGTGAAACGGCGCGTTTTGGGGTTTTGGCCAAAACGACGCCGTTTTGGCCCCCCTCCCCCTTCTTCAACCTCCAGCCGGGTCAACGTGACCTTGCCGGAGCTCAGGCGGGTCTGTCGCGATCCGCCTGTTTCGTTTCCCTTTTTCTCCCTCGTCCGACCTTCTTTCGACACGATTTCGGTGCCATTGGAACCGTCTCCTCAAGTACTTCACGTTCATAACCTCTTTTCACACAGAGGCTCACGTTTTTGAAGACCCAATTTCTCGAAGCTTGTCGGTGACCGTAGATTCACACAGAAAACACGGTGCTTCTCTTTCTTCTTACGTTTTATGATCTCATGCATTTATTTAGATGTTCAAGTTTCTGTTTTTGAACTCATATTTATACCAGAATAAAAAAAAATGAAATTCACAGAGAAAACAAGAAGAGAGAGAGCATGTGACAATTTTGATCTTTGGAAAAATGAAAAAGACATGCTTCAAGGTATTGGTCATTAAACAGAAGCGAAAACGTAACTGATTATGTGAGTACATGTGAATAACAAAAAAACAAAAATGTTGCAGAGGAGAGAGAGACGAAGAGAGACAGAGATGAAGAGAGACAGAGCACATGTTCATATATATACAAAAACGCATGCATCAGGGACATGCAGATACACAGAGTAGCAGCGGAATAAACAAAGATATATGAGCATGTGAAAAATCCTATATACATATACGCAGGCGTTGATATATATACATATATTTTTGTTTCTTCGGACATATATATACACGTATATGTTAAAAAAAATGGCGGAACACATGTTGAATACAACCACAAGAACAAGCAGGCTCTGATGCCAATGAAGGAAATACTAAACCAGATTAAACAGTAGAGTAGAAGGGCGTACCGGTAAATTCGGATCTGGGTTTGGGGCCCACACAAGGATTAGACTACTAGAGCCTAATCAGGGTTTGCACAGCAGTGCACCAGAACAAGCAAGATGGTAGATAAGAAGAGATTGCCAGAAAGCTCAATGGCAGGGGTGAGTTGCAATGTTAGAGGCACACCCTATTTATAGTGATCAGAGTGACCACTAATTAGGCAGTGTGTGCACTCCTTTCTTGCCCTCTAAGTCGGTGAATTAATTCAATTGATTCTAAATCAATTCTTCAATCATGGAGATTTGTTTCCTAATTATGATCTCACAAGTAATTCCCAACTTCTTTACCAAGCAACAATCTTATGTTGATTGATTAATTATTTGATAAAGGCAACTTATGCCCTTAATCAAATAGTCCGGCCCATCAAGGGCGGACTTGGACCCAAAGTCCAACAATCTACAAGGTCTGTATCCATTTATGATTTTAGTTAAAGTGTAAACAGAAGCATTAGACTAAAAGGATTTGATGAAAATATAATAATAAAAACAAGAACAATTTATCCATATATATAGGCATCGTTAGCAAGCATGTGTGAATTCCGTTTCTTCAAAGGGAAAAAGAAGATCTACCCAGGATTTGTTTGGCTGATTCATGAGGACCCTTGTCATTTTCTTAGAAACCGAACGGTTATATAAGGAGGGTTAGATAGATCAAACATGAACAAATCGCCATTACAATAGAACTCATCAAGCACCAACACAACACTTTTCTTCTTTATTGGATGAACTTCTCCAGCAATGTGCCACATCGTTGCGTCTAAAGCTTCTTCCTCCCCCCCCCCCCCCGAATATATCCAATTCCAGTAATTGTGCCAAGTCATGTCGCCTAGTTAGCAGCCCACAAAACATTTTAACAGTATTAGTGTCATACATGCAAATTTAACATGGTTAACCCTAATGTATCAAAAAAAAAACATGGTTAACCCTATCTCCAAGTTCTTGGCCAATAATTTTTCGGATTTATCCACTGTAACAATGCTATTAGCAACTGATTATTCCGGTTTGGGGTAGGAGCCAATGTTTCGAACCAATAAAGGGCCAAAAACCACAACTTGAAACTATATAGATCAAAACTAAAATTAGAACACTATAACGACCAATCAAGATATTAAAGAAAAAAAAAAATTTATTTTAATTTTAGTGAAAAAAGTTGTTGTTTTTCATTTAATTTAAACATAGCATTATTTCATGCTAAGGACTTGATTTCTCTCTGTTTTTTTTTTATTGATTTGCAAATTTTGATATTGATTTCATTATATTAGTTTATAAAAATATAAAAATAATCTGAATTTAGCATGTAGACAATTATAATTCTTATAATTAGGCAACTCGACAACGTAACCCACTTTTGATGGGCTTAAATTGGCAAAATGTAAACCCAATTTGGGTTGGGCTTTTCCAACCCAACCTCCCATATCCTATATCTATGGCGGGTCAATCCGTGGGCAATCCTTGAAGAAGTATCATCTCAACCCCTATATATCATAGGAAATAAAACTAGTCATTTATAAATAGGTGCGGAATTAGTATTTTATAATAGAAATAACCCTATCAGTACTTAGTAGGTAGAAACTAAGGTCCTTTCTTTTTATTCAAACATATAGATAGAGAGATACATAGGATTGTTCAAGTACAAACAATGTCACATTTGCAGAGGCGTTTTGGATTAAGGTCAGTGCAAGTGCAGTGCTGTGGCATGGCTCTTGCTCCATATTTAGACAAGAACTCAAGTGCACAGTTGAATCCTCCACTCGTCCCTCCACATGTTCCCTCCAAAGTCAGCTCCTTTGGACAGAACTTGATACCACCTAATTAAAAAACACATTCATTAGTCAATCAAACCGCAACCATAATATTAGTCACTAATCCCTCAAAATGTTACAATATTCACTTAACATTCAAGCTAGATCGGTTCATTCACACACACACACACACACACACACACACCATCTGTACCTTGAGCTTGAGCGTGGAGGCTAAAGAGTGAGAGAATAACTAAAAGTAACAGAGAGAAAACAGGTCCAAGCTTCATGGTTTATATGGGGCTATACTTGGTCAAGTTTGATGGTGATGAAACTGGTGGATGAGTGTTTGAAACCAAATGAATATGTATATATACACACATAGGGCTTTTCATATTGGAAAATGATTAAAGACTCTTTATAAGTTCTCTTTTATTTGGATGTGGTTTTTGATAATCTTAAATCTTGAGTTACTTGGTTTCCTAATTTATTTGTGGGTATTCTTCGAGAGTCGAGACCTTTCATTGTATGTGGCACGATTTTTGTTTGTAAAGATATCATTTGTATTGATCTTTCATTTATCGCTTCAAACTTGGCGTTTATCTTTAGATAAAGATTGTTGTTGTTGTTGTTGATTTTAAAATGAGATTGATTGTGCTAGCATTTAACTTAAATGATTTGGGTTTCATATTTTTAGTCTTTAACTTCAAATGTTTTTTTTCCTGTAAAATAATAGCTGTCATGGGAAAGAAATAAACATCTATGCTCAATTGAATAACGATCTCATATTAAAATATATTAATACAATATTTTAACTATTTATAAAATCTTAACATATATTTGATAAAAATAATAAAATGTGTAATCTTAATTATTACAATATAAGTTTTGATAAAAAAAAAAACATAATTATTACAATATAAGTGTGGACATCCATGACTTTTCCAGAGTTGTCTTTTGAAATTCTACAGTTAAAGCCATATAATTTATAATATGAATCACTAGTACAAAATTGTCTTTTTAGACTAGTTATAGCAGATAAGGTCTAAAAACTTTGATCGGTGGCAATTTTGTAATTATATAGAACTTCTAAGACCCGTTCTAAAAAAGAACCGGTCTAAAAATATCAAAATATTTAAAAAATTAAAAATTTTAAACTTTTTAGATCGGTTATAATTAATAACTGGTCTTAAATATCAAACATTTAAGACCCGTTTTTATTAAAGCCGGTCTAAAATATAAAAAATTTAAAAATTAATTTTTTCCCACCATTTTAAGATTGGTTTTTATCGAAAACCGGTTTAAAACACTAATGCAAAATATGCTTTTTAGACCGCTCTTTCAATACATGATATAGAGAATATGGTCTAAAAAATGTGACTAGTGGTATTTTTGTAAATATCGTAAACTTTTTAGACCGGTTCCTTATACATAAGGTCTAAAAGATGTTTTCCAAACCTGATTTCTAGGAAACCAGTCTAAAAAAATTAAGATAATTTAAAAAATCATATGAAAGTATTTTTTAGAACTGATATTCAGAACAACTGGTCTGGAAGATCATAAATCCTATTTCTCTTGCCTCCTCACCGCGTGCTCAATCATGTGTAACTCTGAAGCTATGTCGTCTCTGCTCTCTGCTGTCTGCCTATTGCTATTGCCGACGAAAGTTCCAACTGGCCAGTGCTCTCTCACTTTAACTCGCTCTAGCCATTGCTCGAAGATGCAAAGCCTTATTATGAGTTTGGCCTAGTACTTTTGGCATTAACTTGTTTGCTTTTTGTTTTGAGTTTGAATTTTTTGGACGCATTGTCTGAATCTACACCCATCACTACTTTGATATGATAATATTTTCTTAGATGTAGCATTCTCTTCTCAAATTTCGTTATTTGTCCTCATTTAATCATTTAAGATCCTCATTTTTTTCCTGACATATAATTTGTGACCACCCGTATCTGAATTTCCAAAAATGGCGACCATGACGAGCTTGATTTGACTTATCATAAGATTCAGCAAGCTTGTTTGGTGGCCAGGTATGTACCCAGTCTTCAAGTTCTTTCATTTTTCTTTTTAAATCTCCAATCTTGTGTGGTTGTTCTCTAATGTTTTGATTTGTGCTTGTATGTTGTGAAAATCGGAGTTAATAGACATCATTAGTCTTGGAAAGTGTGGTAGGATGAGATTTTCTGGCTCGTGGATCTGGTAATGCTCAGTGTTTATCTTAGCTTGAGTATATTGTGTCTTTGTTCGTTATTATCTATATCATCTGTTGTGTAATTGAGGAAGTGTAAGAAGAAACAATTATGTTGGTGTACTTTTGGGTAGCAGCAAGTTCACTGTTTTGTACAAACTGAAAGCTGATTTTGTTGTTCCAGGCACTGCATCTGAGGCTTTATATGGTTTTTGTGAGTTGATGTTTAAGCCTGACATGGTTTGTCCCTAAGTTCAACTTGATTTAGTTTTTGCATGGTGATTTTTGATATGTTTTTTGATAAATTAGTGCAGCATTTACATGTGTTGCTACTTGCTACAAAATGAATACCTAATAAGCATCTTCAAACCTATACCACCAGCTACCCAATTTTAATGTGGACAGTTCCTAATGTAAGACACAACTCATTTTTTTTATCATGTTTTCTATGGTGTCTCATGAACCAGAAGAATTGTCTGTGACCATCTTCCAAGCACTGCTTTCATCTGTTGATCTATTGTGATCACAAATCACCCTAATTTATGCCTTTAAGTCCATAGCGTATTAGGCAAATTCTTAGTCACATTTTGTTATTTTCAATTTCAACTTTTGATCTATATAAATGGATCTTCAATTCAAGTGGTCAAAATTTAAAATGTGCTGTGAAAACCCCATCAATCAGTGTTGTCCTGTTTTTTGTGCAATTCTCTTATTCCATGTATCTTCGAGTGTGGAAGATTTGGCACTTTTAAGCAAAAATTGTTCATATCTTAATTGTTAGATTATCCAAACAAGATATGACAAGTTTACAATTCTTTGATAAGAACATATTTGTCATATTTTGATTGAGAAGCCTAATAGCAAGGATGTACAGAGCTGCATATAAGTCTGGTACTTGTGTAAAATTTCAAGAAATGATAATAATATTGCTATGACCATTTCCCTGCTTTGTGTAATAAGAGTGCCTTGAGATCTCAAAGGTCTTCTATGCGCTATCTAAAGTGGCTTATTAATTTTAACAGTACTTTAGGAACAACATACCATAAGTCTGCAACTGCCATACGTATATAGATAGATGCCAGTCGTAAACACCAAGATTGGATTGGCAAGAGATGATGTGAAAAATTACAAACGAAAAGATATGCCTTTTTTAATTTATGACTTCATGTATAAAGGATTCCCACTAACGAAATCACCACTTCATTAGTTTACCCAGCATTTTTTTATTTGCACCTTTATCTCTAAAAATTACAAACAACTGATATGATGGCATTCTGCTTTACATATTTAAGGGGAAATTATCTCTTGGATCTTTTCTCTAGTTACACAACTAGTACGACTTCATACTTTCACTTCCACAGGTGTATTTTCATTTTCTAGAGATGCAGATGCTTACTGTAGTAAAGACTAAGTAATATTGTAACACATTTCCTTTCCTTTCATATTTTTCTGAAAGGGCTATGATACACATGTCGGTGAGCATGGAGGCCTATTAAGTGAGGGACAGAGGTAGGTATAGAGTATGCATAATTCATATAAACATTCCTACAGGAACAGGTTTTCACTCTCACATGTACACATTATATAGTCTTAACTATATTGTTTATTATCTGCAGAGAATTGCTATTGCACGAGCACTCTTAAAGAATACCCCGATCCCTATACTTGATGAGGTTTTCCCCCTTTTCTTTCTTTTTTTTCTTTTGTATGTTTCTTTGCTTTCTTTGCTTCTTTATGCTGTTTCCATGATTCTGCTGCTGCTTTATCAGTATCTATCTGGTCCTAAATATGCCCCTTTGATGCTTCAAGCCACCAGTGCCTTAAATGCAGTAAGTGAGAGGTTGGTCCACGATGCTCTCAACCATTTGATGAAGGGGAGGACAACATTAGAAAAATCACTCAATCTTCAAATGGTATGTTCTATCTTATGAGTTGTTGTTTTTCATCATTTAGTTACAGTTGTCATAGCTTACTTAAAATTATATGATAGTAAAAAAAATAGGGCACTTTTTTTTTTGGATTGGGATGATTTTAAAATTCTTCCAATCCAAAAAAAAAAAGCCCTATTTATTTTTTTTAAAAGAATGTCACTTTTTAGATCGATTATTCTGATAACCGGTCTTCAAAGTACTTTCAAGACCGGTTATCAGAATAACCGGTTTTAAAATTACTTTTAAGACCGGTTTTAAAAGTCTTGGGAATAAAATTTTTAGACCGGTTGTTTAAAAAGTTTGGACATTTTAGACCTGGTCTTCGAGAAGCCGATCTAAAAAAGTGATTTTTAAGACCGGTTGCTTAATGGTCTTAAAAGTAACAAACTTTTTAGACCAGCCATATCAAAACCGCCTCCAGAACCAGTCTAAAATGTCGTTTTTAACTAGTCTTAAAATTGATTTTTCCACTAGTGAATGGATTTTTGGGAGTTTTATATGATTAATGTGCACAACCTCCGAAGGCTTTATATTTTGCAATTATGTAGATTTATTTTTTTTTTTTTTGTGTAACTCTTGTAATGGAATTTAAGGATTTGTAGCCTCTAAATAGTAAGCATGTACTAAAGGTTGGATGCTTGAAGTGAAAAAGAATTTCTCCCTCTTTCTCTCAAATTCTCTCTTCATCTCTCTTATCTCAAGTTCTTATACTTTTCTTATTTTCATAATGCGTTACCAAATAAACTCCTTATAGATTTATGTGTTCCTGTGCTATTTGTAACGATGTTTAATATTGTTAACTTTACCTTATCGATTTATGTTCTTGTGTATTTGTGTGTTCACTTATTTGTGTTATATTGTTCTTCTATTGTTGTTCTGGTGTTCGCTCTCGGAATTTTGTTGTGGCCTCTTGTTAGTTTTCCATCTTATTAGCATAATCAGATTATCTGATTAACATTCATGAGCCATATGTCTCCACGTAGGTCTTTTTTCTTGCCGGATCCACGTAGGTCTTACATATGCAGTACGTTTTTTTTAAAAATCTGATTAGTATTTGCCACATTTTGTTGTTTTATTTTTTTCCCTTTATGATATAATGACTCACGTAACAATTATTGTTTTATTTTGTTTACTTACCGTTTCTGTGTCACGGTTATGTTTATCATGTATATTTATATCTATACATTATCTACATATTTTTTTGGCATTATCGATACACATATGCTACATATATTATCTACATATATAATATCTAGATATTTTCTATGCATATATTTATATTTGATAGTTTCTATTTATATTGCTACACTTTCTATGACATTCATTTTACTATAATGGGTTTTCTCTCTCTCTCTCTCTCTCTCTCTCTCTGTAACACCCCAAATTTTATATTCACCAAATATATTGTAATTATTTGGGAAATTCAATAAAACGGTGAATATTCATGAATTTGGAATTTATGAATTTATAAATGTTCAATTTCATGGGAAATTGGGCAAAAATAATTATGGAATTAATTTGGGTAATTTAAAAGGCCCAATATTAAGGTCCAAAAATGAAGGAATATTATAGAAAATATTTGGTCCAAAAATAGATGGAAATTGACCAAAGAAAAATAAGAAAAGAAATTGGATTAGAAAGGTAATGGCAAAATCGTAATTTTGCCAAAATATCACAAAATTAATTATTTTTCAATTAATTGAAGTTAATTTCAATTAATTAAGGGAAATAAAGTTTAAAAATATATTTAGAATATTTTGGTCAATTTAATATGAATTTATGGAAAATTTGAGCAAAAAGTGCAATTTTGACCAAAATTGAGACTTTACGTGTATACGTAACCGAAACAAGTTGTGAAGCCAATTGAGACCATAGGGAGGGACCCCTAGGTGTCTCCTACATGTGGCATAAAGAAGGAAATATTGGTTGGACATGATGGCATGGTTACGTGTAGGAAGTTATGTACATAAATTGGATTTTAGTAATTTTGGAAAATTAAACAAATTATTATAATATTATGAAATATGATAATATAAACTTCATCTTTCTCATTCAGCTTCTAAACCACGAGAAACAGACCTGAACATAGTGTGAGAAAGTTGAGAGAGTTTAGAGAGAGAAATAGAAGAAAAATCACAAGGTAAGCCGATTTCTCCGACGATTTCGCTCCTAACGCGTATAACTCCGACTCTAAGCTACTCCTCTTTGGTCTTTAAGGTTTGGAGGCTCAAAAATCTGTTCCCTAAAGGTTAGGGTTTCAGCCATTTTTGGGAAAAGCTTGTGGGAGCTTGAGGTAACTTCCAAACCTTCGTATATTAACTATTTTGGCTGCTGTGGGCAATTTAATCGGTGAAATTTCGCCGGATTGCCATTGGTTTTAAATTTTGGAAAAGTGTATATCTAAGGGTTATGCTGCCCAATTTTAGTTCAAATGGTTGTTATAACTCAATTAGATTGTTAATAAAATGGTTAGGAGTAAAAAGGAACGTGTTTACGGAGCCGAAATCGTAAAACCCCGATTTTTCCCGGAGAACGCAATTATTTTGGCCAGGGATGTTTGAGGGCCTTAGAGTTGGATTTTCAATGATTTTATGGTTCCATTGGATTCAGTGGGCGAAAATAGGTGGGGTTACAGTTGGGCACTTTTTCAGAAAAGGCTGAGAAAGCATAATTACGGAAACGCCCCTAAAACCCTAAAAGTAGGGCTGCCAAGGGCAATTTCGTAATTTGACATTGAATTTGGTAATTTTGAGTCCAGAAATGGATTCCTTAGATGAAAATATGTCAGGATAGCCATAGTCAAAAATTTGGAAAAACGTGCCATCGGGCCGGGTACGGCGGGGCCGAGGTCTCGGGGGCATTTTGGTAAATTTTCACCATAGGCTAATATAACCACAAGAAACACTATGGAAGTGTCTAAAATGATACTTGTATAGGTTATGACCTATTTCTTCTACATTTGATGTTTTAGAACTGAGTTGGACGCCTATAGTTGACACGTTTTACGAGGCGGACCCTTTGAGACAGGAAAGAGGTTAAGGTAGGGACTACTATCTCTCATATACTATGTGACTATTTGTATGATGCATGTTACTGTATTTTGTGATCTGAACACGTGCTGGAGGCACATTACCTAACTGTGGTCTAGGACCTAGCTGAGATACACTGGTTTTACCTAGCTGTAGTCAAGGACTCGGCTGAGGTACATGCAGGGGTTTCAACGGGTTAGTTGGCCCTGAATTTTTGTGTACACACACGGATGATATGAATTTTCATTTTACTTGATACGGTGCATTGCATATTTAATTTTCGCATTTTATATGTTGATCGTATGTTTCTACTGAGATTCCTTGGAATCTCACCCCTTTTTCTAATCAAAATGTCTCAGCGGGTGCCAGTGGCTCGAAAGCCAAGGATGCAGAGAAGGGAAACTGAAGGACACATTTCCCAAGATGAATACAGTGGTTGTATAGTCTGTATGTGAAATAGTTTTGGGAACATACTATACATATTTGTCATTATTATCGACTTCTGCTCTGTTAATGACTGTCTATAAACAAATACTTATTATCAGTATAACTGTACTTTTCTGTTTGCCTATGGAACTTGTTCATTATTGCCCTGCGCATATCAAAATGGAAACAGGTGTTGACACTCTCTCTCTCTCTAGCTCCCTATATATATATATCTTTGATTTATATTGTTTTCTTTTATATTCATTTATGGACTTATGTTGTCATCAATTTTGACCCCACACACACACACACACATATTGATTTATGGATAATTAAATATTAATATTCGTCATATTGAGCTATAAGAATTTACCATTTGTCCTTACTTGTTAAGCTTATATTTCTAAATTTATCATTTAAAATTTTAAGTTTTGTTATTATTGTGATAATCAAACTAATATATGTGGATACTATAATTTCATATTATCAAATGGCCAGTAGCCATAATATCTCAAATTTTTTATTAGAGAGCCAGAAGCTTCATCCCTTTTCAGAAAATTCTTGGGAAAAAGACTATTTTATGATTCCAATAAATGGCATGACAAGAAAAACTTTTGTGGAACATTAATGACTGGATTGTTTTAAATATTAAAGTCCTGAAGACTTGTGATTCAAATATCGAATGATATAAAAGGGCTTTGTAGCTTTGAAAAAATATTTTTACTTTATATATTGTCCTGAACACAAATAACTTTAGAGAATTATGCCACTCAAGAATAACAATTCTAAAGACTTATAGTCCTGAAGACTAATTAACATATTTTGCTATGATCACATATGCCCGATGCCCAAATTGATAATTAGAGGCAACAATGTTTGGTGATATTAAAATAATGATATTTAGATATAAAATCATGAGCAATTGCTAATGACTAGAAGCATAGATAAATATATATTAATTTATTGAAAACAAAGGTCAACGTATTAGGAAAAAAAACATAAGATGTTAAGAAAAATATCAGAAGAGGCAATAAATTGTGGAGAAGGATACCCAAATTTGTTGTAAAGATAAGAGAAATAGTAATAAGCCTAGAAGGCTATCTGATATTTAATGTTTATTGTTGTTTAAATTTATTATTGATTATTGTTTAAATCTTTTGTGAATAACTTGTGCAAGAGAAATTATTATAATGATTTAATATTGTTATATCAATAAGTATTCATAATTAACACTAGTAGAAAAATCACTTTTAAGACCTGTTAAAAATCACATTTTAGACCGGTTATGGATGAGGTGTTGATATAGCAGATCTTAAAAGTCTGCTACTTTTTAGACCGGTTAAAGAACCGGTTTTTAAAAAAAGTTTTAAAACCAGTTATCTAAGAAACCAGTCTAAAAGGTTTAAATTTTTAGACCGATTTTTGAAACAACTGATCTAAAAAGTTCAAATTGTTAGGTTGGTTGTCTAAAAAAACCGGTCTTAATACTTTTAAGACCGGTTTTTTTTAGACAACCAGTCTTAAATGTACTTTTTTAGACCGGTTGTGGAAATAACTAGTCTAAAAAGGTGATTTTTTTTAAAAAAGAAATTGTTCCGTATAAAACATTTACCTAGCGAACCATTTTCCATGTTAAAACATTTCCAAATAAATTCTTCTCTTACACATTATAACAAACATCTTATATAGATCAACATTTTTCTTCAGTTTCCAACCGAGCAAATCACAAGGAATTCACCAAGTTCGACTTCTACAATGAGGATTTAGATTTGTAAGAAAGAGTCTTTAGACAATAAGGTGAAAGGAGCAACTTTTACTTCACATTTCTTGAAGATATGGTTGTAAAAGGGGCATGGAAGATGTGTTCATATCATAGGTTCGGTTTCTTATTTGGCTCTAAAAGTTTGGGTACTTTTGGTAATGAATGGAATGGAGAGCATCATTGTTAACTACATGCAAAACCACATTGAAAAACATAATATAAGAATAATAAACTTCCCTAACAATTACATCACAAGACTGTCCCAATAGAAACCACAATGATCAAGTTACTTGCACCTCATACTAAAAATACAATTCCACCTAGAGCTAAATATTGACAAGCCAACTAAGTATATACAATATGATACCTTAACCATATAAGAGGACAGATAAGAAGGCTCACAACAGATAGCTTTAGTATACACAACCTAACTGGAACAGTTCATGGATACTCTATATGTAACCCCCTGCCTTGAACAGCGTAATTATAATTTGATATTACATAATTAAGTTGAATTAGAGACCACCAAATAATTTAAACTCATTTCATCTTCCTACTTTATAGTACGATTTACACAAAATCTTTCAAAAACTTTTTCCCATCCTGGTCTCGATTTCGAATATAATAACTTGTGCAGTCAATTTACATTCACATATCAAAGATTATTACCAAATCCCTGGCAACTCCTGGGTTCTATGCATATATAATCTAAGGGTTTATAAGTCTCCACTAGGGGATTACATAACCAAAATCAAATATAATATTTACATCTCTGATATATAAATATACAGTAATCCCGAGTTCAAAAGTAGATAACCAACTCCCAAAATCAAATATACCCCGTAGGGTCCTAATCGCTCTTGGTTGCCCACTTCTCTTTAGCACCACTAGCCCTGTCTGAAATGTTAGTCATTGGAAAGAATGAGATTCAAGAGAATCCCAGTAGTAACAAATCTCTCATACAGCACACAAACACATAGCATATATGATCTTATTAAACAGCATCACAACGTATCATGGCTCACACCACAAACGACAACACTCATGGCTGTAAACTCTATGCGTCAGCTTTCATTGCGATCTCTATGTATTCACAAAGTAGCACAAGGTATCACTACGCGTCAGCTTTCACTACGATCTCAAAGCATCACAATGTATTCACAAAGTGTCACAATGTATTCTCAATGCATGACAAACATACATACAATGTTTCATACACAGTATAAGAGAAAGAGTCACTACCTTGGTCCTTCTTGACGTTCTTCTGCACCGTGAGCTCTCGAATTGGGCCTTGACAGTGAAAGGCCCATACCATTTATCTTTAAGCTTCCCACTTAACAACTTGAATTGGGCCTTATACAATAGCACACGGTCACCTACTTTGAAATCATTTCTCAAGATCTTCTTATCATGCAGCAACTTGGTCTTCTCTTTGTAAATGCGAGAGCTCTCATAAGCATCCAGTCGCATTTCTTCAAGTTCTTGTAGTTGCAATTTCCTTTCCCAGCCTATCTCTTTTATATCCATGTTGCACATTTTCACAGCCCAATAGGTTTTGTGCTCCAATTCCACTGGAATATGACAAGCCTTTCCATAGATAAGTCAGTAAGGAGACATTCCTATTGGTGTCTTAAAAGCAGTTCTGTAGGCCTTAGTGCCTCCTCTAACCTTAAGCTCCAATCCTTCCTTGAAGGCTTGACTATCTTTTCTAGAATCTGTTTGATCTCTCGGTTGGATACTTCTGCTTGCCCATTTATTTATGGATGATAAGGGGTAGATGTTTTGTGAGTCACCCCAAGCTTAGCAGTAAGTTATCAATAACCTTATTGCAAAAGTGGGTTCCTCTATCACTTACTATAGCCCGTGGTACTCCAAATCTGCAAAAAGATATAAGACTTAAGAAACTTGGAAACCGTTTGGGCATCATCCTTCCTAGTAGGAATAGCTTCGACCCATCTAGAGAGGTAATCCACAGCTAACAAGATATAGCTATAGCCTGATGAGGGTAGAAAAGGGTCCATGAAGTCTATACCTCATACATCAAATATCTCACAAAAGAGCATAGGTTGTTGTGGCATCTTGTGCCGTTTTCCTAGCCCCCCAAATCTTTGGCATTTGTCACATGCCTTACAATATGAGTATGAATCCTTGAACAGGGTAGGCCAGTAAAACCCAGCATCTAATACTTTCCTAGATGTCTTCTTGGCACTAAAGTGTCCACCACAAATCATAGAGTGGCAAGCGGACAGTATGTCCTTAGTTTCGATCTCTAGAACACATCTCCTAATAACTTGATAACCGCATAGTCCCCACAAATAGGGCTCATCCCAAATGTAGTGTTCAGATTCTCGTTTAAGTTTATGAGCCTGAAAACAAGATATATGCTCAGGGATGAGACCGGTCACAATATAGTTGACAAGACTAGCAAACCAAGGAACATAAACAGAGATAGACATTAGGGATGCATCAGGAAAGTTATCACAAACAAGATTAGAGTCAAGTACTCCCCTTATGCCATCTGGTAGTCTACTCAAGTGATCCGCTACAAGGTTTGCAGTTCTAGGCCTATCCTTAATGCTAATGTCGAACTCTTGTAGCAGTAACATCCATCTAATAAGCCTTGGCTTGGACTGAGGCTTGGTGAAGAGAAACTTCACAGTTGCATGATATGTATACACAACCACTTTGGAATTGATTAAATATTGTCTGAACTTATCTAATGCAAATATCACAGCAACCAGTTCTTTTTCAGTGGTAGTGTAATTTCTTTGTGCGCTATCCAAGGTTTTGCATGCGTAAGCAATCATATGGAACAACTTGTTATGCTTTTGCCCTAGCATGACCCCCACAGCAGAATTGGAGGCATCGCATGCTAGTTCAAAAGGTAAGGTCCAATCTGGTGCACTCAGAATAAGGGGCATAATCAAGTGTGATTTTAATTCATCAAATGCTTGTTTACAGAAATCATCAAAGATGAAATCAACATCCTTTTGCAATAATTTGGATAATGGTAGAGCTATCTTGCTAAAATCTTTTATGAATCGTAGGTAAAAACCTACATGCCCTAAGAAAGAACGAAGAGTTTTAACATTAGTGGGGTAGGGCAAGGAGGAAATTACCTCAATTTTAGCTCTATCAACTTCAATGCCCTTGCTAGATATCAAGTGACTGAGTACTATTCCATGATCAACCATAAAATGGCACTTCTCATAATTCAAAATTAAATTTTTCTTGATGCATCTAGCAAGAACCTTGTCCAAATTATCTAAACAAGTATTAAATGAATTGCCATACACTGTAAAATCATCCATAAAAACTTCCATACAATTTTCTAGGAAATCGCTGAACAGTGACATCATACAATGTTGGAAAGTGCCAGGTGCATTGCACAATCCGAACGGCATTCTCCTATACGCATAGGTACCAAATGGACAAGTAAAAGTGGTCTTTTCTTGATCTTCAGAAGCCAAAGGGATCTAAAAATATCTTGAATAACCATCTAAAAAACAATAGTGACTCTTACCTGCCAACCTTTCAAGCATCTGATCAATGAAAGGTAAGGGAAAATGATCTTTTCTAGAGGCTTCATTCAATTTCCTGTAATCTATGCATACTCGCCAAGCATTTTGCACCCTGGTAGGTATCAATTCATTATTTTCATTTTTTATCACAGTGATCCCACTCTTCTTAGGTATAACCTGTATCGGACTAACCCATTCACTATCAGAAATTGGGTAGATGATACCCGCACTCAATAATTTTGTCACTTCTTTCTTGACCACATCTAGAATCAGGGGGTTGAGTCACCATTGAGGCTGCCTAAGAGGTTTGGATTCCTCATACAAGAGGATCCGATGGGTACAAACAGCATGATTGATTCCAGGAATATCAGCTAAAGTCCAACCTAGAGCTTTTCAATTTTTACTCAAAACATCAAGCAATCTCTCCTCCTCACTCACAGACAAAGAATCTGAAATAATTACAGGCAACTTCCCATTAGCAGCAAGGAAAGAAAATTTCAAATTAGGGGGGAAAGGTTTAAGCTCTAATTCAGGAGGTTGAACAATAGAGAAAATTAGTGTAGGAAGATTAAGGGTAGTGAAAATACTCCCTTTTTTCAGACTTAGGAGATGCATGACTTGTGATAAGCTCTGTAGATGCTACCAATTGAGCATTGGTCTTCCCAAGTGTTGAACTAACATTCAGTTGGTCTACAGCAGCAACAGGCTTGGGGAAAGCAGCTTTCTTCATACCTACTTCACAAGAAGTTATTAGTTTATTCAAAAATTGTAAGGTATGAGGAGTAATCTTTGTTCGAGGATTAGATGATAAGTTAAGAAGTGGCCCTTTAACCATATTGCATTTATCTTGAAAGTGAGTCATACAGGAGGAGGTCTTGATTGGCATAAGGGCTATCTCCTGCAAAGTGTCCATGTCTTGATTACCAACCTCATATTCAGACTCTTCAGCTAGTTTATGACCTAAAACATTTACAAGAATACCTTCCTCACAAGCATCATCAATAAAGCATGAATTATCAAACAAGTTACGTTCCCATGAACCAAGAGAAGTAAGAGAAAAACCACTTAGGGAAGATAACCAATAATCAACCATTGATGAGTTAAGGTTGGAAATATTACACCCTTATGAATCAAGATTATCAACAGAAGAAGGAGAAGAGAGTTTATCATCACATGAATCCAATGCAATGCCACAATTAAGATCACAATTATCACTGTGCAAGTTGAGCTCACATTCATTAACCATATCATCAAATGCTAAGTCAATCAAATTCATACCTAATAAAGAGCAATCTTTAAAAGGGTGTTTCATGGCTTCATACATATTGAGACTTAGCTTATGGTTACCCACTTCCATGGTGATCGATCCATGTTTCATATCTATCAAGGTACTGGCTGTCATCATAAAGGGTCTCCTTAAGATAAAGGTGGATTCACTAGGTTCTTGAGACATGTCTAACATATAGAAATCAGCCAGAAAAACCAAATCCTTGACTTTGACAAGTAAATCTTCAATGATACCTTGCGGTTGCCTAATGCTTTTATCAGCTAGTTGGAGAACCATGGTAGTTCTCTTAAGTTCCTTGACACCAAGAGACTTAAAAATGGAACTAGGCATGACATTAGTAGCTGCACCTAAGTCTAACAAGGCTTGGGCTACATTTACATTACCTATGGTACAAGGTATAGTGAATGAGCCAGGATCCTTGGATTTATTAGGGATTTGAGGTTTGAATAGGCCAGACACATTAGAACCAACTCGGACTCTCTCATTAGGCTTGAATTTCCTCTTATTTGTACAAAGCTCTTTAAGGAATTTGTAATAACTAGGCATAGACTTGACCAATTGGAAGAAAAGAACATTGATATGTAGCTTACTAAACAAGTTAAACATTTCTTTCTCAGTTTGTTCATCATGCATTTTCTTGCCTTGAAAGTAAGCTTTAGGGAAAGGGAGTTGAGAAATTTTTACCTCTTTACCATTAGTGTTAGATAAGGTGCCATGCTCGCTTGTCTTACCTTCCTCAAAAGTGCTTCTTTCCTTGGAGCCAACCTCTCTCAGAAGTGGTTGTTGTTCCACTTGAGGTTGTTCAACTGTTTTGTCCTTCTTCCTTTCAAGAATAGCCTTCTCTTTGGAGCTTTCAGGATTTGGAAACTTCATTGGGCTCAAAGGTGGACTTTCAACTTCTATCTCCTCATCTACTTCATTGCCGATCTCTTCAGGAAAGTGTACCTTTTTACCACTTCTCAGTTCAATAGCATTTAGCGACTTAGGATTGATGACGATGTTTGAAGGAATAGACCCACCAATCTTAGCATGCACATCACTCAAGGAATTGGAGAATTGGGTTAAATGAGATTGAACTGTGTTGTTTTTCAGCTCCAACTCTTCAAACTTCTTGTACATATAAGCCATTTGAGTACTGTCACTTGCCCTATCATTGTGTAGCTTTTGTAGAGATGCGTTGATAGAGGAGAATTGACCCTGATTCAAATCTTTTTCTTCCATCATCCGATTATCAATGCTAGCAATTCGAGCAACCAAGCTCTTCAATAATTGGTTGGTTTCATCGCCTTTGGACTCTTGAATAGGCACCATTTGTCCACGATTTGACCCATATGGTTGGACTTGATAAGATAAACCTTCTTGATTCCTCCAACCAAAATTAGGATTAGGTCTTCTGTTTTTATTGTAGGTGGTGGTGTTAGAGTCCCATCTTTGTTGATTAGGCCTTCCTTGATACATAGCATTGACTTCCTCATGAGGATTAGGGCATAGGCTTGTAATGTGCATCATTGAACTGCAATTATCGCAACTAGGTGCAACAAGAGCTTGTGAAGCAGGAAAATGAGTTGCTTGTTGGGTACTCAGATGTTGAAGTTTAGTGGTGACAAGAGAAAGCTGCGAAGTGAGTGTATCCATTTTAGAGTCAAGTGTGATCATCCTTTGGTTAGATTCGATATCACAGATATTTCAGATCTCTCTTATATTGTATTGTTGAGTGTTTTGAGCTCTCATTTTAATTTGAGCCTATGCTTCCTCTGCAGTGCAATCTTCTAAGGAACCCCTAGCTGAAGCATCTAGAATACCCTTTTCATTAGGTAAAAGACCATCATGAAAGTATTGGATTAATTGCTCATTGCTGATTTGATGGTGTGGGCACTTAGCCAAAAGCTCCTGAAAGCGGCTCCAATACTCATAAAAAGACTCTGAGGGGTCTTGTTTGATAGAGTAAATCTCCTTTATAAGCTCAGCAATCCTTACAGTGGGAAAGTACTTTTCCAAGAAGGCTTTTTTCAGATTTCCCCATAAATGAAGAGCGTTGTTAACCTGCCTTGGTAGCATCATATACCACTCTTTCGCCTTCCCTTCCAAGGTGAAGTAAAACACCTTCAGTTGTACATCTTCTAGGCGAGCACCGACAGGCTTCATATTTGAGCAAGCCACGTGTAATGCATTGAGGTGGTTGTAAGGGTTTTCCTTCTCAAGCCCATGAAAATGAGGTAGTGAAGCAAGCAAAGGTCCCTTAAGCTCGAAATTGACATTAAGGTTAGGGCATGCGTCACTAAAAGGATCAATAGTGACATCTGATCTTGTCACATCCCTGATAGTTCTTCTCCTTGGTTGTTCTCAACTATTATTTGCCATAGTGGTACCTTGAGAAGCACAATCACTTAAGTCAATGAACAATTCAAGATTAGAAGAATGATCTAATGTCTTTTCAGATTGATCGGACATACAAAAAAATTGATTAATAAAATGCCAAAACTATTTTGCACACAAATTTAAAGGGGGGAAAAACTACAAAGAGAAAAAATTGTAAGTTTATGTAAATATTTAAATCCAAAAGTCATGTCACTAATGAACGGGAATTACAATAAAAGCAAGTTATTCACAATGAAGCCACTGAAAGTTTTTTTTTTGAATTAATTATTAATTAAATTTAAACCACTCAACACAACTAAATGCAAGACACAGAATGAACTTAAAGAAATAGAGTGAAAATGCAATGATGAGTATACATGTAGTGGTAAGGATCTAAATGCACCTATGTGTGGGAAAATATAACAGATAGAACTTTTTTTTTATATGAAAAATAAGGAAATGGTATGAAATTATTGTAAAAATCAAGAAGCTCACACAGGCAACCCCAAATCAATTTCTCAATTGACACTTAGTTAACCATGGAGTCAACAAAATGACTCCCCCGCAACGGCGCCATTGATTTAACCGTATCTTTGCGTCTTGGGGTCAAATACAATATTTTAAATCCAAGAATTGCAGTATAATGCAATATTCAGGTCATTCTCTCTTTCTCGAGGAGCCTTTTATTGAATCCTAGGTAATACTAAATGTCATGTAAAAGCAAATTCAATAAAACAAGGGAAAAATGATTTTTGGGTTTTTCTTGTTTTTTTAAAAAATAATAATAATAAAAGAAAATACAATGTAATTAAATGTATAAACAACACGCCACTCAAATTAATTTAAATGATAAGAAAAGGATATAAATCTCACAAGTAAAATTTAATCATACAAACTCAATCCACAATTATACAAACAATAATCAATTTTAAAGTAAAATATTCAAATAACAAAACAAGATGGAATGACTCCCCTGTTCACGCAAGTCAAAGAGATACAATGCATATTGATGATGTCATTGTGCATGTTACCAACTGAACCGAATTGATCGTGCTTCTTTCTTCCTTAGTTCAAGCTAAAACGTAAATCACGTACTCACTGGTTTGGAGCGCTTGGTAGACTTGGAAGTTGATGGTGAAACACAGTGGAGGAGGAATGGCCTTAGGTCTCGCCGGAGTTGGGGGTCGGAGCTATGATCGGAATGGAGGAAGGACGAGGGTGATGATTGGTAGTTGACAGAAATGGAGAGATGGGGACGGAGGAGTAGTGTGAGAAAGAGGGGGATGACGGTGGCTGTGAATAAGAGAGAAAATAGGTCACCGGAATTGAAATTCGCAGGAAGTGGGGGCTGGAAAACTTGAATAGTTTACTGGAAAATTCAGAACTATGACAGAGAGGATATGAGGGTGCTGCAATGGTAGTTTTCATTGGCTTTTGGTAGAGAAAACAGAGAAGACCGAAGGTGATGGTGGTTGGGATGAAGGTGCTGTTGAACTGTGAACAAGATGATGGTGTGGTGATGAAAATGAAGAGAAGGTGACGGTGGTGATGCTTGGGTGAGGCAGAGGACTTAAAGAAGATGAAGGTGCAGTGATAATATGATGACGGAAATGGTGGTGTTAATAACAGAGGAAGGAGAAAGGAAAGAAAATGATGAAGTCGGAGAAAAGGAGCAAAGGAAAATGCCGAGGCTTGTTTAAGGTGAATGGTAGTGATGAAGGGAAGAGGTCGATGGTGATAGTGGTGACCTCATTCTTACTTCAACTCCCCATTCTGTAGTACCTCAGCAAAAGAAAATGGAAGAGGAAAAACTAAAGAAGGAAGAGCTGCAGGTTTTCTGGATGCCCTTATGGTGGTGAAGATGGGGGTATATATAGTGAGATTGCCTACATCCATTTCCCTTCACCAACCATAGAATGTTGTGTTAGGTGCAGCTATAATCGTTGATTGCAATCTGAAAGCACTGCCAATTGTTTGCCAGAAAGAAAGAAAAATGTGTTCACTGTGTTTAACACAAATTTTTCCGTGATGTACGCGCATGTAATTTTTTACATATTCCAGAAGCTCACATGACAAAACCCCACAAATTTTACTTTTCTGTCGGTTTGAATGTTGAATTTGTGGCTTGGGTCTTGTTCTGTAATTTTCACCAATAAGTTTTCTTCATGAAAAAGCTTATGGGTACGTTTCTATAATTTTCTCTGGCCCTTTCTATAATTTTCCTTGTCTTCAAAATATTAATTTAGACTCCAAAAATCACCAATTGCGACCCAAAGCACCTGCAATGCAAGATTAAGCACATGGTAGTATTAAAAGTTCAAGAGATCATATGTATAAATATTTATAATTTATGGCCATTTTACCCTTTAATTATAATTAATCCAATACAAATGTCTCTAACTAAAATGAGTGCTTAATCATGCGATAATGCCCTAGAAAATACATTAAGAATCCCTATTTAATTAAGAGAAAAATATATAAAATTATGGTTAAATCAATTCCGCCACACTTAGACCTTTGTACTCCTGAGCAAAGGAAATTGAGTACAAGACTTCAAATCCAAATCATCGACGCATTAAAAGGTGAGCTACACATAATTAGAAAGCAATAGATCAATTAATCACATTCTTCAAGCCAACATTAGTTATTGTTAATTGATGCAAAGAAATTAGTCAACTACACAAAATATTAGATGAAGCACAAGAGACTCTCAAGGTATTATTGTTTCACTTATCTCACCTCATTGGGATAATTTCACTCTAGCTCACTCAATGAACAACTTACCATAGGCTTGTAACAACTCTAACATCTCCACTACTAATAGCAATTAATGTAATGAATCAAGAGGACTTCAAAGGGTTGTAATGATGGATGAAGGCTGAATGGAATGAAGAAAACAAATAGTTGATATGCAAGTCAAAATTACTGAACAAGTTCATAGTAACCAATTAACTTTACAAACTATATATTGCCAATTCTTTTCTTAATTCACGAACAAATGCCTCTTATTCACCTTCTTCTCTCTCTTTTTTTGTGCTTCTATAATGCTCCATATATTTCCCATCAAACATTCAACTCACATACCCCAACATGTGCTGTAAATAAAAGCATATATGTGTGGGTGTGTCAAAGAAATTAGTCCCACATTGTTTGAGAATAAGAGAGTATAAGCCTATATATATCATCATATTATCTTGGGCTTGTAAAGAGGTCTAAAGAAGTGGTGGGCTCAAGCACACAACAATGAGCCACCGAAAGACAACAAATTGGAAATCCGGTGATTTCCCCCCTGCGCGTGGGTAAATACTTGGTACCAGCACTTTTTGTGAAAATATTTTGCTCCTCAGAAATATTATTTTTGGTTTTCTAAAATAATAATTTATTTGGGCTTACTGAAAAGTCTCCATATTTTAGGGTTTGAAGTTTGTAACCCTTTGTGACCAAAATTTTTCAATAGTTGGGTGCTTCCCTAAACGTTCTCTCTGTTGTCAGTGTACAAGCCTATCTTTCTGGTGGTGTTTGTTCGGTCTCGAGGGGTGCATTGTTTGGACTAACTTGAGTCCATTGGTTCTTCATGGACCGTGCCTATAAAGGGGCATAGATGAAGTGCTTAGAACTAAGTTCTAATCTCTCCTCCTCTACAAAATCTTTGCTTGTTGTGATTGCTATTGTCTTCCGCCAGTTTTGCTGCCTTGAATTGCTTAGGAAGGGTTTGCTTAATCCTAGGGAGTATCGCTTCCACTCTGCCAGTGGTCGTGGAATAACTCTTAAGAACAGTATCCTGGGGAGTACTGCTTCCACTCTGAAGGTATTTTCTTGCATTATTGGCCTGCTTTTTATTTAAGTTTTGTCTCCATCTCTTTTCCCCTATTGAGCACTATTATGTTGCCTTGCATATACATGTGCAATTCTTTCTTAGTTCCCAAAAAAATTTATTATTAGAAGGCATATGAATATTTTGTAATTTTGATTTTATTTTGGCATTGCTACATATATTGATGAGCACAAAATGTAACCACATATATTGATGAGCACAAAATTCAACATCAACTAATTCAAATCACAAATGTGGTTCAAACAAAGATTAAACTAAATATTAGTCTTAACTACAAATTATAATTCCTAAAACCAAGGAAATCATACATATATAGTCAAACTAATGAACCAAAACTAAAACTCCCCTTTTGTAGCTCCAAGCATCAAGAATTAATCATTTGCTTTGGGATTTAGAGAAATCAACCACTGCCACTCATCAAAACAACACCAAGAATCAAAATCATCACATTCTCAATTGAACATCTAGCCATGGAATACCACAAGATAAATGAAATTGAAGATGAAGATGGTGAGTCGATTGATGGAAACTTGAAGTTCTAAGAGATTGTACATCTGCTCTGTTATGATCTTTGACAGTTTTCAGCAATGAAGAGAGATGTGATGGTGATGGGAGCAACAGTGAAGTGAAGATAACAAAGTAAAGAACGATGGTGGAGGAAGGCGAAGTTCATCAAGTCTGGTTGTTGCACTTCCTCTACTCAGTCTCGCAGCGTTCTCTATGCCTCTCTCCTTGCTCTGTTCGAATCCCATGACTGTGGTGGATGAAGCTTGCTGGTAGCTATGTTGGTGAATGATGCCACCGGCGAGAGAGGAAAAAGAAGGTGAACGGTGAAGATAAAGATGCGAAGGTTTGGAGGTTGTGCGTTACGGCTGCTCTTTGTTCTTAATATTTCTAGTTCTCCTCTGAATAAGACCTAAAGACTTGCTGCAAAACGCTGTGTTGAACTTGTGGACAAACTGTCATTTTTCAAATTCATGGTATCAAACTGTCATTTTTCAAATTCGAGTATTACAATTATCTTAACAAATTTTCCCTTTTAAGTCATAATTTAATATATTTACTCTTAATCTAAATTAAGCACAAATAAGGCATTTTAAGCTCAATTATTATGACAAAATCCATAAAAAATGAAAATATATAATAAGATTAGGGATTTGTCAAACACGGTGCTTGGGGCACCTTACCTAGTGTGGTCAGGGACCTAGCTAAGGTACACGGATATTACCTAGTTATAGTCGGACACTCAGCTGAGGTACATAGACAAGGGATCCAAACAATTATTTGTCCCTAAGCATTGTGTACACATGTTATGATATGAACTTTCATTTTACATTAAATGGTACATTGCATATTAAATTCTCGTATTTTATATAATTTATTGTATGTTGCTACTGGGATTTCTTGGAATCTCACCCTTTTTCATAATAATAAATGTCCAACGAGAACCAATGGCTCCAAGGGCAAGGTGGTAGACACAGGAAATTGGCGGGTGCAGATCTCGAGATTGAAGTTAGTGGTTATATGAAGTCTAATTTTGAATATTATGGATAACTTTGTAAATATTATCAAACCTTATGGGGAAAACCAGTAATGTAATCAAGTGCACTATATCAATCTATCAGAATATTTACGTTATTCCTGTGTTGCTCACTGAACTGCACTCCAGTACTCTGATTAATATCAATGGTAAGTGGTATGTAAGACTGGGTCTTACATCTAAACTCTTGGGGATTGGTCAATGGTGTGCCCTTTAATTTGGAGAGCTTGAGATGTGGATCCATAGGAGTGGAGGTAGGCTTACAAGCCAAATAACCTGCATCCTCAAGCAATTCAAGAGCAAACTTGCGTTGAGAGAGAAAAATGCTAGATTTAGAGTGAGCCAATTTAAGCCCAAGAAAATAACGCAACTCTCCAAGATCTTTATTGGTAAACGCCTCATCCAAATTCTTCTTGATGGCATTAATCTCATCTAGGTTATTACCAGCAAGACAACATCATCAACATAAACCAATATAGTCGTAAGTAAAGTAGAAGAAACCTTTAAAAATAAGGAATGATCATAAGCTAACTGGGTATAACCATAGGAAAGTAAAGCAGAAGACAACTTAGAATACCATTTCCAACTAGCTTGTTTAAGGCCATATAAGGATTTTTTAATCTTATAAACCATGTTAGGTTGAAGGGGAGTAAAGCCCTTAGGTAACTCCATGTAGACATCTCCATGTAAGTTTCCATGAAGGAAAGCATTGTTCATATCAAGTTGATGCAAATGCCAATTCTTAGTGGCTGCAATAGAAAGAAGCAATCTCAAAGTAGTCATTTTTGCCACAGGAGACAAGGTGTCAAGATAATCGATCCCCTCAACTTGATTGTACCCTTTAGCTACTAAACACGCCTTATGTCACTCTATTTCACCATTGGCGGTATACCTAGTTTTAAACACCCATTTGCAACCAATAGGTTGCTTACCCATTTGTAAAGTAGTAAGTGTCCAAGTCTTATTTTGCTCAAGAGCCTTAATTTCTGAAGCCATGACATCCCTCCAAACAGAATTCTTAACAACCTTACTAGTAGGATCAGAACTGGAAGAAACATATAAAACAAAATTTTTATAAGTAGAAGTCAATGTGGAATAAGAAAGAACTGAAGAGAGAGATAGTACCTAAGAATGCCATGTGATGTTGATTAGGCAGCAAAGGATGATAAGGCATAATGATAATCATGTAGATAAGAAGGTGGTTTATGGGTTCTAGTAGAGCAGCGAGGTAAGGGAGAAGGAGAAGAGGTGGAAGATGAAGTAGACAAGGTAGGGGCTAGTGACTAGGAATGAGGTAATGGGGAGGAAGGGGAGGGAGATGAAGGTAATAGTGGAGAATCAACCAAGGAAGTGGGGAAGTCTTGGATGGTAGGATCAAGACTAGGAGAAGAAGGGGACAAAGCTGAATGGGAAGGGGGATGAAAAGTGTAACCCCCTTCCCACCATAGGCCTTACGTTCGTAAACACGTAATTAAGTTTGAATTAGAGACTGTAAGATGATTTGGGACTTATGCAAATTAAACTTCCCAAAATCAGGGTTTTCAAAAACTTTTATAAAACCTTATCACAGCAGCCTCATATTCATCTTTCAACACTTAAGTGGCCTGTACAGGTGGATTCTATTTACAAATATCAGAGTGTAAAGTAAATTCCCGACTCACTCGAGTTCCATTCATTTGATAAGGGTTTACACAAAGGCATAAAGCCCATAATTCATACCCTTTACTTGGGGATTACACAAAAATACATCACAAATCCCAAAATATACATATATCTCCCACAAATTATCCAATAATATACAATGATAACCAAAAACCAAAAAGGAACTCCTAACACGGAGCTTTACCCGCTCTTCGTCACCTGTTTGCCTTTCGATCCTTCAGCCCTGTCTAAAATGTTTAAATTTTTGGGAGAGTGAGATTCTAAAGAATCCTCGTAGTGTCAAATCAATCATATAATGTACAATAGTAAGGCATCAAATCATTTTCCATACAAGCAACTACAACGGTAGTTCAACGGCAATAGTTAGTATGACACATGTCATCCCTGATGATTGCTCACGCTGTATTGCATCACAACAATCCACGCAATATAATTCACCACAGCTGGGATCCATATAAAGTATTTCATAACGCAAGCCATACAGGCAAGATACACATAGCCCACGGCTGGTTTCACATATGCCGCCCCACAGGTCGGATTCACAAAGATCCATGTCGATTACGACGGCAGTTCAACGGCTGACCTAGAGATGACCACTGTCACTCCCTATATGGCTCACGCTGAAGTGCTCACGCCGTAATGGACCATGGTACACAGTTCACAAGTTCAATGATAAGTTATGCATACCAAAACATCATACAAAATATGAGAGAAAAGTCACTACCTGAGTCCTTTCATGCGTGTCCTGACACCGGTCTCTCTCGAGTAAGGCAAATGTCAAATCCTATATTCATAATTAAGGACGAAGAGTTATACTCTATTCCAAGACTTAATTCACTTCATAATACTTAATTGGTTATCATTATTGCTCTTTTAGAGTCATTAAATACCCCTAACAAAACTTCTAAAGGGTTGGAAGAACTACCCTAAAGATCCCCTTTTGGAAACACAAAAACTGATTTTTCACTGCTGCACCTTGAGTGAAAATGGTCTCACTCGAGCATTGGTACAGACACTCGAGCACAAAATCCTCACTTGAGCACTGGTACGGAAATCACCTCAAGCACAAGAAAGTGAGGACAGAAAGTGCTTGCCCGAGAGCACAAAAATTTTCAAAGAAGAGGATCACTCGAGCACTAAATCCCTCACTCGAGCATTGTACGAACATCACCTCAAGCACAAGAAAGTGAGGACAGAAAGTGCTTGCCCGAGAGCACAAAAATTTTCAAAGAAGAGGATCACTCAAGTACAAAATCCCTCACTCGAGTGATGTTCTTCCCTCACTCGAGCACACTCACTCTCACTCAAGCATGATTATCAGAAACCAGAAAACGCAGAAGGTATGACAGCAATTCCAGAATTTTTTACCAAGTCATCCAAATGATCCCAAATACCAAACCAAAGCTACTCCCACACAAAAACACCCAAGGAATTTAATGGAATCATTAAAATGACCAAAATCCAACTCCATTATCATGCTTTGGTTTGAATCAACACAAATCATCAATTTTCCCAAAATCACTAAACTTAACATTTCAACCTCCATTCAATCTATCTATCCTAAACTCATTCCAAAATACCATTCTCATGTCAAAAACATACCACATGAACAGTGACACTTATTTTTGGATTCAAGCCAAAATTTCCAGAAATTATAAACTACTTCAAATGGCATGAAACTTAGATAGATAGATTAGTCTCACTTACCTCTTTCACTTTTCCAAAGACACTCTTTGATTCTCCAACAATCAGATTTTCGTGTGGGCTCAAACCTCAACCAATAGTCAAACTAAAAACACCAAAATGAAGCTCATCACTCAAGGATCAACATTTATGAATGGTGATTGAGCAATAGAGGGCATCTACTTACCCAAAATTTAGCTTTTCCTTCTTCCTTTCTTCCTTGATTCAGCGAAATGGAGAGAGAGAGAGAGAAGAGAGAGAAAATGATGAGATGAAATGATTGTGATGAGCAAGCCTCCCCTCCCCCCCTTACACACTTCCACCGAATAGGAGAGAGAGGAGAGAGGAAAAAGTGGACTTTTGTCCTCTTGTGACTTCATCCAACAACTCCCACAATGCCACTTGTCAGCATCTCATTCATTCCCACAATGAGCTCACACAAGCTTAATACACTGGATTCCGACCCATGTGCAATGAATCTAAACCCTTGATCTTAAATACCACACACATATACACCAAATAAGTCACCAATTAACTTATCTAATCTCTCCATTAGCTATTTAATCACACTTCTCATTCTTACTTAGTTAGTAATTAATTTCTCCCTTAATTACCAACTCACGGCCAAAAATTCCATTCTTCCAATTTTTCACTAATTATGACATATTAATTAATATTGCCATAAAACACATAATAATTCCAATCAAATTCATAATTATCCACAATAATCATGATTAACCCTTAATCAAAAATTGGGATATTACAAAAAGGGAACACAAGCTCATGAAAAACAACATCCCTAGAAAGAAATATTTGATTTGTAGATAAATCCAGTAAAGTGTAAGCCTTAGAACCCAAAGGATAGCCCAAAAATACATATTTCTTGGCATGAGAATCAAATTTGGACCTATGAGAAGCTAAAGTAGTAGCATAACATAGGCAGCTAAAAACCTTAAAATCAGAATATAATGGTGCAGTGTGAAATTAACGTTCAATGGAGCGGAATTATTTAAAATAGGAGTGGGTAACCGGTTAATGATGTAAACAACATGTTGAATAACAAAAGGCCAATAACAAATAGGAATATGAGAGTGAAAAAGCAAAGCATGTGCAACATTAAGAATATGTTGATGTTTACGTTCGACCAAACCATTTTGTTGGGAAGTGGCCATACAAGAGGTTTGATGCAAAATGCCTTTGGAAGTAAAATAAGATGGCATAGAAAATTCAGCAGCATTATTAGAATGTACAATTTTAACTATAATTGAAAACTAATTTTCCACAAGAGCCAAGAAGGTTTTAAGATGGCCACGAGCCTCAAACTTGGTTTTCATTAAAAATACCCAGGTAAAGCAGGAATAACATTAATAACATTAAAAAAATAGCAATATCTTTGCACAGAAGGCAGAGAAAAAGGACCCCAAATATCAGTATGTATTAATTCAAATGTTACATTACAATAACTTGTGCTTAAAGGAAAAGAAAGACGTTTTTGCCTAGCAAAGTGACAAGTATCATATGGTAAAGGTAAAGGAGTACATGTAATGTCTATAGCAACTTTATTCAAGACAGTAAGAGTTGTATTGCGAACATGTCCTAATCGGAGATGCCACAAAATAAATTGAGAGGCTGGAGGAGTAGTGGTCGAATGTACTTTAGAAATAGGAGAGGAAGATGACTTATCTGTATGAAGAATATAAAGCCCACCAAAACAACTAGCTGCACAAATCATCACCGAAGGCGAAAGTGAGTGTATCTAACAAGAATTAATAGAAAAAGTCAGTAAACAATTAAGAGACTGAGTAAGCTTAGAAACAAAAATAATATTGTAAGCAAAAGTAGGAAGGAAAAGAACATTATGTAAAATCAAGGAAGGAGATAACTGAACAAAACCAGAATATTGAGTAGTGGTACAAGCACTGGTTGGTAAGCGAACATGAAGAGGAGTTATAGAAGAATAAGAGATGAATAAATCTAAGGAGCAACAAACATGATCGGTGGCACCTAAATCAATGATCCAGGTGTCAAGGTGAGTAGAAAAAATGTTATAGCATATACCTACGACTTGAAGAGTGGAAGAGGTAGAAACATTATTGACTGAGGTAGAAGGCATTGGCTGGAACAAAACAAGGAGTCTTTGGTATTGTTATGGCGAAAGAGAAGGAAGCAAAGAGGTTGTTGGAGAAACCTGAGAGGGAGGTGCGGACTTCGTAGAAAAGAATCTAGAGTAGAATTTGACTGAGAAACTACATTGTTCATCAAGGAAGACTGATTGTGAAACTTGAAGCTAGGGGGAACCATATTTACGGTAGCAAGTGTCCTCCGTATGCCTTGGTTTGCCACAATAAGTGCAAATCTTCATCCCTGAAGATGAAAAATGGGATTTAGGTGAAAGAAAGGAATGTGGTCGTGCCAATTTAGCCAGAAGCACCGTAGAAGAGTCAGGCAAGGAACGGTGTTCACATTCTTGTTGAATGACTATTGAAAACACCTTAGTAATCAGAGGTAAAGGATCAAGCAAGAGAATTTGAGATTTGACTGATGCGTATTGCTCATTGAGGGCATGGAGGAAATGAATAACCTGATCTTCATCTCTGTGAGTGAGATCAATCACTATCGATCTACACGTGCAAGCCTTGAGTAGCCGAATATTTTCCAATTCGTCCCAAAGGATCTTTAATTGAGTGTAAAACTCACTCATACTTAAACTCCCTTGCTTCAAAGAGTATATTTCGTCTTGAAGTTCAGTGAACCAAAAGAAATCATATTGATAATAACGAGACTTCAAGTCGGACCAGATCGCAGCAGTAGAATCAAACCACAAAATACTCTTGGCAATGGTAGGAGAAAGAGATTAAATCAACCAACCTTGCACCAGATTGTTGCATCGCTCCTACAACAGAAAAGAAGAATCAAAAGTCGTCGGCCGAGGAAGGGAATCGTCAATGAAGTAGAGTTTATTCTTGGACAACAACGCCATGTGCATCGCCCGAGCCCAACTATGGTAATTGGAGCCATCGAGAGGCGGTGCAACTAGGACCAAGGTGAGGTTCTTGCTAGATGAATGTAGAAATGGCTAGACTGATCGACAGATGAATCTGAAGCCATGAAAATAGGAGATGGAGAAAACAAAGAGAGAAAGGGAAAAGTGAGAGAGAGAGAGAGAGAAAAGCAAAGTGTGGAGAGAGAAAAGAAATCAACCTGGCTCTAATACCATATTACAGTAATTTGGGAAAAATGAAATGCCTATTATTGAATATTTCCTCTGTTTATATACAGGGTAATACAATGGAAAAATGAATAACATATTTACAATAATGAATAACAAAATTACAACTGATCACACTAAACAAACTAACACAAATTGTTATAAGTTAAGTATCTAACTAATCTATAGTTGTCATAATCCCATTGGTTACCTGGACCTAATGGATTTAACTAACTTGACCTAAGCTTGGTCCTTTTTAATAATTAGAAGCCTATATATAAAAGCCCCTTTCAAAATCCTATATCCATATTTGAATCAAAGGGAATGAGAGGACTCATTTCTGCTCGCTCAATCTTCTCATGCTCTTATCAAATTGTTAATATACCTGTTACTTTTTATAGCATAAATGATTTAGATTTCATATTTATATTTTCAAAATTTTAAAAATTATTTTTCTGCAGAACAATAGTTGTTACGTTAATAGTTGGGCTTTATCAAAAAGCTAAATGTTCCAATATATCATTTACCATGATATCTCATTTTATAACTTTCTTAAATATCACTCTGTGTGCAGCCAATATATATATATAGATAAATTGATCTCACTAAACGTAAGGGTGTGTTCAGATTAGCAATAACAAAAGTGGCTTTTATGTCATCCTAATTTTGTAAGCTTAAATTTAAGTAAAAGTCATATAGTGTAATAATGTGATTGTTTTAGACGGGCTTTGTAAACATTAAAAAAACAGGTGAGCTCCAACATCTTCCTCTCTTTTATGTTAGAAACCTTCTTCCTCTACTGCGTAAAATATCAGAAACAACTAGTTTTCGCCAAAATGGCCCACCGCCAATATACAAACGTCCCCATTTCCAGCATCACATGTTTTCTAATTTGTACTGCACATTTAAGCATCAAATCGTTCTCTCAAATACATGCTAAAACTACCTTTTAATCGATTTCTTATTTTTTTTCGACAAAAAAGCCAAGAGACTTTTCTTCATCCATGACCATACATCCAATTTTACATTATTATGCATGCTATGTTTGTTATTGTTATCTTTTTAAAGCCCAACATTTATAATTATCATGTAGTTTTGATCCTCTAAAAATGTAGTAAAACTTCCTTATTTAAAATTGGTAAGTATACTCTGCAACCACAAATGACTCTTGAATCTTGATTACTTGTTTTCAAAAAAATATTTGATCACCTACTGGTATACTATTACTTTATAATATCAATCTCAACTACTACCTCTAGTCCTTATATAAGATCTTGTTTATAGCGTAAAAATTGAATATTTACACTACGAACGAAATCTTATATTAAAAATCGGAGTCAATATTAAATTTTCACTCAAAAAACAGTTTTTTGAAGTAGTTATTCTGTAGTGGTTAGACAAAACAGCTAAAAATGTAGGTATTTGTAGCAGTGTTAGGTCAACCTCTACTAATATATAGTGTTTTAAAGACGCGCCAAGTGGTGCTAGTATTTGTGTCGACAGTTGTAGCAATTACAAGCAACAATCACTACAAACAGAAGGTGCCATGTGGGCCGAACATGACACCAATTGATGCAAGTATTTGTAGTGGTTACATTGTAACGGTTAAGGGAGCCATTAATGCTGTAACTGGGGTAGGTGACGCTTGGGTTTCGACAGTTGTAACGGGTATCAGTTGTTACAACCTTAACACTAGTGTTGACAATTCGTAACAGTTGAATGACGTGGAACCACTACAAATTTGAATCGTCACGAAATTTTTAGCGATTTTGACAAACTAATACAAATGCACACCAAAAGCGAGGAAGGGCGGTGCATTTGTAGCTATCTAAGTAGTGTTTCCAAGGGAACCGCTACAAATGCAATGCCTATAAAAGGCGTTGCTTCCTTCATTTTGCCACTTTTGGCAAAAGTTCAAGTTTCTCTCTCTCTATCTCTATCTCGCCAACTAGATTCAAAAGCAGCCTTTCTTTTCAGGTTAGTAAATTTAATTTACAATTAAAATATTTATATCTTAATTTATTTTATTTTATTCTATAATAAATGTTAATTATTAATTAAAATTAGATACTATACATGGCTTCTCATCCTCATGGGAAGGATGTGGAGCAGCCACCAGAGTTGTCTAGAGCAGGTGGTAGAGATGATCCTCAGGCAGAATAACAAGTGCCTCGTCCTGAAATAATAAATTATCAGAGGACGATGAGGGAATGAATATGGGCAACATGGAAAAAGTAGTGCAGGCAACTCCAGATTTTATATATAGGGATGTCAAGTAGGAACGCAGTATCCCTCGGCTTTTTGCAGGTCAGGAGAGAGGTTTATGCCTTTGTATACAACGTACATGATTTTTTTTTAATGAGAAAGAATTTAATTTCATTATTTTTATTTATAATTTACAATTATGTTTTACATGCAGACCCTGATGGTCACATTTCTGAGGCGACGCCGGTTTTGCAGCTGGTTTTCCTTCTACCTTGTGGTCATTGTGTGATCGTTGAGTGGAACAAGGAGACTAACTAGCCTATTGGCCAAGGCGGTACTTTGTTCAATTGGTACCTGTCTAAGGTTGGCTGTAATTATGTGAGTCTTCCAAATTGTGAGAAAATTTGGCCCAAGGTTAATAGCGGTACTTGGGACACTGTTAATGTAAGTACGGAATAATTGATATCTTATAATAATATGTGAAAATATTTATATTAATTAACTTTTTTAATTTATTTTTTATGTTGGAAACAAGATTCAAAGTGAGGGATGATAGGAAGATCTATGGCACCCAGAAGATGGGTGATGGCTGGAAGAACTATAGGTCCAGGCTCTACATACAATAACTGGAATGGGGACGGGATGAGGCCCATTCGGGAAATTATGGGTGACGTGCCCAGCAACGTCCTGCCTGAGGATTGGGCTAAATTTGTTCACATCAGGGGAACTCCTGTACGATTGGTAATTTGTTTATTAAATTGAAAACTTAGAATGTTATTTGAATTTTAATATTCTCATTACTCTTGCTTCTTATTTGTTCTTTAATACACATCAAGTATCTATGCGAAACGGGAGGAGCAGGGGCTTCCAACGGATCCACTATACAAGTGGAACAAAGACTTTTGCGTAACAATGAGTGATGATTGCCCTCAGTCTGGCGCATCTACAGAGGGAATGTTGTTCCCTCCTGTTGGAAAATCGATTAGAGGATCTAAGTACATCAATTGTAGCGGTGATAAAAATCGCTGCAATGGGAGCACCAAACTTTCTATAAAAAAATTATTTTCCTATTGTAGCGGTACTAATTAATGTGCCCTCAGGATTGTCTCCTTTTTCATCAATCTTGTAGTGGCAAACCACAGCAAACATAGTAGCGTTTTGACTGAATGCATAGGGTTCAAAATAATCGCTACAAAAGCATTTTCCATGGCAAAATTTGTAGCAATTTCAAAAACCGCTCCACATGTCATTTGTAGCGGTTTGAAATGTTACAAATGAGCCATTTTAGCCGCCACAAAAAACTGTTTTTTTGTGGTGCTTGGCATTTGTGATATAATAATGGATCATTTTTCTACCTCAAAATTTAATTTTTACAAAAAAACAATAGGGTTTACAATCTATATATATATGCTAAATGTACTTTTAGTCTTTCAATTTTTACATGAGGTATATTTTTGGTCCTTTAACTTTATAAAGTATACTTTTAGTCTTATATTTTTAACACTATTAATATTGCTAACGGAAAATGTTAATGTAGCAATCTCAAGTGATTAATGTACAACTGATAAAGCATATTTAAGTTTTAATTTTTTTATATAATTTATTATATTATTAAACTAAAATAAACCAACAAAAAGCTACAAATGAAATCAAGGTTTTGCTATTTAGATTATTAAACTAATATATTTATATTATTAAATTAATATGTTTTAATACAACCGATGTTTGATATTGACTGCTTCATTATGTTTTTAGATATTTTTCAATTTATACATATTTTAAATTTAAAATTAATAACATTTAACTATACAGTCATCATTTGAGTGCGTTGTATCAAAATTTTTTGTTAGCAACATTAATCGTGTTAGAATTATTGGACAAAAAGTATACTTTATAAAGTTAAGAGATAAAAAAATATACCTCATGTAAACTTAAAGGATAAAAATTATACTTTAACCTATATATATTTATATATATATATATATATTAAAAGCGTTCTCATATATTAATACGAATTTATATAACAATTTAAAATAAGAATTATTACTATGACAAGAGACTGTACAGCATAAAGAACAAGATAACCCTTATATACAAAAACCAAAAGTATTAAACAGAATCAACGAATTATGAAGAAATAATATTGTCTTCGGACGCCGTTTCCAAAATTCAATCAGTTTGCATGAAAATAAGATTGTGTAACAACAAATTAAATAGCTGAATGAAGACAACATGAAGAGGGATTTATACAAATTCTTTCTTTGTAAAACTATAGGTGTGTCCTAAGTTAGACGACTATAATACAATAAAGAATGAAATAATGTTTTTATCCAATAGGATAAGTTTGTATCAAAAACATGAAAAAATTGTCAATGATCTCAGAACAGCTTGCTTGCAAATTCATCAATGCCAATTCCTTCGGAGTCATAGGCAGAAAATTTTGAGGCAAGTTGTCTGAGCTGCGAAACGCTTCTTCCCAATTTCATTGCCACCTTCTTTTCAAAAAGCTCGCCATTCTCTCTTTTCTCACAGTCTTTCTCTTCAAGTGTTGCTTGTATGGTCTCTTGCAGCAAATTGAAGAAACCTCCACAGTTTCGGTACATTTCAAACACCATCCCCACTTGCCCTCCATGCTCCAACGCATTCATCGAAGCCGCCAATGACCCTGCCACGGCCGCCACAATGCCTGGCCAAGACGAACCGTGGCTTGCTAATGCAGAACCTAAAGCTGCAATCCCAGTGAGAAAGGGACCTGATATGGCTAAGGTTTTGTTGACCTTGAGAGCCAAGTTTCCTAGTCTGTCATAGTCCTCCAAGTCTTTACTCTTCATCACTTCAATAATGTGCATCATTTCCTTTTCTAGTTCAGGACTCCATCCATTATTCGTTTTCTTGTGGGATATAGCGACTTGCGTTTGGAAGTCATTGGTCTTATCAGTTTTGGGCCACCAAACAGCAGGCTCAAATTTGGAAGGGAATTTGTCAAGCATAGCTCCCAACAGAGGAAGAGGGTAAGCCTTGTCAAGTGCCAAAACCTTCTCCATTGCACTCTTGACATCTTCCTCACTTGGATTTCCAATAGCTAATGTGGTTTGGATTTCCGTCTTAAGCTGCTTGAACAACCTTGTCGCATTTCGTTGCTCCTCGGCGAGCTGTGATGGCTGCATCTTGTTCATGATCAGTAGCATTCCGGTGGCGGCGGAGAACAAAAGGGTAGATGATAATTTAAGTGCCAACGTCGGTGCCGTGCTGTCATCAATGGCGGTGGTGACGCCAACCATGGCGGCGCCGGCGAGGGTGATCATATTGACCGAGTTGAGAAGAAGGGAGTTCCAATTGTTGCGTTGCTCGCCAACGTTCCTATGCATTTCAACTCTGTCAGCTACAGCCTCTAATAGTGCGTATAGTTGAATAGTGGCCTTATTGGACTTGCTGGGTTTGGAAAAATCAACATAGGTTTGTGAGGTTGAAGCATCTTTCTCTGACGGAATTACTGTGTATATGGATCCGTTGAGCTCCTGAATCAGCTTCTTCGTGGTTGTGGAGGGTATTTTCGGAAGTGAGAAAGGAACTGATGGGAGCTTTGGGACGTTAATGGCGGCGTTGACTCTCTTGAAAGTCGAAGAAGAAGAAGAACAACAAAGTGAAGCTGAGATTTGTAAACAAGACATGATAATGAGAAGGATTTAATTGAGATATGGATTTCTGGCTTTGGTTTAGAAAGAGATCGAATGGGTTCTGATATTTATAGTTTTACACTGCAGACATTAATTAGGAGGAAGAAAATGGAAGGCGAATGAGTCATATCTGGGAAAATATTGACTTGACAAATTCAGTTAGACCGGGCCTTACTTTTGACCTTTCAAGGACCTCATAGCTTCAGGCCTTTTACTTTTCAATTCAAAAACAAACAAATTCTCATAGTTTTTTCTTTTTTAAATAACACGAACACTAAAAAACATTGAATTTTATTTGCCACGGAATTCGGTATATTAATTAATATATAATTAATAACTAATATATATTTTTTTTCCGTGTGTATTATACTATATATTTGCTTTTTATTTTATTTATAAGATATTATTTAAAAATTATATATATCATATCATAATGTTAACAATATTATGAAAATTAATTTTTTTGTATTTATATGGCTATTAATATCATAATTTTTATTTTTATAAAGAAATTATTTTTAATATACATTTTATTACAAATATAATAAATTTTTTATTTTTGTGGTGGAATTACCGATAGAATTTGTTATAGGAAATTTTATGGCTTCAAAATTAACTATGGAAAAATTCTGTGGTTAAAAAATTAGCCACAAAGTTTGCCATACATTTGCCACAGAATAAGGCACGAAAAAATTTTCCCACAGAAATTTTTCCAACAGCATTAATCACCAAAAAAAAAATTCTGCGTCTGATTCTATTCGAAATTGTGTGTTTTTTCGCTGGAAAAAGCATATGAATGACGTAACCACGTTTCATATAGAAGCTACAACAAACAAGAATTTTGTCTTCAAAATTTTCAACCTCATCACTGGGAAAGCAATACCACCTATGTGGTATTTCCCAATCCCAGATTCTTCTTGCATTTGGATTGTTAGCTTTTGGATATAATAATTTCTAAAAAATAAGTGATAAAAGTGATTTTAAAGAATATATTTTAGACAACAGTTGTTGAAAAACTAGAAAAATTTTGCTTCATCAAAGCCATGGTTTTGCCTAATGAAACCATGGTTTTGTCATAATAATCACTTTTTCCATTTTCATTGGCATTTGAGTTTTTTTTTTTTTTTTTTGAAACCATGGTTTCCCCCTAAAAATGTGTTCTTTTTCATTCCACCAGAACAGACACCTCCCTCATATTAAATATCATAAAATGGATAATCACAGTATCAATCCTAATGCCAGCCCCTTCAGTTTTACGCACCAAGAATATTACAGGAATCCAATTAAAAAGTAGATAAAATTATAATGAGCAAAAAATTATTTTTTTTAAGAATAAAAAAGATGACTATGTACAAAAGTAGAGGGAATAAGCTAAGATTTGCGAGTTGGGAATGCTTCTTCCCAATTGAATTCTCCCTATTCTCGCAGTCTTTCACGTCAAGTTGACTAATGATGAATTTCGCAGTGGACCCCCCACATATGACCTTTTCCGAATCTTGTCTTATGAAAAATTCTCTTTGGTCTAATTTTGATGTGTTGTCCATGTTCCCGCATGCACGCGCCAAGCCTCCAAGTTTCTGATATCGACTATGAATTTTTATAATGGACAAAATCTCAAAAAAATGTTGATGTTAAAAATTACGTGCTTTTATTTGACACACTAAGGGTCACTTTTAATACCTGACTTATCTCCTTTTCTTTTTCCATCCGCCCCTATCTTTTAACCCATTCATAATCATTCGATCAAGATCTAATGATTTACATTTAATATTTTATAGAACTTTTATTATAATCGAGAGAAGGATGGGAAGAAAATGAAAAGAAGGATGGGAAGAAAATATTAGATGTGGACCTTTAGATCTTGATCTAATAGTCATGAATGGAGTAAAGGATGGAAGCGGACGGAAAAAGAAAAGGAGAGAATCCGAGTCCCTTTTAATCTAAGACTGAATATCTCTCCACTAATCAAATTTATTTCCACTGCATTTTCATGGTATTTTTGAACCGTTCATATTTAATTTAAACGGTATGAATTAATTTTTAGTTTTCAGCCCTATCAAATTTGATTCAACAACCCACAATGTAATATTCTTTTTCGATTACACCACAATATAATATTCTCTCCATTAATTAAATATAGAAAAGTCATTTCCGAAATCTAAAATACCAGTGAACTAAACGAATAAAAGTGAGATTAATCAATATATCAATATAATGGAAGATAAAGATATAAAAGTGCATCATTCATAAAGAACACGAGTACTATTATTTACCTCAAATTCAATGTAAAGTGAGAAATAATTAAGTTAACCAGTTACATATGTGTGTGGTCAATTTTTTAATAAACAGTTATTTATGTGTGTATGAGTATATTGCACAGTCTAGCATCACATGACCGGGAATTTAAACGTGCATATAATTAATGAGAATACAGTTATTTATTACGAAATAATAAGTTTTTCAAAAGATTGGGTCATAAGGAACAAATTACATAGGTCATCAAGCCATCTAATTGTTCCCAATAATAAATTCAAATATGTATAGATTGAGATGGATGACTATAAGCTTATAATAACTCGTCAAAATTTCTTTGTGATGAGCTGGGTCAACCCAGCAAATGCATAGCCATTATACAAAAAGTGAATTAAACTGAATATGTTTATAATATAACGTCAAGTTCTAGGAGATCACTGAAGAAATAGCCAGAGTGTCCTTAGATATTAAATTGCCACCACCTAAACCACACATTCATTAATCAAATGACAACCATAATATTAATTAATCCCTCAACATTAAGGAATTGATACTTAAAAATTAAGCTTACTCAATGTAAGTGTCGAAGCCTCGTAGCTAGAGACAGATCAGCTCATATATATATATATATAGAGTACTTTGAATGGGGTCATTTGGTCAAGTTTGATAGTGATTAAACCGGAGGATGAGTGTTTTGCAACCAATGAATATAAATACACACCCGCGCGCGCGCACAGAGAGAGATTATAGACACACAGAGAGGGTTTTTCCATCACGGAAAATGATTAAAGACTATTTACAAGTTTTGATGTGGTTGTGCTTTTTGATAATCTCAAATCTTGATTGACTTGGTTCCCTAATTTGTGATTATTCTCCGAGAACTTTCATTGCATGGGGCACGATGTTTTTCTTTAGTAAAGATATAATTAATTTGTATTGCTCTTTAATTTATGGCTTCAGATTTGGTGGCCATCTAATATTCTATTTGTTTTTCAAATGAGATTGAATATGTTCACATTTAACTTGAATTATTTAGGTTTCGTATTTTTATTGTTTAACTTCAGATAGGATAATAACTGGGCTCATTCAAAGATAACCGTTCAGATACATATTATTTATCACAATTTATCATTTTGTAGTTTTCTTGAATGTCATATTTGGTCTTCCATTTCATCTTTTTATAAGGCCAAAAACTATATATTTCATAATATCTCATTACTAGCATATCTAACAATCGTCAACTAAGGTTGGTCCAGTTGGTAAAGGGGTCAGCTCATAACTATAAAGTTATATGTTCAAATCCCACTAATGTAAAAACTTTATTAGTGGGTCTGTAACTACCTCTGTAAGCATTCTTTGAGCTCGGAAGCATGCCCTAACCTTGGTGAGTCCCGAGACCCAACTCATCTAAAAAATTTTATACTAAAAAAACAGCATATCTAACAGTCTTCTTTGCATATCAAAACCATATGCATGCATGCATGCAACATAGTTTATTTCTTACCAATTTTCCACCATGCGTGTTAGGGGTCACTTCAACTTTTTCTCAAGTATAATTATTTTGAATTTTATTTTATCATGTGATCACAAAGCTATATTAGCATACTCATATTTATACCTTAATTGTTTTAATCTAGTATTGGTTATATAGCAATGTGGTAAAATATTTTTTTCACATATATTGATTATAAGTTTACTTTATGGCCACAATTAACTCTATTTTTTTATTAATCTAATTCACCTTACTTATATACTATGCATGCATGGTCATCTCCATTAATTAAGCGCCGCTTTATAATATGAACCCCCATAGTTAAATTTTGACAATTGTAATATGTTCTACATCTTATATTTATATTTATATACACAAATTTAACCTTCAAAATAGTCTTAACTGACTTGTTAATTTCCATATAAATACAAATTTTTTTATCTAACTTGTGTAAACACAAGAATCTTTACTATGTCAAGAGACTATACATAACTTGCAAGCTAAATTCATCCTCACCGGCAATTCCTTCTGAGTCACAACAAGCAGCAGATTTTGCAGCGAGTTGTCTGAGTTGGCAAACGCTTCTTCCTAGTCTCATGGCCACCTTCATTTCGAAAACCTCGCCGTTCTCTCTCTTCTCAAAGTTTTTCTCTTCAAGTGTTGCTTCAATTGTTTGTGGCAAGAACCCACCACAGTTTTTGTACATTTCAAGCACTATCCCCTCCAATGGATTAATAAAATCAGCCAATGACCCCGCCGTGATCGCCAAGATGCCGGCGCAAGACGATCCGTGTCTCTCTAATGCAGAGCCTACAGCTGCAATCCCAGTGAGCAAAGGACCTAATATGGCTAGGGTTTTGTTGACCATTAGAACCAATTTTTCTCTTCTCTCATGGACCTCCATATCTTTCTCCTTCATCACTTCTATAATCTGCCTCATCTCTATTTCAAGTTCTGGAGTCCATCCATTATTATTATTACTAGTTTTCTTCTTCTGGGATTTGAAGACTTTCATTTGGTCGTCATCATTAGTTTTGGGCTCAAACTTTGGAGGGAGTTTTCCAAGCTTGGTTCCTGATGAGAGAGGAAGAGGATGGGCTTTGTCAAGTGCCAAAACGCTATCCATTGCAGTGTTGACGTCTTCCACAGTTGGATTTGAACGAGTAATTAACGTGGTTTGGATATCACTCTGGAGCTTCTCGAACAATGTAGTCGCATTCGGTTTCGACATCTGAATCTTGTTCATGATGAGAAGCATCCCTTTGGCAGAAGTCAACAAAAGAATGGACGTTAATCTGAGTGCATTGTTGTGAGTAAGGGAAGTGTTGAGAGGACCCATCATCCTATTAATGGAGTTCAAAAGAAGGCAGTTCCAATTGTTTCGTTGCTCGCCAATGTTTTGGTGCACTTCAACTCGGTCAGCTACAGTCTTCAAGATTGCGAAGAGTTGAATGATGGCCTTGAGCTTGCTTGGATCGTAATGAGAATCCTGGAACGTTGCTTGTGAGGTGGTGACTACATCTTTTTCTGATGGAACTATTGTTTGCACGGAGCCGGTGAATGCATGAACCAGTTTGACAGGTGCTGTGGGATTTCGTGGAAGTGAGATTCGAACTCGTTGAGGTTTTGGTGCATTGATGGCAGCACAGGCATGAACCCTCTTTCGAGAGGAAGAAGGAGAAGATAGGTTTGGGATTTGCAAAGAAGACATAATGGCTGGGGATAATTTGGAAGGTAGCTAGGCTTTCTCTTTGGTGTGTTACAGTACAGTTGGGAGGCTTATAATTTTGAATGAGAAATGGGAAGAAGGAGAGGGGATATGTATAGAGAATGGAAGAGAGGGGAAGGGAAAAGTCAAAGAAGAAGAAAATATTTGAATCTAGACGCATTAAAACGTGGGGCATCTTCTGGCTGACATTTTACATACTCTATAATATAATATAAGATCTCCTTTCAAATCAAAGGCGCCAACTCTTCTAAATTTGTTCGCTATGACGCTCGGAAAGTGGCACCGAGGTTTAGACCGTTTAGATTCAGGGCATGTTTGGGATCACGGTGGGAAGAAAAAAAGTCACTTTTCCAACTTAAAAAGATGTTTTTGGCTTAAGGTGGTGTTTGGGTTCACATTGGAAGCCACTGGACTTTTAACCCAAAAGTAGCTTTTGAGCAGAAGCTCGAAATGTCAGCTTTCTTAAAAAAAAAAAGTCACTTCTGCTATCACTAATATAAACACAAATTATATCTACAATCTGATTTTTTTTTCTATCTGACTTTTCTAAAAACCCATATGTAAAAAAAAAAAAAAACTATTTCTCCACCGCTAATCTAAAAAGGTTAATAGTTTAGACCACTTGTATCGATTTCATCTGGACTAACAAGATCTAACCTTTTTTTCTGTTTTCTTTAAAAATTATATTAATGTCATCAAAAATCTAAATCTAAAGCAAAGATAATTTTTGAGATGTCAATTCTTTTTTAAAAAATAATGTTTTATTTAAAAATTGTTGGTTGAAAATGTAAAATGACCTTGACGATGGAAATTGTCTTTGAACCATGTAAATCTCACCATAGGGATGAGTACTATAAGGGTCTGTCTTGTATGAAGGATTTGGAGGAGGAATTTTGTATGAGTTAGATTTTTAAAAAATTAGAAAAGTGGGGTTACAAACTTTAAAAATAAAGAGAATATGTAAGATAAATTAGTAGGAAAAATTAAAAAAATTTAACTGCATTTTTCTAATTTTTTTAAATTCAACTCAAAAAAAAAATTCCCTCCCCTCCCCTTTCCTCATACCAAACAAGCCCTAATTGGTTTCTATTAAGATATTAGTTCATAGCTTACTTAACAAACCGATTATAATATAAAAAATACACCCTCCGTTCGCAAATATAAGACTCTTAATCAGGGTTGAATGATGTCGTAAATATAAGATTTCAATATGTTTTATCTCCTATATTAATCATTTTTATCAAACTAATATATAATTTATGTGACATACGAATATTTTAGAGAAATCATATCTCATTTGATATGATTAGTTCATTTATTTCATTCCCTTAATCTACTTAAATTTGTTGGGCCCTTATATTAAGTATCAAGGAGTAAATTTTAATTATATATTACTTATTGTAAATAAAAATATATTTTGAATTAGTCCACACTAATGAAATTAAATAGAAATTAAAAATTTTTAAATATATAATCATATTATAGGATATGTAATATAAAAATGACATATATTAAAACAATTTTAGTATTCCAAATATAATTAGATCAGAAGAGTAAAAAAATAAAAGAAAAGAAACATTAAAGAAGCACCTGATGAAATGTCTACATCCTTAACAGTCCCCAAAAGACAAAATACGTCTTTTAAGAGTTCTTGAAAGGAATAATTAAGCCGATCCTATCACATGTACGTTAGCACGTATACTATTTTATTTTGTAGTTTACTTTCTTCTTCCTCGTCACCGTGGCTGCAATGTCATCTTTTTTTCTCTTTCTTATGAAAGGGTGTCTTGTCTTTGACGTTACCGGGGAGAGGCCAGTCAGGAAAGGAAAGCAACTCGTTCGTGGGAGTGGAAAAATGAGATCAAAGGTTTCGTGAATCAGCCAAAAATTTCTCATGTCAAGGAAACCTCAGACCGGCGTTTACCCCAAACTAAGATCCTTTCAGCTATATATCCATTTAACAGCGGTCAATGTCCGGTTCACTGTAGCTCAAAACAGCTCATTGTGTAGGTCGAGCCGCTTTCTTCTCTGACGGCGGTTAGACCAGGCTCGATGTCCACTTCCAGTAGTCCAGTCTCAAAAAACACTCATTAAAAAAGTATGCTTTGTCAACATTTTGATGATAGATTCATTTTATTTAATCAAATACGTACTGTTTAAATTAAACTATCACTATACAATATAGAAGTGAGGACTCTCAATCTAATTATTAATCAATTAGTTCAATAAAAAGATATGAACAAAATAGTGATGTGTAAGTAAATATAGTCTTGTTATATATAATTATCTTTTAGTGTATTGAAAAAATAATTATCTTTTAAATGATATGATTGTAAGAATAAAATATCTATACTATCACTATAACACTTGCAGTCGAATTCTTTTTCTTGTTTATTTAATGCCAAATCTTAACACACACTCAAAGATGATATGTTTATTTTTAAATTAGTAAGGTAGACATTAACGGTATGAGGTTATAAGTGAGATTGAACATGCGATCCTCACTCATAAGAGAGCTTTCATACCATTGAACTACAAAGCCATTTTTATATATGTTACTTGTTTTTTTATAAGTAGGGGTATCCTTTTATTAGAAGCAAACATGTTCGAGGCAAAGTTAAAAAATAAATGTATATGGACCTCTCCTAGCAGGAATTCAAACCTTGTTCTGTTATGTTGTGAGGAACTAGCTCCTTCTATCAGACTCAATTCCGTTTGTGACATATATTTTACTAATATTATGTAAATCACTCAACACAGGTGGTTCCTAAGTAATGAAATTTCCTATTTGTGCGTGTAACTCATACAAGCATACTTCTCTTGGATATGGCGGTTGTTCCATGTTTGCAAGATTTATATAACATAATGATTTATATATACTTGATGATAGTCATGGTTGTTACAAGTACAATGCATAGGCATTGCTCTTGCTCCATAAATTATCACTACTACAAAAAACACAAATTGCAACGCGCTTAATTTAAAGAATACTATGACGCATTGTGAATTTCTGTAGCTTGATTATTATTTTTTTTTTTAAAATATCACTTCCTATGGCGCTTCCCTGGAGAAGCGCCGTAGGAAGTCTTTTATTTTTTTAAAAAAATAATTTTATGACTTCCTACAACACTTCCCTAGAGAAGTGCCGTAGGAAATCGCTTATGTTAAAAAAAAAAATTATGACTTCCTATGGCACTTCACTGGAGAAGCGTAGTAGGAAGTCTTTTATTTTTTTTAAAAAAATAATATTTCATAATTATTTTATTTTCCTAATGAAAACTTCCATTTATAATCCAAAATCCACAATCTACAGCAATTTACAATACAATCCACAGCAAAATGAAAAAGCATAACATGTATTTTTTGCAATATTGTGCCTTCATATATCAAGCATAAAAGAACTCTAGTATTTAAGTTGATTAAATTTGAGACATACACGTTACTTCTACAGAGGATTAAACTAAGTATTATTAAAAAACTTATAATATATAGGACGTTCAAGAAGACAGAGTTAACACTTCAAATAAATTATGAGCGCACATATATGATTATAATAGATTTTAACTAAAAAAAACTGAACCAAAGATTGAGAAAAAAACACTTACATGCTAGGGAGATTCTGAAAGAGGCTAAGACAAGGAAAAAAAATATGGGAGAAGAAGCTTTGTACTACAACAGAGTTGTGAAAAATGGAGAAGCTATAGAAAGAACGCTAAAAGATGAAAATGAAAATGAAAATAGTGGGGCAAAATTTAAATAGCAAATTGTAAAGAAGCTACAACATTTTTTATCAAAGCGTCGTAGCTTCTTAATTTCAAAAAAAAACAAACACAAAAAAACGTTAAATATATTCAAGGCACCACATAGTACCTTAAAATATCCAAGGCACCACGTGGGTGCCTTGAATATTCAAGGCGACCTTTGAATTATTGGCCTTAATCGACGCTCTATTACAGAGCGCCGGCTAAGGCCCCATATTTGCCTTACCTGGCGCTTTATTATAGAGCGTCGGCTAAGGCCTCTATTTGCCTTAATCGGTGCTTGATAATCAAGCGCTAGCCAAGGCCTCTCTAACTTTAGCCGGCCCTTGATTATCAAGCGCCGGTTAAGGTTTCCTTTGGCCGACACTTTATAATCAAGCGCCGGTTAAGGGCCAACTTTTTTTTTTTTTTTTGGAACTCAAAAACAAAGCAGGTGATTTCTTTTTTTACTTACTACAATATGAGATTCTGAATAATAATATCTTTTTGACCTACTCTCACCCTTACCCAGCACTTTATTTTTAAGCACCGGATAAAGTTTTTTCAAATAAAAAAATGCTAAAAAATTAACCCAGCTACAATGGTTTTCTGAGAAGCGTCATAGCTTGTGCTTTCTTGTTTTTTTTAAATAAATGTTTTGTATGACCCTTGTCTAGGGAAGTGCTGCACAAGCCTAACACTAAATTTTGACGCTTATATTAGGAAGCGCCGTAGCTTCTGAAATTTTTTTGAAAAAAAAAAACTATTATCTACTGTGGTTTTTTGAAGAAACGCTAAAAAATGGACTCCGTTAAATCTCTCTTTTATAGTAGTGTATTCCCACTAATTTTACCATCACAAAATTCTAACCCATTTGAAGTGCAAGGGCGTTTAATCTTCTTGCCTTCTTGTTTTTCAACTAATTCGAAGTTTCAAAATATATATATAAGCCACTAATTCATTCAATGAATATTCATCACTCAACATCTCATTTTTGGACTAGTGACGCCCTTCGCCTCCTTCCCTCTTAAACGTCACTCTTAATTCCCAATTCCCAAATCTAGAAGTACTCTTAAAAGTAAACCTTGTCGTCCATAGGAGGCTGATTTGAATTTAAAAGGAGACAGATTTAATTTATAATAGGTCTTTAGCATTTATCCCAATCAAATATATATATACAGCTACTTTCTTTTTTTCGGAGTTTTGCAGTCGTTTTCAACAATATAAGGTCATGTAATCATGGATTTTTTTTAATTCTATAAGCTTACTATGTAATGAAAACTTAAACAATAACCAAAGACTCTCTCAAAGATCCTGCCAGCACTAGATTTTATTTTATTTTTTAAGTTGACACTTTTATTTTGTTTGGGCCCAAAATGAGCCCAATGGAAACTTTTTAACTGGATCAAAGTTGTCGAGTCAACCAGCTTAAGATATCTTCTAATTCATTGTTGAAAGTTTTGGTTTTTTATTTCAACCCAAAAGAGACAGAAAGCCCCCTAATTGGCTAACGGACTAAGAAACACGAGTAGAACGAGCTAACAAAATCCAGGAGAGTGGTAAGAAAGCACCTTTATATCATATACAGCATCGCCCTACGTCCGGTTTTAAATATAAAAGGTAGTTAAGAAGTGAACTTTGATCCTAAATATAAGACTTCTTTTTTTCATTTTATCTTTTATATTTATCTTTTTTCTTCAAACTAATTTGATTAACTTATAAATTGATATATAATTTAATGTTACATATAAGTATTTGAGAGAGAGATCATATAATATGTGTTATAATTAAGTAATTTATTTAGCTTCATTAACCTCTCCAAATTAGTCAACCAGCTCTTATATTGAGGATCAGAAACCAAAAACCTTTGAAGAAGCAATACTGTTATATAAGAGATGGTTAAAGGCAATTGAGGATGAGATAAGAACATTAGAAGCAAATAAAATCTAGGAAATAGTTGACCTCCTGAAGAAAAGAAACCCATAGATTTGTAAATGGGTATTTAAGGCAAAATCAAATGCTAATGCTATTGGAATTTGCTCTAAATAAGAAACCATATGAGCATATAAAATTCTTAGAATATCAAAGTCTCAGCAAAAGACTTAAATTTTAAATACCTCTCCCCGTGCTCTACATTGTTATTTGAAACCGTATTCTCTGTAACCAGGACCTAAAATCAAGATAACCGAAAACATAGAACACAAATTAGTAGAAAACGATCAGGGTCTCTTCTAACGAGAAGATGGGGTATAGTGATAGTCTAAGAATAATCATCACCCGTCAGGAAACCCTCAGGGAGCAAGTACATATTTTTTTTCTGTTACTGTTCTAACATAGACTATGCTATTTATAGCCCTCTATCAAGGCTTGAAATAGCTTACCGATCAAGCAAGTAATCCTAAACCAAATCTCTATCCAAATTATATGTGAGACACAATCATGAGATATTTTATCCAAAACAATGATAAGATAATACCTAGGATATTTAATCTTAATCAGAATAATAATCTAGCAATAATTAGAATATCCCGATATGATCAAGTAGTAATTAGGAAATATATCTAGATATATGTATTAAATAATAAAATATATAATCATATTTAATAAAATATCTAACATTCTCTCACTTGGCCCACAATCTAATGTCAATTGGTGAGTCAAGGTTCATTTAAGCAATACTACAGGAATCATGGCCCTCTTTGTTTGAGTATTACCTTCCATGCATCACAAGTAGTACTCTTACTTAATGGGTTAAAAACTTAATGAATAAATCCCCAATGTTTATTTAGTTCCAACTTAAATGTTTGCTAATATCTCATAACTTATGTACCAAAAATTGAGATAACAAACTTCAACTTAAATTTTATCACTTAATAGTGCCTAATCTAGATTACTAAATACGATCCATCCTTGATGAGACATCTTTGATTTCTCTAAAAGCATACTCTTTATTAAAGGATTATACTTTATGTGTTTATGACGGCCCATAGACTCTATGGTCATATAACACTCTTAATTGGTTTGAATTAATTTAATAATTCTAAGACCCTCTGATGAAATTTTTTAATTGGCAATCTTGTAACTTACCTCCAAAAATGACTAAGTCAAGCAATCCATGCTGAAAATAAGCAATTAGTATATGCTTAGCAATCTTATACCCCTTCATAATGCAATTTGTTCAACAACTGTAAAGATGTATCATAATGTTAACTCTTTCATAGTTTTCTAAAAGCATACTCTTTATTAAAGGACTATACTTTATGTGTTTATGACGGCCCATAGACTCTATGGTCATATAACACTCTTAATTGGTTTGAATTAATTTAATAATTCTAAGACCCTCTGATGAAATTTTTTAATTGGCAATTTTGTAACTTACCTCCAAAAATGACTAGGTCAAGCAATCCATGCTGAAAATAAGCAATTAGTATATGCTAAGCAATCTTATACCCCTTCATAATGCAATTTGTTCAACAACTGTAAAGATGTATCATAATGTTAACTCTTTCATAGTTCTCTAAAAGCATACTCTTTATTAAAGGATTATACTTTATGTGTTTATGACGACCCATGGACTCTATGGTCATATAACACTCTTAATTGATTTGAATTAATTTAATAATTCTAAGACCCTCTGATGAAATTTTTTAATTGGCAATCTTGTAACTTACCTCCAAAAATGACTAGGTCAAGCAATCCATGCTGAAAATTTGCAATTAGTATATGCTTAGCAATCTTATACCCCTTCATAAAGCAATTTGTTCAACAACTGTAAAGATGTATTATAATGTTAACTCTTTCATAGTTAATGCATCTTACAAAACTAAACTAAGTAATCATTCTACTATATATTAATTATGAAACTTAATGTACATTTGGTAATGTACCACATGACTTGTAGCTTTTTTGTTATTATTCAAGCAAGAATATGTTTGACAATCCTCCTAAAATTCCTTGGCAATGGCATTGCCCATTTGTGTGCACATTTAAGTAAGCCTACACCTTAAAAATTGAATTAGAAGGAATAAGATAATATTAGAGACATACATTCTCATAATAAATATTACCCACAACAACTACCATTATCCATGAATATTCTAACATTCTTGGAATAGAGATAGCAAGATAAGGGAAATGACTGATTTTACATAAAAGGAAACATACCTTAGATTTAATTCATACTATGGGTTGAGAAGCAGAAAAATTCACATATATATACACTCATGGATAAAAAATTGAAGTCGTATGATTAAGCCAAAGAGGAGGAGAGAGATACGTAATTGATGGATCCTCTTCGTTATAGGAGGCTAGTTGGGAAATTGTTTTAACTATTACTAGGCGTGATATTTGTTATGCTATGTAGGTGTTGAGTCAATTTTTGCAAAGGCCAGGGAAGTCACACATGGAGGAGCCACCAGTAATGTTGTCAAATACTTGAAAACTAGTATATAGTAAAGTTCTGTTTAAGGTTATGTGGTATGCCTTAATATCATGGAAGTCAAAGCAACAGAACTGGGTGGCAAGATGTTCAATAATAGAAGCAAAGTATAGGGCTTAAGGAAGCATCGTGTCCCAGGTAATATGGATGGTTGGACTGTTAGAAAACTTGAAAATAAAGGAGGGAAAACCAATTACGATTAACTGTGGTAGTAAGGCGCGGCAATTAAAATAGCAACTAACCCTCTTTTCCAAGAAAGAAATATATAGCAACTAATCCTCTTTTTCTCCTTTCCAAGCTTAGAGAGGGTTTTTCACCTCTTCTAACAAGTGTGCTTCTCGAGATTCAAACTTGTGTTCTCCTCTTTACAGGGTGAAGCCACTGACCACCTCCAGTTGGTTGGGCACTCATATTTCTAACATTGTAGAATATGCTGCGTTGTGGGCTATCATCTGGGGTCTGAAAATTGCTATTTTAGGTGGGTTGAGTTAGAGAGTGATTGTGAGCAAATGGTGAACCGGGTTCGTAGGGAATCTCAATTGAACAACGACATGCGGCTTCAGGATATCAGAGACTTACTCAGTCATGATTGGGTAGCCTCTGTTTCTGTTTGTGCTCGGGAAGTGAATGGAGTCGCTGACTTGTTAGCCAAGGCAAGAGCTCTTAGTAGGGATCTTGTCTCTTTGTAGGATTTTATTACTTTCTTGAGTTGTTGATTTATTGTCTACCACCGCATCATATAATTTTCTATTATTTCATGAAATAATCAATCAACATTTATCCAAAATAATTCAAACTAATTTAAATTTTAAATTCAGGAACTAATTTCTAATTAATTAATTAATAACAAACAGTCTAACACTAATTACTTTATTTTTTCATCATTTTTAATTGAATATTTAGTTTATCGATATCATAAAGTTTAATAGGATTTTTCTTTGATAATTTCATATCCTTATTTTATATCCAACCATTATAATTCCAATTTTTAGAAATAAATTAATATCTATTTATTAATAAAATTTTGAATAACAAGTCAACAAAATAAAATTTAGAAGAAAAAGCAACAGGAAAAATCTCAATTAAATTCAGTTGAAATATTAAAATATTAAATATCAAATGAAAAATCTCATTATATATTTTTTTCACACATAAATATTATCTATACTGATAGTGTCTTTGCTTAATATACTCTCCCGGTTTAATTTCGATTCTCACCCAACTAACCAAAAGTCACATCAAGATTGTACCCAACAAATGATATAACAGACTCCGAGAACATACATGCATACGCACATACCAAAATGTTCCAGCAACATGAATATAATAAGTTTTAATGCGAAAAAATTGCTAAGAATATTTTTCTTATAAGTTATGTATAAGTTATACTTGCATATTTACTGTGTATAATATGATTTGAATAAATTCATCATTGATTTCATATATCTATTAAAAAAAATAATATGAATAGCAAGTCAAGCTATAAATAATGCAGTTTATTAAAATAATTAAAAATCGCAGAAGTTTGGAAAGCGTGCATCACAAGGGTTTGGCCAGCTATGCTGGGTTGGCAGCTCAACTTGCCCAATTTTCGTTTCTTTTCTTTTAAAGAAAATTAGTTTAAGATGCTAACAAAAAAAACACAGAGATCACTCGTTACCATCACCTTTCTCATATTTCCTGTAGCTAGCCCTCACAGTTCGTTTCAGCGACAAAAAAAAAAAAAAAAAAAAAAAAAATCTCTATCATAGTTTTATACCTAACGCTAACATAACCCATTAATATCAATGTGAATATTGACATCAATATAATATATAAAAATTTTAACAGTATATACTATTAACAAAAAGTAAACAATAAATGGTGACTTGAATCATATATGTTAGAGTAAGAAATTTCAGAGAAAATCAAACTAAATATGAGTCTAGTATACGTTTTATTAGTCATCGTGGCTTTCCTTTCGAATTGTATAATCAGAAACTTGAAATGATCTATCCATCACAAAAATACTTCATCTAAAAGATCTTTATATAACAAAAAGTTTTTTAATATTAAAGAATCTTTTATAACAAAAAATTGACATAAAAATAAGTGGGCTAGCTCACCACAACGTAAGGGTCTAGAAGATCTTGAATGTAATGGAGCCTTCAAAACAAACAATTTTCAAGGTGATGCATGCACTGAGATGTTATAACTTACAGGTTGCCCCTTAAATGTGGATTGGGAGATGTGCCGGCTAGGACACTAGCCCCTTAAGGGTGGATTGTGAAGTCTCAGATAAGGGAATGAATGGCGCCTTCTAAGACGAGGCGCTGGGATGTCACACAAACCACGGCCGAGACTCGAGACTGTCAACATGGTTGGAAGCCTCTAATTCTTGTTGTAAGGTGTTAATACGAAAAAAATGTTAAGAATTAAAAAAACACAGGGATTACTCATTACCATTACTTTTCTCATATTTCCTATAACTAACGCTCACATTTCGCTTCCACGGTTAAAAAAAAAAAAATCCTAAACTGGGTTAAAACTTCATAACTTTATACCTGACGCTAACATCTCACCCATTAACATCAATGTGAATATTGACATCAATATAATATGAAAAGATTATAACAAAATATACTATTACCAAAAAGTACAGCTACATAATATGGTGATTTGAATCATGCAGTTAAAGTAAGAAAATTAAGAGAGAAAATCAAATTAAATATGAGTCTCGGGTATACGTTTGTATTAGTCATCGTGGCTTCTTTTCGAAATGTATAGTCAGAAACTACAAATGATCTATCTATCCAATAAAAGTTGCTTCACCTAAAAAATCTTTGTACAACAAATTATTTTAATATTAAAGAATCTTTTATAACAAAAAATTGACATAAAAATAAGTGAGCTAGCTAACTACAGCCTATAGGGGTCTAGATATTTCTCCTCTTATTGTTGCATTTTAAAATCATAAGAGGTAATAAAATGGACGATTTTTTAAGAGTGAGATGTTAAGGGTGGCCCCTCGGTAGATTGGGAGATGTGCTAGCGATGTGCCAGCGAGGACGCTAGTCACTAGGGGTGGATTGTGAAGTCCAAATTGAAGAGTGAGGAAGTGTAGGATGATTTGTAAGAGTTTAGATACCTCTCAACTCAATACGTTTCATGCGTATGGAACAAAAAAGGGACAATTTTAAAAATGACACACTAAGATGTTACAAAACCCATGACCCGAGACCACCAAAAGGGTTAGATGGCTCTAAATCTTGTGATAAGATATTAATTATAGAAAAATGTTACTACCGATGTATAAAGTAAGTGAATGAAACAATTCTTTTTTTTTTTCCTAAGTTGATGATACGAACAATTATTCCAAACAGAGGACAAAATTTTCCGGGTAGAAATGCAACAGTTTGTGTTAAAATGAGAATAATTCTTATGTTCCGGGAGACAATACACAAAGAATAAAGAATAAATGATCCTATCCAAGGTTAAAATAATTAAATTTTATCAAAAAAAAAATTTAGAGGCAAGTTGTCTGAGCTGCGAAACAATTCTTCCCAGTTTCCTTGCCACCTCCTTTTCAAAAAGTTGGCCATTATCCCTTTTCTTAGAGTATTTATGTATCTAAAGTGACCTAAAACACGAAGCTTGTTAAACAAAATTCATTACTAAACCCATACTTTCCTCCAGAGTCCAATGAAATGCCCCAAGATTTATGAGACTTATTCTAGAAGAAGGGAATAAAGAACAAAGTTGTGATGTAATTTGTACCTGAATAGTTTAACAAAGTTGGCCGTTATCTCTTTTCTCAGGGTATTTATGTCTCTAAAAGAGACCTAAAAATGCCCTCTAAAACATACATGAAAAGTATATGCTGCAGTTAAATACATTGGGGCCAAAATAATAAAAATATTTCTTATATGTACATGGGGAGAGTATATACAAAAAGAATAAAGAATAGATGAATGGTTCGATACAAAGTTAAAATAATAAAATTGAATCAACGAACTAGTCTTCAAAAAATAAAGCTTGCTAATTCATCCATCAATTCCTTCCGAGGCACAAGTTGTTTGAGTTGCGAATCTCTTCTTCCCAATTTCCTTGCTACCATCTTTTCAATAAAAAGTTTTCTCATAGTCTCTGTCTTCAAGTGTTGTTTCAACTTTCAATTGTGTCTTGTAAGAATTCACCGTACATTTCAAACACCACCACCTCAACTATGCTAAAAAAATCCGCCAATGATCCAGCCATGACCGCCGCCATTCCTGCCCAAGACGAACCACCTCTCTCTAATGTAGAGCTTATAATTTCAATCCCTCCGAGCCAAGGATCTAATATGTCTTTGGTTTTGGTGATCTTAAGAGCCAAGTTTCCTCCCCTCATTTCCGTTTCTAGCTCGGAACTCCATCCATTATTTGTGTTAGTCGCATTTTCTTTGGGTGTCTGAAACTTGCTCATGATGAATACCATCATCACTTTGATGAAAACCAACAAAAGAATGAACGTTAATTCGGGTGTTTTGTAGTGAGTAATGGCAGTTTTGAGATGACCCATCATCGTATTGATGGAGTTCATAAGAAGGCATTTCCATTTATTTCGCTGCTGGCCAATATTTTTGTTTTTGTGCATTTCAACTCTGTCAGCTACAATCTTCAAGATTGCATGTAGTTGAATGATGGCCTTGAGCTTGTTTGGATCGTAAGAATCCTGAAATGTTGTTTGGGAGGTGGTGATTACACCTTTTTCCAACGGAACTGGGGTTTGTATGGAGCCATTGAATTGGTGAACCAATTTGGTAGATGATATGGGTTTCTTTGGGAGTGAGATTTGAACTCGTTCAAGCTTTGGCTCATTGATGGCACCATTGTAGGATTGATGTCCATTTTGGGAAGAAGAAGAAGAAGAAAAAGATGTTGGCGCAATTTTGATTTGTAAAGACGACATGGGAATAATTTGGAAGATAGGCTTTCTCTTTGGTGTTACAGCGTCGGTTGGAGGTTTAGATTTTGAATGAAATAAGGACGAGTGGTGATATATATAGAGAAAGGAAGTGAGGAATAGAAAAGTCGGCCAAGAAAATATTGAATCTATACATATATTTATCTTTTTTATACTAATTTATCTTTTTGATATAATTAATTTATTTATTTCAAATTTTTAATATATCTAAATTTGTTAAGTCTCTCTAATATTGATAAGTTTATATTTTGTAATTTAAATGGGTGTTGATTCGTACATATATTAGATTAAATCTATAGATAATTTACATCTATTTGATTTATTTTATATATTTTCCACCAAATCTAATGATGAGGATAAAATGTAATATTTTTACAAAATCCACTCATATCGCTTCTATTTTGTAGACATTTTTTATCTTTTTATTTTACTATATAAAAGTATCGTGTGAGCAGCCGTACTTCGCCCATGCATGACTTTTCACCCCGGCTATTTTTTTAAAATCTTCCATTTATCTCTTTTCTCGGTTATCTTAGCTACTTCTTATGTATTATTTAAATTTAAAATTTATATTTTTTAAAAAATATTTATATCTTGTAAAGCCACAATGAATTATTTCTATTTAAATTTATTAATTAAATTTTTTTAATTTATTTTATATTTTAGATTTAGTAGTAATATTTTCAATTTTGTAAATTAGCCATATTTATTGGTGCAAAAATTCAAGCATAGAGTGCGTCAAGCTATATATATATATATATATATATGCAATATAGTCTCACGTTAAACAATTCTTAGACATTATGAGACCACACCTGTAATTTTTTTTTAAGAAAAAAGCTCTTAATATTGTTAAATAAGAAACATGTGATAGCGGGCCAACCCCATGCTTGCTGTCGAACCCTTGGGAATTTTTATTTTTTAATAAATTTCATTATTTATAGCTAAATTTTGCATATTATTTTTAAAAAAATACATCATTAATTTTATACATGAATTTAAAAATAAAATGAATAGCAAGCTCATATATAAATAATGAAATTTATTAAAAAGATAAAAAATTGCACCAGCTAGTATGAAAGTTCCTAGCGGTAACACTGGAAGATTAAGGGTCTGTTTGGTTTAAAGGAAGGGGATAGAAGAGGAGGGGCTCAGTTTTCATTCCCTCCAAAATTTCCTAATTTGGAGGGAATAAAAATAAGAGGATAGAAGGGATTTGGAGCCCTTCTTTGGAGCCCATCCCCTTCAATTTTTCATACCAAATAAGGAGAGTGGCTCATTTTTCATCCTCTCCCATCCCCTTCCCTCCAACCAAACAAGTCCTGAGTGAGAATCAATGGAAAGTGAACACGTATCAACCGAAGGTACTTAAAAAGTCAACATATTTAATGTTTTTTCTTTCCTCCACTCCCTCTAGAGCCGGTAATATGGGCCCAACCCGCGGGCTCAACCGAAGGTACTTAAAAAGTCAACATTTTTAATTTTTTTTCTTTCCTCCACTCCCTCTAGAGCTGGTAATATGGGCCCAACCCGTGGGCCCGCGGGTTTTGACGGGTTAGGGTTGGGAAAATCCCAACCCGCAAAAATGCGGGCCACACAAGCCTGCACTGCATAGCCCACGGGTTAGCGGGTTGGCCCGCAAAATTTTTTATTTTTTATTTTACATATAATAATTTTACAAAACTTATAAGTTTTCCACTCTTATCTTGGTACCTCCCAATCAAAACAGAAAAAATCTTAGTCTCTTCCCTTGTTCTTTAAACAAAATTAATATATCTTGGTTGCTTGAGGAAGAATTTATGTTTTGTTTATAAACTTTGACAAATTTGATGACTTTATCTCTTGAATTGTAGATTATGTTTTTAAATTTTTATAAGAGAAATGATTGATGCTAGGAAGGTAAATATAATGACTCATATATATGTGTCTCATATTTTCAATCATCTTTAAAAATTAGGAATTTTTTTTTTCAAAAAAAAAAATAAAGCGGGCCCACGGGCTGGCCCGCAACCGCACACTACGCGTTAGGGTTGGCATTTTGCCACCCACAGAAGTGCGGGCTGCACAGGCCAGCACTGCGGGGGCCGCAGGTTGGTGCGGGCCAGCCCACAACCCGCAGGCAGACCCGTATTTTCAGCTCTAGCTCCCTCTACTCTCATGTCTCGTTCGAACCAGTGTCAAACCATGCAACATGGTCTCACATAGTGAAAACAATTCCTAACCTTTTTAAGATGCATGGTTAAAAAAATCCTGAATATTCTTAAAATAAAAAATATTTACTCTATATGATATGTTTTGAATAAATTCATCGTTAATTTTAAATATCAATAAAAATAAATAAATAGCAAGTTAAGGTATAAATAATATAATTTATTAAAAAAATTAAAATTACCTAGGGTCTAGGGCAAGCATCATAACGGTTACAGTTCCTGCAACTAACGCTTACAGTTGGTTTCCACGGAATAAAAAAATATCAAACTGAGTTAAAACTTCATAGCTTAACATCTCGCCATTTAATATCAGTGTGAATATTGACATCAATATAATATATAAAAATTATAACAAAATATACTAATAGTATTGACAAAATGTAAACAATAATGGTGACTGCTGGAATCATGTAAGAAATTTCAGAGAGAGAATCAAATTAAATGAGTCTTATATACGTTTTTAACTTTTTATTAGTCATCGTGGCTTTATTTTCGAATGGTATAATCAGAAACTTCAAATGATATATCTAACCAAAAGAAAAGACACCTCATCTAAACCATCTTTAGACAACAACATTTTTTTTTAATTTTAAAGAATCTTTTATAACAAAAAAATTCAAATAAAAATTAGTGGGCTGTGGGCTGGCTCACCACAATGGTAAATGTTTGGATCCTTCAATCACGATGCATTTTAAAGCCTTAAAGGGTAATGAGCCTCAAAGCGGACAAATTCAAGAGCAAGGTGCAAAAATGTTATAGGTGGCTCCTTGGGGTGAATTGGGAGATGTGCCTGCGACTACATTGAGTCTTAAAGTAGGCAATTTCAAAAGTGAGGTGCTGGGATATTATAGGTAGCTCCTAAGGATGAATTGGGAGATGTGCCAACAAGGACTTTGAGCTACTAAGAGTAGATTGTGAAGCCACAAATCACTAATATTCTCTCCGGTCCTATTTATAAGCAACTTTTTCTCTCATAGGGTTAGTTCCTTTTATAAGAAACTTTCACTTTTTGTCTGAAAATATAAGCTTCTTTTTCTTATTTTACCCTTATTAAATACTCATTCTCTCTCATATCTTATTATCTCTCATGCTTTTTATCTATTCTCTCTCATATACTCTTTTAAGAAATGGGGGCATATATTGAAAAAATATGGTATTTTTGACACACTTATTGCTTTTAACTACCAGTTCGTTTTGCGTAATCAAGGAGAAAGTTGCTTATAAATAGGACCGGAGGGAGTAATGACAATAAAAGATGCCTTATAAGAATTTGGATACTCCATTTTAACACATTTTAACGTATTTTAAAACTAGTGTGTAATTGGCGGGTTAGGCGGTACTAATTTTGTTAATAAGATATTAATTATAACAAAAAGTTAATATTATTATATAAAGTAAGTGAATCAAGTAATTCTTTGGAAAAATTTTCTATGTACAAATGCAACAATATTTTGTGTACAAATGAGATATTTCTCAATACAACAAAGAATAAAGAATAAATGAATGCTCCTATCCAAAGTTAAAATAATTTCCTTGCAGGCCGTTCTCTCCTTTCTCACTGTCTTTATTCTTCAAATGTTGCTTCAATTGTGTCATGTAAGAATCCACCACTGTTTCTGTACATATCAAACACCACCAACTGCAACGCCTTAATAAAATCTTTCAATGACCCAGCCATGACCTCGACAATGCCTGCCCAACACAAACCGCGTCTCTCTAATGCTGAGGCTATATCTGCAATCCCAGTGAGCCAAGGACCTAATATGGCTATAGTTTTGGTGATCTTGAGAGCGAAGTTTCCAAGCCTCTCATACTTCTCCATGCCTTTTCTCTTCTGCATCATCCTCATTTCCTTGTCTAGCTCGGGACTCCATCCATTCTCTGTGTTCTTCTGGAATCTCCATCCATGATCAAGCTTCTTGGACAATGTAGTCGCATTTCGTTTGGATGACCGAATCTTGTTCATGATTAGTAGCATCCCTCTGACGGAAGCCAACAAAAGAATGGACGTTAATTTGGGTGCTTTGTGGTACATAACGGCAGTTTTCAGATGAACCATCATCGTTTTGATGCAGTTCAAAAGAAGGCAGTTCCAATTCTTTAGCTGCTTGCCAATATTGTTGTGCATTTGAACTCTGTCAGCTACAGTTTTCAAGATTGCACATAGTCGAATGATGTCCTTGAGCTTGTTTGCATCGTAAGAATCGTGAAACGTTGTTTGTGAGGTGGTGCTTACAACTTTTTCTGAGGGAACTGGTGTTTGTATGGAGCCATTGTATTGGTGAACCAGTTTAGTAGATGGTAGGGGTTTTTTAGGAAGTGAGATTCGAACTCGTTCAAGCTTTGGCACATTAATGGCAGCATTGTAGGATTGAGGTCTCTTTTGGGATGAAGAAGAAAATGATGTTGGTGGAATTTTTATTTGTAAAGACGACATGGGAATAATTTGGGAGATAGGCTTTCTCTTTGGTGTTACAGCGTCGGAGGTTGAGAAATGAAATATGTGATAGACGAGAGGTGATATATATAGAAAAAGGAAGTGAAGAAGAGAAAAGTCGGACAAGAAAATATTGAATGTTTACATATATTTATCTTTTTTATACTAATTTATATAACTTGTAAACTTATATATAATTTTCAGGTCAAGAAAAAAACTAATATATAATTTAATGTTACATCAAGATATTTTGGTGAGATCATATCATATTTGATATAATTAATTTATTTATTTCAAGTTTTAATCTATCCAAATTTATTAAGTATCTCTAATATTAATTGATAAGTGTATATTTTATAATTTAATTGAGAGTTGATTCTGAGATATATTAGATAAAATCTGTAAATAATTTATATCTATTTGATTTATTATATATATTTTCCCCCAAACCTAATCATGAGGATAAAATGTAATCTTTTTACAAAATCCATTCATATCCCTTCCACAACTGCCTTGTAAGAGTTTTCACTCGGCTAATTTTTTTTCCTTTTCAATTTATCTCTTTTCTCTGTTATCTTAACTCCTTATGTATTATTTAATTTTACATTTATTAATTAAATTAAATTTATTTTATATTTTAAATTTAGTATTAGCATTTTCGATTTTTGTAATTGTAAATTAGCCATATTTGTTGGTGCAAAAATGCAAACTGGGAGTGCGTCAAGCTATATGTGCAATATTGTCTCACGTGAAAACAGTCCCCGGACTTTATAAGAACACACCTACGATTCAAAAAAAAAAAAAAAACTCTGAATATTGTTAAAATAAGAACCATGTGATAGGGGACAAACCACTTGTGATGCTTGCTCTCGAACCCTGGGATTTTTAATTTTTTAAAATAAATTTTATTGTTTATAGATTGACTTTGTCTACTGTTTTTAAAAAAAATACATCATTAATTTTATACATAAAATTAAAAATAAAATGAACAGAAAGCCCATATATAAACTGGCCCAAAAACAAAAAGCAAGCCCATATATAAATAATGAAATTTATTAAAAAGATAAAAAATGGCACGGGTCTGAAAGTGGGTTACACCGGTAGATTATGAGGCCATAAAGCGAACACATATCCGGCTAAGGTTCTTAAAAAGTTAATATTTTTAATTTTTTAAATTATAGCCTAGTTTTGTTGGGGAAACCATACGTACAAGGATTGAGTGTGTCAAACCATGAAACATTGTCTCACATAGTGAAAACAATTCCTAACCCTTTTAAGCACATGTTTAAAAAAAACCCTGAATATTGTTAAAAAAAAATATTTATCCTATATGATATGTTTTGAATAAATTCATCATTAATTTTATGAAAAATTAATCTTTTGGTCTCTCAAGTTTTAATCCATTTATATCTCAATCTCTCAGAGTGCAACTCAATTCCTGAACTTTTGACTCGTTGTAACTCAGTCCCTTATCTTTCCACCACCTTTGGCTTCCCACCACTGGCTGCGTCTCCCTCCTCTGCTTCTTCACCATCACCCATAGGCATTAAATTAGGAAGGGTGAGTGCAACTCGGGTCCTTGAAGGCAGAACATCGACGAGTTTCTGTGAGTTAGGCCATTGTTTTCAAGACGGCCATGGCGTGATTTTAAGGATTTGTTTTTTAATGTCGTCACGGTCTTCTTGAATTGAACGTGTTTCTTACTGAAATGGATAAATGGAAGTATCTCCTGGAGAAGGAGAAGGAGGAGTCATGGGGAGACTTGGCCATTTTCGTCTTTTGGAGGCATTAAGCAATTTTTAATGATACTAATAATATTTTTTTGGCATGTAATTAAGCTCACTCAGTGATGACTCTGACAAGATTATAAATGATTGAAAGATTAGCGACTGAGTTAAGAGTAACTCAAAAGTATAGCCATATATAAGGGTTGAGTTACACCGAATCATACTTATTAATGGATTAAATTATAAGTAATTCAAAATTACAAGGACTAGAATATTAATTTTTCCTTAATTTTATATGTCAATAAAAAAATAAATGAATTGCAAGTCAAGCTATAAATAATGCGTATTATTAAAAAAAAAAAGGTAAAAAAATCGCATGAGAGCAAGCATCACAAGGGGTTGACCCATGAATGCCCAATTTTCTAATTTTTCTTCTCTTTTTTTAAAAAAAAAAACGGTTTAAGATGCTTAAGAATACACAGGGATTACTCACTGCCATCACTTTTCTCATATTTCTGGTAACTAGAGCTCGCAGTTCGTTTCCACGGTCCCAAAAAAAAAGAAAAAAAGGAAAACCTCAAATTGGGTTAAAACTTCATAACTTTATACGTTACGCCAACGCCTCAGCCATTAATATCAATGTGAATATTAAAATCAATATAATATATTAAAGGTATAAAAAAATATACTATTAAAAAAAAGAAAACAATATGGTGACTTGAATCATGTAGTCAGGGTAAGAAATTTGAGAGAGAAAATCAAATTAAATTTGAGTCTGGTATACGTTTTTATTAGTCAGCGTGGCTTTCTTTTCGAATTGTATAATCAGAAACTTGAAATGATCTATCTATAGAGAGACTTCATCTAAAAAATCTCCATACAACAATTTTCTTTTAATATTAAAGAATATTTTATAACAAAAAATTGACATAAAAATAAGTGGGCTAGCTCACCACAACCATAATGGTCTAGAAAATTTTAAAGGTAACAGGGCTCTCAAAGCGAACAATTTTAAAAGTGAGGCGTTGAAATGTTATACAAGTGGCCCCTTAGGGTTGGATTAGGAGATGTGCCGACAAGGACACTAGCCCCTTAGGGTGGATTGTGAAGTTTTATATTGAGAAACGAATAACGCCTTATAACAGTTTGGATATTTTTCTCTTCTTAATGTGTTTTACAATCATAAGAAATAATGAGGCCTTAAGGCGGCGGATAATTTCAAAACAAAGCATTGGGATGGTACACAAATTGAGGCTGAGACCCAATACTGCGACGGCTCTAATTCTTGTAGTAAGATATTAATATAGAAAACGTTAAGAATAATAAAAAAAAACACAGGAATTACTCATTACCATCACTTTCCTATTTTCTCATATTTCCTGTAACTAGCGCTCCCAGTCCGTTTCCTCTAATTTGGGGGGGGGGGTCTCAAACTGGGTTAAAACCTCATAACTTTATACCGGACGCTAACATCTCACCCATTAATATCAATATGAATATTGACATCAATATAATATATAAAAATTATTACAAAATATACTATATTTTATGTAACAAAAATTATAACTATACTATTAACAAAAAGTAAACAACATGGTGACTTGAATCATGTAGTTAGAGTGAGAAGACTTTAGAGAGAAAACCAAATTGAGTGAGTCTGGTATACGTTTTTAACTTTTTATGAGTCATCATGACCTTCTTGTCGGACTGTATAATAGAAACTTCAAACAATCTATCTATCCAAAACCAAAGATACTTCAGCTAAAATAACATTATACAACAAATTTTTTTAATACAGTAGTAAAAAAATTTTTATAACAAAAAAAATCACATAAAAATAAGAATTTGGATACCTCCCATTACATTTTAACATGTTTTAAACTCCGCATATTGGTGGGTTGGGCGGCTCTAATTCTCTTAATAAGATATTAATTGTAACAAAGTGCTAATATCATTATATAAAGTAAGTGAATAAAACAGGTCGACAACTTAACAAGCGACCGACCGTTGGACATAGAACTCTCTCCCCACTGGAGAGCTCTCAACTCTTCTCCGCGTGAATGCATGAGAAGTGATAGATTGTATCCTTAGTGATACTTCCGCTGTAATGGTGGATCAAAGTGTGTGTTCAGAAGATCGACAGTCAGTGAAGATTGATCGGAGTGAGAGTTTGAATGTTAGGAGAACGATGATGGTGGATAGGCGTAAGGAGAAGGAGGCTGTAGACAAAAGGCAGAAGCAAGAAGTAGATTCGGAAGATCTGGTGTGGAATTCGGCGTCAAATCAGAATGTGGAGCAATATGTTCTTGTTGGTAGATTGATTGCGGAGAGAAATTTCAATCGCGCTACAATAATTGACATGATTAGGAAAGCCTGGAATCTGCACAAAGGATTGGATGTCATCGAAATGGACAAGAATATGTACTTGTTCAAGTTTGATCGGGAGGAAGAACGATTGCGAATCTTGAGAGGTAGACCTTGGTCTATACTAGGTCAATTACTCTGCATCCAAGAACGAGGAAAGTATATGACGCCAAAACAAGTTGATTATGATTGGAATCCATTTTGGATTCAATTACATGATATTCCATTAGAGGCGATGAATGTGGAGAATGCCATTACTCTCGGAGGAAGAGCAGGTAAAGTGGTTATGATTGAAAACACTATAGTTAATGGCATATTATTAAGAGGATTTATGCGAATTCGAGTATTGGTTGATGTTAGAGAACTATTATTGATTTGTCTATGGATCACAAAACTTGATAACACAAAAACATGGATTTCGATTCGATATGAGAAGTTATCAAACTTCTGTTATCGATGTGGCTGATTAAATCATGAACCGCGAGCCTGTATGGAGGAAAATGTGCAGGAAGAAGAGAAATATGGTCGCTGGCTTGCTGCTCCAGTAGTAAAGACTTGGGAAGAGGCCTTAGTGGAGGTTCAAAAAGGTTGGGCAGAATATGTGGTGTCTGAATGTCAATCAATGGATAAAGTGCCTTCATGTCCTGATGTTGATTTGGATTCAAGGACAACTAAGGATATGGAAATTAAGAAGAATGGTTCAAATAAAGCACTCGCTGGTAAGGGAATAGTGATTGATGAGAATCAAGCTGCTAGACAATGAGAAGGGATGTTTGCATGTGTTAAGGTAGATGGGAGGAAAGGTTATGAAGGGAAGAGGAAGGAAGCAGTGGAGGTTCAAGAGCAAGGGGGAAAGGTTGACAAGATAAAGTTTGGGCCACAATTACATAAACCTATGGAAGGATTTGTTGAAATAGGTGGATCATCAGGCTCAAAAGTTGAAGAAGTTGATTCTCAAAATGATATAGAAAGGGAGAATTTGGCAATAGTTCCTTATGTACCTCCTCAACAGCAGGTGGAAGTGATGGATGGTTTGAAGAAAATTTCATTGAAGAGAAATGCAGTGGAAATTATAGAAGAGAAAGATGCTAAGAAGAGAAGGCTAAACAAGTAGAGTGATGAGCCTAAGCCTCCTATATCTTTGTATGCTGATTCTTTGAGGAAAGGAAGGATGAAAGCTCGGAGGAAGTATGTAAGGAAGGTACAGGGGAAGAAGAAGAGTGAGCAAGATGTTAATTGTATAATTGATGTCCCTATGAAGTTGATGGAAGTTGAAATGGAAGAGAATTATCAATTTCAGGTAGTAAACGAGGTGAGAGGAAGCTGGAAGGGTAAGTGGCTGGCCTAAAACAGCCACAAAGTCGCCATGAAGTGCTTATCTTGGAACTGTCAAGGATTAGGGGCTTCTTTGACAGTTAAATATTTGAAGGAAATGTGTAACAAATATAAGCCCTTAGTAATATTCTTGATGGAAACAAGGATGAAAGAAGAAAAAATAAAAAAAATAAAGAGGAGATGTGAAATGCAGAAGGAGTTTTATGTTAATCCAAGAGGTTATTCTGGAGGATTAGCATTATGGTGGAGAGAGGAAGTAGATTTGGAGATTCTGTATAGTTCTCAGAATTTAATCCATGCTAGGCTATTTTCTACAACATTCAATGTGCCTAGTTTTGCTACATTTGTGTATGGACATCCAGTTGAGAGGGAGAGAGGAATGGTATGGAATAGATTGAAGTCTCTTGCACGTGGAGTGGATGCTTCGTGGCTATGTTTAGGGGATTTCAATGAGCTTGCATCAATTTGGGAGAAGGAAGGAGGCAGACCGAGGGCATTGAGGTCAGTTTTAAAATTGCAAAGCATTTTATCTGATTGCAACCTTATTGATCTAGAATTTAAAGGATCAAAATTCACCTAGAATAATAGAAGAATAGGTGAAGCACATGTTAAGGAAAGGTTGGATAGAGCCTTGGGTAACTCTGAATTTAAGGAAGAATTGCAAAGGCTGTAGTGTTTAATTTAGAAACTGTTTGATCAGATCATCGTATGATTTTGGTTGATTGTTGCTACTGTGATGATAAGGTTCCAAGGAAATTTCGATTTGAGGCAAGCTGGGTTAAACATTGTGGGTATGATCTTGTGATTCAGGAAGGTTGGAATAAGGAGGGTTCTTTTCTGGATATCAGTATTGATGAGTTCCTATGTAGACTAGATTCATGTAAGAAGAAATTGATTAAATGGAGTAGAAAGGAGTTTCCAAATAACAAGAAACTAATTGAACAATGTCTCAAGGAAAAAGAAGAGTATAGTGAGGGAATACTTACTATGGAAAAATTTCAGAAGCTCCAGATTGTTATGGCCAAGTTAGAAGATGTTTGGAGCAAGGAAGAAATGTATTGGTGGCAGAGGTTGAGGGCTAATTGGCTGAAATATGGAGATGAAAACACGAAATTCTTCCACAGCATGGTAATCCAAAGATGACTACGAAACAAGGTGTTGAGATTAAGAGATGAGGAAGGTATATGGTTAGAGAAAACATATGAAATTGATGAAGTTTTCTCAAAATATTATACAAAACTATTCACCACAGTAGGAAAGAGAGATATGGAGGATGTCTTGTTTTATGTTAAGAAAAGTATAAAGGATAAAGATAATGAATTACTCATGAAGCTAGTGGATGATCCTGAAATAGAAAGGGTTGTGTTTCAGTTAAATGCCACTAAAGCTCCAGGGCCTGATGGCTTTTCTGGTTTGTTTTATCAAGCTTCTTGGAGTAGGATTAAAGAGGAGGTTTGCTGCATGGTAAAAGACTTCTTTAACAAAGGAATGGGATTGGAAGAATTAAATTTGACAGACATTGTTCTAATTCCGAAAGGAGATAAAGCTGAAGAAGTGAAGCAATTTCGTCCCATTGGCTTATGTAATGTAAGCTACAAAATAATATCAAAGATAATGACAAGTAGAATGAGAAATTTGATGAATAGGTGTATTTCTCAGCAGCTGTGTGGATTCATTCAAGGAAGGATGGGCCAAGATAATATTATAGTAGCTCATGAAGCTTTTCAATACCTGAAAAATAGGAAGATAGGGAAAAGGGTTGATTTGGCCCTTAAAGCTGGTATGAGTAAGGCTTATGATCGCCTTGAATGGGATTTTTTGGAGGAAGTATTGTTAAGAATGGGATTTTGTGAAAACTGGGTGAGGAAGATTATGCAGTGTGTTACTTCCATTAAGCTGAATCTGCAAGTTTTGGGAAAAGATGTGGCTCAAATTAAACAAGGTAGAGGAGTAAGACAAGGGGATCTATTATCTCCTTACTTATTCATTATTGTTGCTGATGTGTTGTCACAAATACTCTAATACCATGTAGATAGAGGGGAGTTGAAAGGGATTCGCTTATCTATGGGAGGTCCAATTTTAACACATTGTTTTTTTGCTGATGATATACTTTTTTTTGTGAAAGGAGATAACGAATGAACTGAATAGTTCTACCTTTGAAAAACACCCTAGCTTTCTCCCGATTGCTTCTTCACTGCGGAGTAAAGGCCCCAGCTTTCTCATCATTGCTTCTTCAACATCGTTGTCGCCATCTCTTCAAGAGGTATGAAATGAACAAAGTTGTGTTTGCTTCTCATCACTATAGAGCATTAATGACGGGGACAGAGAGGGTGGAGGAAGACAAAATCAGATCCGAATGGAAAGAGGGATTTCAAATTTTGAAATTTGCAGAGAGAGACTAAGGAAAAAGAGAAAGAGAAGGTTAAGCCCTCGTCCTTCAGGGAACTGAAAAGGAAAGAGCATAGGGAGGGGAGAGGAAAAGCTTCTTTCTTTTCTTTTTCTTTTTTTTTTTTTGAATTGGGTGGTACGATTATTTTCAATCACAAAGCCACACACTCACAAAGCCCAATGTAGGAGAAGGGCTATCTTCAGCTTAGACGAAGCTCGAGGCTTATAAGCCATTTTTAGATACGGCTTGGAGGAAGAGTATTTAGTTATATATTGATATTGATTTTAACAATAATAATGGAAAAATAATTTTTATATATTTATATGGCTATTAATACCATAAATTTTATTTTTATAAATATTTTATTTTAAAAAATAATAAATTTTAATTTTTTTTGACATAATTAGCTGTGGAATTTTTCTGCGTGACAAATTCTGTAGCAAAAAAATTTGCTACGGAATTAGCCACGAAAAATCTTCCCTTGACTAAGTTTGCCACATAAAAAATTCCTTTAGAAAACAGATTTTTGATAGAATTTGTCACTGAAAAATTTTCCATGACAAGTTCTGTCGAAAATCAAGTGTTTTCGATAGTGATAGTTAATCTAACTGTTGATTCTTTTATGGAAAAATCATTATGAAGTCTTAAAGGAGGAATATAATCATTATAAAGCTTTACAAGAAGCGAGTAATATAACCCCCTGCCTAAATTAGTGTAATTATAATTCGATATTACTTAATTAAATTGGTTTAGAGACCGTCGAATAGTTCAAAACTCATTTAAAACTCCCTTTCATAGTAGGGACTTTACAAGATTTTCAAAACTTCTTTCCTATTCCGGTCTCAAGTTGAATTATAGAATATAATCACCTGTGCAGTTAATTTACATTTATTTATATCAGAATATCTAATAGCAATCCCGGCAACCCCTGGGTTCCATTCATTCACTAGAAGGTTTACAATTCCCATATAGGGGATTACACAACTGTATTCCACTAATATTTACAACCCAAAAATAATTTACAGAACCCTGTCCAAGATGAATAACCAACATATCTAAAACAAACGTCCCTACAGGATTCTATCCGCTCCTAGTAGTCCGCTTCTCCTTGGAGCCACTTGCCCTGTCTGAAATGTTAGTCAAAGGAAAGAATGAGATTCAAGAGAATCTCAGTAGTAACAATCTATTCATACCACACATAAGCACACATCATGTAAGCAATCATCATACATCGGCAGCACGAATCACACTCCACCCTCATCCCCTTTTACCGCCGGGAAGGCACACCGTCCTAACCCGAACCATTGTTAGCGACTCAGGGACTGTTGGTGTGGCAGTGCATACACATAGCCTTATAGCTCATACAGCTATCCGGCTTTCACAATCGGCCCGTCGGCCTTCACAAATAGCCCTTCGGCTTTTCACATAATCACACATATCACGCCCCAACCTCATCCCCTTTTACTGCCGGGAAGGCACACCGTCCTAACCTGAACCATTGTTAGCGACTCAGGGACTCTCGGTATGGCGGTGCTTACACAAATTCATAAATGTTGCAGCATACGATTCATCACAAATCAATGATATAACACACATATAATGCATCATATATGGTATAAAAGAAAAAGTCACTACCTTGTCCTTTCCTGACGTCCTTCGGCGTAGTTGGCTCACGAGGGCGGCAAATATCAAAGCCTATAAACAAAATCAAGAATGGTGGATTAATTTCCTACCCCCAATTCCTACTTTCAAACACTTAGAATAGGTTCCATATGAGTCCCCTAAATGGTTATAACAAGCTCAAAGAGAACCTAAAAGAATTGGGAAGTACTAGGTTGGAAATTGCTTTGCAAACTCACAAAGTGCTGAAAATTGGGTTCTGGCTGCAGCCAAGAATTCTCTAGCTGCAGCAAAAAATGGCTAAAAACGTCACAGAAACATTTTGGCTGCCGCCAAGAATTTTCTGGTTGCGGCCAGGTCACACACAGAAAGTTTTGCGCTGCAGCCAGGGAAACTTCAAAAATTCATAACTCGCTCTAGAAAACTTGAAATAAGGTGATTCCAAAGCCCATTGAAATATATTCCAAGTCCCCTTTATGGGAAAAATATGTAAAATTATCAAGAATCACCACAAAAGTCCAGATTTACCAAAACCCTAACATTGTGCCAAAACAGGGTCCAGTTTTGATGCCAAACTTTGGACAGTTCAAACTCCCAGCTCACAAAGCGAAATGACACAAAATTTATGTCCATTTTGAAGCTTGAGATGTGAACTTTAAGACTGGAAAGTTTCATAATTTTTCAACATCATTTGCCTAATCAAAACGTCCACACCATCTGACTGTCCAGAACAGACTTACATTGGACAGATTTTCCATATTTTCACATTTGATCCCAAATGATTCCCATTTCAACCCAAACACCATTCTCACACAATTTTGCTCAAGAAAACCATTGGAATCATCAAAACAACCCAATTCAACCTCCACTGACAAGTTACACAATGGCCACCACATGTTTTGCCAAGAACTCAACCAAGACACCACATGGCAATCCATCCCAAACCAAAACCTCAAACCAACTCCACATGCACAAAGTCACCAAATGACATTAATTCCCACACCAAACATTAACTAATTCACACATTTCGAAATTCACCAAAAACCAAGGCAAAATCACAAAATCTCAAGACTAAACCCATAACCACAATGAATATACCAAAAGGTTCAAAATACTCACCTTAACTTCTTCCCAAGCTAGTTCCTTGTTTCCCTCACTTCCAAATTTCCACAAGTTCTCAAACACCACAAATCAAAAATCTGAAACCATAGGAATAAAGCTCTCAACCTCATGAACAATATTAATGAAGGTGAGTTGAGCATACAAGAACAAATCCTCACCTATCTTAAGCCTTCTTCTTTCTCTTTCCTTCAAGCTTTGAACGAAAATGGAGATGAGAGGAGAGATGAGATGATGATGATGAAGAAGGGAAAATAATCAGATTTTTGGTCTCTACTTTAGCCCATTTGCCGACCTAAGTGGAGGAGAGAGGGAGAAAAAGAGGTTGAAACATTGACTTGATCAAAGGCTCACAAATGGACACTTGGCAACATCTTGGCCCTCCTTTCCTAACCTCACATAACACATGCACACACACAATTCCTCTCATACTCATGAATCCTAACCATTGATCTCAAGTTACCTATGAGTTTCCTCTTCGGTAATTGACCAATCGGTCGGTAATTTACCATTTTGCCCCTTGATTATCACAATGCTTACAAAACTATCACTAAGCACATTTTACATTACAATTCACATAATATACTTCAAAAGTGCTTAATTAACATTAATTACACCCCTTTGAAGTTATTAATCCTTGATTACAATCCAGGATATTACAAGTAACATGTGATAATTTTTTGTACAGAAAATGTTAATAAATCTATGCTACTTGTGAAATTTTTTTGTGATTGTATTCTTTCTTTAGGATCTTATAGTAATTTTTCTTTCTTTTATTTAATAAAATGCTTAAAAGGCTCTCTTAGAACATATATAGATATGATTTCCTTTTTTAAAAAAATTGTAGTCTTTTTCAATAATGTAATGTCATGTAATCATGAATTTCTTACTCTTCCAGATTCCTATGTAATTAAAACTCAAGCTGGTCAAAAAATGTAATTTAAAACTATGTTTTTTTTTTTTGGGGGGCTCACAGATCAGCCCGCACTAGATTTTCTCTTTTTTCCCAAGGTTGACATTTTTATTTCGTTGGGTCCAAGATGAGCCCAATATAAGTTATTTAAGCTGGATCACCTTATTTTTTTTGTTTGCCATTAATTGGGCCAGGTTGAAATTTGTCCATACAAACAAACGGACTGATTTACAATATATTATTATTATTGAATTTGATTGATGAATGAAGTGTCTCTCACGGATCCATTTTGATAAGGTACAAATCTTTCAAACTGGACTATAAAACTTTTAAAACCCGCGGTTCTGTTAGGAAGGGCGGAGGGAATTATAAATCTCTTTATCTTGTTTTTTTGCCATAATAAATCTCTTTATCACTTGTAAGAGTTTAAGAATAAATAAATAAATAAATATATGACAGAAATTAAATGGTATAAGAGATACCAGAGTTATTAATGTGGAAAATTCCTAAATTTAAGGGTAAAAATCACATGTAGTCTAGACCAAAGCAAATCATATCCTCTCTAATCGAAATATCGTACAAGAGAGTCTCAAACGCATGCATAAACAAGTGCAATCATACAACTAAACAACTAAAGTTACAGGCTTACAATAGAGAATAAAGCAATTGAAAATACCAGAAAAATGTCCCTAACAACGAACCATTTTCTCTCACACTAGGTCTCCAAACGACGATCTCACTGTTGAAAACAACAAACCATATATTTTGGACCAACTGATCAACTTTTAGCTCAATCCAATGGTGAACGAGAATGTAAACACCGATTGACCGATACTGACATATGAAGTTGTGTTTCTCTCACTTGGCTGCAACATATATTAGATTTCTCTTACCTCTCTAGCCTTGGCCGATCCTTCCTTAGCCGGGCCTCTTTGCCCAAAATCTTGATATATCCCCTCTTCACTTAAATAAATGAGACACAACCTCAAATTAGAAAACTTCATGAGAATATTCTTTTCTTACAAAGAACAATCAAGAAATTTTCTTGTTTTCCATTCTCCCACGCTTTTCCTTCTTTCCCATTTTTTTGCTTTTCCTTCCTTTTTTTTTTTCTTTTCATAAAATAAAAAATACAAAAAATAAAAAATATATGAAAATGAAACAATTCAATCAGGAGCTTTTCTCCACAAAAGAAGAGAGCCCAAATCCCAACAGATTCATGAATCATTAAAAGTTGAAAGTATAATCTAATTCTTCCAAAAGCTGAAGAAAATTTCTTCTTTGTACAAAAAATGCAATATTTTTTAGTTAATATAAGTATATTTCTTATTTGTCCAGAGACTATACATAAAGAATAAATGAATACTCCTATCCAAAGTTAAAATTTAAAAAAAAAAAAAATTGAATCAATCAACGAACTGAAAGTTAGTCTTCAAAAGAGTTTGCTGGCAAATTCATCCATGGGCATTCCTTCAGAGTCATAGGCAGCAAATTTTGAGGCAAGTCGTCTGAGTTGGGAAACGCTTCTTCCCAATTTCATTGCCACTTTCATTTCAAAAAGCTCTCCGTTTTCTCTCTTCTCACAGTCTTTCTCTTCAAGCGTTGCTTCTATGGTATCTTGCAGTAACTTGAAGCAACCTCCACAGTTTCTATACATTTCAAACACCATCCCCACTTGGCCTCCATGCTCCAACGCATTCACAGAAGCCGCCAACGATCCTGCCACGGCCGCCACAATGCCTGGCCACGACGAACCATGGCTCCCTAATGCAGAACCTAAAGCTGCAATCCCAGTGAGCAAAGGACCTGATTTGGCCAAGGTTTTGTTGAACTTGAGAACCAAGTTTCCCAGCCTATCATAATCCTCCACGTCTTTACTCTTAGCCACTTCAAGAATTTGCCTCATCTCCATTTCAAGTTCTGGAGTCCATCCATTATTCATGTTCTTCTGTGATCTGAATGGTTGCTTTTGGAACTCAGTAGTCTTAGTTTTGGGCCACCAAACAGCTGGCTCAAACTTTGAAGGGAACTTCTCAAGCATAGCTCCCAACAGAGGAAGAGGGTAAGCCTTGTCAAGTGCCAAAACCTTCTCCATTGCACTGTTGGCGTCTTCCTCAGTTGGGTTTCCAATAGCTAAACTAGTTTGGATTTCGGTCTGAAGCTGCTTGAACAACCTAGTCGCATTTCGCTGCTCCTCGGCTAGCTGTGACGGCTGAATCTTGTTCATGATGAGTAACATCCCGGAGGCGGCAGTGAACAAAACCGTTGACGATAAATTGAGGGCAGAGTTGTCAATAACAGTGTTGAGACCAATCATGGTTGAGGCAGTGAGGGTGATCATATTGAGAGAGTTCAAAAGAAGGGTATTCCAGTTGTTTCGTTGCTCGCACATGTTGTTGTGCATTTCTATTCTGTCGGAGACTGCCTCTAAGATTGCATACAATTGAATGGTGGCCTTGGGGACATCTTTTTCTGGTGGAGCTATTACTGTGTGTAAGGAGCCATTGTTGGTATTGGATTCAAGAACCAGTTTTGTAGTTGATGATGTGGGTATTTTTGGAAGTGAGATTGGAACTCGTGGGAGTCTGGGGACACTAATGGCAGCGTTAATTGTTCTTAAGGAGGAAGAAGAAGGAAGAGTTGAGATGCGTAGAGAAGACATGAGAGTTGTAATATTCAATATGCTGTTGAAGGTTTATGAGGTTTTTGGATGAAAAATAATGGGAAGGATGAGAGATGTATATATAGATGTATAGAGAGAAGGAGAAAAGTCAGAGAAGTGGGCTTTTCCATCAAGTTCAAGCTGACATTTCAATTTTCAGCCTCTTTACTTGTTCCGCTTCAATGTAATTGAGCCTCAAGCCTTGAACCAAAGTATGCGCGCTTTTGAAAATTTTCAAGATAGACTTATTCTATTCAAATTCTGGGGCATTTCACCTAAATAAAATAACTATTTATATATGTGTGGGGTCTAATGCTACTAGCTACTAACTACTGTTCCTTTTTCTTTCCCCCGGCCCCGGGCAAGCGGTCTAATGCTGCTATTCTTTTTATAATATTCTACTCATTGCTATCTTATGGGTTGGGCCAATCTTTGACTGTTTGTGTGAGTGCCTGGATTGGGTGTGGCCCATTATAAATGAATTTAATAAAATTATAGTAACTTAATTGCCTTTATCAAAAATTTATTCTTTTAAGTTTTAAAAATTGCTGTTAGAGTCAAATGTAAAGTTGAAGGATTGAAGTAAATAAAGGTTGGTTTAATTGGTAAAAGGGTTGGCTCATAACTATAAGATTATAGGTTCAAATCCCACCGATGTAAGGATTTGGTGGGCAAACTGTAAATATTTTTGTTAGCATTCTTTACGTCCGAAGGCATGTCCTAGATTTGGTGAGCCCCGGGACCCAAGTCACATAAACTTTTCATGTATCAAAAGAAAAACTGAAGGATTGAAATCTTAAAAGAAGCTATTCATTAATCATAAAGTAAAATAAAATTGTTGAGATTTAGATTTTCAACTCTTAGGTATGCATCAAACTTAACTAAAAAGTATATTCTTTTTTCTGATAGCAGGAGAGAGTTTTATCCTTTACTCTTCTCAACCCAAGAGAGCTATTAATAAATAAATAAATTATTAAAAACCATAATTATAGTTATAATAATATTAATATCAATTAATGTAGTAAATGTAGTAAGAGCTAGTTGAGAAATTTGTTGAATTTAATCCTAAAAGAAAGACTTTAATCCAATTTATCTTTAAATTTATAATTTTTTTTAATTATGGTTATTAATTAGTAATTACACATCTTAATTGAAAAGAGTTTTTTTAATAAAAATAATGATAAAAATATTTTTAAAAATCAACATACATTTAATTAAGTTAACTTGTTTTTTAAATGTTACTCCTCTGGTGCTATTTATAAGTTACCTCCGTAAAGAGGAAAATATAAGTTCGAATCCCAGGAAGCACAATTGTTGAGATAGGTAAGAACTCTTTGCCCTTTAAGTCTCAAGGGGGAAACCCTTGATCTAATTAAAAAACCTTAAGGGCCCGTTTGGTTCAACCACATTGCATGTATGTAAGGATAATCATGATTGTATTACCAAGATAAGAGTGTTTTGTTGTTCTTTAGCATGGTAATAGGGTTTACCATAGTGATAATATGTACCAAAAAATTAGTAATTCTCATTCATACCTCTCCCCCTATGAATAGTCACTACCACCCCATTGTATGGTTGAAAAAGTCCAATTTACCCTTTAGTTTCATTTGCCTTTGTTTCATTCGTCTCATTTCACATGTCACACTATATCATAACTGCCGCCACCACTACCTCCTTCTCCTCCCCCTCCGTCGCTGACACCCCTTGCTTCCGTCGTCACCTCTACCATTATGGCCGCCGCCACTACCTCCTCTTCCTCCACCGCAACTACCGCCACTACCTCCTCCTCCTCCTCCTCCACTGTCATCTTTGCCACCCAATGTCACCGCTACTACCCCAAGCCACCGTCACCTAGACCATTGTGGCTACCGCCATTACGTTCTCCTCTTCCATCACTACCGTCACCACCCCCCGTTGCCACCTCCACCATTGTAGCCGTCACCACCACTATCTCCTCTGTCGCCACCGCAACCCCACCATTGCCGCCGCTACTACTTCCTCTTCCTCCTCCTCCACCGGCGTGTATCATCGCCGCGTTAGGCCATTAGAGGGATCATCTGCATTTTCTTGCATGAGGAAGGCATTAAGCAGTTTCATGAAGAAATGGGACATTATTTTAATAATTCTCATTTGGTTCAAGAAGAAATGGGATGTGATTAAAAGGTTTTCTTAAATAATAAGGCAACTTTTATTTAAACTAAGTAAAATACACATAGGTTGTTGATCTCTTTGCAAAGTGGAGGTAATTAAAAGTTGTCAAATATACATTTATATAAATAAGAGAACGAGCATTCTCACTTGAACAAGCAATTATTGCCTACAAAATATCATCCAACAAGTAAACAACTACAACAATATATCCATATGCATCTCATAGTTGAAGAACAACATCTAAATTAATTAAATAACATAATCAGACCACTCATTAATGTGTGAAGATTGATTTATAGTGAAGCTTGGAATCTTATCCAGCCTCTTAGGATTAACCTTTCCTCCTATCAATCCAGCTGGGTTCCCAACAGCAGTAGTCATAGAAGGAACATTCTTTAGAATCACCGGCAAGGAGACATACCAATAGGTGGCTTGTAAGTGGTGCGATATGTAACCCCCTTCACGATTAAGGCCAAGATTAGTTCATAAAAACATAATTAATGTGGAATTAGAGACCGTAGATGATTTTGGGAGTTAAACAAAATCAAACTTCCCAAAATCATGGCTTACAAAAACTTTTACAAAATATGTTCATGACGGTCTCATATTCACATTTCAATACTAAATGGCCTGTACAAGTTGATTTCATTCACAAATATCAGAGTATAAACAAATTCCCGACACACTCGGGTTCCATTCATTAAATAAGGGATTTACAAAGGCACAAAGCCCACAATTCATTACCCTTAACTTGGGGATTACACAAAACTATACTACCAATCCCATTACACACAATTATTTCCCAAAAATATCTAAAAGATATACATGATAACCAATAACCAAAATATACATCTAAATCAGAGCTTTATCCGCTCTTCGTCGCCCGCTTTCCCTTTGATCCTTCTGCCCTATCTAAAACATGGTTTTTGGGAGAGTGAGATTCTAAGGAATCCCCGTAGTAACAAATCAATCATATAATGTACAATAATAATGCATGTAAGCAAATCATTAACCACAACAAGCAACTACAACGGCAGTTACAACGGCAATGGTTAGTATGACACATGTCATCCCTTACGATTGCTCACGTTGAATTGCTCACGTTGCATTGCATCACAGCATTCCACACAATACATTTCACCACAGCTGGGATTCATATAATACATTTCATACACAAGCCATACAGGCAAGATACACACAGCCCACGGCTGGATTCACAAACGCCGCCCCACGGGTCGGATTCACAATATCCATGTCGATTAAGACGGCAGTTCAACGGCCGACCTAGAGATGACCACCGTCAATCCCTACACGGCTCACGCTGACCTGCTCACGCCGTAATGGACCATAGCACACATTTCAAAAATTCAACGATAAGTTATGCATGCCAAAACATCATACATAATATGAGAGAAAAGTCACTACCTTGATCCTTCCGTGCGTATTCTAGCGCCGGTCTCTCCCGAGGAGGGCAAATATCGTATCCTAGAATCATGATTAGGGACGAAGAGTTATATTCTATTCCAAGACTTAATTAACTTGAAACACTTAATTTTGGTTATCATAATTGACCCTTAAGAGGCCACAAATGCCTCTAATAAAAGCCCTAAAAGGTTGGGAAACAATAGGTTAGAAATCTCCTTTCGAAAACTCAAAGTGTTGGAACACAGGGGTGGGCCGCGGCCAGCCCTTCCTTGGGCTGTGGCCCAAATATGGTCAGAAGGTCGTGGGCTGCGGCCAGCCACTCTTGGGCCGCGGCCCGAATCAGGTCTGAAAGGCTTGGGCCGCGGCCAGCCACCTTGGGCCGCTGCCAACAAATCCCCTGATTCTTGGCTGAACTTCCAAAATTCATAACTAATCCTAGAAAAATTGAAACGGAGTGATTCCAAAGCCAAATGAAAGGTATATGAGTCCTCTTTCAAGGAAAAATATAGCCCATCACTGGACATCACTACACCAATACAGAATCACCAAAAACTAAACACTACTCCAAAACAGAGTTCTGTTTCAATCCCAAACTTTGGACAACCATATCTCACAGAATACTAAACGAAATGACATAAAATATATGTCCATTTTGAAGCTTGGGATGTGAACTTTAAGACTGGAAAGTTTCATAATTTTCCAATACCATTTGGTCATTCAAAACGCTCATACAAACTTACTACGCAAAACAGAGCTCAAACTAGACAACTTTCCAACTTTTCCTCAAGTGATTTTAATGAACCCAAAATCAATAACCAAGCTCATTCCCACACAAAATCACTCAAGGAACACAATGGTGACTTCAAAATGACCAAAATCACAACCCAATTACATGCCCTGTTTTTGCCCAATGCACAAAACCAATATAGAGTTCCCAAACTTCACCTTTAAGCTTCAATTCAATACCATTCATTCAAAACACTTAACAAGGCACTAATTCCATGTCAACAACAATTCAAACACCACAAGACCCTAATTTTCAAAATTTCAAGCCAAATTTCTAGAATTTCCAAGCTAAATCATTTGACATAAAACTTATATAGAAAGGTTTCTTAAACTTACCTTAACTTTCTCAAAGGGAGTTCTTGATTCACCACCTCCCAAAATTTCGTGTGGCCACAAACCACAACCAATGGACAAACTACAACCATAGAAATGTTGCTCTTAACTCAAAGATCAACTTTGATGAAGGGAGTTTGAGCAATAGAGGTCATTTACCTACTCAAAGATCAAGCTTTCTTCCTTCCCTTGCCTTCAACAATGGCGCCCATGAGAGAGAAGAGAGATGAGAGTGAGAGATGGAGAGATGGAGTAAGGAAGAAGAAGCAATCATCACTTCCCTCCTACCCACACATTCAGCCGAAAGAGAGGAGAGGAAGGAGAGAGAATTGATTATTTTAATCAATTTTGACTTACACACATGCACTCTCCCCCACACCCTCTATTGCCACATGTCAAATTGCTATTGGCTCTCACCAAATAAGTCACCAATTAACTTATCTAATCTCTCCATTAGCCATTTTAATCACACATCTCATTTTCTCTTAGTTAGTAATTAACTTCTCCATTAATTACCACTTATGGCCAATATTTCCATTATTCCAATTTTTCAGTAATTATGACATATTAATCAAAATAGCCATAAAACACATAATATTTCAATTTAAATTCATAATTATCCACAATAATCATGATTTTCCCTTAATCAAAAATTGGAATATTACACGATAGGCCTATAGTGCATCATTTAACTTCATAGACCAATCTTTTCAAGTAACATCTACTGTTTTCTAAAGGATTTTCTTGATTTCTCTATTAAAAATTTTAGCTTGACGCTCGTGAAGAGTTTTTAATGGAATTGGAAGCGGAAGTAGAAATAGAAGTGGAAGTGAGATTTAAAGTATGTTTAGTACAAAGATGGAAATGAGATATATATTTTAATTAAAATATATATTAAAAATACTAAAATACCCCATCTAAAAAAAGCAAATCATCCTCTTCTTTTTTGTCGTGCCTCAGACCCCAGAAAGTCTGCTTCGCCATGAATTAATTCACCAAGAATCTACATTACAAAATAAGCCATGAATAAATTCATTGAAACAAAACAAATTCACGAACAAACTAAAATATTTTACAAACTAAGCAGATTCATCTAGAAACAAATCATAAATTGAAAAAGATTCTTGGATAGAGGGGCTTTGGAGCCATTGTCACTAAAGGTGGAGCAGAGCCACTAGCCAACAATAGTAACCCAAAAACAACCACTAGTATGAAATCAAATCTAAGAATGAACCCTTGATTTCTTGATCTCTTGTTTCTATCAAAGAATGCTCTGTTCATAACGATCTCAAATCTAAGAATGAACCCTCAATTTCTTGAACAATAGCCATAGGTGCCAGAAATGGTGGAGGTGATGGGTGAGAAAGAAATTAATACACTCTAATGATTGAGAAATGATTCTGTGTCACTGTTGATGAATATTGCTCAGGTCAAGGCTCATTATATTACTGAATACAAGATTCTAGAGAATGTTACAACTATAGGTAAAATAACAGAACCAATGAAAAATAGACACATACACATAATGACAGCTACAAAATATTCTCCCAAATCTTGTATCTTCAAAAGCTAGGTCTACTGATTAGTATTGCTACTAATTACAATTATCATAGAAGCTAATTATATTCTAACATTTTCCCTCAAATGAGAGGGTGTGACTACTATCCCGAGTTTGCCTTTGAAAAACTAAAACTGAGATTGTGATAGAGGCTATGTGAAATAATCTGCAATCTGATTAGAAGAGGGAATGTATCTAATATCAATAAATCCAGATGATACCAAATCTCTAATAAAATGCACATCTATTTCAATGTGCTTACTCCTTGCATGCTGAATTGGATTAGTAGCAAGTGCTTTAGCAGTCAGGTTATCACATCATATTATTGAAGGAGTTCTCAAAAATAGCCCAATTTCTGATAATAGGGAATTCAACCACTTAATCTCTGCAGATCCATCAGAAAGAGATCTATATTCAGACTCAGCACTTGACTTTGAAACAACTTTTTGTTTCCTAGAAGACCAAGAAATAAGAGTGTTTCCTAAGAATACACACATCCCAACTACTGACCTTCTATCATTTAAATCACGTGCCCAATCAGCATCAGTATAAGCAATCAAACAAGGACTGCTAAAAGACTTAATATGCAAACCCAAACTATAAGTACCTTTAAGATACCTACAAATTCTTTTAACAGCTTGAAAATGTGCAGTCCTGGGCTAAGCTAAAAATTGACTAAGTTTATTTACAGCAAAAGAAATGTCTGGGTGTGTAGTGGTAAGATATTGCAAAGAACCTATAGCTTGCCTATACTTTGTAGGATTACTCAATAATTCACCATCTTCTGAGCTAAGCAGTCGACAAGTCACCATAGGAGTATTGATAGGTGCACAATCACTCATACTGAATTTTTGTAGTAAATCAATAACATATTTTGCCTGACTTAAGTAGATTCCATATGCATCACAATATACTTCTATTCCAAGAAAATAATACAGTGGACCTAGATCTTTCAAGGAAAATATCTCATTCAATTGTTTCACAAAATTATCCACACAGTTATGATCATTCCCATTTACCAAGATATCATCAACATATATCAAGATAAAGATAGTTAGGTTATGAGTTTGAAGCATGAAAAGAGATATATCACTCTTTGAATTTTGAAAACCCCAGTTTAGTAGAGTAAGCCTCAAACGATCAAACCAAGCTATCGGAGCTTGTCTCAAACCATAAATAGCTTTAATTAACTTACAGATATGATTGGTTCGCCTTTGATCAATAAAGCCTTCAGGCTGTTTCATATATACCTCCTCTCACAAGAACCCATTAAGGAAGGCGTTGTTTATGTCGAGCTGTCGTATATGCTATTTGAACGTCACGGCTATAGTTAGAATCACTCTTATTGTAGTGGATTTGACCACCGGACTGAATGTTTCACTAAAATCAACTCCTGGCGTTTGTTGAAAACCCTTGGCCACCAACCTGCTTTATGCTTTAATATGGATCCATCAGCTCAGAATTTTGTCTTGAACACCCATTTATTGTCGATTAGTTTTTGATTATTGTATGGTACTAAAGACCAGGTACCATTTCATTGTAAAGCTTTGAACTCCTCTTTCATCGCAACTAGCCACATCGGAGATGTCTTTACGCCTTGAGGTCAAATGCAAAATATTTTTAATCCAAGTATTGCAGTACAATGCAACACTCGGGTCATCTCACTTGAGAAGCTTTTATTGAACTACCTAAGTAACATAAATGTCATGCAATATGCAATAAAAAACAAAGGGAAATGGGTTTTGGTTTTTGAAATTAATAATTAAAAGAAAGATGCAAATTAATTAAATGCTAAACTATTGTTTTTGGATTTTTCTTATAAAAGTGGGATGGATAAGATTGAATGGAATGGTATGGAGTGGAAAATATCAATAAAGAATGCTCTTGATAATGAAGAAGTGACAATCTTTGCTCAAAAAGATTATGGGAGTTAATTTCTTCTAAGTCTTGAAAATAAAACCCCAAACGATCACTCGGGTCTAGTGTTCTTAATTAATAATTACTCCTGCGAACGCAGCTAATAACTATCCTTCAAGGCACTATTAGAAACCACTTAGAGTGCAATTAAAATTGGAATAATGCAACATGAGTCTTCTTGAAATTGAGTGCTAAACAACCTCTCAAGGGCACAAATCAATCACATTAATTAGATAATAACACGCTAATTAACATAATCTCATTGCAACCACAAAGAAATTCAAACATATATAATTTTCACACTACAAAATCCAATCTAACTACAAATATCAAACCAACAGAGACAATTAACATCAATCTTAGTTCCAAAATCACATATATAAAAATTCCTAAAACTAGGCAATCCAAATATGTAATTCTAGATTAATGGAATGATAGCAAAAGAACTCCCCTTTGTATTTCATTGAGCTCAAGCACTCTTCATTTCCAAGAAGCAAAATAACTAGTCACAAATGGAATTAATTTCAGCAGCCAAATGTTTGAAATAATTGAAATCCATGGAAATTAAATGTTGGCAGGATTTGGAGTAGAAGGTGAGAACAGAGGCGAGACTGTGATTCAGAAATAGAGGGAATGGAGAAATGATTAAGAGATTTGGTAGAAAGTGGATATAAGGGAATCCGACAAAGATGACAGTGGTATAGTTCTAAGCTCAGCTTCTACTCTCCCAACTCCTCTGCACTCACATCTCAGCTCACCACTCGCAACTCTGATCTCTCTCAGCTCACTTGTAATCTGATCTCTCTCTCAGCTTTCCTGCAATTGGCCTATCAGCTCACTACTCCCATCACCACTCTCGGCCTCCAACTCTCAGCTATTTTGTTTTGTCTGCCGCAGCTCTATGATTCCCAACCTCACTCCCAGCAGCGTTCCCTCCTCCTCTCTATTGCGTTGCGGCTGTCTATTGTGGACGGTGAAAGGAGCTCGCGGGCGGCAAGGATCTGTGGTGATAGTCAAGCACTGGCCGCCAGCGAGGGAAGATGAGGCAGGTTAAGGAGAGAATGAAGGTCCTCGCGTTGCAGCGCTCTTCCTATATACTCCCAGCTGCTATCTGTGTCGGGTCCCCCCATGTCCGAATCCCATATCCACAGCGCCCCAAATCGGATCTGTCGTGCTCCAGAATCTAGATGCAGTCAGCCCAAGACATTAGCCCTGGTCAAAACGCAAGTTTTGACCAGGACCAAATTGAAATATTTAAAACCTTTGATTAGGGATTATATTGAAACTTTTTTGAAATCTTTTGAGGCTCAGCTGTATTTTCCAAAACTTCTGGGAACTTTTCTGTGATTTCCTTGGGCCCTTTTCTTCTTTCACTTGTAATTTTCAGAATTTCTTGGGACCTGTTCTGTGATTTTTCCCAGACATCAACATATTAATTTTGACCCTCCAAAATCTCCAATTTTCTTCCAAACACCTACAATGCAAGTTTAAGCACAAGTAGCATCAAAAGTTCAAGAAAAAATCATTTGTACGAATAATTAACAAATTATGACCATTTTACCCTTAATTACAATTAATTCAATATAAATGTTCCTAGTTAAAATTTGTGCTTAATCATGCAATAATGTCCCAGAAAATACATTAAAAATCCCAAATTAATCATGAAATATCTTGTAAAAATATGGTTCAATTAGATGTCAAAGCCTCTCTAACAGTATTAGGTTCTGAGCTTTGTGTCAAACATTTTGGATCCTCAACCTTTAAAAGCCCAACATAGGGATATTTGGGCTTACTTATCCCATCTTTAGCCCATGTCATCATGGAGTGTTGGTTAATAACACATTGTGGACTCGTTGATAGACTTACCATCAGAGAAGAAGAAATTGAGTCATTAAGTCGAGTGGCTGAACTATTGTCATGACTGTCATTCTATGAAGAAATATTCAACGACATGTTTTGAATGGAACTTTGTTCTCTAGATACACTCTCATCGGAGTTAATATTTTTAGTAGCCATCAATTGCATTGAAGCTTGAATAATAAATGGAGATATACCAATCCGATCTCCTTGATGATTTTGATAGCTTCCGTGATGCATAAAACCTGTGACAAAAGGAAATGCAAAGGGATCAAAAATCACATGTCTGGAGATAAATACCTTTCCTGATTCATTTAGACACTTGTGACCTTTCTGCTGTGATGCTACACCCAGATATACACACTTTTGGCTGTGACATTCAAACTTGTGAATGTTATAAGGCCTCAAGCAAGGAAAACATGCACAACCGAAAGGTTGAAGACTGTCATAATCTAGTTCTATTTTCATCAATTTGAATAGAGGAGTCTGATTATCTAGAATCGGTGTTGGTAATCTATTTGTCAGAAATACTGCTTGTTGAAAAGCATCAACCCAAAATTTTAATGGCATATCAGGATGAGCTAACAAAGTCAATCCTATTTCCACAATGTGACGATGCTTTCTTTCGGCTCTTCCATTTTGTGCCAAGGTATATGGACACGTAAGACGAACTTTTATCCCAGCTTCATATGCTAGAGTTAGAATTGGTTTATATTCACTGCCATTGTCACATTGCAGAGCTTTAATCTTCTTATCAAACTGATTTTCTACAAAACTTTTACATTGCTTGAATGCATGAATTGCTTCTTCTTTGTGTTTTAATGGAAATAGCCAAGTAGAGTGACTATAATCATCTACAAAGTGAATATAGAATCTATGCCCATTATTAGAACAAACTGGAGCAGGACTCCAAAGATATGTATGAATGAGATCCAGTAAAGCAGAAAATTGTGAATTAGATTTTGGAAAGGGTAACAATTTTGATTTTCCTAACTAACATGCCTCACATACAAAATCATCATTAATAACAATGTTGGCAGTCTTAGAATTACATTTATTTAGCACTTGTTTCAAAACTCTTGAACTTGGATATCCTAATATATGATGCCATATAAGAAACTTTGACTGTTGATCATGTGCTACTGCCATTAATGCCTTTGGTTGTTCACTAAGCTTGTTTACCACCATTGGATACATTCCTTCCATGGGGATCCCTTGCAGTAGTAGTGTTCCTATCGCCTTGTCCTTCACATCACAGCTTTGATTAGTAAAATTAATATCCACTGGATTATCAGGAATCAATTTGTTGACACTTAAAATATTTTTAGTTGCAGAAGGGACATAAAGAATATCCTTAAGATGTAAATTAGATGATTGATTGTAGTGTAAGGTAGCAGAACCAACACCTAGAATAGGTCTTTTCTCACCAGTGCATGTAGTAAGATATGACTTACCAACTGGATTGATATTTTTGAATTGCTCAGAATGTGGAGTTACATGGTAATTTTCCCCACTGTCCATATACCAAGTTGGGTCTGCAACAGAATAAGGAGTAGCATAGTGTGCTTGTGGATTATAAGCTGAGTAATCATTCCGATTAGGTAATAACAGATAGCAATAGTGTTACCATCTCGTTGGCAATGAAAACAAAAGGGTTTTCCACCGTCACGACCCCCGCAACTACAACAGAAATGACCTCCTCCTCTGAAGTTCCGCGAGTTTCTTCCGCCTCGAGTATTAACTGAATCACAACGGTTATTATCGCCGGTAATCTCATTTCTTGGAACAGCAGCAACATTAATTGACGGTTGAAGACTGAGAGATGCAAAATGATTTAACTGACTCAGACTTGTTTCAAGAGCAAGTAAGGCAGCCTAAGCCTCTACCCAAGTAAGATCAGGTTTGTCCACTAATTTTACTACTATTACGTTATATTCTGCATCAAGACCATTGAGCATATGCAGAATAAGATCATTAGTGGCCACAGGTGAACCAGCCAAAGCAAGCTTATCGGCAAGACTCTTCATCTTGTTCAAGTAATCATCCATCTTCATCGCATTTTTCCTGGTGTTATGAAGCTCGTTTTTCACCACCATTACACAAGCTTTAGTTGAGGCACACGTTAAATCTCGAGCGCCATTCCACAAATCCTCAGCAGTACAGTAGTGCAGCAGTTGTGCCCCCACGTCTCGAGTCATTGTATTCCTTGACCAACCGACGAGCATTCGGTTGATAGAGAACCAATAAAAGGAAGCTGGATTTGCTCTGTTTCCTGCATCATCAGAAAGAAATTTCGGTGGAGCACTTGAAGTGTTGTCAATGTGTCCTTCAAGTTGATTGCCTTCAATGAGTGGAAGAACAATGGATTCCCAGACTAGAAAATTAGTGCGATCCACCTTAAGCGCAGTGGTTTGACTAGATGAACTAAAAAGAGGATAAGATTTTGGACTAGATGAAAATACGGAATCAATAGAGGAGGAAGAAGATGAGTTGGCCATTGGTGTTTTTTGAGAAGCTCTGATAGCAAGAAAGAAAATACACTCTAATGATTGAGAAATGATTCTGAGTCACTCTTGATGAATAGTGTTCAGGTCAAGGCTCATATTTATATTACTGAATACAAGATTCTAGATAATGTTACAGCTATAGGTAAAATAACAGAACCTATGAAAAATGGACACGTACACACAATTACAGCTACAAAATATTCTCCCAAATCTTGTATCTTCAACAGCTAGCTCTATTGATTAGTATTGCTACTAATTACAATTATCATAGAAGCTAATTATATTCTAACAGGGTGTCAGTGATGGTGACGGTGAAGGAGGATGACTGCGTCTTTTTTGAAAATTTTTTTCTATGCTGTTGTGCTTGGTGAAGTCAAGCATTGCCAGTTATGATTATGGGGTTCTCTAGCTATTGGTGGATGCAGCTTCTTGGGGAGAATTTTTTGCCAATGTTTTCGCAGGACCTCGTCATTGATAGATGTCGGGAGGGAGAGGGATGGGGCCACAAGGACAAGTATGGGTTATAATATGAAGGGTAAAGATGTGGATTGGCAAAATATTAGGGAGTATAATTGGAAGAAAATGTCACTTCCATGGAACTCAAACCAGTTCCTTGGAGTAGGCTATGGACCCACTTCCATAAAATTTGATGGAAGTGGGTTGTATTGCACCAAATATCTTATTTTTGAATTTTACTTCCACTTCTAATTCTCTTTAATTCTAGCATACTAAATGGGGCATATGTTACAGAAGGTGAAAAGATTATGATTTCTCACTTCTGGAAGCATTAGATCTAAGTGTTGTAAATAATGTGTGTGTATGTTAAAGTAAGAGCTCCACATCACTTGAGATTGCGGAGTCCAAGTGTATAAAAAATAATGAGTAATTTTAGGCTACTAAATGGGCTAGAAGGAAGAGTGAATTTGAATATGACTGCATGCCACCTGAGACATGGTTTAAGGATTCAATTAATAATTATTTTATAAAATATTGAATCTCATGTTTATTTTTTAATCCAATGATGAGAATGGGATGAGGGATGAAAAATAGAAAAAGAGATGAAGAGAGGATTCAAATAGTATGATCTGTTCTCTGTAAACATTATTTAAAATCAAATTAAATATGAGTCGCGTAAGCGTTTTTATTAGTGATCATGGCTTTCTTTTCGAATTGTATAATCAGAAACTTCAAATGATCTATCTATCCAAAGAACGATACTTCATCTGAACAATCTTTATACAATAATTTTTTTAATATTAAAGAATCTTCTATAACAAAAAAAATTGACATAAAAATAAGTGGACTGGCACACCACAACCTATAGGGGTCGGAATACCTCACTCTCGATACATTTTAAAACTATGAGGGTAATGAGGCCCTCCAAATGGACAATTTTGAGAGTGAGATGTTAAAATTTTAAGTGTGGCCCATGAGGTGGATTGGGAGATACATGTACCAAAGACAACATTGGCCATTGGGGGAGGATTGTGAAGTCTCATATTAGCGGGTGGGGAACAAAAAAACGTTTTATAAAGGTTTATATACCTCTCATCTCAATGCGTTTTAAGGCTAATGGACCCAAAGCAGACAATTTCAAAAGCGAGGCGCTACACAACCCACGTCACCACCAACAGTTTTGAATTTCTCTAATTCTTGCAATAAGATATTAATTATGAAAATGTTAATATCATTGTCTAAAGTAAGTCAATCAAGCTTTCTTTTTAAGTTGATGATAAGAACAAATATTTTAAACAATAAAAAAAAAGCTGGGTAGAAATGCAGCATTTTGTGTTAAAATGAGAATAATCCTTATATTCCGGTGGACAATACACAAAGAATAAAGAATAAATTATCCTATCCAAAGTTAAAATAATTAAAATTAGAGGCAAGTTCTTTGAGCTGGGAAATACTTCTTCCCAAGTTCCCTGCCACCTCCTTTTTCAAAAAGTTGGCCGTTATCTCTTTTCTCAGAATATTTATGTGACACGACCTAAATCCAAGTCATGACCGGCACATATTCTAAGTCAAATAATTCCACTTAGCCTAGTAAGTCAAAGCAATTCGTTCAGAATCTCAAACAAACATCTCCATAAAAATAAAACTTACCATAGTAGTCATACCGTCACGGGACCCCATAGGATGTAACACTCCATTACAATATACTCCATAAGTTTAATTATGAGGTATATCGACCACAATTAATCTCACAAATTGCATTATCTAAAAAAAATAGAGAAAGAGGTGAGTCTACCACTAACTTAGTGAAAACATAAATAACAAAGTGCACGAAAGGGAAGGGAAGACACATCATGCGGTGGAAATAGGTTAGGCTTTATATGAATAGGTTTGAGCTTCTGCAACATAGATTTAAAGCCTAAGCATACATATATATATATATATATATATATATATATATATATATATATATATATATATATATATATATATATATATATATATATATATATATATATATATATATATATATATATATATGCTTTTTTTAGGCTTGACCTAGGTCTTCAAAAGGTCAGAAACCCTTTTAAATGCCTTCTTAAAATGTAGGCATTTAAATAGGCTTAAAAGCATATTCCCCGAAATTCATACACAACCCTTCAAGTCTATGTACAATCATACGTTATGTCTCAAAAGCATATTATTCATTTTTGTTGTAATATAAGGATTTAGTAAGGAAAATAAAAGAATGTCTAGTGATAATAGTTGTGCAAGTAAGTGGGAATAAGAAAAACTAATTATCTGTTAACTAATGAGATATATTTTCTAAAATCGGCAAAACATAACAAGCAACATGAAAGCTAGATTTTACCTCTTTTCGTTTTCTCACATAAGCTGGGACAAGCTTTTTCTATTAAGATTATAATTTCATTTTGCACTAAAATAAACTTAGAGTAATAATTATGTTTTAGTGGACAACATAAATTATGTTCGAGGTTGTGACTATCCCTCCTAGTACAGGTGTCTCATCTAGGGATCAGACTTGAGACCTAGAGGGATCTAATGGGGCCTTACACCGCTAGGTCAACTCTATGTTAGTTGAACAAAAACATAATAGAATGTTTAGTGAGGTGCTGGTTACATCTTTTTCTGATGGAACTATTGTTTGCATGGAGCCATTGAATACCTGAACTAGTCTCATAGATGATATTGGTTTCGTTGGAAGTAAGATTCGAACTTGTGGGAGTCTTGGAGCATCGATGGCAGCAAAAGCATGAACCCTCTTTGAGAAGGAGGTAAAATGGAGATATGTAAAGAGGACATGAGACAAATTTGGAAGCTTCTCTTTGGTGTGTTATAGTAGTTAGAGGTTGAGATTTTGGATGAAAAATGGGAAGGACGAGAGCTGATATATATATATATATATATGGAGGAAGAGAAGAGAAAAGTCAAACAAGAAGAAAAGATTGAATCTTAATTGGCATTAAAAAGAGGAGGCCTTATTGGCTGAGATTTTACATGTTTTAATATATTATATTTCCCTTTCACGATCATCAAAGATGTCACCTCTTTTTAATTTTTCCGCGCTTTCAATAATGAAGCTCGAGGATTATAAGCAATATTGAGAGAATAACCTTATAAATAATATAACAAAAATCATAACATTAAAAATACACTTGAAAGTGCCTAAAAACCTTATTATGTCCCCAAAAAGCGAATTTTTTCAAGGGTTTCTTAAAAAGGCAGAGCAATATTTTTTTTATTGTCACAGGTAAGGTTAAAAAAAAGTCTATCACATGCGGGAAGATATTTTAATTCCCATGTCTTCCTCTTTCTCTTCAACATACTATTTCTCTCTCCTCCTCCTTCTTTCTTCTTCATCCCCGTGGCTGCTATATTTCTTCTTATTTCGTCATCTTTCTTTCTCTTTCTTATCTTTGACGTTACCAGTGAGGGAGAGCAGCCATGCATGGGCGTGTGGGAAATATTGGATAAAGGGTTCTGCGAATCACTTGAAAATTTCAGATATTAATTAAGCTCCAAGTGTTTTGGTTCTTATTTTAACATTTCAAAAACTAGTTCACACCAATCCAAAACGGCTCAACATTAAAAACGATTTTCTTCGCTGCACGGCGGCTAGATCGATTGGTAGTCGGACTGTGCAGTCCAATAAATACTAGTTATAAATTATAAATATGCTTCATTCAAAATTTTGAAGATAGGCTCATCCTATTTAATTAGCTACACAATTTGCAAATTGATATATCAATATACGATTTGAAATATACATAAAATAAAGCTTCGAAAGGGAAACCTTCATATTAGAGGGAGGGAGGGAGAGGGCTACACTATTTTTTATTCAGTTTTCTATTAAATTTCTTTGTAAGATTCTCTTGTCGAGTCATTTAAACATACGTAAGCACCATGCAGGTAGTTAATTAATTAATACATGAAAAATATTTGATTAAATGAACATACGTATGTATATTGTTATTATAAAGCTTGCAGTGGTCTTCATTGTCTTTCTTTATATTAAATGCCAAATCTTAACACACACTGAAAAAGGATTACATATACATACACACACACACATATATACATGATACTATTAACTGCAACCTCCAATCCTTAATATATGATCTAGTTTGTACTATTGCACTGCAAAGTGGAGCTTAGTAATGAGAATCACTCAACTCAAAGTGATGCGCACCGGCCTAAAATGGAATCTCCTTTTTTCCCCCTCGAATGGAATCTCCTATTTATCTATGTTACTCACAAATGCATATGGGATTGTTCTATGTTTGCTCGAAAATGCAGCAAGTCATTAAAAAAACTAAGTTGGAAGAAAAAGCATTTTTGTACTAGTAGAAAAAAGCTTCTAATATTGGCCGTTTTATGCTACTAGTTATAAAAGAGATGCTTTCAAAAATAATGACATTTTTCAAATAAATTGTAATTCATTTTTACTTTTTACTGTGGTTAAAATAATATTCATGGTGAGGATTGAGTAGAACACAAATTTGAATATGAGAAACGTACTTATTGGGAGAGGTGAAAACATTTTGTGCTCTTAAATTTCAAGAGGGGAACTCTCAATCAAATAAAAAAAAATACCTGTAGTAGAAAGTGTGGGCAGTGGTAGTTTCTTAATAGTTTATCGTTTTTTTTTTAATTTTCTGCACTGATTATTATTTTAAGTAACGATTGTAGAATTTTTTTTTTTTTTTTTTTTTTTTTGCTTTCTAAATAGGTTAATTTAATAATGAGAGCAAAATCTCTTGAGAAAAGCCCATATAAAGCTACTTAAAATAGGGAAATTCTAAATTAGGTTAGTAAATTCAACAAATCCTTAATTAAGTCATTAATCCAATTTAGAATTTTAAAATATGGATAAAATAACTTTAATGGTATCCCCCTTTCTCTCTCCCTGCTTAAAAAATGTTTAGTGCTATATGACTTTATTGCTCTATATATATCAACATTAATATATAATCAAACAAAATATAATTTTTCTAAATCAAAGGAATTTTTTATGCTCTAAAAGAATTATAAAAAATAATTCAAGCAAAAAAAAAAGGAATATGATACATACCAACTAAAAATCATTTAATTGATATTAAAAATCAATTAAAAAATTTATTTTTTCAACCAAAAATCATTCAATTGATATTAAAAATAATAAAAAAATTTGAATTTTCTTAGAAAAATAATGTAGTTGTTTTTATCAAGTGAGACAAAAGAAAAAGAAAAGGATAATACTTGCCAACTTCAGTTTTCAAAAATCAACTGAAATAAAAACTACTTTTACCCACAGTAATCTAAACAAACTCTACTCTAAATAATTTTCCCTAATGCATAAATGTGAATTTCTTAAAAATAATTAGTTAAGATTTCAATTTTTTAATATGAATTATTCATTTCTATTAGAAAGGTGAGAAACTTTGATATACTTCTAAGGATATTTTAAATAAAAATATTAAATGCACTTAAAATTTCATAAAATTCTTATTGAAATATAGAAATTTTCAAGAAAAAATTTATATATGTAATAAATATAATAAAATTTATAATTAATATATTTATTTAAAAAATAATTTTTTATTGTGACATATATTCTTTTTTTTTCTTTGAAAAAATTTGTTCGTGTTAATAAAATGAACTCCTTGCTTAAAAATACTATAAGCTTTTGTTCTTATGATGATAATTAATATATTTAAACTATAGATGAGTCATATTTTTTTTATTAAATATTAATGTTGATATATATATAGAGAGAGAGAGAGAGAAACATAAGTCACAAAGTAATGAAACTCTTTAAAGAGAAGAGAAGAGATCATTAAAGTCATTTTACCCACATTTTAAAATCCTAAATTAGGTTGATGACTCATTTAGAGATTTGTTAAATTTACCAACCTGATTTAAAATTATCCTATTTTAAATATCATTATATGGGATTTTCCCAAATCTCTTTCTGAAAACCATCGTAGCACTTCTCTTCTATCGCTAACACGAAATATGAGAGAAAAAGAATCTGATTTCATTAATTGAATAATGTGTATAGTGTGCCACATATATATAAGAAATAAACAACTAGGCGTAACTACTCAAGTGACAGATTTTGTTACAACAAACTATCTTATGAGTAAAAATAAAAACTTCCCTAGGCATTTAAGTAATATCTGTTTACCCCCCCCCCCAACAAGCTGTGGCATAGATATTGATCATGCCAAGCTTGGACAAGAAACCATGAAAAGGTTGTGGATCAAGAGGCTTGGTAAAGATGTCAGCAAGTTGATTGGCACTCCGGACCAGTAAGAAACGTATGACACCAGCTTGAACCTTCTCCCGAACATAGTGACAATCAATTTCCAGATGTTTAGTTCATTCATGGAAAGTAGGATTGGAAGCTATATGCATAGCAGATTGATTATCACAATACAAGATGGTAGGAGAAGAATGAGGAATCTGCAAGTCAGCTAGGAGATAAAGAAGCCACTGAATTTCACAAGCCACACACCTCATGGCCCTATATTCAGCTTCAGAAGAGGAAAGGGAGACAGTAGTTTGCTTCTTGGTACGCCATAAAACCAAAGAATCACCAAGAAAAATGCAATAACCAGATAAAGATCGTCTTGTGTCTGGGCAACCAGCCCAATCAAAATCGCTGAAAGCTTTTAACTGAAGGGCAGAAGAAGCAAAAAAGAAAATACCCTTCCCAGGGGAGCTCTTAAGATATCGGAGCACTCGTAAGGCAGCTTGGTGAGCACTCGTAAGGCAGCTTGGTGATGAACCGAAGATGGTGCATGAGTGAACTGACATAACTGCTGGACCACATAAGAGATGTCAGGCCGGGTAGTGGTGAGATAAAGGAGGCGCCCTACCAATCGCCGATAGGAAGCAATATCGGAAAGAGGAGTACCAATGTCTTGAGATAAATGAGTGTGACGAGCCATGGGTGTGGAAAGAGGCTTACAGCCCAAATAACCAGCATCATGAAGAATATCTAATGCAAATTTCCGCTGATTGAGAGAAATACCAGCACTAGAACGAGCTACCTCAAGGCCGAGAAAGAATTTCAGTTTGCTAAGATCTTTAATTTTGAAAGAACAATCAAGAAAAGACTTAATACGCGTGATTTCTGCAAAGTCATTGCCTGCAAGTATGATGTCATCAACATAAACCAAAAGAGCAGTAAAAGAGGTGTCATGCTGTCTAGTGAACAAAGAATAGTCAGATTTTGACTAAGTATAGCCACAAGACACCAAAGCAGAAGACAATTTAGCAAACCACTGCCGTGAAGCCTGCTTCGAACCATAAAGAGACTTCTGCAATTTACAAACCAATCCTGAATTGGAGGTGGAAAAGCCAGGAGGAAGTGACATGTAAACTTCTTTATGTAAATCACCATGTAGGAAAGCATTGTTGACATCTAATTGTTCAAGATACCAATTAGAAGATGCAGCCACAGCAAGTAACAATCGTACAATAGTCATTTTAGCAACAGGGGAGAATGTATCAAAATAATCAACCCCCTCAGTTTGTGTATAGCCCTTCACCACTAAACGGGCCTTATATCTCTCCAAAGTCCTATCAGCATGAAATTTTGTCCGAAAAACCCATTTGCAACCAATAGGAGATTTACCCTTAGGTAATTCAGGCAAAATCCATGTGTGGTTCTGCTCTAAAGCTGCTATTTCAGCCTGCATGGCCTGCTGCCATTCTAGGTATTTAATAGCTTCTCGGTAATTTTGAGGCTCAGATGGAATAGAAATGGAACAAATAAATTGCTTGTGAGAGGAAGAAATATTACCATAAGAAAGGACAGAAGAAAGAGGATATCTACAAGAATGAGACATGGAATCCATTGGTACTGAAGTAAGGAGAGAACAGTGATAATCCTGCAGGTAAGTGGGTTGCTTAAGCTGTCTGTGTGATCTGCAAAGAGGAAAGGAAGGAGCAACAGGACTAATAGCAGAACTAGTAGAGGTGGAAGAAGGAGGTTGAGGAGAGGAGGAGGAAGAAGTGGGAAGAGGAGAGACTGGAGAGGAATTGGGAGAGGGAAGAGTAATAGAAGGAGTAGAAGAAGTGATAGAAGGGAGAGGATAAATGGTAGAATCAAATGGTGCAGACGAATGTGAAAAATGTGGTATAGGAAGTGATGGAGAAACAGAACCAGTGGTGTAAGGAAAAATGGATTCATAGAAAATAACATGTCTAGAAACCAAAATCTGATGATTATGAATATCAAGCAAGATATAACCCTTAGTACCATTTTTATAACCAAGAAAGACACATTTTCGGGCTCTAGCATCAAATTTTGTTCGATGAGCAGATGAAGTGCAAGCAAAGCATAATGAGCTAAAAACTCTAAGATCAGTATAATCAGGAACAGTGCTATGTAAGGACTGAAATGGCATTTTGTTTGCCAAAACAGGAGTAGGCAAACGGTTGATAAGAAAAACGGCATGAGAAATAGCATAGTTCCAATAAGCTAAAGGTAACTGAGATTGAAACATCAAGGCACGAGCAATATGTAGAATATGTTGGTGTTTCCTCTCCACAACACTATTTTGTTGTGGAGTTTCAACACAAGAGGTTTGGTGTAAAATACCTTTAGAAGAATAGAAAGAAAGCATTTGAAATTCAACTCCATTATCAGTCCTAACACTTTTAACATGAAGATTAAACTGATTTTCAAGAAAAAGGATGAGATTCTAAAAAGCAGATCTTGCATCAGATTTAGATTTCAAAAGACATAACCAAGTAAAACGCGTAAAATCATCCACCACTGTTAAAAAATATCAATGGCCATGAATGGAAGAAAGGTTATATAGACCCCATATATCAGAATGTAATAACTGCAAAAGAGAAGAAGTTTTGGTAGTACTGATAGGAAATGGAAGTTTTATTTGTTTAGCAAAGTGGCATACATCACAAGTGTCAAAGGAAGTACAAGAAATGAAAGGGACTTACTGTTTCAAAACATTTAAAACCTGTGAAGATAAGTGGCCAAGTCTAAAATGCCATAAATTGAAGTGAGATTGTGATGTACATGGTGTAGCAGAAACAGAACAATGAGGATTACAAGATTTGGGACATGAAGGAATACAAAGTTCAGTAGAAACAGAATCAACAGAAGCAACAGACTTAAAAGAAGGACTACACAGCTTGTACAATCCTTGGTGAAGATCAGCAGTACCAATCGTTTTCCATGTCCTCATGTCCTGTATAATGCATTTGGAAGAAGAGAAAACAAGTTGACAAGGATTGTCAGAAGTCATTTGAGATAATGAAATGATATTGAAATGGAACTCTAGGATATAAAGGACATTAGAGAGTTGAATGTGATCATTCAATTGAATAGTACCAGATATGCTAGTAACTATAACAGTATTAGTGGGCAAAGAAACTCTAATAGGATCAATGGTAGAATAAGAAATGAACAAGTCAAGGGAATAGCAAACGTGGGCAGTGGCACCACTATCTAAAATCTAGGAGGCAGGGGAAGTGAAAGCTAAAGCAGTATATATACCTGCAGTGCTGGCATTTGGCATTAAAGTGAGGGATGAAAGCTGATTAACACAAGCAACAGAATCGGTTTTTGGCACAGAAGGAGAAGCAGTTAAATCTTGATTGACAGTAGACTTAGGTTGCAACAGAGCAATCGGTTGATTATATTGATCATGACTGATAAATTGATTAGCAGGAGAGGGTTTAGAGGACAAAATACCATCTGAAGAACCAGAAGCAGAGGTGACCATATTATTAACCGAAGCCGTGGAGTGATTCTTGTATCCAGGAGGATAGACATGCTTCTTGTAGCATGTTTCAACAGTGTGCCTTGGCTTACCACAGTAGATGCACATCTTGGTGCTATTGTTGCCAGTATTGGGCTTGTATGAAACATTAGTACGAGTAAAACAGATATTTGGTTCAATTGAACCAGTAAGTTCACGTTCCTGTTGAAGAACTAGGGAAAAGGCCTTGTTAATAGAGGGAAGAGGGTCCATAAGCATGATTTGGGACCTTACAGTAGAGAATCGTTCATTAAGACCTTTTAAGAAACAAATGACATAATCATAGATCGGGACCAGTGATGATAATTCGAACCAGATAATGGTGGTGAAACAAGGATGAGCGCCAGATTTTCATTTGGATGCAAATAATAGCAACTGGAAGGGTCTTGAATTGAAGCAATAGAGGAAGATTCAGATGAACTATCGCTGGCCATGGACATTCGGTTAAAGAAATATCAGAAAAGAGATCGATCGGAGGATGAATCGATCAAGAAAGACAAAAGAAGGATGTGAAGAAGACACAGACAAATGCAATCAGGCAATGATCCCAATGGAGGAAAAGGGAAAGGTGAGTAAACGAAGCGAAAGAGCTAATCGCTATGATACCATAACACGAAATATGAGAGAGAAAGAATCTGATTTCATTAATTGAATAATGTGTACAGTGTGCCACATATATATAAGAAATAAACAACCAGGCGTAACTACTCAAGTGACAGATTTTGTTACAACAAACTATCTGATGAGTAAAAATAAAAAAAATAACTTCCCTAGGCATTTAAGTAATATATGTTAATCGCCTTACAAAAACTCTATTTTGTATGTTGCAATCTCCCATCTTTGGTGATGCCTTTACCTTCTTCATCTAAATTCAGCATCTATCGTTTCAAAAATTCCTAGAGCTCATTCTCCTATTGTACACCGTGATTCTGTCGCCTTGGTCTTCACTGTCATGCAGATTGTTCGCCATTGCCCATCCCAAAGGAAGAAACTCACATGAGAAGAAGAAAGGCGTGAAGCAGTTGAGGAAACCTGTTGATAAGGGAATATTAAATAGTAGGGGGTAACTTTTTATATTATTTATATAGTGAAAAGTATTCAAGAATTTTGAGCAAAAAAAAAAGTATTCAAGAATAGATCTTGGTTTCTCACTGCTACAGGAAAAGCTTTTAATGTCAGTCAAGTAAACCGTTTGATGTCGGTGTTAAAAAGAACATGTGAACCAACGACGTTGTGTGTGTTTGGAGTACTAATTGGAGGGGTCAATCGGGCTTATTTTAGCCTTAAGCTCAATAGGTAACTGAGAAAAAAAAATACATGTTTGGTTGACAAAATGAGCAATTGGGTTTTTAGCAAATTAAGCACTAGACACCCATGATTGGGTAAAGCTCAATGTTGGAGTTTTTATCTAAAGCTCAACCGAAATATATCTCATGGTCCCACCTATTTTTTTTTTCTTTTCTCTCCCTCTCCTGCAATTACACCCACGTTTTCTGTTATTATTAGCCCAACAACTCAATAAGCCCAGTCAAGCTCAATATTGAGGGTGAATATTTTTTTTCTCTCTCTCTCTTGCCTGCAATCAAAATATTTTTTTAGTTGTGTCTATTGTGTTATCAGATTGATTGTAATTTTATCCTTAATATATTTTTTCAGTTACAAAAATTAATTTAAAATATTTTTTGGTGCTTATAACCCCTTAAAATATTTTTTCAACTATACCCAGTGTGTTAGCATACTGATTGCAATTTTACCATTAATGTATTTTTTCAGCTCCAAAAATTACTTTAAAATATTTTTTTGTACTTTTAACCAATTAAAATATTTTTTCAGTTGTACCCAATCTTAGGAGATTGATTACAATTTTACCTTTAATGTATTTTTTTTATAGTAGTAAAGAGCACTCAAAACTTAGAATACTGATTTATTGATTTCCACCAACTCTAAAATATTTTTCCAGTAACACCTAATATTTTAAAGTAATTACTTGAATTTTTAAATATTTTTCTACCCACTCTCTCTTACCATTATCACAAAAGCCCTTATGCTTAAGCCAATCCAAACAAATTTTATTTTTGTAAAAGCTCAATTGACAATCGTTAGTCCAAACATAAATCACATTACACAATTTAGTTTTTACCAAAAGTAATATTACAACAAGTTCAATTGCCAATCACTATTCCAAACACACATGTTGAGTGTGTTTGGAGCATAGCTTTTGGGTGTCCATAAGCCCAATTGGGCATATAAAAGCTCAACTGACAGTTGTGTTTTTTTTTTTTTTTGATATGTTTGGTTGACAAAATAAAAAATTGAGCTTTTGAGAAATTAAACATTGTAGACCCACATTTGGCAAAAGCTGAAACAGGGAGCTTTTGTTAAAAGCTCAATCAAAATATATCTCATGGTCCCATCTATTTTTTTTTTCTTCTCTCTCTCTCTCCAATTACAATTGAGGTTGAATAATTAAAATATTTTTTTAGTTGTGTCTAGTGTGTTATCATACTGATTGCAATTTTACCTTTAATGTATTTTTTCAGATACAAAAATTAATTTAAAATATTTTTTGGTGCTTTTAACATCTTAAAATATTTTTTCAACTGTACCCAGTGTGTTATCAGACTGATTGTAATTTTACCCTTAATGTACTTTTTCAGCTTCAAAAATTACTTTAAAATATTTGTTTTATGTTTTTAACCCTTTAAAATATTTTTTTAGTTGCACCCAGTCTTAGGAGACCGACTACAATTTTACCTTTAATGTATTTTTTTAGTAGTAAAGAGCACTCAAAATTTAGAATACTGATTTGTTGATTTCCACCAACTCTAAAATATTTTTCCAATAGCACCTAATATTTTAAAATAATTTTAAAATATTTATTTGATTTTTTAAATATTTTTTCATCCACTCTCTCTTACTATTATCACAAAAGCCCTTATGTTTAAGTCAATCCAAACAAGTTTTATTTTTGTAAAAGCTCAATTGATAATCGTCAATCCAAACATAAATCACATTACACAATTTGGTTTTTATCAAAAATAATATTATAATAAACTTAATTAAAACAAACTTAATTATCAATCACTATTTCAAACAGATACATTGTTTTGTTGACCTTTTTACGTGAATGACGTAAAAAGTAACTTTTTATGTCAGTAATATAAATAACTTTCGTAAAAACTAAGCTTTAAAGCACATTAAAATTCAAACCCAGATTTTCAAACCAGATCTATGTCTCAGAGAAGTTGAGAAGAGAAAGGCAAAATAAGATCGAAGCATGTTTCAAAACACCGAAAAAAAAAAGTGATGGAGCACAGAGGAGCTATAGTGACAAATCTGGGAACCTAGATCTACATCTCACCTCACTATTGGTGAAATTGAAGATGTACGTCTCATACTCATCAATGAAAGGAGGAAGAGAGAGTCAACAGATGAGAGAGAGAGAGAGAGAGAGGGTCAAAGAGTGTAAAGATTCCGTAAAATTATTTTCGACCAACTTCTCACCTTACAGTTGATGAAATCAAAGATTCACCTCTCTTATTCACTTTCAAAACCAAATCTATGAACATCAACATCAAACAATAACCCAGCGTGATAGAATGCAAAAAAATGAAGAAAATTTGCAATAACGGTTTTCGACCAACTTCATTCATCTTATAAATTTAGAGATCCGTTGTTGTTCTTTAATTCTTCCAAATTTTCAAATATGAATTTTTCTAATATATATATATAACCCTTTGACCTATTTCCACGGAATTGAAAGAAGAAAAATTGTAATCCTATTTATAGGGTAGAGAGAAATTTTTTATTCTAATATATAATTTTACCTTTCATATATCATTGTATGACTTTGTTCTCATATAGTATAATATGTATATCAAAGTAAAATTAGAAAGTTGATGAATTTTAAGGCAAATAAAATTTAGAAAAAAAGATAAATAAATATCACTTGAACTTCAAAATCTTAAATCAATGATTTCCTAAAAACTTGAATTGTTAATTGTTATACTCTTTTTGACAATCTTATTACTCTTATTGTCAATAAAATCAATTTGAGATTTTAAAATTCAAGTGGTATTTTTTTGTCTTTTTCCCCATAATTTAAGATTTTTTTTTCTTGATATATGTGAAACATGTTGGAAGTACCTTATAAATAAAACTAAAGAAGTATATTATTTTGTTTTTTTACATTTAGTTTTTTTAATCAATATAAAAAGTCAAACTTTCTACTTTGACTACGTAGAAAGCCTCCTAGAATGGTATTAAATAAAGTGCTTTTTGCATTAATGTCCATTCCTAGAAACACAAGAACACAGTTACAACTCCCACAGGCCACAGCTTCCCCACGTACATAGTCCTTTCCAAAATAATGTCCTTCGGACACAGCTTAACCACTAAACCACTTTCAAAGTCTCAAACAAATAAAAACCATAAGTCATCCGTACGTTCGTTGGTTCATCACCCAACATGTCATTATTTTTCACATATATATATGTATATATATTTCTTGACTGTCACTCTTGCCATTTCCCAAATCTTGAAAATTGATTGAATATTCTTAAAAGTAAACCTTGCCCATGACCTAGTCCATTATAGGCTTATTTGAATTTCAAAGGAGACCGATTTAACTTATTAAGAGGTGTTTAGAATTCATCCCAACCATCTGCTTGCAACTTACAATTAATTAATTTGAAACCCTGGTTTTCCTTTATTTAATTAAATGCTTAAAACGTGTTCTCCTAAAATGATCCCAATCCGAATTGCTTGAGCTGAATCAAATATGCTCGGTCAAGCAGGTTGAGATATCCTCTAATTCATTGTTGAAAATTTTGAGATTACTTTATGTACTACTTAAGTGACAGAGAGAATAAATGAATTGAATAAATTAATGCTCCGATCCAAAGTCAAAATAATTAAATTGAATCAACGAATTGAAAATGTTCGTCTTCAAAAAAACGTTTGCTTGCAAATTCATCCTTCGGAGTCAGGCAGAAAATTTTGAGGCAAGTTGTTTGAGCTGCAAATTTTGAGACTTTCTCTTCAAGTGTTGCTTCTATAGTCTCTTGCGTTGGAATATATTAGTTTATCTTTGATGGATTAGGGCATAAGTTTGATTCAAGAGGAACTATAACTGAGAGATATGGGTTCATTTAGATAAAGATCCCTTATGTAACCGTACGCTTACGAGTTACTCCTCTGGTCCTTAATATAGAACATATTTGAAGAGTTGATATTGGTTCTTAATATAAGACATAATTTTCATATTTGTCAAGTTTTCCTAGTTTGTCCCTATTGATACTCCCTCAATCATAATCAAGGGGGAGAGGGAAGGAGGGAATTAAATAAGATATCTAGGTTGTTTTAGAAAATACTTGTTATATTAACTAAATTAATCAACTTTCTCAATCTAATCAAATTAAATAAATATATCTTATATTAATGACCGCAAGGAGTACATCTATTCCTATATGACTATACACACACTATATATAGGACGTGGGATTGAGGGAGTAGATAATTTGAATTATACATAGAATAATGTTATTCTCCCTCTAAAAGATTTCTCATAAGATTGTTTTTTTCTCTTCCTCTCTTTGGTGTATATGTTGTAACATAATCAGAGTCCATATCGGTACAGTGATCTCCTAATAAAAAAAAAAAAAGGCCTCTTAATATATTAATAATGATGTCTCAAACATTCTACTTCAAAAGCCCTATGCATGGGTGTATTTATATGTAGAGTATACCCATGCATAAGACTTTTTTTTTTCGTTTTTTGATCCGAACGCAAAAGGCTTTTCTATACATTGGAAAGAGGATTGGATATAAATACATTTGATTTTGTGATGTTCATTACCTCATTACCTAACTCCTAATATTCAAACTACCAGATATTTTGCTGGCAAAAAAAAAAAAAAAACGTCTAGCCGGTAGCATTCTCTACTCTCTAAAACAACCTTAATTAATCAATTTCTTATTTTTTTTTCACACAGTAAGGAATATGCCAACTTTTCTTCATGTATAAGACAATTATCTGGGATCTAGGCCTTTTTGGGGTGAGTGTGACCATACATCCAATTTTACGTTCTCATATATACTATTCTTTGTTTTTAATTTTGTTCTTGTTATCTCTTTAAATTAAAACCCAACATCAATTATTATATAGCATTAGTCTTCTAACATCAATGTAGTGAAATCTTTAAGATTTGTAAATTAAAATATACTCTGCAATCACGAATGACTCTTGATAGTTTTTTTTTTTTTTTTTTTATCACCCAACTTGTATTCAAAACATGGCATCTCCATCAATTTCACTATTGGAAATATCAATCTCAAATATCAAACTTTGACTTTGTTATATGTTCTATTATCCAACTTTATCTCTAAATCATTTTTAAAGTCCAATGGAATTAGATTGTCAAAAGAAGTGCATCAAAAGCTAAAATTAAAGTCAAGTCCCTCCATGAGGAAAGAAGGGGATAAAGAACAGTGTTTGTCAATTTTAGACCTCAATTTAATTTAAAAAAATTTGACTATCAAAATAAAAAAAAAAAATTCCATATTATTACACGTTTTTATAACGTTTAACTATAAGTATATTCACCACATGTCAAGAGATCCTATACATAAAGAATAAGATAATCCTTATATTCAAAAACTGATTAGCATTAAATTGAATCAACAAATTGCAACAACAAAGCCTTAATTCCATTAGGTGGGGTTGGCTACATAGATTAAATAACACCATTGAGCTCGGTCAAAAATCAAATTTTGGGATAAATTGTTGACTAAGAGATCTCGCTCAATAACCTCATTGAGCGTTTTGTTCAGTTTTTCTCTTCCCCTTTTAATGAGGCTTCAAATAACTTGATTTACCCTCCTCATTAATGCATCAACTGACCTTCTTTGTACATGTTCAAACAACCTCAAACGATTTTCTACCATTTTTTCTTTAATAGGTGTCACTCCAACCCTTTCTCATATAAGAGCATTACAAATCTTATCTTTCCTTGTATGAGCACATATCCATCTTAACATCTTTATCTCAGCTCCCCCCACTTAATGCTCATGAAGCCCCTTCAAAGCTCAACATTCATTACCATAAAGTATTGTTGGCTAAATAACAATACAATAAAATTTTCCTTTTACTTTATCAGATAATTTTTTATCACAAATAACTCTAATAGCTTTCCTCCATTTAAACCACCTAGCTTGAATTCTATGATTAACATCTCCATCCACTTCACCACCTTAAGCTTCTTACAAAATTGATCTCAAATATCTTAACTTTATCACTTGTGGAATGACCTGATCTCCCATTTTGACCTTCAAATCACTGCTTACTCCCCTCTTATATAAAGTGCAATGCATGTATTCTATCTTACTCTCCTCTTGTCAAAAATGAATCAACGAATTATGGGGGAAAAAAATAAGATTGTCTTCTGACACGGTTTCTAAAATTCAAACCATTTTGAATTGGTAATTTGATCAGTTTGTATGAAAACAAGATGGATTAATTTTAAGAGAACGATATGAACTATTAGCTCTGTATCTTAATATAAAACCCACTTTATAGTTCAATTTCTTCATTAAAGTGGGTCTTATAATTATAAAATAGGCCCTATATTAAGGACTGGAGAGAATAATTGTTACTACTCTATCTGGTACATATTTAAGGTGAGAGTTACTGAATTAATTGGGTAGATTAAGAAAGTTAAGTAAATTAATAATTAATAAATAGTAATAAATATGATTTCACCTCTATAACATTATCTGTGTAATTTTTTAAATAAAAGGTGGCATTAAACGATTGAAATTAAAAAAAAAACAAGAAGAAGAAGAAAGAAAGAAAGGTTACTGTTAAAAAACAATAAGACTAATATTCTATTGGGCTATTTTTGAAAGGAAAAAATTCAATCACTTTGAATAGGAACATGCATGAATTTTGTTAAAAAAACATAATCTTAAAATATTTTTTAAAATAATAAATATTTAGAATTTTTATGTGTATGGCATTAATGAATCTCTTTACAATAGCTAGCCAGCATTACTCATTATAAAATATATGGGTTCATTTGAATTATTGTTGAGGGAATATAAATAAGGGTATTTTAAAAAAATAAAAAATATAGCACACAAAGTGTATTGAGATATTACATTTAAAACCAACCTTTCATCTATCCTATAAAAAAATCCAATCTCTCAATTAGCTCTTATATATGTTTAGAGCAAAATGAGCATGAATTTTGTGGGGAAAATTAATAAATATGGCCGACTTGAGTTATTAATTTTAGAACCCAATCTCTCAACTAGCTCAATATGTATTAAGAGGTATCAAATATCAATCATCAAATTAATCCTAACACCTCTTCCTAATTGCATTGCCACCTTCATTTCGAAAGTCTCACCGTTCTCCCTCTTGTTGCAGCCGTCTTTCTGTTCAAGTGTTACTTGGAATATCTCTTCTTTTTTTCTTTTTTTTTGGATACAAAGGCTAGCAAAGCTTGTAGATGACAAAATCTATAGGCTAGGTCCTACAGAATGTTCCTATGATAACAAACCACAATCCAAAGCAAAAAGATGAGTACATTCAATTGGGGAAATCCCAAGTTCCTCGTAATCCTGCGGGATCATGTGTGCCGTTTCTGCAAGATAGTCCGCATAACAAATATTTTCCCTATGAGTATGGGAAATTTCTACCTCCCAGTCCCTTGGAATATCTCTTTTGACAACTTGAAGAAACCACCACAGTTTTTGTACATTTCAAACACCATCCCCACTTGGCCTCCATGCTCCAATGCATTCATAGAAGCCGCCAGCGACCCTGTCATGGCCGCCACAATGCCTGCCGAACACAAGCCATGGCTTGTTACTGCAGAACCTAAAGCTGCAATCCCTGTGAGCAAAGGACCTGATATGGCTAAGATTTTATTAATCTTGAGAGCTAAGTTTCGTAGACTCTCATAGTCCTTTTCTAGTTCAGGACTCCATATATTTGCATTCTTCTGGGTTTTGAAGACTTTCATTTGGATGTCAGTAGTTTTAGTTTTGGGCCACCAAACAGCAGGCTCAAACTTTAAAGGGTAAGTTTTGTCAAGTGGCAAATCCCTCTCCATTGCACTTTTTAACGTCCTTCTCAGTTGGATTTCCATAAGCTAACGAGGTTGGGATATCAGTTTGAAGCTTCTTGAACAATGTAGTGGCATTTGGTTTGGAGGTCTGAATCTTGTTCATGATGAGAAGCATCCCTTTGGCGGAAGCCAACAAAAGAGTGGACGTTAATTTGAGTGCATTGTTGTAAATAATGGCAGTGTTGAGATGAGCCATCATCAAATTGATGGAGTTCAAAAGAAGGCAGTTCCAATTTTTTCGTTGCTCGCCAATATTTTCGTGCATTTCGACCCTCTCAGCTACAGTCTTCAAGACTGCATGTAGTTCAATGACGGCCTTGTACTTGTTCGCATCGCAAGAATCATGAAACGCTGTTTCTGAGGTGGTGGTTGCATTCTTTTCAGATGGAGCTGTTGTTTGTATGGAGCCATTGAATTCATGAACCAGTTTGGTGGATGATGTGAGGTTTTTGGGTAGTGAGATTCGAACTCATTGGAGTGTTGGCGCATTGATGGAAGCATAAGCATGAACCATCTTTTGAGGAGAAGAAGATAGATTTGGGATTTGTAAAGAAGACATGGGAATAGCTTGAGAGCTAGGTTTTCTTTCTGGTGTGTTACAGTGTTGGAGGTTGAGATTTTGAATGAAAAATGGGAAGGACGAGAGATCATATATATAGAGAGAAAGATACATAGGGAGAAGGAAAGAGAAAAGTCAGACAAGAAGAAAATATTCCCTCTATTCCGAAACCTAACCTCTATATAAGAGGTTTGCTTTGATTCTAAATATAATATCTCAATCCATTTGATCTCTCAAATTTCCTAAAGTTTTCCCATTGATTGGATATAGTAAGGGGTTTTCATCGACGGGTAATTTCAATGCACGAAAGAGGGTATTTTTTTGGGAAACTATCACAAATTTGTTATGAACAATTAATTTAACGAACTTTCATAATATCTGCAAATAAATCATGTAGGTTCACCACGTTATAGGCCATTAGCCCTTTCTGCTTGTTGAATTTTTAGATATATATATGTAGGTTGATGTTATCTTTCTATCAAAATGATTTAAGCCAATTGATAGGACATACTATTCAATGTGGGACATGTTCTAATATTTTTCCTACTTTTTTTTTCCTTTTTCTTCTTTATTTCAATTTTTTTTGTTGGTCTGGCCTTGTACTTCTTTTTGAATCTCAGAGGCTCTAGGTCATATCTTCATTTTTCTTCTTCACTTGGGCTTGTACTTTTTTAGTCTAAAAGGCCAGGTCCATGATATTATTTTATTCTTCTTCTTCTTCTTCTTCTTCTTCTTTTTGGTCATATAGATCGAATGGCTCTAGTACCCTGATAAAATTTTAGATACATGTGTAGGTTGAGGTTATATTTCTTTCAAGATGACTTATCCAACTGACATAGGGCATACATCACCTTTTATATACATTTAATTCAATGTCTAATTCGGGCAAAAAAAAAATTCAATGTCTAACTATTCAATGTGAGACATTCTAATACTACTAGAACCAACCCCATTTGTTGCATCATGTGGGTGCCTTAACTAAACCTAAAACCACCAATCATAACAAAAATTGAAAAGACAAGATGGGTTAGCAAGTTATATCCACACATTTCTAGTTATCTCACAATCGCGATCAATATGAATAGTTTGTGCGTTTCACGATAAATTGAAGCAAATGAAGCTGAGGGATTATAAGCATTGTTTTTAGAAAAATGGAACCGATCATTGAGTTGAATCGGTATCCAACCATGGTTGAACTGGTCAATAAAAATATATTTTAATTATATATTACGTATTATAGGTAGAAATAAAATAAAATAAATGCATTTTGAATTTGTTTGTACTAATAAAATTAAATTGAAAATATAAATTATAAAAAGTATACTATAATTAGAATAAGAACATAAAAGTATATAAAAAAATTAAAAAAAAAATCCCCTATAATGTTTGCATCCTTCACATGTCCCCAAAATGCGTCTTTCAATAGTTATATTTGACCAAACAAAGAAAGGCAGAATCTTATCGCACATATGGTTAAAAAAGAAGCCGATCACGTGCGGATACACTTTTGCAAACAAAAACGAGGGAAATATTTTTTTAAAAAAAAGGTGAAGGTACTAATCTACTTGCGCCATCACTAGTACAAAATTCTTTTTTTAAACCTTCGCATTTAGATCGGTTATGACGGATAAGGTCTAAAAAATTTGACCGGTGGTAGTTTCGTAATTATATAAAACTTCTAAGACCAGTTCTCCAAAAAACCGGTCTTAAAAAAATTATTTAGACCGGTTATAAATAAAATCGGTCTAAAAATAACAAGATAAAATAAAAGTTAACAATGTGACATATTTATTAAGACCGGTTTTAATAAAGACCGGTCTTAAATGTTAAAAAAAAATTTTAAAAATTACCCTTTTATAAAAACTGATCTAAAAGGTGAACTTTTCTGCCTGTATTTTTACTCCCGCACTCTGTGAACACTTTCTTCTCTTTTCGCCATTTTTTGTGAGCTCTGTCCCTGCTTGTTCTGAACTCATCCATTACGCCCCGTTCCTCATTTGTTCAACTCTCCTCCATCATTGTCGTTGCCATTGCTGTGTTCGTCGTTGCTGTTCTTTGGTCATCGTCACTCTCCTCCGCCGCCACCTATATTCTCCGTAATGACCATTCTCCTCTGCTGTGACTTCCCTTTGTTAGTGTCGTGAATTTCAGGACTTCATTTTAACCTCAGTCGATGCCACAGTGACTTTGGGTAGAAGCTCACTCATTGGTCTTTAATCAGGTTAGTGTTCTGTTAATTAAAGCCCTCAACTTTTAGCTTTTATTTGTTTATTCTCAACAAGTTAACTCTTATAATATAGTTAGACACAAAATAATTGCAAAAAAATTAATTAAGGTAAAAGGGAAAACTGTGTGATGACTTTATTATTACTACATATACGTTTTTTTTGTTTTGGACCGAAAGTAAATAAGATGCTCTGACTTGTGATATTTGGCTTGGAGTAATATCATTCTAATTTCTGTTTTAATTTAGTGTGATTGTTTGATTGTCAGTGTTATTGGTTTGTTGAAATAATACTAGTTTTAAATGGTGCATGTTAAAATTCGTTAAAATCTCTAAAACTCTATGGTTGTTTTTCTTTTGTCTATCCTTTTGCTGTTAGATATAGGGTACTACAAGTGTTGAGATATATATGGATCATAGTTGGAATAACGCTAAATGAACGAGTGTTGAATATGATAATGGGGTGAAGGGTTTTTTAGACTTCGCTAGAAGAAATGCCGATGATGGTAGTGATAAGTTTTATTGCCCTTGTATAGTATGTTTGAATGAGAAGTGACTAAGTGCTGCAGATAGATATGCACATTTAATTTGTGAAGGATTTTGTAAGAGTTATCCAGTATGAGTATGGCATGGTGAAGAATTGGAAATGCCAAGTTCATCTCAACAGGGAGGAGTGACCTTTGATGATAATGACGTGGATATGGATGGTCGGATAGAGGATATTATTTGTGATGTAGGAGAAGAGGCTTTTGAGCAATCACATGCATATGATAATATGTGCAGTGATGCTGAGAGGCCGTTGTACCCGGGGTGTAAAAAATACCAATTGTTGAAAGCATTATTGAAATTGGTAAGCTTGAAAGCACGGCATGGATGGAGCGACAAGAGTTTTTCAAAAACGCTTAAGGCTTTTAAGGACATGCTTCCAAATGATAATGTGTTGCCTTCTCGATACTATGATGCTAAGAAAATATTGTGTCCACTAGGGATGAAGTATGAAAAGATCCATGCATGCCCTAATGATTGTATATTGTATAGAAAAGAGTATGAAAGGGAACAACAGTGTCCGATATGTGAAACTTTGAGGTAAAAGTCAAATAACGCCCCTGCAAAAGTGTTGTGGTATCTTCCAATCATACCAAGGTTCAAACGCTTGTTTGCTAATGAAAACGATGCAAAAAATTTGAGATGGCATGTGGATGAGAGGATATTCGATGGAAAGCTTCGACACCCGGTTGATTTTTCTCAATGGAAGAAAATCGATCAATTATTTCCTGCATTCGGTGAAGAGCCTAGAAACCTTAGGCTTGGGCTTAGCACGGATGGCATGAATCCTTTTGGTAGCCTGAGTAGTATACATAGTTCATGACCTGTTTTGTTGGTAATTTACAACTTATCTCCTCTGTTATGCATGAGAAGAAAGTACATCATGTTGTCTATGTTGATTTCGAGACCAAAACCACCCGAAAATGACATAGATGTTTACATAGAACCCTTGATCGAAGACTTGAAAGAGTTGTGGGACAAAGGTATTGATGTTTTTTAAGCGAACAAGAAGGAGGTTTTTAAAATGTGAGCCATAATCTTTTGTACTATAAATGACTTCCCTACATATGAAAACTTGTCAGGATATAGTGTTAAAGGCCATAAAGCATGTTCAATTTGTAAAGAAGGAACATGCTACCATCAACTTCAACATGGAAGAAAGACAGTTTATCTTGGCCATAGGTGATTTCTTAGACGAGGCCACCCATATCGTAGATTAAAGAAAGCTTTTTTTGGTGGACAAGAGTTTGAAGATGCTCCGAAGGCATTGACTGGGGAGCAAGTTTATGAAAAGGTGAAAAATATGAATGTTATCTTTGGTAAAACTACAAAGAATAGTAATGAAAAAAAATAAATGCAAAAAGAGGTTTGTCTTCTTCAATCTTCCATATTGGCCCAATCTTGATGTGAGACATTGTATTGATTTCATGTATGTGGAGAAAAACGTATGTGATAGTATTGTTGGAACACTGCTTAACATATAAGGTAATTCTAAGGATGGCATGAAGGTAAGATTAAATTTGCAAGAAATGGGGATACGAGAAGAATTGCATCGAAAGGCATATGGTAAGAGAACTTTTTGTCCTCCAGCTGCTCATACTTTGTCAAAGGATGAGAAAAGAAGCTTCTGTGAGCGTTTACATGGCATCATAATTTCTTCAGGGTATTCTTCAAATTTTAGGAAGCTTGTGTCGATGAAAGACTTGAAGTTAGTAGGACTAAAGTCTCATGATTGTCATGTCTTAATGCAATAACTACTCCTAATAGCTATTAAAGGCACTACCGAATATGATCTTCAATATATTTTGACTAGACTTTATTTCTTCTTCCATGCTATTTGTAGTAAAGTCATTGAGACAAAAAGATTGGATGAACTGGAAAATGAAGGATATTTGATCTTGTGCCAGCTTGAGAAGCTTTTTCTTCTTTCTTTTTTTGACATCATGGTACATCTAATTGTTCATCTAATGAGGAAGATAAAGTTGTGTGGCCCTACTATTTAGGGTGGATGTACCCAATTGAAAGAACTATGAAAATCCTAAAAGGGTATGTGAAGAATGCAAATCGGCCTGAAGCATCTATTGTTCAGAAATATGTTTCTGGAGTTTTGTCAAAATTACCTATCAAATATAAGACATATTGGGCTTCCTGAACGTCATGATGAAGAAGGGGGTAGACACGGGGCTACAGTAAAGAGTGTTAATCCTGATAAATTGCAACAAGTCCACTTGTACATCTTGAATAATGTTGATGAAGTTCAAGATTACATTAATGCTCATAAAGAAATTTTCTGGAAAGAAAATAGTCGAATGACTGAACAAAGATTAATTAGGGAGCATAACAAAACTTTTACACATTGGTTCAAACAAAAGGTTGACGGAGAAGAATGTGTTTCTGATACAATTAAATGGTTAGCACGTGGTCCTGAGGTTGATGTCATAACTTGGACTTCATATGTGATCAATAGTTATACGTTTTACACAAAGTCCCTTGATGATAGGAGTACCGTCCAGAACAGTGGAGTTATGTTAGTGGCTAAATCTATGCACTTCTCTAGTTCGAAAGATAAGAACCATAGATTGGCAGCAATACCTTATTATGGGGTTATTGAAGAGATTTGGGTGGTTGATTGTGTTAAAATTAAATTTCCAATTTTCAAATGCAAGTGGGTTGATGTCAATAATAGTGTGATGATTGATCAGTTGGGATTTACATTGGTTGATCTTATTAGTAGAAGTTTTGGAGATGAACATTTTATTATGGCATATCAAGCGAAACAAGTGTTCTATATTACCGATGAGGCAAATAAAATGTGGTCTGTAGCTCTTCAAGGAAAACAGGTCATTGACATTAATCAGGAAAGTTGTTCAATGAATGATCTTCTTGAGACTCCTTCTTTTTCTAGGGGTCTACCAGAATTGAATGAAGAAGATGAAACAAACAATGAACATGGCACAAGAAACGATCATTATGAAAGGATATGGGAGGATATCCCTTTATAAAACTACTTTGAAGGTTAGTTAGCTAAAATAATTTTCATAAACTATATTTGAATTATATTTATTGTTATTGGTATATATAAATTAAAACTACTTTTTTCGATGTTGTCACAAGAAAATGAAGCATATGAGGTGTCTAGTGTAGATGCTCCAAAGCCAGCTAGTGATCATTAGCCTGAGAAGAGTGTGTATAAAGTATTTTGGCCATGATGAATAAGTGTTGATGATAATGATGAACTTTGTTTCCATTTCAATTAGTTTGGGTTGCTTGAGAAGAAAGTGTAAGAAGTATTTAATTTTAGGCATAATTTTATGATTCTGCTGGTGATTATGAGTTTATTCTGTCTGTGATTCTATCTATGTCGTTGAAATGGCTGCTTGCTGAGTAAAATATTTTAACAGAGGAAATGGCTGGCTTGCTGGTTGGGTAAATATTTTAAACGGGGCAATTCTTTTTTTAAAAAAATATTTTTAGACCAGTTCTTTCCAAAACCAGCCTAAAAAATATATTTTAGACTGGTTTTGGAAAGAACCGATCTTAAAAGTAATACTTTTAAGACCAATTTTATAGGTTTTTTATAAAATTGGTCTTAAAAGTATTACTTTAACACCGGTTTTTGTAAAACCGGTCTAAAAAGTTTTTAGACTAGTTTCTTCAATAACCGGTCTAAAAATAATAATTTTTAGACATGTTTTATAAATAACCAGTCTTAAAATATTTTTTAAAGACTGGTTCTTTAACCGGTCTTAAAAGTGGCAGACTTTTAAGACCGACTGTATCAAGACCGTATCCATAACCGATCTAAAATGTTGTTTTAAACCGGTCTTAAAAGTGATTTTTCCACTAGTGCATAAACTTTTATCTAATATATGTCAAACACCATAAGCATGCAAAAATGTAACGCCCATTAAGTCAACTAGTGCTAACCATTTTAAAAGGATGTTAGTGAAAAAAATAGTACAAAACTACACATAAAGTTTTCAAAATGATACAAAAATGTCACAGTCATGAAGTCAACCAACGTTGATAGTTTAGCAAATAGTCCTTACCAAGTTGCATTGCATTGTGACTTCCAATGGCCTTATCAATCACTAATGGGTCTTTTGCACAACACAATAGTTGTACATCCTCAGTGCCAGAGTTGCCCTCCCCTAGTTGTCTCACCCACTATTATTTTCTTTGGTTTCTTTGTTGTCAGTGGTTTTGTCTTGAGGCTAACGAGCTATGATCAGGCCACTGCCATTGTTAATTAGGCATATACTAGAAGGAGATGAAGAGGAGGTTGATGATGACTCTCCATCACCACAAAAATCAACATGTTCAAATCCTTAAATAACATTTAATTAATGATGATGAAGAAACCAAAGAAAATGAGAGGTTGTGTAGTCATTACATCTTGCAGAACACCCCACAATAGTGGACAACACTAGTACAAATTTGCACATTTATAACGCTTAATACATAATGGTTACAACTAATAAACGTAATGTATGTCGAGGCGGAGGTCACGCAAGATATACAAAGAAAATGAAAGGTTGTGTAGTCATTTCCATCCTCAGATGTTGATTATTAAAGCTAGTAATTTTGGCGGCTAGCAGGTTGGGTTCACCAGCCTATTAAAATAAATGGGTTCGGGTTTAGGAAATCCCAGCCCATAGCATTCGGGCTAAACGGGTGGCCTAATTAAAACTTTTTTTAATTCTAAGTTTCTAATTGTGTGTCTGTTTGCCACATGCCCCCAACCCTAAGTGTTCGGTGGTTTATTATCCTCACTCATTTATTACTCCTCCTCCACTCATTCCATCCTGACTCCGTGATTCGTGCCCTGATTTCTCCTCCTCCTCTTTCTTTGGCTCCGACGAGGTGGCGATCAGCGTGACTGGTTGATTTCTTGATCTCCATTCTCTAATTCTCCTTCTTCGCTCCTTCCCCTACTCCTCTATCCTCTGCAAGGAAGTTTATGGACGACCAATCGAAGAGATCATGATTTGATCTTTGATTCAGCTTCTTCGCTCCATCCTTCGTCCTCTCGGATTTCCCTTCTCGGATAGGGGTGAGCAAAGAACTCGCAACCCACCCATCCGTCCTCGGCCTGGAGTTTTTTGCCATCTAAGCCTACCTGGATTATGGCCTATAACATGTACGGGCTACCTATACCCATATATATTAAACGTGGGGGCACCCGTTACCCACCTGTTACCCGTTTATGTATTTTTTTTAATTATTTCCTTCTTCCTTCAGTTCCATATCTCATCTTAACTAAAGGAAAGATAGAAAGAAAACGCAAACCCAAATTCCCTTCTTCATTCTTTATCACCGTGACTCATGATTCGTCCTTCAGTCCTTCCTTCATTGCTATGAGTTGCCACCACTAGCCTGTGATAGTCCTTCGCCCTTTATCTAGTCACCCCTCGTAAGCCACCGTGAGAGTCTGTCATCCCTCACCAGTCAACCCTCGTTGTGAGAGTTTGTCGCCCTTCGATCCAATCGCAGCAAGATCCATAACTAGCGCAGACCTTCACCTCTCCTCACTGTGGCAAACCTTCAACCAGCGACAGGGAGGTATCTTGAATCATCCTTATGCTTTGTTTTATATATCTCTTGTTGTTGGCGTCTATTTTTATGATTTGCGGCTATTTCTGGTGATATGTTGGCATCTGGTGATTTGTACTACTCTAATACCTAACTCATTAATAATGCAAGAAAAATGTCATCCTCACTCAAGTTGCTTACGTAATGAGATGCATGGGCCCATATCCAATCAACCTCACAAGTAACAGGTAGTGTAGATTATGTTTGATAAATTGGTTATAACTACTCTATTTGTCCATAATGATCACGATAGTGTTTTGTCTGAGAAACAAGAATTCCTTGTATGGTAATGAAGACTCCATTACAACTTCATATATCTCTAAGAGTTTATAGAGCTGGGGAAATTTCTTCGTGCATTATACTCATCAAGCAAGGGCTTGTTTAGTGTTAAATAAATTTGTCATCTACTTATTATCATAAAATTTATAAGTATCATTAAGTTGCTTATTTCCAACTTCTTTGACTGTAATAAATTCTGTTAATGCTTAATGACACCACATATGATTGGTAAAGAGATATTAACTTTTGGTTTGTAAATTTTCTGATTATACTTGTTTTGGTTGAGGAAAAGCCCTTCGAACGGTTCTTGCAAATTAAATTGCTAGGCTAGCTATTTTAATGCCTCTTTATTTATCAAGATTATTATTTGATGAATGTCAAGATTATATTGTAGCTGAATGCTTATCTTTTAATGCCGCATTTGATGCTTAGCTTTTATTATTTGATGAATGTCATTTGCTCTCATTTGATTGCCATACTATGATTTTACTCAATTTAGAAGGGCTGAGACGTCATCCATCTTAGTCTAGGAAATATAGCATGGCATATATTCCACTACAAAATGTGCAAGAGCAAGCTGATGTTGTTGTTGGAGAAACTATGTCACAATAGTTGTGTAGAACACTCATAATGCTGAGAATCAAACTAATAAAGAGGGACAAGAAGCTGGATCACAACCTAGAAAAAAAGGAAGAGACTCATTTGACATCTGGAAGCATTTTATAAGGCTGCCACTAGCAAAACCAGAAGGAAAACATAAAGCAAAGTGCAACTATTGTGGAGCTCTATATGTAAGTCATCCTTCTAATGATGGCACTAAACAATTATGGCGACATTGGGACAACTGTGCAAGCAATCCCAAGAAAGCTAGCAAGGGTAAAAGTTTATTAACAACTACTTTAAATCAAACATTGACTCATCACTAGTTCAGTCAAGGCCAAGGCAAAAAGGCGGTTGCTAAGTATATCATAAAAGATAAGGTGCCTTTCTAAGCTATGGAAAAGGAGGCTTTCACTGAGCTTTTGTAAGAGTTTCAACCCAAGTTTCAAATGCCATTAAGATGGATGGCTGCTAGAGATGCTACAATATATATCAAGAACAAGCAGATATCTTGAGAAAATATTTCAAAACTTCTAAAGTTTGTGTGTCCCTTACCACTAATTGTTATACATCTATAAAAATAACAACTAAATTTGTTTGACTGCTTATTGGATTGATAAGGATTGGAATTTGCATAAACATATTCTGAATGTTTGTAAGATTACAGATTATATAGGGGAGTCGATTGCAAAGAAAATTGAGGATTGCGTGTTCCAGTGTACATTGACAAAGTGTTTACAATCATAGTTGACAATGCTTCTGCCAATGATTCTACAATTGTAATCTTAAAAAAGCATTTCAGGAGTTAGGATGGTTTGGTATGTGATAGAGAGTTTTTGCAAATACGGTGTGCTACTCACATATTAAATTTAGTTGTTTTTGAAGGTATGAAAGAAATGAACAAGTCCATCTAGCTCATCCAACATGTAGTCAAATTTATTAAATCTTCTCCATCAAGGAAGCATAAATTCATAATAATGGCTGAAAGAGAGCGAGTCGAATCAAAAAGATTACTTACCTTGGATTGTCCCATAAGGTAATTTATTTATAATTAGTTTGAATGAGCTTTGATATGAAATATGATTATGTATTCATAATTGATGTGTAATTGTTTTTAATTTCTATGTTGTGTTTAGGTGGAATTCAATATACCTTTCGCTTCAGAGTACTATTAAGTTTGTCAAAGTCTTTACTCGAATGGAAGAGGAGGATGAAGACTACAAAGAGTACTTTAAGAAAAAAGTTATAATAGGGTCCAATCGAGATACTTATACCTTGATTGATTATCTTGAAGGTGTTAATGAAGTATCCGATAATGCAAGTAGAAGAAGGACTACAGAAACTACAATTTTGCCTCCTAGTGTATATGATTGGAGCACTGTAAAGGAGTTTCTTGGCTTCTTAAAGTTGTTCTATAACATGACATTGAAGTTTTCTGGATCAAACTATGTTACAAGTAACACTTGTTTCTAGCATATAGTTGTAATTCAGACAAGCCTCAATGCAAGTGCAAGTAGCTCCTACTCTCTCTTGAATGACATATCTACAAGAATGCTATCCAAGTTTAACAAATAATGGGGAGCAGTTGAGAAAATGAATCCATTATTGGTTGTGGTCTTGATACTAGACCCCAGATATAAATTGACATATATCAAAGTCACTTTTGCTCACTTTTTTCAAGAACCAACACAGTATGAAGCTATGATGAGGAAGATTATGGGTGTATTATATCGTTTATATGACCATTATTCAGCTAGTGTTTTCTTGGTAAAACTTCTAGATCTCAACCATCAATAGAGCAAGGGGATAATAGTGGTGTTGGGAAAATGTGCTATTACTAGAGTTAGAAGTTGAAGTGGCCTTGCCATCTACTGACGCTACATACTAAAAGTTTTTAGCCAAGGCAGATGCAGAGAGTAATGTAGAGAAACTTTCAGAAGTGGATGAATACCTTCAAGCTGAATTGGTTGGTTATCGCGATTCAAAATTTGACATCTTGTCATACTGGAAAAGGAATGCTTGTAAGTAAAGAGTGTTAAGCTCGATGGCACGTGATTTGTTAGCTATCTCATTCTCTACAGTTTCTTCAAAAGTAGCTTTTAGTATGGGGGCAAGGTATTAGATGCTTTCAGGAGTGCTTTATCCTCAAAGATGGCTGAGGCACTCATATGTGCACAAAATTGGCTATCAGTGTAACCACCTAACTTGAATGACCTTGATGTTGATAATTTTGATGAGATTGCAGCTATTATTATCGGTATCTTCATTTGTATTCTCTATTTTAGGTATTTATTATTTCATTTCATCTTCTTATAATCTTATTAGTTAGTACACATTGATCAATACGATATACGATTTATCTTCGTTCGTTTTTTAGAGGAAGATGCAAAAGCAGAAGGAGGAGGTGAATATGAACTGACAGAAAAATGAAGATTTGCAAACTTGCAAAGTCACAATTGAATGCTTGATCAGTATCTGGGCCACTGGCCCACTGCCCACTACCATAGCATGTTATATTGTTATTGTTTTGTAACTTGTGAATTTGTGATCATTGAAGTTTGAACTTCAAAGATTAGTGTTCAGTACTTTAGAAATTAGAATATTAATATGGTCTATGGACATGGTTAAAAACTTAAAGGTTATTACTTATTACTTATTTAGTTATTAGTTATTTCTCATCAATCATTTAAAAAAAATCAGGTATGATTATGAAGTGTTTCTCTTAAAGTCTGCCAAGTGAGTAAGTGATGATGCCAAAAAAAAAAGTCTGCCAAGTGACAATGAAAGTGGCAGGCTGGATTGGATTTTAGGGGCCTAAAAAATCCAAAGGGGTTAAATTGGTTCCCCGGACCTATTTAACTCAACTCGTTTAACCTGTACCCGTTTAGGTACGGGTTAGAGGGTTACACCATGGGTCTGGGGCTACCTGTACCCATGAGACTTAAATGGCCGGGTGGTGGGTTGATCACCGGGTCAGCCCCACCTACCCATTACTCACCCCTACTCTCGGTTTTACCTCTCAATCAGCTACAAAGACTCGAAGTCAAAGAGATCGTGATTTTTACTTTTGCATATTTGAGTTTCCCCTCTCCGTTTTCCCTCTCGTTTGATGATGTTGTTGCTCTGAATGAGTAAGTCTCTTGGTCTCTCCCTCCACTGTGTCTTTTATTCTCTGATACTCTCATCTCCTCTGGTATCTGTTCTCTCACTCTCAAACACTCAGGTATGTTTTTGACTTTTCTCGGTCTCATAGGACTTTGTGTCTCTATCTCAAAGAAGTTTCTGTTAACACTTATCAATATTTTAACCTCCTTAATTTGAATGAAGTTTCTGCTAATTTAACATATTTATATTCACTTGTTAACCTTATTAATATTTTACTCCCAATGCTCTGTAAGATGAGAAGTTGAGAACTCTGTCAAGTGTACAATGATAGTGCCTTGCTGTGTTTTTATGAACTTGAATTGATGTTATCTAATTATTAAGTTGCCTTATGGAATTGAATTGATGTTATTGAGTGACTTTTTTAGTTATTATAATGCCTTGATTTTTTGATTCATTTGTTCTTTAAAAAAGATGGCTACAATTACAAATGTCAATGATGAGGATAAAGATAATAAAAGAAAGAATGTTGACAGTACTTCTATAATGGATGTTGACAATGTGACAACACAATATGAACAACCTATAAAACCTGAATCTTCTTATGTACAAACACAACATAAAGATGCTCCTTCTACAAATAAAAAGGCAAAATGTACTGCATTTGATGTTTGGAGATGTTTTACCAAACTTGGCATAGTTGATGGCAAAGAAAAAGCTAAATGTAATGGGTGAGGGAAATCATATGTTGTGGGAAGCAAGGATTGTAGGACTTCACACTTTTGGCATCATATTGAAGGTTGTCAATCACTTCCAAAATACAAGGATATTGTCGCCATGATGATAGACCAAGTAAGGTTTGTTAGAGCTAGAAAGATTGACCCGAACAAGGTGTGAGAAATCATTGCTTATTCCATCACTTAATCTTCCATATACTTTTGTTGAGTATGATGGAATTAGGGAGTTACACACATAATTAAATCCTGATTATAAGAATATTACTAGAAAAACTATTGTGGTGGATGTCTGGAATTTCTATCTTCATCAAAAGGATAACCTAAAGAGAAAACTAGCAATAAATTTGAGTATAATATGCTTGACTTCTAATTGTTAGATAGCAATAACTGATGAAGGATACCTTTGCTTAACTGCTCACTTTGTTAATGAGAAATCAAATCTTAATAGCAAAATACTTTCATTTTCTAAGATGGAGCCTCCTCACACTGGATCTGAATTGATAAAAAGGACGGACAAAATATTGGTAGACTAGGGGATTGAAAAGAATGTATTCTCAATCATTCTGGATAATGCTTCAAAAAATTTTCATATGCAAAGAATATTGAAAGAGAATTTGAATTTAAGTAATAGCTTAATATGCAATGGGGAGCTTTTCTATGTGAGATGTTGTGTGCACATCTTGAATCTCATAGTTCAAGATGGCTTGAGAGTAGCAGAAGGTGCTTTAAACAAGATTAGGAACACCAATATATATGTAAGGAAATCAAAGACAAGGATGATAGAATTCAAGAAGAGGGTTGAACAATTTAGGGTATGACAATTCAATAGGTTTATAGTATGATGTCCTGACTAGATGGAATTTGACACAAGTAATGCTTGAAAGTACACTTAAATATCGTCATGCTTTTGCTAGCTTTGCCTTGAATGACACAAATTATAATCATTGTCCAACAAATGAGAGTGGTCAAGAGCAGAGGCTATGTGCACATTCTTAAAGCCTTTTGCAGTAATAACAAACTTGATTTCTGGATCGTCATATCCCACTTCCAACATGTATTTCACACAGATATCAAAGATTGAGTTGCTGCTGAAAGGACATTTGAATAATGATGATTCTGTGATTTAGGAAATGGCCCAGAGTATGCTTGACAAGTTTGACAAATATTGGAATGAGTATAATGTTATTCTTGCATTATTAAAGATTATTCTTGCTGCTGAAAGGACATTTGAATAATAATGATTCTGTGATTTAGGAAATGGCCCAGAGTATGCTTGACAAGTTTGACAAATATTGGAATGAGTATAGTGTTATTCTTGCATTATCAATTATCCTTGATCCTCGAATGAAGCTTGATGCCATAAAATTTACTTTTGCGAAAATAGATCTCATAAATTCTCAAGACAAGATTGAAAATGTTAGAAGCAAGTTGTACTATGTTTTCAATGAGTATAAAAATGTGGGATCATCTTCATCTTCAGCCCTAATTGTTGGAGTTGCATCAAGCTCTAATGCCAACAAGGTGTTAATCACAGAACCGGCTACTAGCCATAACTCGAATGAAGTAGATGACTATGAAGTTTTTTATGTAAGTTTGAAATTCTTAAATAGTTAAATGTTTAGATTTAATTTGAATTTTAATTGGCACTTTGCTATGTTGATTTTTGTTGACCTTTTATTAATTCTTCAATGGTGCAGGATTTTTTTTTCATTCTAGTGTCAAGATGAGTCAACAATTAAAAAGTTTGAATTGGACTACTATTTAGAAGAAGTGATACTTGATAATAGATTAGCTACAAGATTTAATGTCTTGGATTATTGGAAAGAAGACTCAGCTCGATTTCCTTATCTTTCAAAGATGGCATGTGATATTCTTAGCATTCCAATTACTGTTGTTACTAGTGAATCAGCTTTTAACATAGGATCTCAAGTTCTCACTAAGTATCGATCTTGTCTTCTTCCAGATAATATTGAAACTCTTATTGGCACTCGAAATTAGCTTCTTGGTTTTCAATGGGATGGTAATATTTATAATCATATTTGTTTTGTTTATCTTATTTTATTTTTATATATCTATTTAATAAACCTTTTATGTTTATGTCATTATGTGTGACAGAGGATTTTGAGATAGAGAAAAGGGAAACTACTCATGTTCCTATTTTTTCAACTTCAGATAATGCTTCGAATATAATTAGTGAAGATTGAAGAATGCGGAAGGAAGATTAGAAGTTTTTTGTTGTATTGAAGATTAGAATAAGGAAGATTATAAGTTTCTTGCTAATTGTTATATATCTCCGTCCCTTTTATGTTTGTCATGTGTTCTTGTAGTTAGTTTCATTTGATAAGACTTAAATGGAGTGAATTAAACTTGGATGTTGTATCTTGACATCTTGGACTCTTAGTTGGATGCATTTTATTGATGCACTGATACTAGTCAAGTTAATGGTATTCCTAATAATGGAGAAGGGCAAAAGGCTGATAGCATGTCATGTCCTGTTGTTTTGTTTACATTTGCTAATTGCTAGTTTTTTTTTATCTTACTATGTCATGCTGGTTTTTATTTGCTTGCTAGCTGCTGCATTATTCCTTTGATCGTATGTCCCAACTTGATGAATGAATTTATGGCCGAAAAAAATGCAAGGCATAAGGCATTCAATAAAAACCCATTAAGCTTGCCAGCCCAACTAATTGGGCTCAGGCTATCAAAATGGCAACCCGTAGGGAGGGCGGGTTGTTTCGGTCCGTCCCGTGTAACGAATTCCTAGTACTATCGATGATGTGCCAAGTGAGGGGGAAGGGCAGAAGTACTATTTTTTTTTAATTTTTGAATACTAAAAATAATTAATCGTTAGGGTAATGTAGGTCAAAAATATTTTTGAATAAAACAATTGTCTCTTCAAGGTTATTAATAAATAATCATTATGAGTTGAAGGGATGCTCCCGGTTATTAGTAAATAACTGTTACTTATGTTAACCATGGCAATTTATACCAACATGTTTGGCTTTATAATGTAACCCTTTACATTCCAGAGGACACAATCTGTTGGATAATCCATGAAACCCATTTAGCCATCCACTTATATTCCAAAAGGGAGAACAAGGACGCATGGACAAGAGCACTAAGGGGAACTGATCTTTCTCTTCCATACTCTCGTTTATTCACACTCTCATTTTTCTTTTTTTAATTTTTTTATTATACTATGGGGTTGAATAATCTACTTTAAAAATTATTAAAAAAAATAAGTTACGGTTATTATGTAAAACCAATCACTTTTCAGAATACCATATCAAATACCTCACGGTTATTAAGAAATCACCGTCACTGTTTACAGAACCTAACAATTGCGATGTTAAAATTGTGAACTTTCATTCAAAAGTTCATTAAGATTGTAAATTAAGAACCATAAGAAAAGGCCACCTTTCATAATAGTTCTAAACTTATAACCGTGAGCAAGTTTCATAATATCTTTTAAAACACGTACCCGCTATCTCATGCCTCTTCACTTTCCCAAGTTATTACACTTAACACACTTGTCTTTGGTAGAACATTACCCACCATCCTCGGAACCCCACAACTACAATTAACTTTTTCGACCGCTGATAGAAGCTTTCATGAGAACCACATCCTCCACTGCTATCTTTGAACTTTGGTCCAATAGCAGCGCGAGTTGCTTCGATTGCCCTAACTTGTTTTTTTTCGTTTTGAAGCCCTAGCTAGGTCGCATTCCTTCACGTGCTCTATTCTTTCTTATTTTAAGGTATGATTTCACTTCTAAATTTCATATTAACCATTCTGCATTCCGTATTCTCCTTATTTTTCACTTCGTCTTGCCTAGGTAGGTTGTGACCTTAGTTGTGCCTCGTGTTTTTCTAGAAAACCCATTGCTTTGTGCCCTGTGACTAACTAAATAAGTTTTGTTTTCCAGTTAAAATGGCTAGTTCCACTTCCCACGGTACTGATAATACCCCTAGTTCTAATAGTGCCTCTAGTTCTAATAATGTTCCTAGTATTAGTATTCCAACTAGTACTAATGTTGTCCCTCGGCAACCCAGAAATGAGACCCCAGACCAGGCATTAGAACAAGTGCTGGATATTATAAGGAAGGGCCACTACGCCTTGACTTTTATGAATGAAACAAACTCCTTGAGGAAAAGATTTTACATGACATGGAACAATAATGATCAACCTCTTCATCCGTCACACTCCATCAACTACATCAGCTTAACGACAAGGACCAATGTTCCAATCATAGCGGGTAACTAGTTTGAGTACAAGGAGACTACTTAGTAGTTATTTGGGACAATGTCAAGGTAAGGTATATATGCCTGCTAATCACTTGCTATGTATTTGTAAAAAATGTTATCTTGAATTATGTGCTTTGCAATCTGCATATCATATAGATGGAAATTACATTAGGGAATTTGTCATCAAAAAGGCTGGCCAATCTCTACGCACATTGTGCCATGTATTGACAAAGGCGAATTTACAAAATCCTAAAGAGACTGATGACACAGAAGTTCCGATGGATCTTCGGTCCGCCATCAAACCAGATGATAAGAGAAATTTTGTAATCTCATATCGCAATCTGGCATTCCAAGTAATTGTTATTCATAATTTAAAAGACCCGCATGTATCTGTATAATATTAACTCGAGTATTGTGTGTTTTCATAGGAATTAAGTTGGTGAATAGGAATAGGAGGAAGAACAATAAGTATTCCTACAAGGGAGGACGAACGAGCATACACGGGCTGCTGAAAAGTTGGATGCTGAGAGTGGGGACAATAATAGACCTCCTCGTCATAAACTTTAGTCGATGACAAGGCAAAATAAAGATTGCTCTTATGATGATCCTCAGTTGAAAGAGGTTGTCAATAAAATGGTAAGTATTAATATTAGTCCCTGATTCATGAAAGTAATGTATTTAATTAACTATCGATATTAACATTATTATTAAATGCACAACAAGCATGTCCCTGGAAGTTACAACATGAGGGGTCTACCTTTCTATGGATGAAGACATATTAGCCAAGACATTGGGTGCAAAGCTCTAGAAACAATGTGATGAAATGCAAGAACAAATACGGTTTCTCACGTAAGAGTTGATGAAGGAGCATTCTAGGAAGCAGCAAAGGGGAAATAGTAGCCCAAGTATTAGAGGCAGCTGCATATTTCCCCCTATGATCTGGCTAAGGGTTTGGCGGATGTTAGGTGTTTTACCGATAGCCCTGTACATTATACAGTTGCAATGAGCTACATGATAAACAGCCCGGAGGATAACACACTTCATAACGAACAAATCTATCCTAAGCATGTAAAGGTACAAATCAACACCAACATCGACCCCAGCTATCCGCTCCCTGTGCCCACCAAAGACAAGGATACAGTAAGAGGGGCTACAGGTAGCTTTGTTGCATGGCCTCGCCGTCTACTTAGAGTATGGAAGCTCCCTACTTAAAAGAAGCGCCCACCAAGTCCAAGCCCCCCACTTTAAAGATCCCCAATCAGTCCAAGAATATGAAGCATCTCACCCCCAATGATCAATCCAAGCAGAAGTCTTCCTCACAAAATAAGCCTATTAGCCAATCTACCCAAAAGTCCTTTTAAGAGTTCACTGACAAGTGGTTTGCTTCAGACCATTTTCCAATTATCACATTTGAGAGAAAGGTCTTCGACCAAACAAACCAAGAGGAAGCTTTAAGCAAAAAACTTGTTTTTGAGATCCTGAACAAGGACATGGCAAATTCAAGCTCTGTCAACTTCTTTATGAGGTATTTTTTCAATTGTTATTGAATAGTTGACTGCTTAGAAATTTGATTACATTTTGATATATGTTGGTTTCAACATTTCAGACACCTGTATCATAATTACCTCGTCCCCTACAGCCTCCAGAACAAGATCAAGTTCATCTGCCTTGACCAAATCAATAACCAGGGTGACGGCATGAAGGAAGATGTCAAGTAACAACACACGAGGTTTCTAGGGGATGAATTCATCAAAAGGGAGCCAAATAGAAGTGACACTTACTTCTCTATACCTTACGTTTAAGGGTTCTACTTGAATTAGTTTGTAATTGTCTTGATGCTATGATCTATTATTGTATTAAGGAACTAATGGGTGCTCACAATCATAAATCCAATGCGCAAAAGGAATTGGTACTATAACTCTATGAGCAGGTTTCCAAATATGGGACCATACATGCAAGAGACATTCATCCAGTAAGTTATACATTCATCATCTCTTTTAATTCAGTTCATCTTGCATGTTTTTATATATATGATTTTATATTGTATCTTCTCAAAGCTGTCTACAATTACCGCACTCAAAATGGTCTCAAGTACACCAAAAACAAGGTCACAGATAGCAGCTACAGATGTGCCTTCCAATAGCAGCATCTGAAGGTATAGTTTATATTAATAAATTGATGAAGCACACAATTAGTTTATATATATGACTGACTATCAAATTTTTCTTCTCATTTCTTTATAGTGCCCAAAGCAACCGGACAACAGCAACGATTGTGGGTACTACATGATGCAATACATGAGGGACATAATCACTCACAATCCTGAAAATATTGACACAACTAAGGAATATTATATACTCAATTCGTTCATATATACATTTGGTTAGCTATATGTTACAATATCTAACTTCCATCTAATATCTTTTTGCGCATAGTATTTTAATGCCTCCTGTAACCCCCTCACTGTAATCATATCCGAATTTCGAAATTTAAGTGAATTAGAGACCAATAAGATAAAATAACCATTTATGATCCCTCATTCAAGAGATGGGATACTTCAAAATCATTTCTAAAGCATACTTAATCCTGGTCTCACATTCACATGCGGATATAACTACCAGAGAAATCAGAGTACATAATAAATATCAAAGTGCGGAAACCAAAATCCCGGCCAGACCCCGGGTTACTTGCATAAATAACTTGGGTTTAAGATTTCCCAACTATGGGGATTACACAACCAAAATAATCATTTACATCCTTATGTACACTTGATACCCCAAATACAAAACTATGATAACCAACTACCACATAGATTTCGGAGTAAGCCTAACTACTCCTGGTTGTCCGCTTCCCTTTCGAGCCACTCGCCCTGTCTGAAAAGATTAGTCATATGGAAGGGGTGAGATTCTAAAGAATCCCAGTAGTAACTACAATTTTATACCACGTGCAATCACAGAATATGCACACCAATCATCTCATACAGCAACACAAGTCACTCCACCCTCATCCCCTTTTACCGCCGGGAAGGCATACGACCTTAACCCGAACCGTTGTTAGCGACTCAGGGACTATTGGCGTGGCAGTGCATACAAATAGCCACACGGCTCAAATATAGCCTTTCGGCTTTCACAATGGCCCGTCGGCCTTCACAAATAGCCTTTCGGCTCACAATTAGCCTTTCGGCCCACATATACACATATATCACACCCTAACCTCATCCCCTTTTACCGCCGGGAAGGCATACAGCCCTTACCCGAACCGTTGTTAGCGACTCAGGGACTATTGGTATAGCGGTGCTTCCATAGTTTTCACAAAACTTGCAGCATACGATATTCATTTCAAAACAATGACATAATATACATACAATGTATCACACAAGGCATAAAGAAAGAGTCACTACCTGTATCCTTCCTGACTGGCTCTGGCACCTTAGCCTCACGAGGACGACAGATGTCAAATCCTATATCAATTAGGGACAACCAATCAATCTCTTTTCCATATGTACATTTCAATAATACTCTAAGTTGGTTATCATTTAGGACTCTTTAGGTGACTATTAGAGGCCTAAACATATGCCTAAAGGGTTGGAAGACACTACCCAAAAGACCCCTTACTCGAAGGCAAAACACCTATTTTGACAGTCTCACTCGAGCACAAATGCTCTCACTCGAGCACGAGTACGGACATCACTCGAGCACAAGAGAGAGTGATCCTGCGAGTGAGCACCCGAGAGCGCACACACAGCTCTCCAAGCACTGGATCACTCGAGCACAGCCATGTGTGCTCGAGCACACACCCCACACCCGCGAGTGAGAAAGCACACTCGTGCAACTTTCCCGCGAGCATCAACCCGAGAGCACCAACTCACACCAGAAGCACAAGCTCACTCGAGCACGACCCTCAGTGCTCGAGTGGAACGGCTATGCCCGCGAGTGTCAGAGCACACTCTTGGCATCAACCAGCGAGTGAGGACCCGAAAGCAACCTCAACTCCGGACTCGCACCTTCACTCGAGCAGAACCATGCTCACTCGAGCATGTTCTTCGCTCACTCGAGCACAAGGCGATGCTCTCGAGCACAACCCAGATAACTCGAAGCACAACAGGGAAAAACTTGCATATCACTAGAGCACGTTCTTCCTCTGCTCGAGTGATGTGCATCAGAGACCAGAAACGCAGCCAAAAACCAGAAACTCCATATGGTCAAATTCACTCCCAAAGGTTCCCCAAACTCTTCCCAATGCTCACACACACTAAGCACTAACTAGGGAACATATTGGCCACTTCAAAAACACCTCAAAAACCAATTTGACCACAATCATTCATTAAGGTCTCAATGACACACCATATCCAAATTCCCTTAACACCTTTTTAACATTCCAAATTACATCAAATGATCATATATCTCCAAACTAAATCATTTTCAATCATCAATCATAATGATCTTCAACAACATGAAATACATCATGAAGTCTGCTCAAGTTCGGAGGTAAGGCTACTCGGAATGCCACAGGCCCAATCCTATCAAGGATCTCAAAAGGACCTATATACCTTGGGCTTAACTTCTTTCGCTTTATAGCTCGCCCAATGCCGGTGATAGGAGATACTCTCAGAAACACATGATCACCGACTTCAAATTCTAGAGGTCTTCTCCTCTTGCTCTTGTCCGTATAACTCTTTTGCCGACTCTGAGCTGCAAGAAGCCTCTTACGAATGATTCGAATCTGAGCTGAGGTTTGATCCACAAGATCCGGCCCTTAGAGTTTCCTCTCGGACAACTCATTCCAACACAATGGCGATTGGCATTTCCTTCCATACAAGGCTTCATACGGCGCCATTCGAATACTCGCATGATAGCTATTGTTGTAGGCGAACTCCGCAAGTGGAAGAAAACGATCCCAACTCCCTTTGAAGTCAAGAACACATGCCCGCAACATATCCTCTAAGGTCTGAATAGTCCTCTCTGACTGTCCGTCCGTCTGAGGATGATAGGCTGTATTGAATCTCAACTGAGTACCCAGTGCCTCATGCAATGCCTTCCAAAATCTCGAAGTGAAACGAGGATCTCGATCTGAGATGATATTCTTTGGTACACCATGGAGTTTCACAATTTCACGAACATAAATCTCTGCTAGCTTGTCCGGAGAGTAACTAGCATTGATCGGTAAGAAGTGTGCTGACTTCGTTAACCGGTCCACGATAACCCAGATCGCATCATAATTTCTGATCTTGGGCAATCCCACAACAAGATCCATGGTTACACTTTCCCATTTCCATTCCAGAATTTCAGGACTCTGCAACAAACCAGGTGGTCTTTGGTGTTCAATCTTCACCTTCTGACATGTGAGACACCTTGCCACATATTTTGTCACATCACTCTTCATTCCCGGCCACCAATACACAGATTTCAAACCATGGTACATTTTGGTCATACCAGGATGAAGAGTATACCGGCTCTTATGTGCCTCATCTAAGATCTTCTGTCTCAACTCCGCCCTTAGTGGAATGCACACTCTGTTCTGATAGCGAACTAATCCACGAGGCGACACATCATAGCCTTGAACTTCTCCTCGCTCAATTCTGGCTAGGTTACGCTGTATCCAGTCATCTTGCCTCTGAGTTTCTTCAATCTCAGCTCTCAGATCATTTTCCCCTTGGGAAACGTTATAGTTGGCACAGATGATCTGGTTCGCCAGATTCATATCACGAAAGTCAGCAACCAATTTCTCCTCATGTATCATCATAGCTGCCACAACCACAGTCTTTCGACTAAGAGCATCAGCGACTACATTTGCCTTACCCGGATGATATTTTATTTCCAGGTTGTAGTCCTTAAGCAACTCCATCCAACGCCGTTGTCTCATATTCAACTCTTTCTGATCGTACAGATATTTGAGACTCTTGTGGTCGCAGTACAGTTCCACAGTCACACCATACAAATAATGCCTCCAAATCTTCAAGGCAAACACAATAGCCGCAAGCTCCAGATCATGAGTGGGATAGTTCAATTCATGAGGTCTGAGATGTCGAGAGGCATAGGCCACCACACGTCCCTGCTGCATAAGGACACACCCTAATCCCTGCCCACTGGCATCAGAATACACAACGTATGTCAAACTGGGATCGGGCAAAATCAACACAGGTGCCGTAGTCAACCTCTCCTTCAGCTCCACAAAGCAATTTTCACATTTCTCATCCCACACAAACGGTTGATCTTTTCTCGTGAGCTTGGTCATCGGCAACGCAATACGGGAGAAATTCTGAATGAATCTCCGGTAATAACCAGCAAGACCCAGAAAACTGCGTACCTCTGCCACAGATTTTGGCCTCTTCCAGTTCAGTATTGCTTCCACTTTACTAGGATCCACAGAGACCCCTCCTTGCGAAATAACATGGCCTAAGAATTTCACTTCTGATAGCCAAAATTCGCATTTACTCAATTTAGCATAGAGTTGTTTTTCACGCAATATATTCAACACGATTCTCAAATGATGCTCATGCTCTTCTCTACTCTTAGAGTATATCAAAATATCGTCGATAAATACCACAACAAACTGATCTAGGTATTGCCGAAAAATACGGTTCATGTAATCCATAAATACCGCAGGCGCATTGGTCAACCCAAATGGCATCACCAAAAATTCATAATGACCATACCTAGTCCGGAAAGCAGTTTTCGGAACATCTTCCGCTTTCACACGCAGCTGATGATACCCCGACCTTAGATCAATCTTGGAGAATACACACGAGCCAGATAATTGATCTAACAAGTCATCAATTCTAGGGAGAGGGTACTTATTCTTGACGGTAATCTTGTTCAACTCTCGATAGTCGATACACAAACGAAGACTCCCGTCTTTCTTTTTCACAAACAACACTGGAGCACCCCAAGGCGACACACTGGGTCTAATAAACCCTTTCTCAAGCAAATCCTCAATCTGCTTTTTCAACTCCGCCATTTCATTTGGAGCCATACGATATGGGGCTTTGGATATCGAACCCGCTCCAGGCAAAATGTCAATCGGAAACTGAACTTCCCTTTCCGGAGGTAATCCACTTAAGTCATCCGGAAAAACCTCAGGGAATTCATTCACTATGGGTATACTATTCAAAGTTTCACTGGTTTCTCCTTGTACAGAGAAGAAAACCATATACCCCTGACAACCCTTCTGCAAATATCTCTCAGCCTTAGCCGTTGAAAGAAAATTCAAATCGACATTTCCACCCTCAACATTCTGAGGAACAGGATATACAATTCTCTTATTCCCACAATCTAACAACACATTGTTAGCTCTCAACCAATCAAATCCCAAAATGATTTCTAATTGGCAGAGCGGTAGACAAATCAGATCTATCACCGACTCACGACCCTCTACGGTTATAACACAATTCAAGCAGGCATCCGTAGTTACAGCCTTTACACCCATCGGTGTTGACACGATCAATTCGAATGGTAACTTATACACATTCATACCCAGACGATTTACACAATCATACGCAATAAATGAGTGACTTGCACCCGAGTCAAACAATGCTTGCAATACAAATCCATTAAGAAGAACTGTACCTTGTATCAGCTCTGGGGATTTTCGGGCTTCCTCATGAGTCATAGCAAATACTCTGTCCTGAGTCCTCGGTCTCTGCTCCGCTTGCGGTCGTTGGCAATCTCTAGAAAGATGTCCGGGTTGCTTACAGTTAAAGCAGATCATCTCACCCTGACAGTTCTTGCCATAATGTGACTGATTACAGCGAGGACATTTCCGCTCAGTCCCCGATCTCTGGGGTTCACGATCTCTGAGCTGGTAGGGCTTCTTACCACTGCCCCTATACGAAGATGACGATCCCGAGCCCTTCCGCTTCTGAGAAGCACCACCCTTACTGGGCTCACTATAACCACCAGCAGTCTTAGCCGGATACAACTCTTTCAGATTACTCTCTGTGATCTGACACTCTTCAACAGCCTTGTTGAACTTGGAGAACTGATGGGTGGCTATTCTCTTTCTCATATCACGCCTCAAGCCCCGAATAAGCAAGTCTGAGCTCAACTCTTCGTCATCCCTCTTCTAAAGATAAGAGGAGTATCGGGACAATCGGGTGAATCGGGACAAATATTCATCAAATGACTCCGTGTCCCCTTGCTTGATATTCAAGAACTCAGTCTCCTTCTCAAGCCTCACCGACTTGGGAAAGTATTTCTCATCGAAGTGCTGCTGGAACACCTCCCAGGTCAATGCTATATTCTTACTCTTCAGCGACAGAGCTATGTTCCGCCACCAGCGGTCTGCATCTCCCTCAAGCTTGTATACCGCCAGCTTGGCTTTCACTTCCGAGGGACATTCTAGAACCTCGAATATCTTCTCAAGATGGTTCAACCAGTCTTCCGCCGCCTGAGGATCAAATTTCCCTCTGAATGCCGGAGGTAAGTGTTTACAAAACCTGGAGACCCAAAACTGAAGGTCTCTTTCCTCATTGACCGACTTCCCATGCGGCCTTTGATCCACTTCAGTACGAGGAGGCGATTCAAGTGGTCGCGCCGACCCTTCAGCAGTATCTTCTAGTCTAGTCTCCTCTCGGGTTTCCCCTCGAGTTCCTTCTTGAGTAGATTGGCCTCTACCCTCATTGTTCTTCGCTTTCTCAGCTCGAAGCTCGTCTCTAAGCTCCGCAATCATATCCCTTTGATCCCTTATCAAGCCCATTAGCTCTTGCATAGGATCTGGTGGATTGTTATTGACCAACTCCACCTCGGGATCTACTTGTTGTCCTCTAGGGCGACCTTTCGTTGTTCTTCTCATTCTACAAAGAACTCACTCATTAATCCAACAATTATGGTATACACATATCCATAAATCTCAGATATCCACAATCATAACCCAAATATGTGTGTACGAACAAACATTCACAATCAATCTTCTATCATTAAGTTCAACTATGGGAGCTGTCCTAGCAAACTCTACCCTTGCCAGGAACTGCAGCTCTGATACCAAAAATGTAACCCCCTCACTGTAATCATATCCGAATTTCGAAATTTAAGTGAATTAGAGACCAATAAGATAAAATAACCATTTATGATCCCTCATTCAAGAGATGGGATACTTCAAAATCATTTCTAAAGCATACTTAATCCTGGTCTCACATTCACATGCGGATATAACTACCAGAGAAATCAGAGTACATAATAAATATCAAAGTGCGGAAACCAAAATCCCGGCCAGACCCCGGGTTACTTGCATAAATAACTTGGGTTTAAGATTTCCCAACTATGGGGATTACACAACCAAAATAATCATTTACATCCTTATGTACACTTGATACCCCAAATACAAAACTATGATAACCAACTACCACATAGATTTCGGAGTAAGCCTAACTACTCCTGGTTGTCCGCTTCCCTTTCGAGCCACTCGCCCTGTCTGAAAAGATTAGTCATATGGAAGGGATGAGATTCTAAAGAATCCCAGTAGTAACTACAATTTTATACCACGTGCAATCACAGAATATGCACACCAATCATCTCATACAGCAATACAAGTCACTCCACCCTCATCCCCTTTTACCGCCGGGAAGGCATACGACCTTAACCCGAACCGTTGTTAGCGACTCAGGGACTATTGGCGTGGCAGTGCATACAAATAGCCACACGGCTCAAATATAGCCTTTCGGCTTTCACAATGGCCCGTCGGCCTTCACAAATAGCCTTTCGGCTCACAATTAGCCTTTCGGCCCACATATACACATATATCACACCCTAACCTCATCCCCTTTTACCGCCGGGAAGGCATACAGCCCTTACCCAAACCGTTGTTAGCGACTCAAGGACTATTGGTATAGCGGTGCTTCCACAGTTTTCACAAAACTTGCAGCATACGATATTCATTTCAAAACAATGACATAATATACATACAATGTATCACACAAGGCATAAAGAAAGAGTCACTACCTGTATCCTTCCTGACTGGCTCTGGCACTTTAGCCTCACGAGGACGACAGATGTCAAATCCTATATCAATTAGGGACAACCAATCAATCTCTTTTCCATATGTACATTTCAATAATACTCTAAGTTGGTTATCATTTAGGACTCTTTAGGTGACTATTAGAGGCCTAAACATATGCCTAAAGGGTTGGAAGACACTACCCAAAAGACCCCTTACTCGAAGGCAAAACACCTATTTTGACAGTCTCACTCGAGCACAAATGCTCTCACTCGAGCACGAGTACGGACATCACTCGAGCACAAGAGAGAGTGAGCCTGCGAGTGAGCACCCGAGAGCACACACACAGCTCTCCAAGCACTGGATCACTCGAGCACAGCCATGTGTGCTCGAGCACACACCCCACACCCGCGAGTGAGAAAGCACACTCGTGTAACTTTCCCGCGAGCATCAACCCGAGAGCACCAACTCACACCAGAAGCACAAGCTCACTCGAGCACGACCCTCAGTGCTCGAGTGGAACGGCTATGCCCGCGAGTGTCAGAGCACACTCTTGGCATCAACCAGTGAGTGAGGACCCGAAAGCAACCTCAACTCCGGACTCGCACCTTCACTCGAGCAGAACCATGCTCACTCGAGCATGTTCTTCGCTCACTCGAGCACAAGGCGATGCTCTCGAGCACAACCCAGATAACTCGAAGCACAACAGGGAAAAACTTGCATATCACTCGAGCACGTTCTTCCTCTGCTCGAGTGATGTGCATCAGAGACCAGAAACGCAGCCAAAAACCAGAAACTCCATATGGTCAAATTCACTCCCAAAGGTTCCCCAAACTCTTCCCAATGCTCACACACACTAAGCACTAACTAGGGAACATATTGGCCACTTCAAAAACACCTCAAAAACCAATTTGACCACAATCATTCATTAAGGTCTCAATGACACACCATATCCAAATTCCCTTAACACCTTTTTAACATTCCAAATTACATCAAATGATCATATATCTCCAAACTAAATCATTTTCAATCATCAATCATAATGATCTTCACATTTCCAGAAATAGGCATATTTAGGGCAAAATTCCATATTTGACCAACTTAGCCAAAAATCACAAGCAATACATTAAAATGCACTAAATGCCTACCTCCTCTCTTTGCTCAATTCAGAACCTTGATTCCTCAACTTTCAATTTCGGCCCAAATCCCAATCAACACCATTCAAGGCTCTACAATCATCACAATGTAGCTCTCATTGAGATGAACAATATTAGAGAAGAGGATTGGAGCAAAGGAGGATTACAACTTACCAAGATTCAAGCTTTTCTTCCCTCTTTTCTTGCTTGTTCAGCGAAACAATGGAGGAATAAGAGAGAGAAAAGATGAGTGAGATGGTGAAATGATGATGATGAAGATGTCACTCACCCTCCACACACACACACTCAACCGAACCAAGAGAGAGAAGAGGGGAAAAAGTGGTATTTTGTCTTCTAGTGCTTCATCCAATGGCCTCCATTAAGCCACATGTCATCACCTACTCAATTCCCTCTTTAAGCTCACCAAATCACAACACATAGGATTTCGACCCACGGTCAAGGAATCACAACCATTGATCTTAAATACCACATGTATTTATTCCCAAAACTTACATTATATTAATCATAATAGTGCTTAATTACACTAATTACAATGATTATCAGAGTTATCAGTCTTAATCACAAATCGGGATATTACACCTCCTGCACAATGTTTAGCAACTCACAAATGAAAGAAGTGGCTGAAGAGTTGGTAACATCTATGAAATATCAGTGGGAGAGTGAATACATATAGAATTACTGTAAATTTCTAGATATTAATGATTTGTTTGTTTTAAAGTTTTGGTTTTATTAGTGTATACATGTACAAGCTTGACTGTAAATATATTCTGATTTATTGCATTGTTCTGTATATGAATGAATGTAAATACATATTGTGATTCATTCTATACAAATGTATATGCAAGGGGATATCAAAAGCAAAACATACCCCCCCTAATTTTTTTTTTTAAAAAAATTATCTTTAATGAACCACAATTATTATATGACAACCATTATTTATATCAACTATATATAATGGTTATCAAAGCAAAAACATTATGATGATACAAGCATTACCATATATTATAACGGTTGTTCATGTGTGCATGTTAATTATTATCATAGTAATGGGCATATCATGGCCTCACTTATCTTTCATCCATAATGGATGTTATATTATAACTGTTATAATAGGTTCGAAATAAATAATGGTTCAGAACCATAATATATCTGCGCCGAGCTTTTATAGCGCCCACATATATGACGGTTCAAAACTGTTATATATGGTAGAAGCAAATATTTCTACTATAACTAAACAAATCAAGTAAAACTCACCTTATCATCGTATGGGTCTTTCAAGAATTAACCAATTCCATGTTTAGTAAAATTAACATTGTTTCGACACAGCCAATATATCTTCTATGATATCAGTGCATATGTTCTCCATTAATTAATAACTAAAATATGTGTATTATATTACATTATTTTTAATTTCATTAATTAATAAAAAATATGTGTGTATTATATTATATTATATATTTTATTTTATATATAATATATTATTTAAAAATTACATATATTATAACATAATTTTAACAATAATAATGGAAAAATAATTTATATATATTTATATGGCTATTAATACCATAAATTTTATTTTTATAAAGATTTTATTTTAACAAATTTTAAATTTTAAATTTTTTGCCGAAATTAGCTATGGAATTTTTCTGCGTGGCAAAAAAATTTTCTACGAAATTACCCACGGAAAATTTTCCCTTTACTAATATTGCCACATAAAAAATTCCATCGGAAAACAGATTTCCGACAGAATTTGTCACTACAAAATTTTTTGTGGCAAATTCCGTAAAAAATCAAATGTTTTTTATAGTGATAGTTAATCTTTAACTGTGGATTCTTTTATGAAAAAATCATTATGAAGTCTTAAAGGAGCAATGTGATCATTAAAAAGCTTTACAAGAAGTGAGTAACATGTAGTAATAATTTTTTGTACAGAAAATGATAATAAATCTATGCTACTTATGAAATTTTTTTGTCATTGTATTCTTTCTTTAGGATCTTATAGTAATTTTTCTTTCTTTTATTTAATAAAATGCTTAAAAGGCTCTCGTAGAACATATATAGATATGATTTCCTTTTTTAAAAAATTTGTAGTCCTTTTCAACAATGTAATGTCACGTAATCATGAATTTCTTATTCTTCCAGATTCCTATGTAATTAAAACTCAAGCTGGTCAAAAAATGTAATTTAAAACCATGTTTTTTTGGGGGGGGGTCACAGATCAGCCCGCACTTTTTTCCCTAGGTTGACATTGTTGGTCCCAAAATGAGCCCAATATACGTTGTTTAAGTTGGATCGACCTTTTTTTTTTTTTGGCATTAAGCTGGATAAAGTTTGCTGATTGGACCAGGTTAAAATTTGTCCCTACAAACAAACGGACTGATTTACAATATATAATTATTATTGAATTTGATTTGCTGAATTGATATGTCTCTCACGGATCCATTTCGATAAGGTACAAATCATTCCAATTGGTCTTTAAGGGCCTCTTTGGTAAGCGGAAGATTTGAGGAGGGAAAGGAAAGGAAATGAAAATTGTAAAGGGTGACAGAAGATGAGTTGAGGGAATATGAGTTTTTTGGTAGGAAAAAAATTGAGGGTGGAACTTGAGGAAAAAAAAAGAGAAATGTCTATTTTACCCTTAATATAAGTTAATAATTATATATTAATTAAATTTATATTTCAATTCATAAATTAAATAATTAGTAGTACAATAATTTAAAAATTAAATAAAATGAATAAATTATAAATTATAATTTAAATAAATAAAAAATAATTTATTTATTAATGAAATTCGAATTTGTATGGCGGGAATTTTGAAAAGTTTGAATTTATTGATGAAGTTCGAAGTTGTAAGACGAGAATTTTGAAAAGTTTGAATTTATTGATGAAGTTTGAACTTGCAAGGCAAGAATTTTGAAAAGTTCGAATTTCCCGCCTTTTAATTTAAATATTTCAAGGGTATTTTTATCTTTCGAATCTTTTTCCACTGAAGGAACTTAGGATCCCACCAATTTTGGTGGGATCTCATCTTCTCATAAATAAGGGAACATTGGTAAGACCGGAAACTTGAGTTCCCAAGAAAATAGAGCCAAAATTGCGTACCAAACGAGGGAACTTGTACATGTTCCCTTCCCTTCCCTTCCCACATCTTTCGCTTACCAAACAGGCCCTAAGGGTGTGTTTGGTTTGAGGGTAGGAGAGGGGGGAGGGGGAGGGGGAGGGGGTAAATTACTTTTTTAGGTTGAAGGTATTTAAATTTTGAGCGGGAATCCAAAATTTAAAAGGAATAAGAGGGTGAATTTTGAACGGGAACCCAAAATTTAAAAGAATGAGAGGGTAAATTTTGAGTTTTATAAGTACAAAATTATAATTTACCCCCTTCTCTCCCCTCACTTACCCTCAAACCAAACACACTCTAAAACTTTTAAACCAGCGGTTCTGTTATGAAGGGTGGAGGCAATAATAAATCTCTTTATCTTGGTTTTTTTTTTTTTTTTGCCATAATAAATCTCTTTATCACTTGTAAGAGTTTATGAAAAAATAAAAGAAAATATATATATATATATATATATATGACAGAAATTAAATGGTAAAAGAGATATCAGAGTTATTAATGTGGAAAATTCCTAAATTTAAGGGTGAAAATCATGGGTAGTCTAAACCAAAGAAAATCATATTCTCTATAATCGAAAAAGGGTACAAGAGAGTCTTAAACGCATGCACAAACAAGTGCAACCACACAACCAAATAACTAAAGGTACAAGTTTACAAATTACAAGTTTAAATGGTAAAAGAGATACCAGAGTTATTAATGTGCAAAATTCCTAAATTTAAGGGTGAAAATCATGGATAGTCTAGACCAAAGAAAATCATATCCTCTATAATCGAAACAGAGTACAAGAGAATCTCAAACGTATGCACAAACAAGTGCAATCACACAACCAAACAACTAAGATTACAAGTTTACAATAGAGAACAAAGCAATTGAAAATATCAAAAAAATGTCCCTAACCACGAACCCATTTTCTCTCACACTAGGCCTCTAAGTGACGATCCAACCGTTGAAAACAATGAATCATATATTTTGGACCAACTGACCAACTTTTAGCTCGATCCAATGGTTGACGAGTATGTAAAAGTTGATTGACCGATACTGACATGTGAAGCTGTGTTTCTCTTACTTGGTTGCAACACATATTAGATTTCTCTAACCTCTCCATCCTCGGCCTATCCCCCTTAGTGTGGCCTCTCTGCCCAAAACCCTAATATAACCCCTCTACACTTAAATTAGTGAGATACAACTTCAAATTAAGAAACTTCGAGAGAATATTTTTTCCTACAAAGAACAATTAGAAAAGTTTCTTTTTTTTTTTCCATTCTCTCACGTTTTTTCTTCTTTCTTATTTTTTTTGCTTTTCCTTCCTTTTTTTTCTTTTCATAAAATAAAAAATACAAAAAAAATATATAAAAATGAAACAATTCAATCATGTGCTTTTCTCCACGCAAGAAGAGAACCCAAATCCCAACAGATTCATGAATCATTAAAAGTTGAATTAATAATCTAATTCTTCCAAAAGCTGGGGAAAATTTCTTCTGTGTACAAAAAATGAATATTTTTTAGTTAATATAAGAATATTTCTTGTATGTCCAGAGACTATACATAAAGAATAAATGAATACTCCTATCCAAAGTTAAAATAAATAAAAAAATTGAATCAATCAACGAACTGAAAAAGTTAGTCTTCAAAAGAGTTTGCTGGCAAATTCATCCATGGGCATTCCTTCAGAGTCATAGGCAGCAAATTTAGAGGCAAGTCGTCTGAGTTGGGAAACGCTTCTTCCCAATTTCATTGCCACTTTCATTTCAAAGAGCTCGCCGTTTTCTCTCTTCTCACAGTCTTTCTCTTCAAGTGTTGCTTCTATGGTATTTTGCAGCAACTTGAAGAAACCTCCACAGTTTCTATACATTTCAAACACCATCCCCACTTGGCCTCCATGCTCCAACGCACTCACAGAAGCCGCCAATGACCCCGCCACGGCCGCCACAATGCCCGGCCAAGACGAACCATGGCTCCCTAATGCAGAACCTAAAGCTGCAATCCCAGTGAGCAAAGGACCTGATTTGGCCAAGGTTTTGTTGAACTTGAGAACCAAGTTTCCTAGCCTATCATAATCCTCCACGTCTTTACTCTTAGCCACTTCAAGAATCTGCCTCATCTCCATTTCAAGTTCAGGAGTCCATCCATTATTCATGTTCTTCTGTGATCTGAATAGTTGCTTTTGGAACTCATTAGTCCTAGTTTTGGGCCACCAGACAGCTGGCTCGAACTTTGAAGGGAACTTCTCAAGCATAGCTCCCAACAGAGGAAGAGGGTAAGCCTTGTCAAGTGCCAAAACCTTGTCCATTGCACTGTTGACGTCTTCCTCAGTTGGGTTTCCAATAGCTAAACTAGTTTGGATTTCGGTCTGAAGCTGCTTGAACAACCTAGTCGCATTTCGCTGCTCCTCCGCGAGCTGTGACGGCTGAATCTTGTTCATGATGAGTAAGATCCCGGTGGCGGCAGTGAACAAAACCGTTGACGAGAAATTGAGGGCAGAGTTGTCAATGGCAGTGTTGAGACCAATCATGGTTGAGGCAGTGAGGGTGATCATATTGAGAGAGTTCAAAAGAAGGGTATTCCAGTTGTTTCGTTGCTCGCACATGTTGTTGTGCATTTCTATTCTGTCGGAGACTGCCTCTAACATTGCATACAATTGAATGGTGGCCTTGGGGACATCTTTTTCTGGTGGAGCTATTACTGTGTGTAAGGATCCATTTTTGTTATTGGATTCAAGAACCAGGTTTGTAGTTGATGACGTGGGTATTTTTGGAAGTGAGATTGAAACTCGTGGGAGTCTAGGGACGCTAATGGCAGCGTTAACTTTTCTTAAGGAAGAAGAAGAAGAAGGAAGAGTTGAGATCCGTAGAGAAGACATGAGAGTTGTAATATTCAATTTGCTGTTGAAGGTTTATGAGGTTTCTCGATGAAAAAATAATGGAAAGGATGAGAGGTGTATATATAGATGTATGGAGGGATGGAGAAAAGTCAGAGCAGTGCACTTGGCCATCAAGTTCAAGCTGACATTTCAATTTTCAGCCTCTTTACTTGTTCCGCTTCAACGGAAGTGAGCCTCAAGCCTTGAACCAAAGTATGCTCTTCTGAAAATTTTCAAGATAGACTTATTCTATTCAAATTCTGGGGCATTTCACCTAAATAAAATAACTATTTATATATTTGTGGTCTAATGCTGCTAACTATTATTCCTTTTTTTTTTTCGGGTAAGCGGTCTAATGCTACTATTCTTTTTATAATATTCTATTCATTGCTCTCTCTTATGGATTGGGCCATCTTTGATTGTTTGTGTGAATGCCTGGATTGGGTTTGGCCCATTATCAATGAATTTAATAATAATATAGTAACTTAATTGCCTTTATCCAAAATTTATTCTTTTAAGTTTTAAAAATTGGTGTTAGAATCAAATGTAAAGTTCAAGGATTGAAGTAAATAAATGTTGGTCTAGTTGGTAAAAGTGTTAAACCCATAATCATAAGATTATGGGTTTAAATATCGCCGATATAAGGACTTGATGGGCGATCTGTAAATATTTTTGTTAGTATATTCTTTAAGTCCTGAAGCATACTCAAACAGTGAGCCTCGAGACCCAAGTCACATAAACTCTTCATGTATAAAAAAATAAAAAAAAAGAAGTTGAAGGATTGAAATCTTAAAAGAAGCTATGCATTAATCATAAAGTAAATTAAAATTGTTGAGATTTAGACATTCAACTCTCAGCCATGCATCAAACTTAACTAAGAAGTGTATTCTTTTTTCTGATAGCAGTAGAGAATTTTATTCTTTATTCTTCTAAACCCAAGAGAGCTGTTAATAAATAAATAAATTATTAATAATCATAATTAAAGTTCTAATAATATTAATATCAATTAATGAAGTAAATGTAGTAAGAGCTAGTTGAGAAATTTGTTTAATTTAATCCTAAAAGAAATGCTTTAATCCATTTTATCTTTTAAATTTATAATTTTTTAAAGGGTTAAGGTGCAAATCTACCAATGAAGTATTGTCCGAAGAGCGTCTACCACAAATATCTTTTAAAAGAGGCAAAAATACCAATGAAGTTTTAAGAAGGGGCATCCACCACAATTTCCGTTAAATCCGTACTAACGCCGTTAGGGGTTTTCTTCTCTTATGATTTAACGCCGTTAGTACGGATTTAACGGAAATTGTGGTGGATGCCCCTTTTTAAAACTTCATTGGTATTTTTGCCCCTTTTAAAAGATATTTGTAGTGGACGTTTCTTGGACAATACTTCATTGGTAGATTTGCACCTTAACCCCTTTTTAAATTATGGTTATTAATTAGTAATTACACATCTTAATTGAAAGAGTTTTTATTAATAAAAATAATGATAAAAATATTTTTAAAAATCAACATACATTTAATTAAATTAACTTTTTTTTTTAAATACTAGTCCTATGATGCTATTTACTCCCTCTGGTCCTTATTATAAGGCACCAACTATCAATTCTTACAAACCAATAAAAATAGTTAAAAGCATTAAAATTGTCATAAAAGTTAAGTGATTTCCAATATTGCCCTTACTAACTATATTAAGCTCAAATATCATATTAATTATTACTCTCTCCCACTATCCTTATTAAGTATGGGCAGACAGGAAAGATAAGTTAAATGCATATTGGAAATTTGCAAATGCCTTATAAAAAGGATCAAGAATATTTGTTAATTGGTGCCTTATAATAAGGATCAGAGGGAGTATAAGTCACCTCCGTAAGGAGGAAAACATAAATTCAAATATCAGGAAGTACAATTGTTCAAATAGATAAGAATTCTTTGCCATCTAAGTATCAAAAGAGAAACCCTTAATCTAATAAAAAAACCTTAAATCTGTTTAATAACATTGTCTTAAAATTATCAATTTTCCAACTTTATCCTTATTTAATTTACAATATATTATATACCCATAAAAACAAAGTTAACATAATAATGAATAGTAAAATTATACATTCATATAAAAAATTAATATGGCTAATAAATAGGATGGATATATTTTTATTTTTATTTTTATTATTTTTGCTTTAGGAGTAAATACTAATTAGCGCTAGTCAGTCGCTAGAGTAGTATAAACTAATATAACATTAAAAAAAAAAAAAGTACTGCCTCATTCTTAAGTACAAGTTTCAAATTTGAGAATATATTCATCTCAAAATATAAACTTCATTTTAATTTTGTCTCAATATTTATTATTTTTTCCAATTTTTCTTTTGTTGATTGTGTGTGTGTATTGCATTTTTTTTTTTTTTTGACATTGCATTAATGAAGGTTGATGAGATTTGTGTGTGTTTGGTTGGGCTTTTCACAACCTCATAAGTCCAATTGGGCATGCTTAAGTCAGATTGTATATAAAACTAAAATTATTGTGTGTTTGTTTAGATGTTTGAAGCCCATTTTACATTAGTTAGCTTCTGATAAGCCACTTGGAGGCTTAAAAATAAAAGCCTACATGTTTGGTTGGGCGTTTCCACAATTGAACCAAATAAAAAATAAGTTACTTTTGGAATAAGCTACAGCGGGTAGCTTATTTTGCATAGCTGAGGACATTACGTTTGCTTTTTTTTTTTTTTTTTTTTTTTGGCCAACTACCTATATATTTATTTGACTTATATGTGTGTGTATATAATAATAATATTGATAGGAATATTTTCATATCTTTGGAGATCAATGAGATACTCAAAATCACTTCTAATCATAAAAATTTTTTATGAAAAATGTTTTAAATAATTTTTCTCTTTCTTTAGATAGTAATCTTCTCCTAGTTAGAGAATACTTTAGGATAAGAGTTTAGGCAAGTTTTGAGTTTTGTCAATATATAATTTTAGAAATGTAGAGAATAATTAATAATTAATTTTAATCAATTTAGATTTATTATTTCGTTATTTTATAATTTTATAATCAATTTTTTTTATAAACATGTCATAAATTAGTTTCTATATGGTGTTTTTACCTATTAAATTTAGTTTAAATAATTTATTTGGACTATTAGAGGTATTATTGAGGTTTTAATCGGTTTATTTTGTTACATATTGAGCTATGTGAAAATATGAGTTAGGATTTAATATTTAAATTAGAGTTTGATATAATTTATAAAATTTAAGCTTGAGGTGTACAATAGAAAAGACTTTTGGAGTGTACCAATTTAAATTAGAGTTTGATATAATTTTATTTAAAATAGTACCATTGTCAAATTTTCAAAGTTAATTTTTGAGAAAATTGTGAAAAAATCCATCCCTGTGTAGATATCTTCCTAAGTCCCATTTTGATAATTAAGTTGCCAATGAAATATTTTTTCACAATTATCCCTTCATTTTTTCATTTTTCATAATTTTTACAATTTTTTCTCTTAAATAATACAAAAGCCATTTATGTAAAAGTCAAACCAAACATAATTCACTTTTACATAAGTTATTTATCCAATCGTCAATCCAAACACTCATCATTTTATCCAATCTAATTTTTTTTTTCCAATTTTAAGATTCCATAAGTCTAAGTAAAAATAAATCACTTATCCAATCACCAATTTAAATACACCTAAGTGTTTGGAGGAGTTTATATTAAATTGAGCTTATTTTGAAATAAGCTCCTTTCTTGAAAGGACAGGAAGCGTAGCTTTTGCCTTTTCTCCTCTTCTTTCTTCTCCTTCCAGCACCGTCTCTATCCCATGCTCCATCGTAAGTTCTTTTGCCGGCACTAACCATGTTCACATTTTAATACGCCAAACGTAGCTTTTTTATTTTTATTTTTAATACTCTTCTTGCTTCATTCTTTAGGTAATAGTGCAGATGAATAGCTTTTCACAATAAATTATGGTAGGTGATTTTCCTTCTAAATGAATCATATTCGTGATTCAATTAGAAATCAAATTGTATAGGACATGTGATCCAATTAGTTATGTAATATTATTTTATCAAATTATTTATTTTTTTAATTCTCAAATTTCCCAACTTTAACTTTTATAAATTATTTATAGTCTCAAATTTAATTTCTCGCTTTCCATTACCACAAAAGTCATTTATGCTTAAGCTAATCCAAATAAGTTTTACTTTTACAAAAGTCATTTGTACAACCACCAATCCAAATACAAATCACATTACACAATCTGACTTTTACTCAAAAATAATATTGCAAAAAATTAAATTGAAAAAAAAAACCATTTTTGCAATCTCTACTTCAAACACACACTTATATTTACAAGGGAGGCATAGTTGGAAAAAAAATATTGTTTATATACTTATATTGATTTTAACTACATTTTTTATAAAAAAAAAACAATTATTTAAAGCTTATACTTAAAGACAGATGGAGTATAAGCTAAGCTAAGAAGTATAAACTATGAAAAATTCCTAAAAAAGAATTTTAATAATTATAAAGGATGACAATGTGTTTTGAATATTCATAATGTTAGAATAGTGTGATGACTTGATTTATCCTTTTCAAAATTAAATAGAAATGATAAAAATGTCCCTCTGAGTTTAAAAAAACATGCTCCCATTTTTTTTATAAGGAATTAATAAGTTTATATAAGGTTTTAATAAGTTCTGATAAGATTTTCACAAATTTCAATTTAAAAATCACCACTTGCTATTATGATAAGTTATTGATTCCCACTCCTGATAAAAATTTTATCAGAACTTGTTAAAAATTTATCTGAACTTGTGAAACCCTTATAATCAATACCTTATCATTATAGCAAGTAGTGATTTTTGAATTAAAATTTATAAAAATCTTATCAGAATTTGTTAAACTTTATCTTAACTTCTTAAACCTTTATAAAAATGGGAATACATTTTTTAAACTCAGAAGGACATTTCTCTCATTTTTATTTAATTTTAAAAAAGAATAAATCAGACACTCATACATCTCTAGTATTATAAATATTTTGAATGTTTTTTGGGAAAATCCTTAAAAAAGAACTTGAAAATTATAAAATGACAAATTAAATTTTTTATTAAGAGTTGATTAGAAAATGTCGAAACTTGGTAAATAATTCCCAATTTATTTTTTTAGAAATACCTAATTTATTATTTTATAATTTTCAATTTCTTTTTAAAAGATTCTCCCATGTTTTTTCCCTTCAGCATTTTTAAAATTGGTTTTTAGGGATTTTGTCCCCACAAACCAACTTTCCGACCTTTTACTTCTTATCCGGAACACGAGGAGCTATAACAATTACAAAAGAAAAATTAAATAGCACGTGCCACCTGAAATGCTCGTCACAACCCGCCGTGCTCATGGACATAGTTATGACTTATGATCGGTGGCAACTTTGGCAAGAGAAAACCCGGCTATAGCCTTCTTCTTCTTCAATTCTTGAGCTTAGAAAGTCTCTCCGGTATCTTTCTCAATCACCTCGTTGCCAATTTCTTTTTTCGAGCTCCCATTTGATTCTGCGAATATGACTTATTAGTCCTTACTTCCCTTCTGGATCATACAAAACAAAACCTCTCTCAATCGACCCTTTTATCGCCACCCGTCAATCAGTCTCTCTGAATTTTGTTGCTCCAAGAGATGATTCGTTTAATGTTCACTGCAATATTCTCGGAGGCGGTGACGATAATGTTGCTTCTATTCAAAACCCCCTTGAGAAAGCCGGTGATCATGAGCTTGGATCGGGTCAAGCGCGGTGGGGGGCCCGTTTTGATGAAGACCCTTGGAGGGACGGTTCTTGTGATGCTATTTTCTACTGTCTACAGCATTCTGAAGATTCAGAAACGAAGAATCGAGGACGGTGCAGTCAATCACACCGATCAGGTTCTTATGGCTAGGCACCTTCTTGAAGCTACTCTTATGGGTATTTCTTCCTCTATTTCTTCTGTGTCAATTTCCACTAAATCATTCTTAAAGGAAGGTGTTACTCGACATGACTTGTGCCACTCTACTTTCCTGAAGTATGGTTTTACTTGAACCCATAGAATGCTTATCCTTGAAATCTTGTATTGACCATTTTTAGTGCATTTGGAGGGATGAAACTGGAAAAATAGAATCTTACTTTGAGATGATGATACAAATGATCTTTAGGATATTAACTTGATATTGACTTTCATCTAAATGGGGTTTTTAGGGGTAGACGTCATTGAGTGAAATGTGAGGCTTGAAGAGTGTAATATGATTCATTCCTAACATTATGTGCATTTGCTTCATTATTGGTTTATATAATGTGCTAAGTTTTAGCTGAGGCTTATTTTTCGTTATGGTTTTAATCAGCAATTCAAAGACATGTTTCATAAGTTGATTTTTTGTTTTTGTTTCTAATTATTAGTTGGTAAATCTGGTAATGCTGGTGAAGTTTACAATGATTTCACTTTGCCCTGCATGTAATGGAATGGACACTCTGCCTTTGAAAGGCAGTTAATAAGGGGAATAAAACAAGGAGGAAACTAAAAATGAGGTTCAACAATCAACACGGCCAGTATATGTTGCTAAACTAGGCTTGACTTTTTGTTCGTCTCTGTTCAATCTTTGGGCAACTTAAGGTCTTCATGATGTCACCTCTATATTAGCTCTCCCACTTCTAGACCCTTCCACCTTATTTCTCTAATTTGTTTTCTCACTTCAGTGGCCTGAATCGTACTATTGTAATCATACCTAAGTGCTTCAAGTAATATATATCTGTTTAAAAATATTAGGACTTACTTTTTTTTACCTGAAAAATATTAGGACTTATCTGATGAACATAATTTATCTCTTTATAGCCCATATATTAATTTTGAAGTCATTGTTGCTTTAATTCAAAAGGCAATATTGATGGAAAAAGAGAACTAGAAAAGCTCGTTTTGAAGCTTTTGGTCCTCAAATCCAAGCCCTCCAGCTCTTCTGCCACCTTCCTTGGTACTCAAAACAATGCGCTCTTATGTCCATATATCTCCCAATATCTTAAATAATATATATATAGGTACAAAGTTCATATATATAGCACTCAAAGCATAGGAAAAGGTTTCTAAACAATAATATGGAGACATATCTAATTTAGGAAAATAACCAAAAAAAAAATCATAAATAAAACTAGGAAACTGATGTTTTAGTCAAGAATTTTCATGCAAGGCTCTGAATCTTCTGAAAATAAGCTATTGCTGTTAGTTTAAGAAAATTGAAGGTTAATGGTTGCTCTAGCTGGTCAACGGTTTTGTGCAAATGCTTAGAGCTGAATTTGGAGTTTTGGACCATGATGACTTTAGAATAAACTCCAAACATTAAAATTGTAGCTCTCTATCTTAGTTTTCGAATACATGTTAAAATCACCTCACTTGGGCTTGAGACAAAAGTTATGGTCAAAATATTTATGGCTGTCATAATTGTCCAGACACTCTTCATATCCTTCAATCTTCAAATGCTTCAACTCCATCTTCCTAAGACCCTGTAAACGTATTGTAACTTACATAAGGGCATAAATCTGCACATATTCAACACAATTGGACCAAAAATCACATATTTTGCATTTTATTATCCTAAATTCCTGCAAACCCATTTTCCAAAGTAATTCACTACAAAACCCATAAAAAAAGCCTGGAAAAGAGTGCAAAAAAAGCATAAATATCTGATTATTAACATATGTATTTAAGCCAAAATACTAATTTTAGTTTCAGACCCTGTTGTTTCTTAGTAATTAATTATTTAGACAGTTTCTTGTTGGCATTTGAGCATCATTTTGCTTTGGTCTTTTATTTGCAGGTGGTGTCCTTTTTCATGCACTTATGGTAGACAGATTACATCATTACGTGAAAGAACTCCCAATCCAAAGAAAGAATACGGAAGCTGTGAAGAAAGAAGCCCAAGAATTGAAGAAGGAAGCCAAAGAATGTAAAGCTAAAAAAGCTGAAGAAATGAAAGCCTTGGAACAAGAAAAGGCCAGATTGGGAGCAGAACTAGAAGGGCTGGAAGCTGAACTTCAGGCAAATATTAAAAAGGTAAGTGTTGCAAAAGTCAATGCAGTTGCTCTAAGGAAACAATCTGAAGGATTCCTTCTTGAATACGATCGCTTACTCAAGGAAAAACAAGAGCTGCGTGTCCAACTGCAATCCTTGGACTACGAGAAATTGTCACGCTCTCCTCGTAAGAAGAATATGTAAGAAACGTTTCAGGCAGGAATGGCCTCCTTTTTTGCTATTATGAAGGTGGTTTGCCAAATTGCCTGTTACAAATCCTTGTAAAGATGTTCCTTGAGAAGTAGGTTTTCCAATTTTAGCTTCATTGACGAGGTATAGAGAATTTGGATCAATTTTGTCCTGGTAAATTGTATGTTTTTTTAATTGACAAGATAAAATATAGTGCTGTCTGTCTGATTGTTTGTGTGTGTGTGTGTGTTGTATAGGTGATTTTTTTAATCAAAGATGTATAGGTGATTTTATTATGTATGCTTCACCACTTCATATTGAATGAGGGAAGTGACTAGAAGTAGTGCTTGGTGGTATATATGCTATGCCAAAGATCAAACCAGGATTCAATAAGGATTCTCTGTAATAATGAGGAAGGGATACAGCAATAGGTCTCGCCTCTGTCCATGGGTCCCATAGAGTTGGGGTCCACTCTCTCTCTATCGTTCTCATCATTTTTGAGGCAAGTACTTAAAGGGATCCATTTTCCACTCAACTCATTCTGCTATCATTGTGCTTAGGACTTGAGAGGGTGCTTTCTTCTTGACAGTTCAACTTCCAGTGTTAAACAGTTATACCCATCTCAATCTTTTTATCATTTGATTAAAAGATAAATTCAATTGCTCGCTTTACTTATGTTTTTTTGGGTAGCTCAAGTCTGCGTTTATATCTTAGTGAAACATTTGATATTTGTTGATGTCAGAGTGGTGCTGTATTCTTTTCCCTCTCATTTATTTTAATTTAATGTAGTGTTTGGTTAACTCTGTTGCACTCGTCCATTTCCTTTTATTTTCCTTAACACGAGAAGAAGAAAATTACAGCTTAGTATAGGCCAATTTGAAGCTCATGGTGTTATTCTGTTTTTTTCTTGTTAAAGTTATTTTATTTTCTTGCTTCTTAATTTATTATTTTGCTCTTTTTAATTCTTATGAGTAAGAAAGAAGATTAACCTTGAGATTTCTTACTTCTTTATTGTTATTAGCAACCGATACTTGAAGCATTTTAATATAGCAGCCTCTCAATTTTGAGTACAGTGATTAGCATCAAGCCAATGAAAACCAACACCAAATGCACCCATTTTGCCAGCGTTAACCCTGAAGCTGTGGTACGTTTTACTTCAACACAATATTCGACGGAGGCTAGACCAATGAAGGTTATAGGGGATGAGTAAACCCACCATGTAACAGTCAACATTCTCATTGATTTTTTGAAGAGAGCTGGTCTGCAAGCCTGTTTTGAAACAGAAAGATCACCTTGTTACAATGCAAGATGAAGAATAAGCATGTCATCTTCAATTCAGATGTGGAATTTGAATCAGCTGGGAACCTACCAGAGACATAAAGAGGAACAATGACGGAAAAAATAGCATCTTTGATGGGGTGTCAAAAAACACTGTGATGGACTTCCAAGCTAGACTAGCCATGCTTGGAGCCGCAAAGACAGAAAGTAAGTTGGCCTCAGCACTGTGGGAAACCGAATGTTGCGGGTTAGATACTGATACAGTGTTACAAACAGAGTCAGATAATGTGCAAATCCAAGTGTGAACATCGAGATAGCACTCTTTCAAACCCATCTCTGCCATGACTTGAGCAGCCACTGAGGTTCCTATCACTGATATCTGGCTTACCAGGTTTGCTGCAACCGACAGAAACCGTTTATCAGTTGTAAGCCATTGTTCATAGAGTTTCGTATCCAGCACCAATATTGAAACTGAAAGTGTCCAGCATAGAGCTTGATAAAAAAATATTGGAACAGTCATGGGTGCAGATTGAAGAATGGGAAGCCAAGAAACCCAAGGAGCATACATGTAATCCCCTCCTCTGTGACGTAAGAACTTGGTCTTCACCAGATCAAGGTGAAAGGAGCACCTGAGATTGTAAAGAAAAGATCCTGCAATGAATACAGAGAGACCCATAGCAGGAGAAAACCAATGGAAGGTAGTACATTAAATTCATGCCAGAGAGCTTGTGAGTCCATCTTGTGTTCACTCAAACTGTTCCATAATAAAGCTTGTGCACCAAGTGAAATGCATATGGCGAAGTAGCCTGCATGAAGTTGCGTTAGGATTTGTGACTTTGATGGCATGCCATTGTCATTTTGGTGGGTTTGTCTGTGCTTGCTGGCGTTCAGGGCAGAACTTTTACAATCTGAACTGAAGGTTTGATTGCATTGTATCCCATCATATGATTTATAGTGTTAATAAGAGAGGTTTTGTCTATAAGATGAACTGTGTATCTTATTTTGTCACTGCAGGGTTTATATACATTCAAAGTAGAGGATTGATGGAGCATCTTTAGGTGCGAGACAAATTTGATTTAGGAGGTGGCTAGAACTCTTTCAGGGACACGCAAAAAGGTATCAAGTTGGTCCATGCTGCTAAAGAAAATTCTTGTTCCTATCTGGCTGTGTCACTGTCCCCTCCCACGTAGGATTTGTATAACAAAGATAATGCCTATTCAGAAATCTGATTGAGGTGTGAAGCTATCAAGTGATCCTGAGAACTTTTGGTGACAATAACATTGAAGCACTTATCTCCTATTGTCAATTTCAGCCAACATAAATAACGATGGATTTGGACCATTTGATGCAAGAAACTTGTGAAGTGACTCAGAAATATTACACCGTCCAAAGAAAGTCAGTCTTGTAGGCATACATGTTTTACATCATTACCTCTTTTAACACCTCGGAGATGCTTGAACTTCGGAATCGAAATTCCCTTTTGTTATGCTGTAGATTTCACGTTTGAGACTCGTGGTATGTATGTCACTTCATTTACTTGAACCCCTCCTCCACATTATATGGCTTCTGTTATTGTATGATATAAGCTTCGCTGATCCATTCTCTACCTTGAAGTACTTCTATCAATTATATTTTACCTGCAATAGAACGAGCCAGAATAGGATAGTACCCTCCATCGAGTGTGCAAGAACTTTTGTGGAAATTGTCTTGCTATCTTACCTCCTTGTCAGAACCAAAGCTTCTGGGGACAAAGAATGAAGTCTCCATGGTTGGATGAATATTATAGATTTAGGAGCGAACTGGACGTGGCTAAACCCAAACCTTGTATCGCACATGGTTAAAGTTTATTGACGATGTGCATCAATTCAATAATCGTAAGCAGTTTTATATATGCCTTTTTTGGTACACTTCCATTTCTAGTTCAAGCTTCTGAAGAAAATATGAAATGTGTTTGGCATACTGATATAAATAAACAAATATCATATATATATATATATATATAATATGCATCACTTATTTAATTAGGAAAAAAATCGATAAGTTATATTTGTTGACTCTCTTATTTGAAAAATATTATTTTTTCTTCAGTTTGAATATTCTCCTACAGGTGAGTTTTATTCCTTCCGACATGTATTTATTTTTCAAAAACCTGGAGTTACTCAGAAAATCAGTAGTATTGTCTTTTGACCAAAACGAAATATCAGTACTATCATATTATGGGGGAAAATCAGAATAAATGTTGAACTAAAAGTGGTGAACAAAATGGATAGTTGAAGGGGGTAATGAGCAAAAAAAAAGGGGGGGGGGGGCAATGATGTTCCTTCTCTCACCTATCAATATTTTTATTCCTTCATGGCAAGTTTAGTGAAAAGTCCATGTTTAGAAATTTTCAGTCAAAAGAACCTAATATGTTTTTATACACAGAAAGTATCGGTACTCGCATGATTTCATACACAGAAAGTATTTATATCTGAATAATCCTTTTGATAAATAAAATTTTCAAACAATGACTTTTCACCCTTCATTCATTCTTTTTCTTCAGCCTTTTTCCATATGCGACGGCCAAGAATTGCTGATGATCATGATCTCTCTTTCTGATTTTTCTGAGCACAGGTTTTCTGGCCGTGGATTCCACTTTAGAAATTAATAGATATCATGTCTGATCTTTCATGTCCTTCAGAGTCTGCTAATTAGTTGTCTTATCCTCTAATTCACATATTGCCAAAAGTCCAAAACTGACTCAAATTGCTTTTAAACAACTCTTGACTATTCTGTTGATATACCCTTCTTTTTATTTGTTACCCACCCGGTTCGCCGAAGCTTTGCCCCGATTACATTCGGATATACCCTTCTTTTGATGTCAAACTCACTATATGGGACCTTTTCCTCACATGGGCAATTTCATTTTTTAAAAAACATGAAAAAAAATGCACAGAATATTTGCTAAAAATAATTTTCAGATGATGAAGTCTCTTACATAAAGTAGTTCAATTAAAATTTTCTTTATAAAATGGCCAATAAAGGTCAGTCTAGTTGAAAAAAAATACAACTTATATCTCATAAAGATATGGATTTGAATCACCATATTGATGTGAGGATATCGTTTGTGGATACTACTGTAATATACAAGTACCTCTCTCCATAAGCATTTTTGGAGCCTCGAAGTACTAACTCATCTTTTTTTCTGTGATAAGAAAATTCATACAATGCTTTTAGTCTAGCCAAAATATGATATGCCTTTTGAACAGAATTAGCTGCGCTTACCTTTCTGAGAAAGCAATGACTCATAAGGGAAATCTGTTTATGGACTTCATCGTAAAAGCAGAAGTTAAGCAAGTTAGGTGCTTTTTTTAGAAATGACTCATAAGGTAAATGTGTCCATTGACTTAATTTTAAAAGCTGAAGTGAAGTAAGTTAGGTGATGATGGAATAATTGTCTTATCATATTTTTTTTTCAAAAAAGAATAAAATTTATACAATCTTAAAAATTTACCCAAAAAATTTTATTTATATAAAAAAAATATACCTAAATTTTAATTAACTAAAAGTCGTTTACTCCCACTAATCTAGACCATAATTTAGGAAAGCAATTGAAAAATAGAGTTTCCAAATAACATAAGGTTAAATCCTTTCAATTGACTTTACCTAAAATGAGAAGAAGGAAAATAAATTCACAATAAGACCCATTTGGTTCAAAGAAAGGGCTGAAAAAGAATGGAATGAAAAGGAAAATAATGAAAAATATTTTGTCACTGAGGTGTTTAGCTTGCATTAGAAAAGAAAATAGATTGATAGGAAAATTTTTGTTTGATTTGAAGAAAATGAAGGAGAAAAATGAACCAAAAGACCATTTTACCTTTGAAATCAAATTATTTAAATATCTGTAGGACCTACACACCCCACTCATCTTTTTATATCACATTCAAGGTCACATCAAGGGACTGTTGTGCCTTTAGACACTTTCCCTCCTCACTTAAAAATTGGTTCCCATTAATTTTGATGGGAACACATTTTCAATTATATAGCTAAAAATAGGTTTCAACGGAAAACCATTTTCCAGTTGAAAATGCGAACTAAACATTTGTCACTAGAGAGAAAATTTGATTTTCCCTTTCCCACCCTCTATTTTCAGTGAATCAAACAAGCTTTAACATGTGGGATTCAGATAAGAGCCTTCCATTGTTATAATATGTTTTAATCTTTCTTTTTCACTTGGGGTTAAATGTTATATAGTATATGGTGAATTATAAGAATGTCACACCTGCATGTGATCCTAGAGGGTACAGAGTGAGCCTAGTTTTCTGAAGTAATCATGATCATGTATAAATGGCCTCAAAATTTGACCTCCTTAGTTAATTATGATTTGTGTTGGCCACATGTGAAACCATTATAACCCATGATGCCTCTAGAGAGAGAGTAAGAGAGAGAAGCAAATCATGAACAATTATTTCCTTATTTTGAGATACAATTTTCCTTTTCTGAGCAATAATTCTTACACATGACCAATCATAATAACCTAACAATAATCCTTTGTTACAACCATTAACCTTACAATTGACATTACAGTCACATAGACACAACCCAACGGTAATTACTGTTTTGGGTTCACAACAATGGACCAAACTGGTCTCATTTCCAAGGTCAATATTGTAATTCTCTTTTGTCACATTGCTATTTCTCACTGTGATCCACTCTCCTTCCCATTCCCAGTTGAGCTCATTGCCGTCAAATGACGTCGTAGCTTCCGTGCACAACCTACGAATCCTGTCTCTGCCAGAATTGCAGGAGCGAATACGGGTCGGATATTGGGTGGGCTCCCACGAATCCCAGATGGATCCATCCATTATACCCGTTGGAGTATCCGACTTCGAGCTCCCAAATTCTTTCATGGACGAAATTGATTCTTCCACAAACTCATGTCGGAGGAGTTCGCTCACGGACCACCGCTCATTCGGGTCTCTCTTCAGACACTTACTCACAAAGTCCCTCCCTTGCTCCGACATGAATCCAGGAATCTCCGGCACATCGCCGGAGAACCCGATTCGATAAACCGCATTTACCGGGTCAGATACGTCCGGCCAGGGAGCCCGCCCGGTGATCATCTCCAATACAGTACAACCCAGAGACCAGACGTCGGCGGCGAACCCCTGTTCCTCCCCACGCGCCACCTCCGGCGCCATGAACACTGGTGTGCCGGCAACCACTCCGCCGTAACCCGCGGCCTCAGACACCCTCCGAGCACAACCCAAGTCTGCAATTTTAGCCCCTTCCTCCGTCACCAAAACATTCTTACCTTTAACATCACAATGCACTATGCCATTAAAATGAAGATGGTCAAGCCCCAGTAAGATTTGGCGCGCATAGATTCGAACCACCTCCTCCTCTAGCCCGTCTAGCCGGTGAGCCATGTCGGCCAGCGTGCCATAAGGTGCATACTCCATTATCAGATTGTACCACTGTACATTACCCTCTAACGTAACGTCACAACCTTGGTATGCTACTACGTGAGGAGATTTCACTGTGGACAAAATTTTCTGTTCCCTTTGAAGCAACTCGGATCGGTTGAACTCGGCCGACTTGACCGCGAACAAGCTACCGGACAGACGATCATGGGCAATGGAGACGGTGGCGGTGGCACCCCGGCCGATGGTGGGACCCCTAGACCAGTCCATAGAAGAGAGCTCTAGTTTGGAGTTGGGAGCTCTAAAAATGGGTGTGAAATGTGAAGGTATAGATTTGTTTTGTTAGGAACTACCATTGTGCATTGCCTATATTTATATCTGTGCAAAGGTTAAATAAAGTTTGGTTTGGTATGGTTGGCTAGAAGCAAAGCGATGGATGTAGTACAAAGTTGTGAGATTTAAGATTCTAGAGTCTTTAGCTTTTGGTTGTGTTCACATCGATCTTCTCACAACAGTGCGGGGAGAGATCCACGTGTCAAAAGAAGTGTGTGGGGCTAGCAACTTTTTTTGTTAATTAGCCGGCGATGCACATGTTGCTTAACAAGTTAGAGAAATTAATACATTCACAAGGTACGTATGTAGTATTAACAATAGTACTCCAATTCAAAAATTAAAAATGATACTATTATTTTCAACATTAAGAGACGCGCCCAAGTTAATTTAAAGTATCCTTTAGAAAAACAAAAAAAATTATGATTTGACTCGTTTAAAATATATGAAATTTAATTGATTAATGTTTGTTTAATATAGTGTTCATTTTTTTAAAGTTGACTTTGGATTTAAAAACTGGAGTCATGTATAAATAAATAGAGGAGATGGTGCACATGGAGGCATGTGCTGATGCGTGGGTTGGTGATCAGGGGATGGTTCATGAGGTGATAAAAGAGTATAAATACATGCAAATGCAATGCACCTCCTCAAGATTTAATTATTGGCGCATTCCACTTTGTGTGTGTGTGAGAGAGATTGGGAAATTTTGGTGGCTTTGGGGAGTCCAATATATATAAAGGGAAGATAAAGGAATTCGTTGCCCCCAATCAAGTGTTTTTAAAACATATTTTTTTACAATGCAAAAATGGATTTTTTTTTTCCTTTCTTTTTTTTTAATATGGTCATCTAACTATATTAGTTTTGAGTATTGTCAAATCTAGGTAAGGATAACCGTCCAAAAAGAGATAATTAAGCGGCCAAAGCTAGGACCAACACTTACTAATTGCAAAATATGTATCTCTTGCTATGTGTTATACTACAATTAACAACTTTTGTATTATGTTACGAACACAATTAAATTTAAAGATAGAGTCTAATCCTAAAAGACTAGCCCCTTGAATTTATCAAACCTTACACTTGTGATGCCCCAATGTGGGAGTCAAAACAATGCACTCCTCTGAGAACCAACATCCCCGATAACTCCACACTACAACGCTTCACTCAGTCTTTTGCCATTAGAGGCTTCAGAGCCCTTGAACTTATAAGCCCTCACTCCAATTGTGAGGCTTCCCAATATGAGACTCATAACATTACCATCAAAATGGGTACAAATCTTTGGAAAAGCCACACTTCAAAAACTAACTGTTGGAGTTGGAGAATTCAATGTCTTATCAGGCCCCTCATTCAAGATAAATCCTCTTATGTAGGACTCATGACATATTAGTGGGTGCTCAGGTGTAATTGTTCTATAATATTTGTATATTTATTTTTAGTTATAATAGGCTTATCTTTTTTTTTTTTTTTTATTTGATCAAGGGTTTCCCCTTCGAGACTTAAAGGGTAAAGGGTTCTTATCTCTCCCAACAAGTGCACTTTCCGGGATTCAAAATTTTGTTTTCCTTCTTATAGGGGTGAGACCCCTTACCACTTTAACCAATAGCTTGTTGGTTAGCTTATCTCCTCTCTAATATGTCACTTGAACACCATTGGGGGAAAAACTTCACCCAGTGTTAATTGTAGGAGATACCTAATTCATATAAAATGTTTTTAAAAAAACATATTTAAATTAGTTATTTGTAGAAAATATATATTGGTTTTTCTAAGATACCCCTTCATTTTAATCATTTCCATTGAAAATTACCTCTATTAATTACCACTCTATGCCTAAATATAAATCACTTGTAAGAAAGAAATTTAATTCAAAATATAAGTCACTTGTAGGGTAATCAATGATATTTTGTCAATTTTAAACCTACTTAATTAGGAGAAAGAACTATGAAAATCATTTATAAAATAGAGAAAAAAAATCAATGAGGGAAAATATAGAAAATCTTATCAATTTAATGTATTCCTTAGTATGCGAGAACGTGAGACAAGTAACTTATAATTAGATACAAAACGGTACATACATGTATAAAAAGAGTAGGATGAGAAAATTATAATATATGAGAGAGGCAAAAAAAAGGTTTTTGACATGAGAAAAAAAAAGATTAAGATCTTATATTTAATGTAAAAATAAGATAATGAACGTTTAGATTAGCTCTTGAAAAATAGTTTTTATGATTTACGAGGTAAGTATGAAAAAAAAATTTCATCTCAATATACAAAAAAAGACTTCTGAAACCACGATATTATCCAAACACTCATTAATCAATTAGCTAGTTAGCTTTTACTTTTAGGGCCGGACGGAGTACCACGCGGCAGGGTGCTAGACTAGGATGCCTACCCATAGAAGGCTTTGAAGTTGGATAGATTACTTGGAGTGCATGTGAAGGGGCCGGTTGGTTGGCTTGCAGTAGCGAAAATGTAATACTATTATAAGCATTGTTTGACTTGGAAGAATGGTAGTGTGTACTTGTAATTGTCATGGCAATAAGAAGAGAGTGATGTCTGTTGTTACGAAGAAAAGCACTGTAGATGTGACTGGGATAATATTGGTAAGAGCAAAACGAGGGAAGATTCAATTCACTAGATCGAGAAGTACTTTTATGATGTGATCGAGATGCATAGAATTAGGCAAAGAGTGATAATTAAACATCGTATTGTTTGACTTTTGACGGCCTAATTCTTTCTGTTCAAGATGGATAAAATGCAATGTACGTACACAAAAACATGTCTATTTGAGTGTTTGTGACTACGATGTTAGTTCAATGATGTGCACATATTTTTAATCCACTTTTATAGCTCCAAACCATTAAAGAATTGCACTTCTAATAAGTCAACTAATGTTCAGTTTTTCAACGGTCCATAGCACATTGAAAGTTGGATATATATATATAGTTCTATGGGCCATTTTTATAAATCAAGTAATAAAATTTACCTTTCAAGAATTTACCAAATTTTAAGAGATGATTCGCATTTACCAAATTTTAACATTAAGACCATAAACTGATTATGCCAACCATATAGCACATTTATTAGTCTTACTTATAAACATGGTAAAAGAGTGCTGTATTTGATCTTATATATACTTCCTCTTATCCTTGTTACTTTGTATTTTCAACTAATTCACATGAATTAAAGAATGACAGTTAATTTATTAAATATATCTTAAATCAATAATTTTTTTTTTATTTTTTTATCCCTATTAAGGAGCTCTGAAAGAGAGATAAACACAAAAATCCACATGTTAATATTAATCACATGAGCATTATGACATAAGGACGGAAGAAATACGTATATCATTGCATCAATTATCTGTCATAAACCTTTTTTCTACTCATTCACACACACACTGTCTCTCAATAAAGATATTTTCAGAAAATAAAATATATTTTTTTACATATTTAATGTCTCTAATTAATATTAACCGAAAATTATAAAGGTGATTTGATTATTTGTATCTTCAATAAGTTAAACTAAAGAGAGTGTATTGTAGGCCTTGGCGAATGAATGGAGCAATCAGCCGTTTGTATGCGAAAGACCTCTTAGCGCATTTGAGGAAGGAAATGTTGAAGAAAGGGAAGGCAGAAACAGTGGGCGTGACAATGTGATGAGTGTGTGACAGTTGGAAGAAGCAAAGCTAAGCCAAGTGAACCTGCTTAACCTCTTTCACATTAATTCCCCTTCAATACCCCCATACTCTGTGCTGTTTCCACTTTGTGTCGGCACCCAACTTCTTTCAATACTCTCTTTACTCTTTTTATAAGTAATTTTTGTTTTTATTATATAAAATGAATTGACGGTTAAAATTAGTTAAAAACAATAAATATGTAAAAATGTCATATTTTTTTTAAATATACTCCTATTTATGTAAAGAGCATAAGAGAGGATATGAGTAATAAATATGTGAGAATATAGATATAAAATATGAGAGAGAATATGAAATAAATGAGTAAATGAAGGAGAATTAGTGGTGAGTGGGGATAACTATTATAAAGGTGTATATTTGATAGGGGTAGAAAGGAAAAAAGTAGTTTAAATTTTGAGATACAAGGAAAAAATTGTTTATAAAAAGGATCAACCCTAAGAAAGAAAAAGTTATTTATAAAAAGGAATAGAAAAAATATATACTCCTATATCCATGTCACTTTTAGACTATCTCACCGTATTTTAAAAAAACCAACTCATTGAATTTATTTAAAATTCAATTTTTAACTATGCTCGTATTTAAATTTATCTCACTTATGTCAATATTTAATGTGTACCACCAATAAATTAAGGGTTAAGGTCAAATTTAACCCCTAAAGTTTTTGTATAAAAACTGTGGATATCCGAAAATTTTGGTTGGATCAATTTTGTCCCAAAAGTATTAAAAAAGGAACAATGTTGTCACCTCCGACCATTAAAAAAGGTAATGTTCAACGTTAATCTCTTAATAGTCAATGTTAGCATTTTAAAAGTTAAGGCACCTTTGCTCTATTTTTTGGTAGGCACATATATCTTCCTATTGGAAGAAATTCTGTTAGAAGTACTATCAAGTAATAAATGTAGGCACATTTTTCAACGAGAATTTGAACCATTACTCATTTTTTTAATAATATCATGGTGGAATTAGTCAAGCAAAAACTTCCAAATATCCATAGCTCATGCATGAAAACTTCAGGACAAAATGAGACCTTAACCCATAAATTAATGAAAATAAAATTAAAAAATGTAATTAATAATTCTCTGGTAACTTGATTATATATCAACAAAGAATTTTTTCCCCCTAAAAAATGCCAATATTTTGGATCGTAGGGATCTAGTGTTAATTCAAAAACTCATCAACTTGAGAAGAAAAATAAGAGTGGTAGGTGATCCAGCGTTTCTAAAATGATTGTTGTTTATTTATGGGCACAAAATGAGGAACATACATGTCACAATCTTCAACATTTAATGGAACTTAGTAAATAAACAAAACCTTGTTAATTGTGATTATGGATATTTAAAATTTAATATTTTTATGCTACTAATCTGTAGTGTTCTTGAGTGCCAGATTGTTGACGCTGAAAATGGAATCCAAAGAAAATGCCATCACGTGCCGCCCACAAAACGAAAGTGCTCCTATTACTTTCTGTCTTTTTTTTTTTTTTTTTTTTTTTTTTGACTTTTTGCTTTTTCTCGTGATTAAGCAAGGTAATGCATTATTCATGAATCAATAGCTACGGAAACAAGCACGTCCTGGGTTGAATCTCACAAACTGGAATTAACCTCTTTCAATTCAAAATAATACTAATAATAAGCAAGGAAGCGTGCTATAACATGCAAGCCAAAGCAAACTCTACTTTTATATATATATAATTGGCTTTTAAAAATTAATTTATAATTTTATATATTATTGTATCATCATGGGTCATCTGATTGTCCAGAAACACGAACTTGCTTTCCTTTTGGATGACTTATCCAGCAAGGTTATGAACTATTCCTCAACATTTCTGCGCCTTTCCAACTATATTCGGGGAGAAATCTTAACTTAGCACCATAAATTGTGTTTGGATGATGTCAAAAGATTCTAAATGTTTCCCGATTTCAATAATAATGCAACTCTGTATTTTTCAATTTTATACTACTATAGATCCCTATTATTAGGCACTTTTTGAAAAATTGAATGGTTCTTGTTATAAGTCACCGAGCAGCGTATTAATTACATTTTTACAAATTACCCCCATTTTGATACAATTTTTTTATCCTTTTTAAAATATAATTCATGCTTTTATTTTGGAATTAGATGAGAATAAAATAACCGCCTAAAATTACAAACAGATCCAACCTACAATCTCCCACTTATATAAGAATTTTTATGTTACTGGGTTATAATGCCATTTGCAATTTATTTTCAAATAAATCTATTGTCTTAATTACCTCTCATTAGTTTTGAACTTTTGATGAAGTGTTTCGAAACGTCTTAAAGCATGGGAGGGGGTACCATTATATTTAATGAATTTGTTTATTTTTGCTTTGAGTTTCCTTCATCAGTTAAACATTAAACAAGCCATTTAAACTACACTTTATCACAACTCAAACCAACCTCAAATTACCGGCTCTCATAAATTTGTATTATATATTAAGCGAGGTATTTCTCCCCCACACGGTTGAGTGGACTCTACACGATTGTTGTTTTAGAGACTAAAGATCATTTTGGTAGGGAGATGCGAATTTACAAGCCTTTGACATAAGCATAGGATGCTAATTTTGGAGAGGTGTTGCATTGTTTTGGTTTTTAGGATTCAGAATAGAGTTCCAGTAGTTGGAGCAAGTTGGTGAAGAATCATTGTATTGCCGCGCCGGAGTGTTTAAAAATTGTTCGTTGTCGTGATAAATGCTCAAAGTTTTTTTCATGCGTTTACATCAAACCAAGGGGGTTTTTTTTTTTTTTTTTTGTTGTGTGAAGCTGTTAATTTTTTTGGTCTCTAAAGAACAATTTTTTCCTTCTTCAACAGCCTACTTTTGACTTGTAGGTTTTTTATTTTTATTTTTTCAAATCTCGTGTGTGTGTTTTGGGCCAAACATTTCAGTACCCAAAAGTTGCAAATGTGACAGATGGAAGAGCCTTTATTATCCTCCCATGAAGACAAGCTCGGTCACATATAGCTAAATGTCTTTAATGATACCAAAGCAAGTAAGAGCTCAACTCTATCATCATAATTGGATGGGGGAATTATTGTTATGTTTGCTACTTCCTTTGGGTGTCTCGATATTTTAGCCTCCCATCTATGATGTTGCATGTGCTATTCCCTTAAATAATGCCACCAAATTTATTCAGGAGTGGGATTGTAATGCCCCAAATTTTGATTAAGGGCTAATGATAATTATTGTGAATGATTTTGTAAATCAAAATGGATTTGAGATCCGAATAATTATTGGAAATGCCCAACACTCTATATTTTACCATGATTATGTGACAAAGTAATTTATAGGCTAAAATTAGAGGGAATGACACATGGATGAAGAAGAAAGGAACTTAGTTTTAAAAGTGGCAAGTCTTGGTTAGTGAAAAACTCTGTTCTGGCAGTGGCTTTGCATGGAATTTTTAAAATAGCAAATGGTGTTGAAAAATTCTGAAACTTTCTAGTCTTAAAGCTCACTTTTCAAGCTTCAAAATGGACAAATATTTCATGTTATTTTGATTTGTGAGCTAGGAGTTATGACTGTCCAAAGTTTGATGTTAAATTTGGGAACAATTATGGAGCAGTGTGGACATTTCTTAAATTCTGTATTTTTGTGGTAATTTCTGGTAATATTCCATATTTTTCTAGTAAAGAGGACTTAAATAGCTTTCAATGGGCTTTGGGATTACCTCATTTTTATTTTTTTAGAATTAGTTATGATTTTTCGAAGTTCAGCCAAGAAACAGAATTTTCTTAGCCGTAGCCAGAAAATTCTTGGCTGTAACCAGAAACTTTCTGTGCTATTTCTGGCTGCAGTCAGAGGTTTCTTGGCTGCAGTTAACCCCTGTTTTCAGCACCGTGTGATTTTGAAAAGTGGTTTATAACCTAATACTTCCCAATCCTTATAGGCTATTGTTAGAGACTTTCATAGCTACTTAAGGGACTTTAATGATAACCAAAACTAAGTGTTTTGAAGTCAATTGAGTATTGGAATAAGTGATAACGCATCGTCCTTAATTATGACTATATGGTTTGATATTTGCCCAGAACGTACAAGGCCTACACTTGAACAAGGACAGAAAGAACAAGGTAGTGACACTTTATCCTATATCATATTTAATGCATTGCTCGTACGTATTTATCATTGAATGATGCTGATTGGGTCTGTGGTGAGTAGCCCGGCCTTGAATGTTGTTTATTGGGTTTGTGGCGGTTAGCCCAACCTTGAATATTGCCGATTGGGTCAGTGGTGGGTAGCTCGGCCTTGAATGAATGATTGAGTCGCGGCGGGTGGCCCGACTTTGAATGCTGTGTAGCTGAATTGTGATATATACTTACATTCTTTGTTTAATTATGCATCATATATGTAAACTGTTACTATTGGGATTCTTTTGAATTTCACTTTTTCCAAATAACATTTTTAGCCAGGGCTAGTGGATCTCGGGACAAGCAAGTGAGTAAGGACGACTAGGGTTGCCGGTGGTAGTCTTAGTTTCATTTTGGTTTTTGGTTATCATTTGGACAACTGTATGTATATATTGGATTGACCATAGATTTGTAATTGTTGTGTAATCCCCGGTTTGGAAAACTGAGATGGGCAATGATGCCCTGTAAAACTCTTGGATTAATGATATTATCCTGGGTGAATGTCGGGAATTTTATTAGTACTCAGATATTGTATATGTGACGAACCGAACAAGCCAATTGTTTTTATGAATGAAAGGATGGAGATCTTGTCATACAGGTTTTTGGAAAAAGGTTTTTAATTACTCTTGATCTCTTATCCAATTATAAAACGAGTTTAAACACTAATCTCGGCCTTGGCGAGGACGGGGGTTATAGGGATACCTAAATTTCAGCCCCTTTTTACGTTTTGACCTCACAGATAGTGATGTTGGTTCTCCAAATGCAGGAAAGGTTTGAGTGTAACCCTTATCACATTTTTGTAACTGCGAATCTGCATGACCCCTGTTAGTTGTATTTATAATTTTAATTGTACGTATTAGTTGTTGTGGAGGATATTTAAATGTTAATTGTTATATAATGCTGCTCATTTACCTTCTTCGTGGGTTGATAATTGCGCCTCCAAGTTTGGAATTGTTGTCTTGTTGGTTTGCCCTTAAAGGCGACTCTTTAGTGTTGAGCTACTGATGTTGTTATTCCAAGTGGCATTGGCTTTATGGTCCTGATATACATGTTGCATGTTGGATTGGTTATTAAATTTTGTTGAGGAGTGTGATCTTTTATCCTTTGAAGGTTGTTTGGGTGATATATGGCCAACAGAATGATGGTCTCCAGCTTCCATGTAAGTCTTGTGATGCCCCCCCCCGCTCATTTGTTGGAGAAATTTATAGAATTTGACAAAAGGAATAGACTATTTGCATTCCTAAACTATAAATTTTAGAAAACTCAAGAGATGACAATTATTCTTCTTTAAGGTGGTTTTTATTGGATTATCAGTTGGTAGTGAGTTTGTGGTTAGTGGTATGCCATTATTACAATAAGGTTGGGCATCTAGAAAGGCATATGTTAAGCATTAACTTATAACTTTAATTGCAATCTTTATTAACACTATTAAATTGATGAGCCACCAATGTTGTTGTCCCGAACAATTTAATGAGAGATTTGAAGAATTTGAAGAGTGGAATAGTAACAGTTTTGGAAAACTCAAGAGATGATAATTATTCTTCTTTAAGGTGGCGTTTATTGGGTTGGTGTTTTTGGAACACTTTTGGATTAGTAATGTGCTATTATTTCACATTGATTAGTCTTTTTGGGCCCTTCATTTCCTAATTGTAACTTCAATGTATATTAAAACTATTGAAACTAACTTTATTGAAAGAGTTAAAGAATTCAAAAAGATATAATATGTGCATTGAATATAATTTAATTAAGTAAATTATAAGTTAGTTGTGTCATCTCCTTGCCCAATGCCCTATTCACTTGAAGGTCACGTCACGTATTGTAAGTTATATGCATGCACTTCAGTTTAAACTATTTCACATTGATTATTCTTTGTGGCCTCTACATTGCGTAACTATAACTTCAATGGACATTAAAACTATCAAAACTATCTTTATTGAAAGAGTAAAGGCATTTTGAAACATATTACGTGGGCCTTTAATTTTATCAGAACTAGAAAATGAAGAGTTAGTTTTAACCAACCCCCTAGGTCACATATATCCAGTCTATAAATGGCTTCATTAAAAAAGTTATCAAATCCATAAAGGCAAAATGTGTGCATTTGATTTCAAGGTTAAAGGGGCAATTTTGGTCTGGAAGTTGAAACCAAGTGGCAATTTTGCCCCGGAAGTGTCAAAAGACGAGCTATTTTGTCATGATTGTTATGTAGTTAATTTTAACCGTCAGTTGACCAAATATACTGAGTTGGCAATTCACGTGTTATCCACATCATTTTTGTTAAGATGCAAATTTGCCTTAGAAGTTTATGTGTCGTCTACTTCCTTTTGTTGAATGTGTGAGTTGCGCACTTTCCAAACAACAACACATTTATTGTGGTCTCACTGTTTAACGACGATTTACATATGTGTAAATTTGAAAATCTAACATGTAAATTTGACATGTAATTAGACCAAGAAAAATAACTAATTTTTTATTTGAAATGCACATTTAGTTCTTCCTTAATTAAGTAAATGGGAGATGACAATGTGACTTTGAAAAGGCTAATTCAATTATATTTAGGTCCTAAAATAGTTAATAGTTGCAGAAAGCATAAACTTATTTTAAATAAAAAATTTTTTTCCTAAGTTTTATTATTAAAATGGCATTTTGTGACTTAATTATAATATGAAAAATAGTAGTAAATAGAGAATGATTTTTTATATTGAAAATTGTTGCAAAATCCGCTTGGTGGATTTGTATTCTTGGATAATTCAAGTAATTCAGATATTTTTGCTTGGTTTTTAGGAAAAACAATAGGCCATAGGCATGTTGTGGGACAAGTTATTCTCTTTATCAGCAAATGTGAGGTTCAATCTTTTGCAAGTGCTAGAGTTTGTTTTATGGTTTTCCAACTCTCCAAAAGTTTGAAGAAATCCTATCACATATGTTTTATGTGAAATTTTTAAACAACTCAAAGTCAGGAAGTGAGATGCACAACATCAAATTTTCAATTGGTACACAAAAATGAGTTTCAAATGTTGGGTATTAATTAGTTCTTCATTTTTGGCTTGTAATTGGCAATGTTTTTTAGGGGAACAAATTTGAATACTTCCTTAAGGATTGAGAAATCTACTTCCTCAAATATGTGGCTGTGTGGAATCTGATCTTCCAGAAGTGTGTGGTCACTTTATATTTGTCGTATTCTCTAGCACCTCAAAATGTTCAACGTGGTAGACTTCTCCCTCCTTGATCTCTTTCATGTAATGTTCCAACAATATCTGTTGTGTTGCGAAACCCTCTATTTGGGTGCCATGCAAGTATTATAAAAGTTACCATTAGTAATAGCGGGTAAAGCACCACAAGGAATGGTGGAAAGGCACTACTTATGTACCTGCTCATCCGCCAAAATCATGCCAACCTTCTAGGGAGCATGTGATGGGATCTTCTTCTAGGAAACAAATTTTGTAAGAACACTTGCAATAATAACACATATGTCCTTCCGATCATCAATTTCGCAAAATTTTGTGTGGCCAATAGTGGTCATATTGTACTTTGAAGGGTTCACACGACAATGAAAATGTATAATCTACAATGTTGTTTTAGCTGCAAATAAATAAATGAGTGGGGAGGGTGCTTGATTATGGTCACATTTGCAAATGAGACCACTTATAAGGAATTGAATGTAGGTATAATAATACCAAATTCAAATTTGAATTAATTAGTATTAAATGGTAGCTTTTTCAAGGTGGACGAAAGACATAACTCGGGGCATGTGAAAGGTGTATGGGTTGCATAAGGCTGCATTGAAAATGATGGGGGAAGGGATTTGAGTTGAAAAAGTGTTTGTGATGAAAATAGATAAAGAGGGGGTTTCATTATCATTAAATGGGTCTAAAGGTGGGGGTTAGGAATTTGAAGTGAAGGGGTTTTGGGGGTGAAAATAATTAGGGGGTTAGATATTATTTTAATTACATCCAAAAGCAGTCTATCTATATATCTATTTTATCTATAGAAAGCTTATAGTAACTATGCATACTAACGGTTAACTTTTTAATCTAGATAAGTGAAGCTATGCATACTAACGGTGTTAACTTTTTAACCTTGATTAGTGAAGCCAAATGCCATTTAAAGTTTAAACAAATAAATTAAAGACAAAAAGCCACTTCACAAAAGTGTACAAAAAGACACGAGCCATTCAAATTTTCATATATCTTTTGATGGTTGGGCTAAGGGATTGAAAATAAAATATTTTTTTGATAATATTGAAAATAAAATATTAAAAATTTTGGAAGTGAGCTAAAATTGACTTTAATATTTAACAAAAATTTTTTTTAGAAAACTATGAGAAAGATTGTTTGGGAGAAAAAAAAGCAACTTGAATGTCAATTGTAAATTGTTTGGAAAATGAAAAGACACTTGAATATTATCTATGAATATTAAATGTCAATATGAAGCAAGTGCTTTTACTATTTAATTGTACACCTTCCATATGCCTGCCAAAACAAGCCAGTTGAATGTTAATTATAAATCGGTCGGAAAATAAAAAACCACTTAAAAGCTTCTTGTAGCATTATATTACCAAAGAAAAGCTTATAGTATTAGTGAAAAAGCCACCTCACAAAACTGATAAAAGTGTGCATAAGACGTGAGCTTTTTTTGGGGGTAAAAAAAGGACATGAGCCATTTAATTTTTTAGATATCTTATATCTTTGGATGGTTGGGCCAAGATATTGGAAGTGTTGTTGATATAGAATGTTTAAAACAGTTTTGATTTTTGACGGCACCTTATGTTTTCGCTAGGGTTTTATTTTAATTTTTTTATTTACACATATTTGAAATTAATTATGGTAATACGTCAATATTTAATTACACATTCATAATTTAAATTTGTTGATGTAGAGTTTACGGTTGACAAAACTAACGGTGTTAAAATTAAAAGACTAAAAGTATACTTTTCAAACTTAAGGGACTAAACTGATACTTAATGTAAACTTAAAGGACTAAATGGTATACTTAAGCCTAAATGGAAACAAAGGATATGGAAAATCTAGAAGATAGTTTTACCTTTCGAGTAGATCTTAACATCTTGAGAGAATTTGGACTCAATTGATGACAAAGCTACCAACGAAGAAGGAAGAGGCTGGGAGGCATGTAACTATGGGGTAATCAGGATTTAGGTCATAATTAGAGATGATGGAGAAGTATGAGATGCCATGGCCGGTGGGGGAGGACGAAGTAGGTGTTGTTGGGCGTCGATGAAGATGATGATGAAAAGTTGTTGGGCATCGAATATCCAAGCAAAGAGACTATAAAGGTTTGGAAGAATTGAGAGAGAAGTGAGAGAAACTCAATAAGTTTCTACCATTTTTACCAATAAATCGTCATGCTAGCAACCTTTGATTTCCTCTTCAAGTTAACTATATATATTCATGTTGGGTGTTCTTCCTTTTTATTTAGATGTTTAAAGTTCTACCAGAACTTATTGTTGGAATTTTAATGTCAATATTTCAAAAAAACAAATTCCATAAGGCTGTTAATGGGAGAGGAGATATTGATCTACTTTTAATATATTAGGGGTAAAATTGCACCGCAAAATATTTCAAGGTGTTAGTTGCCCCTACAAATATTTCATGGAGTAGTATGCATCTTAACCCAATATTAAATTATTTGGGAATGGAAATGTCAGCAGTTAGAATGCTATTTTGAAAACAATTTCCTTAGTGTTACAAGAAAGGTCAGATTTATTTTTTTGGAGCACACATAATTATTTTTAATTATTAATTAACTAAAATATATATATGAGAAGATAATCACATTTCGAACTATGAATAATTATTAATTATCAATTAATCGGAAAACTAAAACAATGTTGTAGTTAGTTCAATTACCATTCCTTTTGACGGTTGTTGTATTTCTTGTTGGTGTTGTTGAAAATATTCACTATAAATAAATTAACTTTCAGTTGCCATTATATTGTCAAAACTATCTCCAAAGCTTTCAGCGACGACATAATTGTTGTTGTTGTCAGTCACTTTTGGTAGTGGTGTAGAAAATTATCGCTGGAGAAAACTTTCAATTAGCTGTCACCTGTGTATAAATAAATAGATTTTTTTGGAGGGGGGAAATGAAATTCCCTTGAAATAATATGGTGAAACACAAAAAAAAAAAAAAAGCATAAACTTCTTCTCATTAGTAATAAAAAAAAACTACTTGGTCTTTGCTTGATAACTTACACCACTTAAAAAAATCAAACTAACTGAAAAAACTATTTATAAGTGCAACCAACAAAAAAATTTGAAACAATTGATATAGTTCTTCATGTTCTATTTTAAAATTTACATAATATAATACACAACCCCTACAATGCACAGGAAGAAGCCTCTAGTTAACAACAGAAGAAGAGTATCATAAACGGTGTTAGCCATCAACATCCAAAAGCAATTAACAACAAAAGAAAAGTATCACAAACAATATGTTAGCCAATTGTTCTTCCATCACCACGTGCTTTCAAGTAAAAAAAGTATATTAATGTTAATTTATATTTATAGCACAAAAGCAATAATTTTTCCTTTTAAAAAAATTGGCTTACCAACCAGATTTTGAAAGTAAAAGATGGACACAGTTCAAAGTGTATGGAATCAAAGTATTGAATTTAAATTATATGGAGTATTTGTCCTATTTTCAACTATAGATCTTGTTCTTGTTAAATATTGGGAAAAAAGGTGTTCTTTAGTTACAACCAGCATATGAAGCGTCTGTCCTATTTTCGGCCATTATCGAGGGACGATTCAATGTTATTTAAACAAGTACTAATTTATTTCTTAGGACTGACTCATTTGCTTCAGAATCTTCTCCTACGCAAGGGAATATCCCAAAATTGCTCACATTTCAAGCAATGTCATTAACTTCATCAACCAAAAAAAAAACTATAGTAAGGGGCCTTTCAAGTAATCCCAACTTAAAGTGGATGTATTTTTCATTGCCACTTAATTTAATGATGTCCCTTGTATTCAATTAATATTAATCACACATATATGGTTTAGATACACACCTACGACCAATGTCAATAGTTACATTAGCAGTATCACAAGACACTTCATAAACATAACATATATGTGTATATATTATATATTGTTTATGCAGCTCTGGCAAATCCCACCCTCAAGTTACCATAATCAAACACTGTGTGATAGGGACCCATGAAAACATCCCCAAGGATCCTGCATTATGCACACACCAAGTCATCATGTCAGAATCTGATCAAATTCTTAATATCAGAATCATGTTCATGTGTTTTCATTAGAGAGTAATCCTGTGAGGATAAAATTTAACAGAATGTACAGAGGGAATAGTGATGGGGTATGTACGTACCAGATAGGGCCACGAGGAGGAGGCACGTCCATAGGAATGAAGCCACTGATGCATTGAACTTGAAAACCTTGTTCATCCTTGAGAATGTACTGAATAAACAACCAGAGAAACTTTAGTAAGAAGGCAAGAAATTCAAGGCAATGAGACCAGAAGCTTTGCGTCATTCTCTGTTTTATTTTACTGATGATTCATTTTCTTATCAGGAAAATAAATATGATCAGTTGCCTCCGTCTTGTAGTGATGAATGTGAATTGATGGTAAGCATTTTAGTTTAAAATATATGTTCTATTCATATATGTAAAAACACAAGAGCATAACGTAGGGGTAACTGAGATGAGAATGTTGAGATAAATGTGTGGTCATACAAGAAAACATAAAATTCTTGATGAACATGTACAAGAAAGAGTTGGAGTGGCGTCTATTGAAAAAAAAAAAAAGATAGAAAATCCTTTGAGGTGGTTAGGATAATCGATGAGAAAGATAGATCAAGCAGTATGGAGTCATCTAAAAAGGATAGAGAAAGACCAAAGAGAACACTCAACAAAGTTATTAAGTGGGACTTTTAGTCAACAATTTATCTAAATATTTGATCATTGATAGAGCACAATGACATTATGTGATTTATGTAGCTGACCCCACCTTGTAAGGTAAAGTTTTGTTGTTGTTGTGGTTGTTGTTGTTTATATATGTCAAAAAAAAAAAAAAACAAAAGAAAAGAAACAGAAAAGGCACTATGATAGGGTTGAGGACATATTACATCATTGGGAGAAAGGTCAAAAGTTTTTCCACTAATAGTGAAGGAAACAATAGGCATTGAAGGGATCTGTCCACAGTCAACAAGTACTGCTCCCAGTTTAACACAAGCCTGCAATATCACCACAAGGTATAAAAAAACTGAGTCCAAATATTTAAATTCATTCAATTTTCCAATTAATCTAACGGCACCAACGTCAAAGGGAAACTGAACACATAATCACGTGATGTAATAAGCTTAAATCCTTGATAGAACCACACCCCAAAAATTAACGGTTAGAGCTGGAGAGCCCAAGGCCTTATAAAACCCTTACTTGAATGTAACCTTTTCGACATGGGACTCATGACTTGATACTACACCTACTATAGGATTAATCACTTAAGTAGAATTCACCTTATTGACATTGCTTAGTATCTGATCCTGTGCCTGATTCTGCTTCAGCTGGTTTTGCATCCAAACAACAGCCATCTCACAAGCAGAACAAGAAGCAGAAGATTTTATTTCATTCTTATCCATCACACTCTCAATACCCATGCTGAAAACAATATATACACTTCGTTATAATGTCAATCATATTAAAAACTAATGATACAACTTCCCTAAATTGTGCAATCTTTTGAGTTTTGAACATTGAACTTTGAACTTTACCTAACTCCACGAGTTCCATCAAACGCACACAGTCCAATTTGGGAACATATCTTCTTTGGTTGAGCCTACGTGAGTAAACATAAAATCCATAATAAAATTCAGCCTCCGCAAGATGATAAGATCTTTGTTTTTGATAGATCGACGAAATTTATTTAAAGTTCTAATAATCTAAAGAAGGCTACGAATGAATGAACCGGAATTAGAACTCACTTTAGCTAAAAGCAAGTCCAGGATTGTTGGTCCATGGTGATTAACAACATTCTTGCATTCTTGGCTGGCAACTTTATTTCCAGAAGCTCCAATGGCTTCATTGATCGCATCAATTGCATCCTAAGAGAACAAAACCATGTGTTTCATAAATGATCATAGAAACCATCTATTCACAAGAATTTTCTATTGAAGTTCACTTATAAGGTATTTCAGTTTCAGACAAGTGCAAGACTTGAATTACTTTTTCTGAAACATGTACACTTCATATGGAATACTTAGTGTCTGTTTGGATTGGATGCCAAAAGCACCTTTTTTCTTTTTTAAATCTAAACCATGGTCTCAAAGCAAATTAGCCAAACACCCATTAAAACCCAAAACCTATTCTAAAGCCCAAAGCCATGGTCTTATGCACACCAATCTAGCTTTTGGCAAAATCTATTCTCAAAATCTATTTTCCAAAAGTTAATCCAAACACATCCTTATATTCTAAAATGAAGCGATGGAAACGAACAATTATACAAGCACTTTGATCGTACCGTGGGACCTGCGATTAAAGAAGTCCCTGAATCTGCAATTGCTGCACAGCCTTTAGCACAAACTCCTGATTCACAACATGGACAAAGTCAGAACCATCAATCAGAATACCACAAGCCACGCATGGAAGCATTCTTTTGTTCTAAGCAAATATATATATATATATATATATATTTCTGCTGATTCACTTCCTATACATACCCATTGGTTTACCAGCAACAAGCACATCACCCATGTCAAACTGTTAACAAGAGAGAAAATTGCAATAAACAAGAAGAACAAGAAAAAATATACAAACACATGACAAGTAAGATAATAACAAAAAAGAGAAAAAGCTAATGAATAACCTGCCAATAGCCTTTTCGTGTCACAGGAACATAAGTGTGCTCACCATTAAAGTGAGCAGGATCAACACCACCAAAAACAATCTCACCCCCTCTCTCATCCGATGGGTTTCGATTGAGCCAGAATGAAAATACTGGATCCTTAATCAAACCTTGACCGATCATATTGTACCTGAGACAAAAACAAGTGTTTCATAAGTAAGCCTTTTTCCCAAAATATCTCTATTGATTGTACATATTAAGAGGTTTTCATCAAGGGGTAGTCCAATGTGCATAATTAAATATGCTATTTTAGAAAAATCAACACATTTATTACAAATAACTAACATAACTAAATTTTTTAATAACCAAAAATTAGCTATCCAACTCTTATATTAGGGATTAGAGGCGTTGGGACATACCACAGAGGAACAGCATTTCCAACAGATATCTCTTGGAAACCAAGTCCTACTAAACCATCAAACTTGGCTGCCATAAATGTTAAGCCAGGCTCACTAGTTGCTTCAATGAATTCCTGATTGACAGCAAAAGGTCTACATTGTCAGTGTAAAAATTAATTTATAATGAAAAATCATATTAAAGCAGAGAGAAAATAAGAGAAAAGGTACTGATATAGCCATTACATGGTTCTTTACAACTATGTCACCAACTTGGACATTGTCATAACTGAAGAAACCAGAAATAGCTCCACTGCCATATCGAATTGACGCAGAAGTCCCTACAATGGAGACAGACGAAATTCTTGTGTCAAATGGGGAGAGGAAAATCCCCAACAAAGCCCTTGTGAAAGTTTCAAAATGTCCAGAGGCCCAAATTATAAAATCCAAATAAACAAGCGTGATGTGTCAAACCAAGTTGCTCCAATGTCAGAGTACAAAGGACTGTTCAGAATTTTTTTTTTGGTAAACGGGGAGGCCCACCACCCCAGTATCCGGCCCCTTTTCTTGATCCTGCCTTCTCAACTGGGTCAGGTATCTAAGTAATCAACTACTCCGGGGCTCGAGGAGGGAGAATGCATCATTTAAATGGTTATCTCCTCACCCGACAAATGCAATTACCCAGCAGGATTGTTCACAATTTATTAGCAGTGTAATTCCTATGAACCCTCACTACTCGGTTTTAACTTTTTAGAAGTGTTATTAGGTAAGTATGCGAGATAAGTTTTATGTGGGCTTGCGGCAAAATGCTTAGAAAAGCACTTTTTAAAAGTTCCCAAACCAAGGGTCAGTCCATATACATACAAAATATCAATATACCTAGAAATTCTTAAAACAGAGTATCAGGGAAATTCAGGATTTGGAGACAAACCATTTGGCCTGAAAGTTGTTGATTGGCTTGAACTGTACTTGGCATGGACGTAGCATGCAGGCTGCACCCAAATTCAAAAGTGCTAGAATCAGCCAAGTCATATAGTTCATACAACATATAGTCATGCTTGCGAGTGTGAATACATATACATATACATATAGGGAGAGAGAGACTAACAGAGGTAAAACATTTATCGGATGGGACCCAGGAATTGGAGCTGCCGGTATCAAAAAGAACAGCGAACTTTTGAGGAGGGGTGCCAATGGCGATATCTCCATAATACTGAGCGTCTAAGAAATTCTTCAGTCCTACAATTTCTTCAGCTCCACCTCCATTGTTATTATTATTATGGAGACCGTACTTTGTGAGGAAAGCCCGGCCTACTTTCATCTTCTTCAGCCCAATCCTGTGAAGCCCATTATCAACTGAAGCACACGGACCCACAAAAAGCCATGCAAACAAACACAGCGCAAGAACACAAGCATTTCTATTTCTTCTTCCCATCTCCATTCACCTGCCCAACATCATCACCACCTTCAGAAACATTTATCACAACGATAACATTCTTCTTTTACAGTCAAGGTAATCAAACCCGGATCGGTCACTAAACTGGTCGGGGTACTGGGTTAAGGGTCAGTGGGTCAGACCGGAGTTAAACCGGGATTGAACCGGTGATAAATGAAAGATTTTAGGATTATTAATATGAAATTCTATAAAAAAAATTATAAAAATTGATTTTTTTTTTTAAAAAAAAAATCAGACCAGACCGGGTCACCGAACCAGATCGGTCTAGTACCTAGTTCAACAGTTTCCGGGCTGGACCGGCCGATCCGGTTCGGTTATAAGAACTCTGTTTACAGCACATAAAGAGAGAGATTCAAGGTGAAGAGAGATACAATTCTTATTGATACAGAGTACTATTTAAAGAAGTACGAAGCAAATGTGTTGAAACACTATTTATAGGTGTCAACCAACATTCTAGAATTCTAAAATTAAACGCAAACAAACATAACACTACATAGGCATTTCTATTGTTAAAACAGTAAATTTGCTCTAGAATTCCATTGTTAAACTGATTTGGTAATAAAATTCTGCTGTTGATCAATCAGTGACAGTCTGTTTACAATAAAATCATCAAATTTCGTCCTTAATCCATTATTATTTTTATTGGTATGCTCAAATCATTATTTTTCTTTTTCAGCACAAGTGTTCTCAAATCCCAGGATTATACACATCACAGTCAAAGTTTAGAAGATATAGAAGGCAAATGTCTATTGCGAAGTGAGTTTCATTTCTCACATCATTTTGAAGAATCCAAGTTAAACTAAAGCATGCATGTAACATATTCTTCAACTTGGTAATTCATGATCATATTAGAAAGAGAAGCACGATCGTGGAATCAAGTAAGAAATAAAATAAAATAAAATAAAAATTCACCGACCAATAGCATAAGAAATTGAAAAGAGAGAACGAAGCGCAGTGCAAGTTGAAGTGGAAGGGAAAGTGAGAAAATGGCGAGACTTTTAAAGAACTGGAAAAACCCAGCGATGTTTTTCATTCATGCACCGGGTCGTGGATGATGGGACCCACTGAAAGGTTAATTTCGGGGTCATCTTTACATCTCTGCCGTTCAATTACTTAAAAGGACGGTGAGGATTGGGCATGAAGGTGACGTGGACTACAGCACAATGAAATTAGTTGGATTAACTGAAAGTTTACGTTGCTTTCGCTAACACGACACTCCTTCACACTTCTCATGCTTGTTTCGTCAGCTTCAATTATATTCAGATCTATTTGATAAAAAAAAAATTATATTCAGATCCTTTTCTATTAACGATGTTTCTTTTTGATTCTATATTTAATTATTTATAGAAAACTTATTCTACCGTATTTATACGTGTAACATAATCATTGTTTGTGAGTATAAAATATTGGGTTAAGGTTTTTCCAGTACTCTAAAATATATATTCCGATACGTCTAATATTATAAAGTATTTTGCAGCATCCCAAAATATTTCTTTAAATTATATAATATCCTAAAATATTTTGTAATATAATTTCTCCCTTGAAGTATTTTCTGAATTAATTTTTTTATCACTCCTTTTCTGATATTTTCAATACTACTCATCTTCCTTCCATATTTTGAGTACTCATTTTTAATCCTTTTAATAATCAGTTTTAATTTGCAATTTTTCAGTAATATCTTCACTTAATGGACTTTTTGGGAGTTAATGCGAGGTTATAGTTGCTCATGAAAAGTACTTTAGAAGCAAAATAGAGCCACAGTTTTCTAGGATGCTGAATGCAGATGAAAAAATACTCTACGATGTTAGATGCACTTGGAAAAATACTTCAAGGTCTGGATACAAAATACTTTAGGATACTAGATGCATCTAGAAAAATAATTTAAGGTGCTGAATAAACATTGACCCTAAAATATTTACAAACACATACATTGCATTTCATGGTTATTTCTTAGGGATAAGATTACTATGAAGTACATTTTAGTTATATCCTCCGTTATCCTAAAATATTTTGTGTTTTATCCATCACCTTAAAATATTTTTACAAGTACATCTAGCATTTTGAAGTATTTTGTGGGGCAATTTGTCTTTAACATATTAATTTTTTCCAGGAGAAATTTCGACCATAAAATGTTTTTTAGAGCAATTTTAACTTGCCATTAACTCTCTAAAGTTCTTTAAGTGAAGGTACATTCAACGCCATAAATTTAGTAGCAACTTTAGGATATTTGACCTACTTAGAAAAATAATTTTGGGTGCTAGGTGAACCATAAATTACTTTAAGGTGTTTTTTTTGGTAATGAGAAGGGGTAAAACTCAGAGACTACACAGAGCCTCTACAAAGGAAACATCGTCCTTCAAGATCATCACGCAAAATACCCGCCAACTCCGTAGGTAGTGTGCTCTACTCTATTCTAGATTTTGGATTCACTAAATTGGTTGCAACAAGCTCGTGGGCGCATTTGTTCCCTTCGTGATGGATGTGGCATAGGCAAACTTGCCAAGCTCTTTGAATCATGCTGTTGATTTTACTCAAAATCTTCTGACAACTATAGATCACTGAATCACTATTTAGAGCTTCGACTACTAGTTGAGCATCACTTTCCACCTCTCCTAAATCCTAGTCTCCAACACAAGTCTAGCCCTTCCAGTATCGCTTTAGCTTCAGTTGCGATTGGTGTACTACTTGAGAGCTTGATCGAGAATCCTCTTATTCACTCACCTTCATCTCCTCTAATTACTCCTCTGCAGCCCGCTCTTCCTTGTGTTGACCAGCAACTATCAACATTTAATTTACACCAACCCTGTTTTGGAGGTTTCCAATAAACTAACACCACCACCTTCTCAAGTGGTATTTGTAGGGGTGCATCTTCCCCTTTATCATTATAGAATTTGAACAGACTGATGATCTTGTCTACCTAATTAAAGGGGACTACAAAGTTAGCATCATGGATTTGAGCATTTCTCCAGTTCCATAGATGCCAATATCTTGAAGTTAACATTTTCGGCTAGTGGGTATGGTATCTTCTATAGTACATTATGTTTTTTCTGAACCATTTCGGCCAGTCATCTGAGAAAAACTTGTTCCAATGTCTTCTAGGTACTAGTTGCTTCCAAGTTCTTTCTGCTATTGGACAGTTTTGCAAAACATGGATTTGGTTCTCCACCTCTGCTTGACATATTTTACACCAACCTGGGGAATCATCCTACTTACTAGTTAGAAGACTTGTAGCTAATATGTGATGGGCTGCAAGCCACATAAATACTCGAACTCTTTCTGGAACTTGTAATTTCCATAAGCTCTTCCATTTATTTCGTTTTTGCTTTGTAGTAGCATTAAGTTGTTAGAGCAAGCGTTTCACCCAAGAGGGGGGGTGAATTGGGTGATACTAAAATTTCGTCGGAAATATAAAACTTTAGCAGAGGAATTAAAAACAGTAATGAGTAAGGAGAAATATCACCGAAGTGTGCACCAGGAGTTATACTGGTTCGGTCACAACCACTTTGACCTACGTCCAGTCCTCAGATCTTCTCTGAGAGTTTCACTATAACTTCCAAGATTCAGTGGGTTCTTGGCACCTCAGTACAAGCAAGTTCCTATACCTGGACACTCGCTCCCCCTTACAAGTTGCAATTCAATCCCAACTCAAGGTTCCACAACCTTAAGTTATCTCAATAACAAATATTGAGTTTGAATGAAATATCTCTCTTACAGAGTGAATAAGGATCACTGAAGCATAGAAATATGATTTCAATGTGAAAACAGAGCAATAAGCTTGATAATACGTTTGTGTGTGTGCTTGTTGTTGTTCCTCTGTTTGGATGTTCCCATATATATAGATATGTTGGTGATGACCGTTGGAACATTTTCTTTCGTCCGTTGGAGAGTGCGCAGCCACTATTGACTTTTCAAGTTTTTGAAAAATATCCGTTGGCGGTGGTTGGCATTTGAACGTTTCTTTTGACTTCAATCTCTTGAAGTGTTTTCTTCATTGTTTATCTGTAAATAGACTAAGAATACTAATACAATGAAAGGTTAATCATATAGGAAACAAATCTATGAACGTTTGAATGATTTCAGAATTTCTGGGCAAGCTTACTCGAGTACCTCCTCGAGTATTGCTTGAATGTTACTCGAGTATCTACTCGAGTATCTTCGGGAATTCTGAAAGTCAATGAATAAAAATAAGAACACTCGGGTAGTGCATGGAATAACTTAATTTTAAACCTTTGGAAAAATCATTTACTCGGATACACACTCGAGTAATGTACTGTCAACTTTATATATTACTCGGGTACCTACTCGAGTAATTCACTCACAACTTTATGAGTTACTCGGGTACCTACTCGAGTAATGTTGCAGAATTTCAAAGCCGAGAGCACTTACCATGTTATTCGAGTACTGACTTGAGTAATTGATTCATTTTTGCATGGGTTACTCGGGTATCACCTCGAGTAACTGTACTTTCTGAACATGGCTTACCCGAGTAGTGACTTGAGGTTTACCTTCCAAATAACTTATCATACTCGGGTACCAACTTCAAGTTTTTCACTTACCTTAGTGAGTTACTCGAGTACATACTCGAGTAAATTGTTGCAGTGGTACAAAGTGCCGAGAGCTCCATCTTTTCAGAAACAGAGTTACTCGAGTAGCGCCTCGAGTATCGTTGGTAACCTGAAGGCAACTGGAAGTTTTTCACATGATTACTCGAGTAGCTCCTCGAGTAATGTTGCAGTAGTACTAAATGCCGAGAGCTGCACATTTTTAGAAACAGGGTTACTCGAGTAGCTCCTCGAGTATCAATGGCATCCTGAAAACTTTTACACGGTTACTCGAGTATCTCCTCGAGTAAAGTTGCCTGGTTACTGGAAGTTGTCTCTGGTTACTTCAAGTTTTGTCTCATTACTCGAGTACATACTCGAGTAATGCCTTAGGAAACTTGAAGTTAATCAAGTTTCTCAGCATTATCTCTTGGCCTCTCTTCATTACTTCCATGCTTACCTTAAGTAAAGCTCATTCCTGTCATTTCTAGTTCAAGCTTGATTATTAAACATTTCCTTTTCAAACCATTCTTTTGTTATCATCAAAACATGGGATCTAACATTCTCCCCCTTTTTGATGATGACAAAACTTGGTGATTTTGAACATGATTTTTCAAATTGAATTTTCAATTATAAATATGTCATATTAAGTTTGAATTCATATCATATACCTTGCATACATAATAACTTCATTAGTCCAAAACATGTATTATAATTCAAAGCTAAAAAAAAAAAATGAACTTAAAATCATAACACACTTGCATTAATCTTAGAAACTTTCAAATTACAAGATAAAATAAAATGAGAACAAAATGCTCCCTAAAGTCCCATGTACACCCAAATATCCCAAAATGAGTTAGGACACTTTCACAAAATCACTTCAAGCTCTTCTCCCCCTTTTTGACATCATCAATGAGGTGGAGGGCTAGGAGGTTTGACCACGGAAATGGGTTTTACTGGAAAGACCAACCCACCACCATCTGAACTATCAAAAGAACTAGATGACACAGGTTCAGGAAGATTGAGAGGTGGGATAACAAGGTCATCTCTAGGCTGAAGAGGAGAAGGTTGGAAGACAACCATAGTAGTGTCAGCTTCTGGAGTGGTCTGGTTCTCTGGGGTGGTCTCAGCCATGGGAGTAAGATGTTCAGAGGAGGATGTGGAAGAAGAAATTTCCTCTGTGGGAGCAGGTGATGGAGTTGGTTTAGGATCAGTTTCTGGTTGAGGTTTGGGAGGTGAATCATCAATGGTAATGTGAGTGGTCTCATGGGTTTCAGGATCATCCACTGAGAATAGAAATTCTTTGCCTTGGGGCTCAAGTGGATCAGAACCCAGAGGGGTAGATGGTTCAGCCTCAGGAAGGGGATCAATAATAGGAGGGTTCTCTGGTGGTGGTGGTGGTGCAGATGAGGAAGGACCAACAGAAGGTCCAGGGCCTAAAGAATCCAACCGTGCCAGAATTAATCTCAAAGTCTCTCCCTGGGCACGTTGCTCTGCTAGTAACTCCTCATGCCTTCTATCCATCCTTTCAACCATTTCCTCATGCCTTTTGTCGATTTTCTCAACCAGCTCTCCCATTTTGAAGTTCGTATTGGTGATTAACTCAGCGTTTGTATTGGCTATGTCCACATGGAAGCCTCTGAGCATATTCTCCATAAAGTGCTGGAGAGTGGCATTGAGGAAGGATGGTGATGATGTGGTACCAGCTGGAGCCGATGACTGAGTGTCATCCATCCTACTGGTTTCAGCCTCAGTAGCCTTCCGTTTCTTCATAGATCCAGACTCCAGAGGACCTTTGAGAGGGATGTCAATTTTCAACTTCCCAATTTGATTTCTCCCCACTGGGGTCAACCTTTCAATCGGCTCCTTACTATCCAAGTACCATATCTTGTTTTCTTTCAAGATCAGTGACACAATCTGTGGATATGGCATTGGTGTAGTAGGCTTCCCTTCCACCTTGTACCTCTTCATTTCTGAGAAGATATACTCTCCCAGATCCTTTTGTTCCTTAAGAAGCAGTGAAGCAAACCACCTAAAGTCCCTATCAGAGAAGTGGGTATAATTGTTGGCTTTGTTTACTAGGGACCTAGAGTATATGTACCAAAGGACCCTATGATGATCACACATATCACTGGGCTTGAAATTTAGAGGGCCAACTATCTCACCGGGTTTGAGAATTGTGAAAATTTGGTTTGGCTCAAGCTCTGAATAGATATCATCAGGGGGGTTCTCTATCCCTAACCACAAGTTAATTCTGGAAGGTGAAATTAAGATCTCTTGACCTCTTACAAATGTGGTCATTTCTTCCTCTACTGAGGTTCGGTTAGGCTTACTTATAATTTCTAGGTTGCAATAGAAATGGGTAATTACTTTAGTACAAAATGGTAACCTAATAGAAAGCCAGGGCATAAAGGGTTCTAGATAAGAGCTTAGGTCATACTTCACTACCTCTTGAAGCAACTTCAGATCAACATAGTGTGTTTTGCACACTTTCCTTCTGGAGAATTGAGTTGAGTACTTCAGAGACTCCACCAATTTGCTCACATTGTATTCCTTTGGTGGGGAAGTGATCTCTGCTTCCGGAATCTTGGACTTCTTAGAAGATTGACCCTTCTCCATTTGGTCAATGATCCCAGCCATAGCACTTGCCACTTTCTTGTCATATTTTGGCTTTTTGAGTGGCTTAGGAGTGAAAGAAGGGGTAGAGGAATCAGAGTGAGGAGGTGAGGGAGATTTGGTACTCTTCCCTCTTCCGGTAGAGGTACTCTTCTTGGATTGAGCCCTAGTGACAATAGGCTCATTGATTACAATCCCTTTTGCTTTCGGTGGTGATTGAGATTTAAGAGAGATTTTGGCTTTTGATCTTGGAACTAACTTCCTTCTCTTTGTTGGAGGAGGAGGAGGAAGAGGATCGGGGTTTTGTTGTGAATCAGAGGAATCAGTGAAGTTGAGATTTTTGGTTCTAACCATCTTGAAACACAGAAAATCAAGAATCACAGAAGAACAGAGTAACTGACGCGAGTTTAGGGCAGAAGGATTTTGAACAAAATAGGAAGTTTTTGGACTTGAAATCAGTTGGGTTTTGACGGAAATGAGGCAAGGAAACAATTGGGAAAAGTTTTTGAAAGAGTGTATAGTGATTTACTCGAGGTGATTTTGTGAAAATGACCGAGTTCGCGCAAGATAAAGACCTAACTCCCGACTTTACTCGAGGCCGTACTCGAGTAATATTCAAGGATACTCGAGGCCTTCCTCGAGTGATCATACAGAAAACTTTAAAAATAATTCATTTAAATTGCGTACCTGGCATGAATAATATAGTAATTATCCATGGATGTTCCCTCGATCATTTATAACCCATTTCGAACAGATTTGAGTCATTTTTCATCAATTTGAAAATCTGGACTCCGACTTTACTCGAGGCCTTACTCGAGTAACATTCAAGTGTACTCGAGGCACGCCTCGGGTAACCATCTTTTTAACTTCTGACTCTTCATTTCTTCGAAATCTGAGCCGTTATGTTTGAAAATCAAGTAACTTGATCCGTTACTTCCAGTTTTGGTGTCCATTACTCGAGTACATACTCGAGTAACATGCTCCTTTACTTCAAGTTACTCCTCGGGTAATGTTTCTCAGATAGCCAAAACTTCAAGTTGGTACTCCAGTAAATATGTCCTCTGATCACCTCTGTTTTTATTTCACAAAACAGAGTTTCAACCTTCCTGCAAAACAAATTTCTATATACTCCGATGCTTAAGTTAGTAATCATCAAAACTTTAACAAGTGACTTCATCTAATATTATGAAATGCTGAAATTACTTATAACTCATTGGGATTTACCATTCCCAATTCTCTTCTAATGTATAGAAATTGATCTTTTGCAAGGGGTTTTGTGAAGATATCTGCTAGTTGAAGATGAGTAGGAATGAATATTACTTTCACATCTTTCTTCTGTACATGGTCTCTGATGAAGTGATGCCTGACATCGATATGCTTGGTTCTAGAGTGTTGAACTGGATTCTTTGCCAAGCTTATCGTACTTGTATTGTCACAATAGATTGGTATTTCCTTGAGATAAATACCAAGATCTTGTAGTTGTTGTTTTAACCATATCACTTGTGCACAACAACTTGAGACTGCAACATATTCGGCTTCCGTTGACGAAAGAGACACTGTATTTTGTTTCTTGCTGAACCACGATACAAGAGATCCCCCAAGAAATTGTCCTTGTCCACTGGTGCTCTTTCTGTCTGTTTTGTATCCTCCATGATCTGAATCTGAATATGCAACAAGATATTCACTTCTTCCTTTGGGATACCACAGACCCAGTTCGGGTGTATCAGCAAGGTATCTAAAGATTCGTTTGACTGTTTCAGCATGTGATTCTTTTGGTGCTGATTGATATCTTGCACATATGCCAACACTAAATTGGATGTCCGGTCTACTTGCCGTGAGGTAGAGTAATGATCCAATCATTCCTCTATACTTTGTTATGTTGTAGTCTTTACCTTTGACATCAGCATCAAGCAATGTAGTTGAACTCATTGGCGTATCTGTCCCATTTGCTTCATCCATTCCATACTTCTTCAATAGCTCTTTTAAATACTTTGTTTGAGATATGAAGATTCCATTCTTTCTTTGTTTGATTTGTAAACCAAGAAAGAAATTCAATTCTCCCATCATTGACATCTCAAATTCTCCCTGCATTATCTCAGAAAATTCCTTACATAGAGATTCATTAGTAGCACCGAAAACAATGTCATCAACATATATTTGAACAATTAAAATATCATTGTGTTTTCGTTTTATAAAGAGTGTTGTATCAACTTTTCCTCGTACAAAACCTTGATCGATGAGAAACTTACTGGGCCTTTCATACCATGCTCTAGGAGCTTGTTTTAAACCGTATAAAGCCTTTTTGAGTTTGAAAACATGGTCAGGTTTAGTAACATCCTCAAAGCCTGGAGGTTGTTCTACATACACTTCTTCCATGATGTAACCATTTAGAAAAGCACTCTTTACATCCATTTGATAGAGTTTGAATCCCTTGATGCATGCAAAGGCTAAGAGTACACGTATAGCTTCCAATCTAGCCACTGGAGCATACGTTTCCTCATAATCAATTCCTTCTTCCTGATTATAGCCTTTGGCCACCAATCTTGCCTTGTTTCTGACAATAATTGCAGATTCATCAAGTTTGTTCTTGAATACCCATTTAGTACCAATGATCGGATGATCTTTGGGTCGGGGCACCAAATCCCAAACTTGATTTCTCTCAAATTGATTTAGTTCTTCTTGCATTGCTATAACCCAATCATTGTCTGATAAGGCTTCATCAATGTTAGAAGGTTCAATCTCAGAAATGAATGCAGAAAAACTTACTTCATTGAAAATTTTATTTCTAGTTTTGATCCCTTCATTCACATCTCCTATGACTTGATCTAGGGGATGACTTTTATTGTATCTCCAAGCTCTAGGTTGACCTAGGGATTGCTCTTCTTCCTTAGTTTCATCAACCTCTGGAATAAGAGACTTAGAAATAGATTTTTCTTGATTTAAAACAATTTCCTGTTCTTCATCAATGGTTTTGTCAGAGGATTCAAATTCATCAAATACAATATGAATTGATTCTTCAACAACACATGTTCGTTTATTGAAAACTCTATATGCTTTACTTCGGTTAGAGTATCCTAGGAAAATTCCTTCATCAGTTTTAGAATCAAATTTTCCTAAGTTATCTTTACCATTATTATGAATGAAACACTTACAGCCGAAGATGTGTAGATGAGCAATGTTTGGCTTTCTTCCTTTGTACAGCTCGTATGGTGTCTTACCAAGTTTTGTTCTGATATAGGCTCTATTTGAAATGTAGCATGCTGTACACATGGCATCAGCCCAAAATACTTGAGACACGTTCTTTTCGTTCAACATTGCTCTAGCCATTTCTGTAAGCACTCTATTCTTGCGTTCTACAACTCCATTTTGTTGAGGCGTCCTTGGAGCAGAGAAATTGTGATCAATCCCATTAGTGTCACAATACTCTTCAAATGCTTGATTTTCAAATTCTCCGCCATGGTCGGTCCTAATACCTGCAATGGACATACCTTTCTCATTTTGCACTTTCTTAGCAAAGACAATAAATTCTTCAAACGTTTCATCTTTTGATGATAGAAAGATAACCCATGTAAATCTAGAGAAATCATCAACAATGACCAATGAATATAAGTTGCCACCAAGACTCTTTACTCTTGCTGGTCCAACTAAATCCATATGCAATAGTTGAAGTGGTCTATTTGTTGAAATCTCATTTTTCAATTTAAAAGATGATTTAGTTTGTTTACCCTTTTGACATGCATCACAAATCAAATCATTTTTGAAAATCACTTTGGGCAATCCAAGAACTAAATCCTTTTTGAGTAGTTTGCCTAATTGATGCATATTAACATGTGCCAATCTCTTATGCCATAACCAACTTTCATCAGTATTACTCAGGAAACAATTTTCAGATTCATTTCTACTAATATCTAGAGTATAGCAGTTACCTTCCCTTTTTGCTCTGAGCTTAGCCTTGATATTCTTCTTATCAAGTTGTAAGTCATTTTTGTTGATAATTAAGCATTCTTCTGAGTCAAATATTACCCAGTTGTCTTTATCTGCACTTTGACTTACGCTCAGCAAATTATGACACAAGCCTTCAACATAATATACATCTTTGACTTGTATTCCTTTGTCATTTTGGATTTCACCAATTCCTGCTATTCTTCCGGTTTGATTTCCTCCAAATTTTACCTCTCCACCTTCTTTAGGTTGCAATTTGGTAAAACTTTCGAAATCACCGGTCATATGTCTAGAGCATCCACTATCAATATACCACTTGTTATTTTTGGATGCTTTGAGACATTCCTGCAATCGAATGACTAAGTCTTAGGTACCCACATCTTTTTGGGTCCTTTTGGATTAGTACAAATAATTTTCTGGATATATGAACCTTTAGGTACCCATTTGTAGGTTCCTATCATTCCTTTCTTCTTATGAATGCATGAAGAAGTATAATGGCCTTTTCTATTACAGTAGTTACAAAATGCAAAAGGATTTGATGTATGCACAGAATGCTGGAAATAATTCAAATATGACTTACCCCCTGCTTTCTTTCTACCTTTCCTTTTATCTGATTTTGGATCGTATCCAATTCCAGATCGATCATTTACAAATCGTTGAGCTTTTAAAATAACATTTAGCATCTCACTACCTTGTGTAAATTTTTCAAGAGTTTTTGTGAGATCAATGTTTTTCTTTTTCAAAGATGAACAATTTTCACAATCCTTTTCTTTAATTTCAGTTTCAAGAGCTTTGTTTTTCTTTTTGTAAACAATCAATTCTTTAACTACTTTGATGAATTCAGAATGCAAAGCATTATATTCGGAAAGTAATTCATCATAGGTAGGTTCAGAATCATTTACCTCTCTTTCTGTTTCTTCTTGAGCAACGAGGCATATATTAGCTACTTCTTCCTCATCACTTTCTTCGTCAGAAGAGCTATCACCCCATATAGCGGATACGAAGGCCTTCTTTTTGTTGAAGAATTTGCCTTTTCTCTTTTCTTTGCTCTTTTGATTCAGTTCTGGACATTCTGATTTGATATGTCCTGGTTTTCCACATTCGTAGCAAATGATGTGATCTTTGTTGCTAGTTCCACCTTTTTGAAAGTGTTTGAATCCTTGTCCTTTCTTGTAGAACTTTCTGAATCGTTTTATGATTAGGCCCATTTCGTCATCGTCGAACTCTTCATTCTCATCTTGATTTTCTTCTTTTGCTTTTAGTGCTAGACCCTTCTTTTTCTTGTCACCGATGTCATCTAGTTCCCGTTTGAACTTTAGTTTGCTTTCATATTCAGAAAGACTTCCAAATAGAGAAGCAACTGATCTCATTGATTCTCCTTTTGCTTCTTCTATCGCAGTGACTTTGGCCTCCCATTCTTTAGAAAGAATATTCAAAATCTTTCGTACTTGGGTATGTTGATCATAAGATTTCCCAAGTGCTGCAAGTTGATTAACAAGATGAGTATATCTAAGTTCAAATTCAGAAATTGATTCACCTGATTTCATTCGAAGTAGATCGAATTCAGTGACCAAGGTGTTGATGCGATTCTCCTTTATTCCCGAAGTCCCTTCATGAGCTATTTCCAGAGCTTCCCACATTTCCTTTGCTGTTGGAAGTGTGCAGATTCTGAAGTATTCACTTTGGCTTAAGGCACTTTGTAACATCAGAATTGCCTTGCTGTTAAGAGTGATAAGTTTCTTGTCATTCTCATCATATTCCGCTGGTGTCTTGGGAATTTTCTGAGAATCTACAATCTTTGTAGGTTGATAATTTCCACTCTCAATTACATCCCATAGCCCATATTCGGTAGCCATCACGAACACTCTGAATTTTGCTTTCCAAAATGAAAAATGTTCTCCACTGAAACCGGGAGGTCTAGTGATGGATGCTCCGTCGGGAAGAATTCCTTCACCCATGCTTGCCATTGGATCCTTCTTAGGTTGTTATACCTTAACAAGAAGACCTACGCTCTGATACCAAATGTTAGAGCAAGCGTTTCACCCAAGAGGGGGGGTGAATTGGGTGATACTAAAATTTCGTCGGAAATATAAAACTTTAGCAGAGGAATTAAAAACAGTAATGAGTAAGGAGAAATATCACCGAAGTGTGCACCAGGAGTTATACTGGTTCGGTCACAACCACTTTGACCTACGTCCAGTCCTCAGATCTTCTCTGAGAGTTTCACTATAACTTCCAAGATTCAGTGGGTTCTTGGCACATCAGTACAAGCAAGTTCCTATACCTGGACACTCGCTCCCCCTTACAAGTTGCAATTCAATCCCAACTCAAGGTTCCACAACCTTAAGTTATCTCAATAACAAATATTGAGTTTGAATGAAATATCTCTCTTACAGAGTGAATAAGGATCACTGAAGCATAGAAATATGATTTCAATGTGAAAACAGAGCAATAAGCTTGATAATACGTTTGTGTGTGTGCTTGTTGTTGTTCCTCTGTTTGGATGTTCCCATATATATAGATATGTTGGTGATGACCGTTGGAACATTTTCTTTCGTCCGTTGGAGAGTGCGCAGCCACTATTGACTTTTCAAGTTTTTGAAAAATATCCGTTGGCGGTGGTTGGCATTTGAACGTTTCTTTTGACTTCAATCTCTTGAAGTGTTTTCTTCATTGTTTATCTGTAAATAGACTAAGAATACTAATACAATGAAAGGTTAATCATATAGGAAACAAATCTATGAACGTTTGAATGATTTCAGAATTTCTGGGCAAGCTTACTCGAGTACCTCCTCGAGTATTGCTTGAATGTTACTCGAGTATCTACTCGAGTATCTTCGGGAATTCTGAAAGTCAATGAATAAAAATAAGAACACTCGGGTAGTGCATGGAATAACTTAATTTTAAACCTTTGGAAAAATCATTTACTCGGATACACACTCGAGTAATGTACTGTCAACTTTATATATTACTCGGGTACCTACTCGAGTAATTCACTCACAACTTTATGAGTTACTCGGGTACCTACTCGAGTAATGTTGCAGAATTTCAAAGCCGAGAGCACTTACCATGTTATTCGAGTACTGACTTGAGTAATTGATTCATTTTTGCATGGGTTACTCGGGTATCACCTCGAGTAACTGTACTTTCTGAACATGGCTTACCCGAGTAGTGACTTGAGGTTTACCTTCCAAATAACTTATCATACTCGGGTACCAACTTCAAGTTTTTCACTTACCTTAGTGAGTTACTCGAGTACATACTCGAGTAAATTGTTGCAGTGGTACAAAGTGCCGAGAGCTCCATCTTTTCAGAAACAGAGTTACTCGAGTAGCGCCTCGAGTATCGTTGGTAACCTGAAGGCAACTGGAAGTTTTTCACATGATTACTCGAGTAGCTCCTCGAGTAATGTTGCAGTAGTACTAAATGCCGAGAGCTGCACATTTTTAGAAACAGGGTTACTCGAGTAGCTCCTCGAGTATCAATGGCATCCTGAAAACTTTTACACGGTTACTCGAGTATCTCCTCGAGTAAAGTTGCCTGGTTACTGGAAGTTGTCTCTGGTTACTTCAAGTTTTGTCTCATTACTCGAGTACATACTCGAGTAATGCCTTAGGAAACTTGAAGTTAATCAAGTTTCTCAGCATTATCTCTTGGCCTCTCTTCATTACTTCCATGCTTACCTTAAGTAAAGCTCATTCCTGTCATTTCTAGTTCAAGCTTGATTATTAAACATTTCCTTTTCAAACCATTCTTTTGTTATCATCAAAACATGGGATCTAACATAAGTAACCATTCATATGAGCTTGCTACTGTGAAGTCCTCACTTGAGGTCAAATTCCAAATCTATTAGTATTGCACTTCATTCTCTTCATTCCTCTTTAGGTTTTTAGAAAACTGTTCCTACATCTTGGTTAGTTCTTTCCACAACCTCGAGTCAACCTGTTTGGCTATCAGTGTAGATTCTATATCTACACCTCTACCATACTTTCCCAATAGCACTTTGACCTATAGGCTATCAGGTTCAGTTTTCATTCTCCACAGCAATTTCAGAATGAAGGCATCATTCATAAGGGCCAAGTTCTTAACTCCTGACCCACCTTCATGCTTTGGTCTGCATAACTGATGCCACGTTATAGCATGTCTCTTTTTAACACCGTCACTATCCCCCCAAATAAGCTTCTCTACACTCTTTCGATATCCTCAATGACCCCTTTAGGGATCTTATCATGTTGCATAAGATATAAGGCCATAGAACTTGTAATTGATTTTACAAGAGCCATACACCCAGCTAATGAGAGACTTGAAGCTTGCCAACTATTTAATCTTTTTCGAACTCTTTCCACAATCATCGCATATTTATCCCTTCACCTTTTTAGACTAGAGATATTAGCTCCGAGGTATCTACCTAGTTCTTCCACCTACTTGAATTGACTTCTTTTACATATCTCTCTTCTATCCTGGTGATTGACATTGAAGGAGAAGAAAATGTAAGACTTTTCTTGCTAACTGCATGTCCAGACATAAGGTGAAATTCCTGTAAACATTGAGTAATTACATCAATTTGGTAAGTCGAAGCTTCTGTAAAACGTACCAGATCATCTGCAAACATCATATGGGATATGAGAGGCCCTTTTCACCCTGTTTTCATTCCTTTCCATTTTCTTGCATGCACTCTATCTAGGATCATATGAGTAAGATTTTCCATTCCCAACATGAACAGATACTGGGAAATAGGATCCCCTTGCCTTAACCCTCTAGAGTTAACAAAATCTTCCAATTTCTCCTTATTCCACAAGATATTGGTTGTTTTACGGTTTCAGTGCAACATATAATTCTCTCAATTAACTTGAGGGGTCAATTAATTTCCTTCAAACTTCCTCTATATAGCACTAACTTATATAATCATAAGCTTTTTGGAGATCAACTTTTATTGCCATGAACCCTTTCTTTCCTTTTGTCTCCCTCATTGAGTGAATCATTTCATTCACTATGATGATGTTGTCATGTATATTCCTACCCAGGACAAAACTGACTTGGAATAGTGAAACTAGTTTAGCCATTATTCTTTTTAATCTCTTCACCAAAATCTTCGACAAGCATTTGTACACAACATTACACAGAGAGATAGGTCTAAGATGAGCCACCTTATCAGGATTTTCTACTTTTGGGATTAAACTGATAAGGGTATTGTTAATTGTCTTAATCTTCTCAGGATTTTTCCTCATGTCTTGCATCTTGCTAACCATACTATTTCCCGCCAGTTCCCAATTTGTTGGAAGAAGATGGCAGGATACCCATCCGGTTCTAGAGCTTTTAAGCCCTCAATGTCAAACATAGCTCCTTTAATTTCTTCTACAGAAACATCTTCATAGATTTCGGTCTATTCGTCTTTTGAAACCCCCTCCTAAGAGTAAGTAGTCTTCACCAGTTTCTGTCCTCTTCTACTTCACTGAATAAATTCTTGAAAAAACTGATTAACTAGGTTTCCAATAGCTTCCTCTCCTTAAATCCACCTATTGTTTTCATCCTTCAAGGTGTTGACTCAGTTCCTTCTTCTTTGGATGGTGGTCTTGGTATGATAATACGCCGTATTTTTGTCTCCATTATTTAGCTTTGAAACCAGAGGATTTTTTCTCAGTCTAAGACTTTGTTTAATTCCTCATTTAGCTGGTTTTCTAGTTCTTCAAGATGATGACTATTCCTCTCTTGCAAAACCACCTGTATACCTCTAATCCGTCCCATCAGCTCCTTTTTTCTTTCAATATTGCCAAAGACAGTTTTGTTCCATTCCGCAAGCTTCAATTTTAGCTGTTCAAGACCATTCCTTGTATCTGTTTGTGCAAGCAAGTGCTGGTTCAAGAATGATTTAAAATCTTAATGCCTTAACCATGTAGCTTCAAATCTAAAAGGATAGTTAGTTTTCCTCCTAATACAACGAGCTAAGGAAATTATTAATAGGTGGTGGTCTGACTGAACTCTCGGGCCTATCTTTACTGTAGTATATTGCAAAGCCCACAGTCTAACCTCTCATAAAGGAAGCATGCAAAATGTGTGACTGGGCCCTTCCAAGTATATTTAGGACCTTTAGACCCCATGTCAATGAGCTTTCATCTAGTAATATTGTCTTGAAATCTTTTACACTTCTTCTCATTCACTATAGCCCCCCTCTATTCATTCCCTGATTTAATGCCATTAAAATCACCCCCAACATCTACGGTAAAGTAATGGGTTTAGATAATTCTCATAGAGCCTCCCCATGGTTTTGCGTTTTGACTCTCTAGGACTACCATAAATAGCGGTAAAGCACTATGGTCTGTTTCCTATACCGATAATTAAGCATTGAATATACTGATTCTATTCTTTAATTACATTAATGGAGATCTTATCCATATTCCATAATACCCATATACCTCTAGATAGGCCTCGGGCTTCCTCAATAACTTGATGCTGAAATCCTAATCTTTGAATCACTTTTTGAGCCACAATCTTGCTGCAGCGAGTTTCAACTAGCACAACAATACTAGGTTTAACATTTTTCAATAACTATTTTAGAGTAAGACCGAATGACTTTCCGGCTGCTCCATATATATTCCAGATAACTAACATTTAAAACCTGTATCAAGAGCAAGAATTACCTCGAGGGGACTAAGACGTCTATAGGTTGGTCCTAGTATCACCCTTTGATGTCTCTGACTCAATCTCCATGTCCTTTGGCTCCATTAGGACTTCCTCTACTGCAGAAAGGCCCAAAACTTTCTCTAGTTCATTTGGATCAGGTGGTTCAGTCCCATCTAGAACCATTTCTCCATCAGTCAAGTTTTCTAGTAGGCTTCCCAATAACTTCTCAGCTAGCCCACTATTCTTCACGTTAATAGCACTACTTGACCCACTTGATTTTTGGCACAGTTGAACGGTCTCCATGCTGCCATTTTTGTTCAAACTTGAAGTCTCATTGAGCCCATTTTATTGAAGCCTAGTCAAGTCCATGTTTTTTCTTCCCTTCAAATTTTGGCCCATCGTATTCTTTTCCTTTTGAAGATCTATTTCCTTTTTGTCATTTTGTGGGCCCTTTTCTAGTCACCTCATGCCTCCACTCTTTGTGATTTTTTACTTTCCTTGTTTTTGTCAGTTAAAGCATCTCCTTTCTTCAAATTCCTCTTCCCCGAGCTTGCCACATCAATCATTTTTGGCCTTGTTTTTTTATTGGGCAAGGCTTTTTCTTTGTCCTCCTTTTCTTGAGTCAAAGTTTGAGATATCCTATAGTAGGATTCGGTTGTCATCTTTTGCAGTAGTCACTTCGGTATTGTCCTCTCCAATTGCCAAAATTGCAAACCTCGAGGTACCTTCTTGTTTTCCTCCTCTGATGACTTTTCTTAGCCCCTCGCTGGCCTTACCTCACGGTTTGCATATTTCCGGTAGCGTCTTGAGTCTTGGACCATTATCCATTCACCGAACACTTTTTCTGATTAGTTTGGCGAATTGGATTCTTGGTGCACAATCAACGCTGCAGCTTTTGGATCATTTCGATATCTGGCAGCTGCAGCTTCTTGAGTGAACTTTAGTGGGCAGTGTGTCAACATCATGCCTGAACTTACCACATGTAAAGCATATTAGATGAAGTCCTTCATATTGTTTCTTGAGTTTATTGCCATCAACAGTATATGAAGGGAGCAATGGACGTTCAAATATACTTCTACACATATTCTGGCATACATTGTTTTGGATCTCATCAAAGTCATCTCATCAACCTTAACGGCTCTCCCAATTTTGTTGCCCAAGTTATAGAAGAACTTTTTATCATAATAATCCCCTGGTAAGCCTGGTAGTCTCACCAATAGCAACTCTCTGAATTTTTTCCTTCCAAGGATTGCAATTGAGTTTCCACGTTTGGACAGTAAGATAGTGGTTTTGAATGAGCCATGGACCACCTTCAAGTGCAAAGAAATAGTCTTCTCTATCTTAGAAAGTACCAATCATGTAACCATTACCAATGTCTGAGAGATCCACTTCACCCACTTTCCCCCATATGGCTTGGATTTTCCTTCTCATCGGCATGAAATTTAAAGTGCCCCCAGCAGTTTAATGACCAAAGAAGTTGACCATTTGTATTCAAGTCTACATTTTTCTTTCTCTGAAAATTCAATCAACAAACCCGTATTTGTTTTAGTAATGGTAACACCATCAAGCATCTCTTGTTCATTGCTTAAATAAAGGTTCACATCCCAAGTAGGCTCTGATTTTTCTTCTAGTCCTTTCTTATGTGCTAAGTCATCCTTAGGCTTCAAAACTTCCATGTACTATGGAGCTGACGTTCGGCCAATAACAGTGGTGTCTTCCTCTTGCATCCATTCTTCCACTCTTTTGCCTAGTGTTTCTTTTCTCGTAAATGTTCCTTCAACTCGAGGCGATTTTTCTCTATTATTTTCTTCTCTAGTCTCCTCCTTCTCTTCGCTCACTCAACCTAATTTGAAACTGCATTCTCATTAACCTTATACTCAAAAATGCTTGGAATGTACTCAGATGGTTCTTCGGTAAGCTCTTGATCTTCCATAGGTCGACCAAGGGGCTGTTTCAGATCGGCACTCTCGCTTAGCATCCTAGGTGAACGATCTCGCACTCTCTCAAAACTTCTCTCTCTACTTCTTCCTTTCATCCTCACTTTTTGGTGATTGTAAACCTTACTATTACATTGAGAGGCCGCCATAGTGGGCAGCGACTCTCACCTTGCTCTGTTCTCAAACAAGAGTTTCTCTCTCTAGTTTCAACCAAGCGTTTTCGTACTATATTTCACTCCGCATCCGTACCGATGGAGCTGCATCAACAAACCCAGCTAGTTTAATTACTCTATGGTGGTTGGACACACTTGGGAAATTACTTCATGGTGCTGATGATTTTCAGAGTAATTCATTGTGTTTCTCATGTGTATAAACAACTTAATATTTTTAAAAAAATTAAATAGATTACCACTAAACTATCCTCATTAGCTTCTTAATATTACGAGTATATTATATATTTATATTCACAGGTAATTTTTATTATTTAAAATATTATTATTTTGTCGTGTTCTCTAGCTGCAAGCAATTGATTCCAATAAGGTTGGCAAAGAGGGAATCAAGCAACCCTTTATTCGTCTCAAATCTCAATCATCATATACAAAACACCATTATCCACTATACTCAATCATTCACAGTCACACGTTCACAACTACACTCTTAATAAAAATATTATATTTTTTTTAACGAAATAATGTTTTATATCCCTTTTAATTTTACAACAACAAATTAATGTTTTATATCTAAATAATTCAGTAATTTGTGTTATTTGATCTTAAAATTAGGTTATAACGCATTAGTTTTATAAATTCTTGAATTTGGCTCAAGTAATGTTTTTGCAAAAAAAAAAAAAAGCGTTGTCTACTTACTTTCTATTATACTCTTGTCTAAATTGAATTCCAAATCAAGTTTTTATATTGCTGAGGTGAAATAAGAAAATAAAAAATAATAATTTTAAGATGTATTTAGTTTGTATACGCTAACCTACGGAGATCCATACCATATCCAATCAATTGGATTATATATAAATGGGCCTAAATGAGAAATCAAATTTGGAAACAAGAACAAAGAATGAGAAAGCAATTTATGGGCCAATTTAACATATTTGGGACATCAAAGCTCAAGGCCAACTCTGAAGGAAGAAAACAAGCCCAAGGCGAACTCGAGTTTTTCGCAACACAATAATACCAAACCGTGACACCCAAAGAAAAGACCATACATTATCCAACCCCAATTTGGATGGTACAAATAATATTAAAAAGTTATAACTTTTTTTAATCTAAATCCTACTTCTTTTAAAATAAAATCATAAAAAATATTAATTTTAAAAATTATATCTATTTTAAAATATTTTTCGAAGTAATAATAGATGGTCCTAACCTGCTAAATTCAGTGGTGTGGCGGCAAAGTGATTCTTTTGCTGCAAATGACAAGAATCCAAAATTAAATCTGCTGCATTTGTTCAATCTATAAATAGACATAAAAACTACAACATCTATGTTCGTTTTTATTGTATGTTCTAAAACAGGAGCACATAAGCATACTTACCATATTACCTATATATTTATGTCCTCTTAAGTCTTAATAGGATGTAGAAAGCCTTCTACTACGGTACAAAGGGATCCACATTCCCTCCTCATCCTTTGGATGAGTAGCGAATGCTCATCGCAAGAAAACAGGTTTTTTAAATAAAAATAAATAAATTCATTATTATTTTTTATTTATTTGAGTTAAGTTGTGTTGAACGGTTTGAAATATTTTTTAGTAACACTCAGTATATTAAATTAATTAATTTTTTGTGCATACAATGCCATGTAGTATTTTTCTAAATTAATTAGTTCTTAGTGCATACCAATGTTTTAAAATCTGAATCGAACATCAAGTTGTAAAGTCTAGCGGGTCATGGTTCAAATAACCCAAACAAGGCTTTCTCTTTCACCTGTTCTATCTTTTTTTGCCAAATTCACCTATTTTATCTAAATCAGTATTATTGTGATTATTTTTAAATTTGTCTCTAACTTTTCAATAGCACAGGACTCCTTTTTAAATCATAATGGTTTTTTTAATATCATGTTCACATATTTATTACCCTTAAAATAAGATATATTTAAAAAGTTAATAAGTTTTAAAGAAAATTTATAACCTAAAAATTATACAAATATAACAATAATAATAATAATAAAAGTTACTGGCCAAAGAAAAATAATAATAAAAGATATTTTCCTACTCTCATGCTCCCATTTGAATTTTTTGCATCCGGAATGGATAAATATGAAAATAAAGTACAATACTTTTATATTATTAAAATAAATAATAATAAAAAAATAAAAAATCATAGCAAAAGTTGACTAGTTTGCACATTTAACCAAAGCAAAATGATTTTACTGCCACCCCCATATGATGAGAGAGAGGCAGAGAGACCAAGTGTGATTAGATAGGCACTTCATTTCTTCTCTCCTCTTAGAGTTTCACCGATGCAATGAAAGCTCTTTGCAATTTTTTTCTTTGACCAGTGTTGCAACGCTCTCCAGAACACCAAGGAAGAGGGGAAGAAAATGTGATGGGAAGGTTTTACTCTTTTTGTTCTACGTTTTCCTTCTACATCTTCCTTTTTATCTCTTTCTCCCGTTTTCCTTTTTCTTCATCATGTTCTTGCTACCATAGCACCCCACGAACTCACTAAAGTATACGAAGAAGAAGCTTCTTGCAATGAAAACTTCAAGCCGTCCGGTTTCTTGAAACTGCCCCAGGTTCCGGCTTCAATCCGAGTTCTGGCTCTAATGACAGGTTAGGGCAACTGAAAACGGCCTAAATATGAAGACAATTAAAACATGCTAACCGAGCCACTGAGATCAATGGATGATGGCTAGACCAGCCAGATCGTCCGGTCCGATTTTGAATATATTGGTGCATGCAGCACTATGAAGTATTTTTTCTAAAAAAATTTCTCCATGGTGCTGGATGCACTAATAATTTAAGATATTGGGTGTTACTGAAAAACTATTTTAGGATATTGGGTGTTACTGAGAAAATATTTCAGAATATTAGGTGGTACAAGAAAAAAAAAAATTCTAGATGCTAGATATATTAGAAATTAATGAATTTGAAATTTGAGATGCCAAGCACACAAAAAGTTTCAGGTTGCATGATACATTTAATTCAAATAAATAAAAATTTAACAAAAATTGTTTCGCTTAAGTCAAAATTGGGGGATGAGTATGCCCTACTCATAGATGCGATGAGCAGGGCATGCGGACTCGTATACAAAATCCCTAGTGTAGTTGTTTCTTCTATATATGTAAAGGATTGACAAAGATCATGGTGAGTTGGAGATGCATTGTAACACTGTGAAATCACATTTAAATTATTGTTCAAGTACACTATCATGGTAATAAAGAATCAAAACTCAAACAATAAATATTACTATGGTAGAAAGTTTAAAAGCTAATTACAAAACATTTATTAAACCATTTGACCTTACCATGGTAGAAAAGAAAAGAAACTGCACATAAATGTTTACCATGGTTATTTAGAAAACAATAACTATGTTTAATGCTTTAAAGACATTATCATTGTAGAAAAGAATATTCCATGATAGAATAATAATAGTTTGAAAGTTGATTATAGTAATTTAATAAACCATTTCCAAAACACAGTGAAAGTAAAAGTATTAACTATTAAGGACCCCTGATAGACAACTAGGCCTCAGGCATTTGAAGCCCAACATGACAATAGTCGTTCTGCAAGCCCATACACTAACTTATTAAATGCCTTGATCCAAATCCATTACCACAAAATCATAATCAAATTGTTTATGGGTCATGGCATTACATATGTAAATAAGAATGACAAATGACGACACGTGCAAGTAAGATGAACCTAAACAAGATCCTACAACTAGTCTCACCTTTTACAACTTCCATGCATCTCTAGTTAGATCTCACTTGAAAAAAGATAAATATAGCAACCATGAAATCTAAAAATCTCAGTAACCATTGGTTATTCAAAAATATACATACAAACCAAGATCGAGAATATACAGTTTTAAAATCAAATTCAACTCACAATAATTTATATATATTTTTCCTTTACATAAAGCCTTTCACAAATAATTCTCCATTCAGTTACCAAAACCCCTTCCCAAAAAGGTTTCAAAACAATTGAACATCAAACTTCAATTTCCAAATATCATTCAAAAGAATTTTTTCACAAAAACATGTCTCAACCTTGTTACAAAAATAATTATATAAAAGATATTATATTTAAATCATAAATCTCATATATAACATGCCAAGCAAATGATTTATGCACAGATCATCCTTATTGCCCCTAACTACCCTTATAACCACTGACTGGAGCCATAGCTAATAAATAATTTATCCATTGAATTGGATTACACGTGATTCTAAATCATGAGGCGTCACCTGACCAAGGTCACTAGCTTGTCAAGATTGAACTATGGCTCCCTTCCTTTCAATGAAACCAATGAGATGTCACTGTCCACTAAGCCCACTGTAATTCCCCGCCAAGGAAAAAAGATTGGAGACGGGGCCCTGAGAATCGCCACTCAATATGCACTGAGTAGTGGCATGCCACGTAATATTTACTTACACAAAAATCTCCCATCATAACTCCACAACATCCACGTGCATCAAAGACAAATCAACCACAATTATGGTATATATAATCAAATTTCAAATCATGAGTATGGTTTCAAACTATATCATCAATCAACTTTATTCTTGAAAACTTGTAATACCCGTTTTCAAAAGGAACGGATTGGATCCATCTGTCTATAAATACACCATCTTAATCATTATTTCATAATATTTCCTAATTCTATCTATTTATGTTTTTCATATTTGATTGGTTAATTAATTATATTTGTAAATGATTTGATAATTTTTATATTTCCTAATTTTCATTATTTCATAACTTCCTCCATTTTAACAAAATAAAAAATTCCTAAAAAACAGCAATATATGTGGAAATTATCTCTTCATCAACGACATTACCTCTCCATAAATAACGATGATTCTATTTTTTCCATCCCCATAAATTATGTCCTAATTATAATGATTTTGATTTAAAAATATTGGTTCTGTATTTTTCCCAGTAGCTTATATTTCAGCTCTTGATAATTATTAGACATTTTCTAACCATAATGATTCATAATACATAATTATAACATTCCAAATTTCTAGTAAAAAAATTAGCAAATTATTAAGGACAATTATCAAAATTAGCAGATTATTTATATGTCACAATCTTGAATAATCCCCTTTTAATATCAATAGTGATAGTGATAGTAAGTTCCCTTCTATTTTTTTCAGTCGTTATTTTGTTGAGGTCCGACAACATGTATCCTTATGTCGGGTTCAATGTGGTTTATGGTGTGGTCTTGGTCATTCACCCATTTTCTTATTGAATACTTTGGGCTTTGAGTGGTTGAAAATAGTGGAGAAAAACATCATTCTGTGAAGATTTCAATCTCGGTTCAAATGGAGAAAGCAAAACCAGTTGATGGAAAAGTGTCAAGGAAGAAGAGGAAGCAAATAGATAGTGCTTTAAGATAATCTTCTTCTTTAGTACTTGGATTAGGATAGTACTTAGCGATACTTCAACATAAAGATGAAGAATATCTTTGTTTAGGGGCACACTCATCATGTGACATTTATCTGTTTATCTCTTTTCATACGTGTGTATAAATAAAAGCTTTAGTTATTTTAATCAAACAGTATTGAAAAATCACTATATAATTGAAAATGAGTTGGTTGCATCAGCAGATAGTAGAATGTAGAAGCATGCAGGCCCATTGTGAAGAGCATTAGAATGTGGTTGTCAGTGAAAGCGCTAGCAAGAGGGTACAATTACCTAATGGGGTTGGTTATATTTGCACCAATTGCAATGTTTGCTTGGTTCGCATTTGTTTCAGAATTCCAAACTAGGCTTTTAAATAACTGAGCATTCAGCAAAGATTTCAGATACAACAAATTCTTCCACATGGCAAGAATAAGTAACACACAACTGAATTGGATGGATTGGTACATGAAATCACTAGCAAGAGGGTACAATTACCTAATGGGGTTGGTTATATTTGCACCAATTGCAATGTTTGCTTGGTTCACATTTGTTTCAGAATTCCAAACTTGGCTTTTATACAATTGAGCATTCAGCAAAGATTTCAGATACAACAAATTCTTCAACATGGCAAGAATAAGTAACACAAAATTGAATTGGATGGATTGAAGATGAGAGTAGGACGTTATGCAAGATAAGTTTAGGAATAGGGATAGGCTATGGTTGTAAAATGTCCCGTTATATTTAAATTTGATGTAATATTATAATATAATTTTATAAGCTATTAAATATTAATAGTTCAATTTTTAAACTACAGGTGAATATAGGATGAAGAGAAAAAGATGAGAAACATATCCAAATCTAAATTTAAACCAAGTTTTGAGCCCTTTTTTCTGTGGTGCGGGGTTCAATTTGATATTTAAGTTGTCAAAGTTGGGATAGTGCGCTCTCATATGATCCTTAGTATAAGATCTATCTTATGAGTTATTTTTAAACTTCAATGCCACATGTGGATTGTCTTTTTAATATATTTTCATTAATCATGTCACCTAAATTTTGTTCTAACACGCCCAATTCAAATAGGTAACATTATCGTATATATTATTATCACAAATTGTGGGAAAATACTTCTCGTGCAACCCAAGGGGAGATATAGCTTTTTTGTCAAGAAAATATATCATCTCAATAATCATTAATATAAAAATACTATTTTAACTCAAGGAACCATAACAAACTTGTTCATCATGCAAAATATTTAACATCATTTCTAAATCACTTATAACAAATGATATTTCCATCATAACGCATAAGCATGTTTAAACAATTTCCAAAATACATATCCATGAGTTCTAATACACACAAGCATGCTTGAATAGTTTCCAAGTATAACATAGTTTCTATCAAATATACAATTCCAAATTTAGCCCTCCATAAGCATAAAAAAAATCCCAAAACAGTTTATAATATATATATATATATAGTTGACAAGTAGATAAAAGAATAACCAATGTTTCCTCTATTCTAAACTTATTTTTACCAACACTTGAATACTTCCAATTTATCAACACCAAATAATTTAAATTCAATCTACATCATTATTATACAATTCCTCGTCAATCAAATTGCTAAACAAATAATCAATTTAATTATATAGACCTAAAGTCTTCAACTCTATCTTTAACATCCAAATATCACTTTTGATGACTAAATCTCCAACCCAATATTAAATAGTTCTTTTCCACATCCTAATAATATTTTATTTGAACTAATAATTTAACCCGTAATTATTCAAATAGAACAAAATCTCCAATTTTTTCAACTTAGGGTTTCAACAAAAATACCAATTTTCATTTTACAAGCTTTAACAACATTATAAACTGATTAAACATCAATTCTAACTCCAATAAACATAATTCAACCATCAAACTCAAGTTTAATTGGTAAAATTATCATATTTGCTTGTAACATTACTCTAATATTCAAATCCAAACTCTAAACCTCTCAAATAGTACAATATAAACATTCTAAACTGATTAAATATAAATATTTACTGATCTCTACATTTCTATGGTTCCATTTGTTGAAACTCAACACATGTTTCAAAGCCTAATCTTTAAACTTGTCTTGATGCCAGTGAAATTTATATTTTTAGAAAACTCTGGATGGATAGAAAAATATTTGTAAAACAAATGTTGAGGTTGGAAGAATTTTTGAGAATGGAATAGAGCTCAAAATTAGCTTAAACCTCCATTAATGGGGGTCACCCACCCACTCTCCTCGCCGAAGAAGAAAAACACGAAGAAGGAGATGAGAATGTGAAGAAGAAAATTAAATGGGTGGGGAATATTATAATATGGTATGGGCCCACAATTATTTTTTAAAAATAAATATATTCTTCTTCTTTTCTCTCTTTTTGATATATTTTCTAATTATATATAAAAATAATTATAATTACTATTAAACTCATCTTTTTGGCATTGTTACATCTCTAAATCCTCTTTTTTAATTAACCATCATTTACCAAAAATTCCCAAAATTCAAAATAATTAAGCTTTATTTACTTATTTTACTCAAATAAAAATTCCTATAATATATAAATAATTATAATATATTAGATAGAAAAATGTTTTAAATACTTTTATTTAATCCCATCAATCCTTATTAAATTCTTTCTATATTCATATATTTACATGGTAATTTCCAATTACCATAAAATAATTCAATAAAGTTCAACTCAATATTAATAAATATACTACCTTAATTTTTTTTACCATATTCCGATGTCCCACTATTCTCTTAATTATATACTTCTAGATCTTCTCTAAACGTCAAGTTACTTAATAAATTACATTCTAATACTACTTAATCATGAAAAAAAAATTGGGATGTTACATGGATGGCGTTAAAATTGCCCTATGTGAAGGTTGTTGTTTGCATTGCAAGGGCACATGTCATGTAAAATAATAAAGTGATAAGTAGATGATCATTTTTACAAGTATTTGGTTCTAAAACCTGGTAAAGTATCAATTATCAATCACACTTTCGCCTAATTTAAGTGACACAAATATTGATACAGAAGGGAAAATAATTTCAAGGATCAAATGAAGCTTAAGATTATTTATCCCCCTTCTATTTCTTAGCAATGAATTAGTCTTCTCTCCTAGATGTTCATAATGAATATATGTGGTTGTCTATGATTCAGAAGGGACTTGTAAAAGCTCTCACAAGTCAAGAACAAGTGTTTAATTCTATTAATTACTCAATCTCTTGTTACAATTAATAAAAACCAAATTTCAAGCTTCAATCCTAATGTGACTATGGAAGGTTGGCAAGTATATCTCTATCTTATCAACAAAACCATCCATTCAACAAGCAAACTTCAAGCTTTTACAAAAGTTTACCCAAGTTTTACATTCAACCTAACCCTCTCAAGCATCATTCAAGTGAACAAAACATCTATAAGTGGTGATTAAGTATTTAGAAGTATTAGAAAAAGATTAAAATAAGAGAGAGAGAGCGCCTCTGTGTGTGTGTGTGTGTGTGTGTGTTAGAAAAAGATTAAAATAAGAGAGAGAGCGCGCCTCTGTGTGTGTGTGTCATTAATCACAAAAAGAGATGAGTAATTAAGAGTTAATCCATACAAGGGTTCAAAATAATTTTGGAACAAGGTATTTAGCTTCTCATGTTTTACAAATCCATGAGAATATACATATACATTAGTAAAAACATGGAATAAGAGTAGAGAAGCAAGATGTAGAGAAAAAAACTAAGGAAAGAAGCCCAAATCTCTTCAAAGCACCAAAACCTAGCGCAATCTCCGCTGAGACGCAAGCCCTAGCACAGTAAAATACTTCTAAATACTCCAAGGAAGTCCTAAATCCATTCACGGATTGGGGGCTTTAAAACCTAGATTTTTCTGACTTAGTTTTGTTGTGTGTTTTGCTGTCAGCGACTCAGCTGCGGCTTAACTGTTTTGAAGACTGAGCTTGCCTCTATTTTCAATCCGGCTACAGCCAAGACAGAGTGTGTTGTAGCTTATTTTGCTTCTGGAAGATTGAGTTCTTCTACCTCAAATGAAGTGGTATGCCCTTGATTTGATCTCAAATAATGTATTTCTCAATCAATTTTGATCTTCAAATGCTTCTGAAGCATTTCCAGGTGGCATGAACATCTAATTTTTCTACCAAAATTTTCCTTACAAAATAATAAACTTTATAAGCTCATAGCTAACAAGAATGGAAGCCAAAATATGCACACTTCAGCAATAATGTGTAACCAAAAACACCATGCATATTTTCTTATCTTTGAGTATTCAAAATATGCAAAATTATATCAAAAAATGTATAATATCAAGAAAAATGTGGACATGAAATCTCAGAAGCTAATAGCTGCCAATTGTCCAAAGACTTGGCATCTCCTCTCACACTTCTAATTAATCTCACTAGCGCAAAAAATATATATTTTCACAAGGGAATTTTTATGTGGATTATTAAGACGGTATAGAAACTATCACAGCTGGTATTTTCATAAATAAAATAGTAGACTGTCAACTTTCTATACCGATTTCATGAGCAACTGGAGTATACTGAAATAACAATTGAGAAATATCAATTATTGTTTAAATTATCTAATTTGTTAAAAAAATTTATACTTCTTATATCTCAAAGAAAAAATCATAGCACAATCATTTTTAAGAAGAAAAATTTATTTTTAACTTTTAAAAATAAAATGGGAAAAATTTTGTGGAAGCCTATAATTTCCTCAAATTTGTAATATACCGGTGTGTTTCTCTCTCTTGACTGAATACTTTAATTTTGTTTTATCAGCACCGCTAACCCCTGTAATTTTACTCTATTGTTAACAATGCTGACAAAGCAAAATTAATTAAAGTGTTTAATTAGAGGAGAAAAACGTACCAATCACCAAATTAAAAATTGAAAGAAATCAAATTCCGGCAAAATGGTTTTCCGAAATAAAATTAGATATTACTCCCTCTGCTTTTCCTTACGCTTGTGTATACTATCTACTCCGTCCGGTTTTTTTTAATAAGCAATTTTTTTTGGAGTTAGTCCTTTTTATAAGTAACTTTCTCTCTGTGTCTCAAATTTAAACTATTTTTTCCTTTTCTACCCTTATTAAATACATATCATTATATTAATTATCCCCCACTCACCATAATTTTTTTTTATTTACTCATTTATTATATATTTTCTCTCATATTTTATATTCACATTATCTCATATTTATTACTCTCTCTTTCTTATCATCTTTTCATAATTAAGGGTATATTTGAAAAAAGAAAAAGGATATTTTTGACATATTTTATTATTTTTAATTAATTTTAACTGTTAATTCATTTTATATAATCAAGATAAAAGTTGTTTATAAAAAACGGGAAGGAATATTATCAAATTTTTTTTAGATACAAATATCCTACTAATAGAGATAATTCTATTTGAGGCAACCGCCTCCGCAAAAAATTCAAACCTTGATTCCAGAGACCAATAACCCCTGCAGGTAGACCTAACCCGTTGGTATACTGTAAACTTATAAGCATCTTTCACATGATTGATTGATTTATTGGAAATAAAGGGTGGGCTAACGTGTGAACGTGCACTCAAAGTCAACAACATATCTTTCTTTGACAAGTCAATGGTCCGCACCTCAAACCCAAACCCGTATGAATTGCTCATCTCGAGAATCAAACGTAGTTGTTAGGAAAGTCTCCTCTCACCTCACCACATCATTCATTTTCGGCGTCAACGTCAAATATGTTAGCAATCGCCGTTTTTCTTGACCAATCAGAACGACTCAAAAATACATCTATCTTAGGATTTCCAAAATAATTAAATTGTTACTTCACCATCAAAACACAAGAAAATAAATGTTAATAACATTTGACTGAATAATAGTTGAGCTGTTCTCAGAGTTGAAGTATCAAAGTTGCTAAAGAAATTAAGAAAAAAAAAAGATAATACATTGGCGACAGTTTATATTTTTATTTTCTCCTATCCATTTACTAAAAAGAAAATTTGGAACCCGGACCATTTCAAATGAAACAATGAAAGAAAGAATACAATGAACCATGTTTCTCAGATCTTAATCTCCTTCCTATGATGAAAAAAATGAAATTAAATTTGTTACAACAAATTAAAAAAAGAAAAAGCTACAACTTGATTAATTCCCAGAAAAGCTGCTGATTGAAGTACTGTTGAGGATATGTGGATTGCTGCTGCTACCACCGTTGTCGTTCTGATGATTATTACCACGGATGATGGAAGAGATAGCAGCCGCGAGAGCAGCCGTGAAGTTCGGGTCTGCGGTGATGGCTGCGGCGGCGTTACTGACGGTGTCAGCTGGAGTAGAAGACTGCTGATGAACTGGCCTATCCTGTGACAACTGAAGGCCAGAAAACTTGGACTGGTTATACAATGGCTGAACAAGCTGATGAAACGGCGTCGTATTAGGGCGGTGAACCTGAAACTGATGCAGCATTGCGTTGTTGATATTATTGTCGTTGTTGATGCTGTGAGTTAGGTCCAATGTGACAGTAGGGAAAGGAGCTGAAGCAGAGAGAGTAGCCATGGTTGAAGAACAAGAAGGGTTAAGAATGGCTCTTGCTAACATAGGGTTCATCTTCATCAACCCTTCTGGACTTGACATTGAACCAGACAGTAACATTCCCGCCGCTGCACTTGTCGTTGCAGCCATCGCCATGGCCGCCGGAGGCAATGGATGGTTATGACTTCCTTCGTACGTTGTTACCAATATGGTTTTGTCTTCTGCACAACGCTGAACCTGTAAACAAAAACAGACCATATCCCACATATATAAATTTTCATTCAGATCACGTTCAATATGCAACATTATATATATATATATATATATATATATATATATATAAAATTATATATATATAACCCATAACACAACAAAATATATATAATATAGTATGTCCTGTTGTTGATAGATTCAAAACATATAGAAGTAACAATGTCATTGGACCAAAAATAAATTTTTGGACACCCATAAGTCCATAACTCCTTTAATTTATGAATACTTCCTAGGCAAAAAATGACACTTAACCCCAATATATAGTACATCTAGTCCTAAATATAAGATTTAGTGGACTTTTTTAGAAAAATTAAGGAAGCTAATTAAATTATTTTAAAATATTTTTATTTTTATTTTCTTCTCCAAAACAGTTTGCTTAAATTATAAATTGATATATAATCTAATGGTACTTAACATATGATATGATTAAGTAAGTTTTCTTAATCTCTAAAAAAAATTTAATTAGGTTTTATATTTAGTACGGAAGGAGTACATGATTTTCTATCAAGTGATGTTGCTTGTTGGATTGAGAAACTTACTTGTTTACGAACAGAACAACCAACAGACATGGTGCATCTGTAATAAGCGCGAGGACATGGGTTTCCTTTAGCCATTTTTTGTCCATATTTTCGCCACTGACAACCATCACTGATCTATAATATTATTCAATCACATAACCAAATCAGATTAGAAGTTTCCCGCTTTAAATAGATATCACATATATATAAGATTAATTAATGTTTGATATATAATACACACATACCATGGAGGCTTCTGATCTAGCACGGACTGAGACACGAGCTTTTCTCATGGTGGCTTCTGTTGTTGCAGTAGCAGTGGATTGATCTATTATGGAATTCGAAGAAGAAGGATTCAGCTTCTGAAGCTTATCAGCCTTTTGTGATTCTGAGTCTGGACTCTCTTCCCTTGTACCCATCTCACTTTTACCATTATTAGGTGAAGCAGATCGAGTTCTTTCATCTGAACTAGAATTGGACACGTCATCATCACCAGATCCAAGCTCAAGAAACTGCCTCGCCGTCACCTGTTTTTTCTCCTCACTTTTTCCAGCAACCTAAATCAACATAATCAATTTAATAGTGATACGAAGTTAAATTAATAATGTTGTGCCTGCTACTGATATTCATATATATAATAATATATGTAACTGGAGACACAGATTCTTATGAATAATAATGACCTGATGATGATGATGATCAAGTTGGTTGTGTTGTTGTCGCTGTTGGATTAAAGCAGCGAGATGCATTTGCAGTGCGGTGTAGTTATTGTTCATGTGGCTCAGCATCTCTTTCAGGTTCTGGTTTTCTGTATTCATTCTCTGAACCTCTTCTTGCAGTTGTTTCAACTATATTTATATGCAAACATAAATTCATATTTATTTCTTACAATACAAATATATATATATATATATATATATATTCATTTTATCTGCAGCTAACTAAAATTAAATTTATTTACCTCGTTGCTTTTGGCTCGCTTATCGTCTGCATCTGACGAGACGCCATGATCATCCAACGTAGATTGACCACTCCTGGTATTACCAGTATGCAGTTGTAAACCGATCTACAGCACAAAATTACTATTAATTAATGAATTTTTTTTGGACTTATATGGATCTCCGCTTACAAATCAATAGTATCGGAGCTAAATAAATTGCAAGAAATTAAAACTGAGAAATAATATGAAAGTAGGAGAGAGAGAGATTACATTCATATCCAAGTTAGACCTAGAAACTGGCTGAGTCTGAGGAATTTCCTTCTTGACAGAGATATTATTGGAAAGGGTTTTAACATCTTGATGATGATGAATTTCTTGAGCTGACGGTTTGCTTGTTGGGTTAGAAAAGAAATCAACTTCACGGAGGACCTTCCGATTACTATCAGAAGATTCCATTACACGGCCAAGATTCACTGGGAATCCCGAACCACCAGGATGCATAATCCTATTTATCCGGTGAGATAACTAGCTTCGAGGAAGGATTCACAAGGCTTTGTTTGGAAGCTGAGAAAATGAAGATTTTAAAGTGGTGCAATGGCCAAGCTATGGTATAAGAAGGGGGCTTGGGGAAGAAGATGGACCAGATGGGAAAGGGATTTTTTTTGTCGATCAGTAAAAATTTATTGCGTCAGGCGGTTCGTCACTCTCTGAAATTTCCTCATAAGACAACCTCTTCACTTTTAATTTCTCTTTCGTCTTTGTGGGCTGGGAAACGTTATTTGGGTTCCCATTAACTAGTATGAATCACCGATTCATTAAGAAAGGTTATTTTATTCGTTTTCTTGTATTGATGAATTGCATATGAAATCGGTGGTGTGTGTGTGTGTATATATATATTATTTTTTAATTAAATGTTTTATTTTGAACATCTTATTAACATGCATATATAAGGGAAACAAAATTAAAAATTAAAATTCATGTGATGTGAGGGTGGGCTATTGAAGAAATTTTCCAATTTTTATTACTCTTGAAACATGACTAACAATTATCACATTATAATTTTTTATTGAGATATAAATTAAGAGTTTGGTGCATGAAAAATGCCAATTGTTTTATATCAAACATCAATGTATAGAAATAATTTATAGGAGTGCAGATCCTTCTCCGTAAATAATTTACTACATATCTAGTGATTTAAAAGAGAGGCTAGGTTTGAGGGAGGGAGGGAGGGAGGGAGGGAGGCTAGGTAAATTAAAAAAAAAAAAAAAAGGGATGGGAGTAAATTTTTTCAAAGAAAGAGCCTCATGTATTCTCTCTATTTTTTCCCACTTCCTTTAATTTCGTACAACACATAGCACTAATAATGTAGAGAATTTGAATCATTAACAAAGTTTTAAATTTGAGTTTTGTGGATTAAAAACAATTGTGTGCGGTTTGTGTGGCTCTCTCCTATATATTTCAAGTTGAACAATTTTCTTGAACATGAACTACATTAACTAATTTAAATTTGAGCTCCTTGACCATTTTTACAAGGAACAATTACTAAAATTGCGCGGTTCAAAATATTAGTTTAAAACGATAAATGTGTATCATGTGTACTTTTCTTTCAAATTATTTTTGTGTTTAGAAAAAGTGTACGAGAGAGATAATAAGTAAAAATTTATTTTATAAAGATAATGAGTAATATATATTTAATAAGGATAAAAATGAAAACATTATATTAAAATTTTAAATAAATAGGATTTATTCTTTATATAAAGGACCACTTATGCAAGAGAGAATGTTTCTTATAAAAAAGTATAGGATTGAGTAATTGTTGAATGTCTTACAGGGGTGGAAACAGGCCAGGCCAGGCCAGGCTTGTGCCTTAACAGGCCAGGCCTGTTAAGGCACAAAACGGCCTGAGCCTAGCCTGTGGCCTGTTGGAGGCTTTGTATTAGGCCTGAGCCTGGCCTGTACATAGGCCTGGCCTGGCCTGTGGCCTGTTAAGGAGGCCTGTCCAGAGCATTTTTGTTCATTTTGATTTTAAATAAACGTTTTTCTTCACTCAATCACACCCCCACAATCAAATTATATTGTGAATTAAAGCATTTAAATCTAAATCTAAATAAAAAAATCAAAATAAAGATTTCATGTTCTTTCTCCTCTTTATTCTCAATCTAAGCACACCCTAAGAGAGCTTATCACAGACAATCGGACAGAGTCCGTCAACACAACGAAGGCATAAATTTCTCTGGATAAAGAAAACAAATCTCGAAATACCAATAACAGAGAAAGCAAAACACACTTTGAATGTTGAGTTCCACTGTGGAAAAGAATGGGAACCAACTATGAATTCGATTTCAATTCAATGCTTCCACATTTAAATAAGCAAAACAATGAGAAATTCCAAGACAATTGCTAGAGGAACAAACTTGGAGAAAAGAATTGAAAATTGCGCATACTCTGTTCTGGTCAATAGCATCAACAATGACCACTAGCTTCCCATAATCTTCACCATAGCTGATCAGAGCAACCCTCCCGATCTTGATGCATCTTTTGAAAGGCTAATCAAAAAAGGAAAATAAGCTTAAAGATAAACCAAAACATGAAAATAGAGAAAGAGAAGATGCGCATCAGTAAAGAGAAGCAGAGCTTACCATCTTCACGACTGAGCTTTGAGGCTGCGATTAAGAGACGACAAAGAGAGGAGTGTTGGAAGAAGGGCCGATCCTCGACGGCGGATCGAGACACGATGGAGAGAGGACTGATCTTCGACTGGAAGAACAAATACTCGATAGGCAAGATGAGAGAAGACGAAGAGAGGAGGGTTGCGACTTGCCGGACGGCGGTGGCGGATTGATGGCCGACGCGATGAGGGATGTGACTTGCGGTGGCTGAGCGATGGGAGTTGAGAGCGCAGATTCTGGGTGCGACCGTGCGAGTGTGCGACTTCGAAATTGTGAAAATGAGGGAACGAGGATTAGGGTTAGGGAATTAGGGATAGGGGAGTGGCAGGATTGTAAATATGTGTATTTTCAGATTTTTTTTTAATAAAACCTTAACAGGCTCAGGCCGGCCTGACAGGCCTAACAGGCGTGTCAACAAGCCTTGGCCTAGCCTGTTAAGATAAACAGGCTTTCAAAATGGCCTTGGCCTGGCCTTGTAGCCTGACAGGCCAGGCCACAGGCCAGGCCGCAGGCCCCTGTCAGGCGGCCTGGCCTGTTTCCACCCCTAGTCTTACTACTTAATTCAACCCATGTTATTAGGCTTAATAATATTTGGATATTACTATTTAAATATTAATTTGTAGTTTTTGCTTTTGTTGGGCGAAAAGGGTATGGGCCCTGGAAATGAAAGATCGTGAAGAAAGGGGTTTGACCACGTCATGAATGAGTAGAAGAAATTAAAGCAACTGCCCCGAATCTTGCGGCGCGTACCACGTGACCCAATTCAACTCTCTCTCTCTCTCTCTCTCCTTCCCCTGCGAGTAAATATCACAAGTCAACCATTTTGACCGACATTCCATCCCTCTCTCTCTCTTTCTCATGTGAGGTGACTGAATACCGGGGGAGCAAGTAACCCTGTCTCTTTGTGGGCCCCATAAGCCTTGACTGAGTTTTTCCTCCATCACAAACCACGTTTCATATTGTGTTGACTCTATCTACCGATAGTCCCCCACCCCTTCTTCCTCAACTTAATTGTTATGTAACCACCCCTCTTATTTATAAAAATCTGATAATCAAATTACTACTTTTAATCCATAATATAAACAATTTTAGAAAGAAGGTATGATCTAGAATATAAATCATATTCAGTTTAATTAATTCTTTTTTTTCCTATTTTACCCTTGTGATTAAAACTTACTTTCCAACTTTACCCATTCATTATATCCCCTCTCTAAAATAACATTCTTAATGTAATTAAACACATTTCTCAAGGGTAAAAATGGAAAAAATGTATATTTTAAAATATATTAAATGACTTAACTATTATTTTTTATTTCTTGTGATATAGTTGAAGTGTACTATTTTGTTTATAGGAGAGAGCACGCGATTTAAGAAAGAGATCAAAATTAGTTTAAAATAATAATTATGTCTTGAATAAACTCTTTTCTTCTAAATATGCCCTTATTTATAAGAGCAAATAAAAGAGAGAAATAGAGTAACCATAAGTATTACCAACCCTTTAATTAATGAATATTTATAATTAATGAGGGGCACAAATGGGAAAAAACTTATTAAATATTGAGATAACTCTTGTCGGACTTTTATAAAAAAAATCAAGATAATTCAAATTTTGGGCTCTCATCAAAACAACATTAGGGAGTACCAACTCAAGTCCTCCATTCACCCCCATATATATAATTAACCAATGAAAATTATGAGAGTTGGTTACTTATTACTATATTCCCGTAGGTTCTTTTTTTTTTTTTTTTTTTGTTACAAAAGCAGCAAAGCTTGTAAGGTTACAAAATCTATAGGCTAGGTCCTATAGAATGTTCTTGCGGTAACAAATCACATTCCAAAGCAAAAAGATGAATACATTCCATTGGAGAGACCCCTATTTCCACGTATTCCTGTGGATTCATGTGTGCCTTCCCTACTAGATAATCAGCACAACGATTGCTTTCCCTGTGAGTGTGGGAGATTTCTAACACCCAATCCCTATAAACAAGAGATTTAGTATCCAAAATGATATCATACAAAGGATGGTCGGTATCACAGTGTGTGGATAATAGATGGATTTCCTGTAACGAGTCTGTGAACAACTTGATTTTCTTCAGCCCCATATGTTTGCATAATTGAAGGCCTCGTTGGATTGCATGGATTTCCGCAGCAGTTGGGAAAGTATGTCCTAACTTCTGTTGAAATCCACGTATCCAGTTACTTTGGTGATCAAGGATAGCACCACCGCAGGCGGCCTGCCCTCCGCTGACAACTGAGCCGTCGACGTCTAGACGATGAAAGCCCGGATCTGGAGGATGCCAATGGAGAACCCCTCTTTCTGGAACTTGGAATATCTGATGACGAAAACTCCCATAGGTCTTTTTTATAAGTTAGTACAAAGCAGATTAATAAGTCAGTGGAAAACTTGAAATTGATTAAAAATAGTAAATGCATAAGAAATGCATTTTCCCTAAACATACTCTTATTTAATTTATAGTGAGGGTGGGTGTGACAAAGATTCAATAAGTGGAAAAAAGATGAGAGATAAGTAATTGATTCATGGACATATAATTTATTGGGGTAAAAATGAAAACAATTGTGTCCAAAATGTAACTTATAAAAAGAATCAAACATATTCAAAAAAGACCTACGGGAGTAAAAAAAGATGAGAGATAAGTAATTGATTCATGGACATATAATTTATTGGGGGTAAAAATGAAAAAATTGCATTAAAATTTTAGACACTTCCAAAGTGTAACTTACAAAAAGAATCAAACATATTCAAAAAAATTTGTAATTTATACAAACGACCAGAGGAAGTATTATTGTATGAAAATTCTGTATCCTTTCCTTTAAAATAAATATACCTCTTTATTGAATGTGGGTGATAAAGATAATATGAAAAAATTTATCAAATTAATTAGGATAAATTTATAAAAAATATTAAATAAGGAGAGATGGAGAAGATTATATTGTTATTATACTTTTCGAAACAAAACAAATACTCTATCTTAACTAGGTTTCACATTTTGGATGGGACTAAGTACTACACGCTCACACACACACACCTCACTTCTTTTATAAAATATATAATTTAAAAATTTATACGATGCTCTATTTGTTTAATATGTATTTGAATAATCTTCCTATTTTACATAAAGGAGACAGATGGAGTTCAGTCTTCTTTAATCAAAGTTTGAATCAAATGTCAATATAATATATTTGAATATGATTAGAGTTATTTTTATCATATGCAAAACAACTAATTTTTTAAGTCGCTTGAGAGTGGCCTTAGCATATGTGTGAATTCTCAGACTGATCAGAGTCAATATGATTATAGTGTTTTCCCTTTTCAAGTTTCTCTCTATAATTAGGTTCACACGCGCGCTTTTTCTTAACTAGACATCTTTATTTGTGCATTCTAAAATTTGAAATATGATGAGTAAGTACTCAATTATTTACAATTTTGGTAAGTTCTTACATCTAATGAGGCAATATTCTAAAAGTGACTAAGTATAAATTTGATATATGTTAGTAATACTACAAATGAGCTGTATGAGAGTTATGCCTGTTGCACATTTTAAGAAGCAAAATCAATTTGAATAAATAAAGGGAATGAATTAATTAGTGGCAAGTGATTATTTAATTTTGAAAACATAAAAATGTTTTTATGCCCTCTAGCTACTTGGATTATAGTGGTGTGAAATGATATTATATCGTTTTTATAATCACATAAGGATTAATGTGAAAAATAGCCATGAGCTTTTTTTTTTAATATGCTCCCCACACCATAAATTTTACTTAAATGCAAAACTTTCCATGAAGTTTATTTATCCTAAAAAAAATCTGCTCTTTATTTCTTATAAGAAGCAAAAGAAGAGTACATTTTTTATGCAGAAGACTCAAAAGGAAAACAAATTGAATCAATTGTCAAAGGGTATTTATGAGGGAGTAAGTGAACCCACATGCCCTAGTGCCATCGGTCTAATGGCGAAAACAATTAAATTAAATAGACAGTCTCGTCAGCCAGCTGCTCCTAGCTCAGCAATAAATATAAATCATTTATTAAAAGGAACTTTATTATTCTAGCTAAAAATAAAATATCATAATACGTATATATACGCGCATATCCATAAATTTTGCATATATAACCCTAAAAAAAATTTTACTATTTATCTAGTGTATTAAAAATTAGTATTTATATAAGAAAATGCCAAAAATACAGTAAAAATTTAATTATTAATAATTATTTGATAATAGGATAGAGGCCCGCGTATTTGTGTAATGAATTAGTGGAGGAGGTTCGTTCTACGTACGTACGTTGATTTTTGACACAATCTAACAACTTGAGGAACACACACACACACATATTGAAGGCCACCGAATTCTCTAGGGAAACTTCCCTAGATATCACCCATATAAATAATGTAGCGTACATAAATTAAATTCCAGCATTATACATCGTGTTTCTCTTTGAATTTTTATTAATGCAAAATACTAATTTAACTACATGATTTTTCATCAGTTATTTAAAATACAGAAGTGGTAATGGATATGACATTTTTTTATTTCTGTTTTAAGTGAATCTGATGTTGGAATTTATATTATGGCATCAATTGTATAAGAACCCGATGTCATAGTTAGGTTTATAATATTTTTGTATCAGGTGCACTTCAAACAGATGTCATATTAGCATTTATAGCATCGGTTTAGTAAGCATAAGACACCGTAGTTAATTAAAAGGATTAAAATTAAGTTTTTAATTTGTTTGTAATACATATATATATAGATATATACCAAAAAAATAAATATATATTTTAAATATAACATTTGAAAATTTTAATTAAATAATGAAAACAAAGTTTTAAAAATAAAAATATTATAGTTACATTAAAATTACCTCTTTTCAAGCTGGAAATTTGTATGCTTGTACATTAATTGGTTGCATGTGAAGTAGATTCTCAAATGAGGGACTATATAAATTTAACGTGTTTAAAATAATTACATTCCCAATACGGCATCAATTATGATTATAACTGTCACCATAATATGCAAATATAGCATTAGTTTAGATAAGAATAGATATCATAATCAATTAAATAATTACCTTATATTATGACATCAGTTATATTTTAGTCTGATGTTGTAATACATTTATTTATTTACTATGTCAGGTACTTATTTATTGACGCCGTAATATCGGTCCTTTCACTATTAAAAAAATGAAGTTAGCAACAAAATTTTTTCTGTGGGTAATTTCCAACATTTTATGTTACAAAAATTATAATATAAATATAATAATAAAATAAATATATAAAAAATTTTTTTGCTTATTTTTTATTAAAATATCTGAATATTTCAATAATATTATATATAAATAAAAAATATACATATTAAATACAAGTCAAAATTAAAACATAAAATATAAATATTATTTTATAAAATATTATTCTTCTAATTTTTTGAATAAATAATATATTAATTATTAATACTTACATGAAATAATTAAAAATAAATATTTTATATATAATTTTGTAAATGAAGATTGCAAATTCATCATAGTTCAACTGGCAAAGGCATATCAATACGTGTGTGAAGTCAAGAGTTCAAATCCTCCCTTTGTCACAAAATGCATCCAATTTGTGACTTGAACAAGGCGTTGACATGGACATGAGGTGGCATGAACAAATGGCAGCGATGTGGTTGGCTGAACGGAAGTGGCGGGCTAGTGATGTGGCAACGCCTGGGGTAAACCAATTTGTTCTTTTTTTTGGTATTCCTTTACGGTGTCATGTCGTTTGTAATTGACGCTGTAATATATTCGTTTATGGTGTTGGGTCCTTTGTAACTGATGCCATAATATCTATTTTCCGCTACTCCAATTTCTACTACACCCTATATGTTATAGCGATAATACATTTTTAATCGATGTCAATTATAGCATTTTGCACTAGTGTTTATAACCGATTTCATATCCTAACTTATTTAAATATTACTACATAAAAAAAATATTCTTTTTAAAGTTGTATTTAAAAAGTTCAAACCTTGGAACTTCAATACTTCAATGCAACTTTCAATAATTATGGGACATGCTACACAGTTATGGGAAGAATCAATGGAAAATGGTAGAAAAATACTGTCAAAACATGTAAAAGATAAATAAGGGTGATGGATTTTAATAATTTCAAATTCACTGATTTAGAATTTCGAAATATCGATAAATGTGTGAAATTACATAAGTTCCCTTACCTTTTATTTTTTTAAAAATCCCTAAAACCTCTTGCGGCTGCCGGACATAACTCCGGCGGTATAAAATATATATATTTTTTAAATTTCTTAAGCAAAAATTGTTAATATTGATACTTAAATTGTTAATAGTGAAACTAAAATTGTAAACAGAATATTTGTTGAATATTTCTTAATAACTTTCACTGGACTTCCGACAGTCTAATATATATATATACACACGTATATATATTTTGCATTTCTCAAGTAAAAGTCATTAATATTGATACTTGAGTTGTTAATAGCGATACTAAAATTATAAATAGGGTATTTGCTAAATATTTCCTAATAACTTTCACCAAAGCTCTGTAGTCTAATGTTTTTTCTTTTGAACTTCTCAGGCAAAAGTTGTCAATATAAATACCTAAGTTGTTAATAGTAATAAAGTTGTAAATGAGGTATTTGTTGAAAATTCACCAAATAAAAAGCTGTAAATGTGGTTACCGGTGGCCGGCAAGGGATTTTATGGTTTTTTTAAAAAAATAAAAAGTATGGGTACTTATGTAATTTCACACATCTGTTAACATTTCAAAATTTTAAATTATTCAATTTGAAATTATTGAATTTCACCACTCTTATTTCTCTTTTACATATTTTGACAGTATTTGTTTGTCATTTTCCCAAGAATCAAATTAAACTTCCATAATTTATAATAATAATAATAAAAAGTTTACCTACATTCACATGATGCTAAACTCATAATTAATTGGCAATGGCTTTTGAAGTTATGAGAAAAGTATTCAACCCACCATCAACAAATTGTTGTTGGTTGAGGGAGTAAGTTGCCATAAGGAAGAGAAGACAATTTTTAATTTCGAGAAACTCACTTATTAAGAGAAGCGAAAACTCTTCGCTCTCTAAATCTTGAAAGGAAAACTTTTAATCAAATGAAAAAAAAAGTATTCAACCCAAAGGAATAAGACATGGTCTTTACAAAGCCTTTCACACACGCACACGCACACGTGTGTGTGTGTGTTTTTTTTATTCTTCTTCCGGTCTAAAATATATAAAGTCACATTCAACCGCTTCATCAAAATTATATTTTGAAAAAAAAAAGAGTAGTTAACTTATAAATTGAAAAGAAAATTTAACCTTAATTTGTTCCTAACACACACACACACACACACACACACACACACACACACACACACACACACACACGCGCGCGCGCGCGCGTGTTTTTTTTTATTCTGCTTCCGGTCTAAAATATATAAAGTCACATTCAACCGCTTCATCAAAATTATATTTTGAAAAAAAAGAGAGTAGTTAACTCATAAATTGAAAAGAAAATTTAACCTTAATTTGTTCCTATTCAAATCTATCTCACACAATCTCTTCTTTTCTCGATATCTAATATGTACCACCAATAAATAAAGATAAAATTGAAAAATGATAGCTAATAATTCTATGGGCGATGAATTATATTATGGATCAATAATTTCTTCTAGACATTCTGGACCGGATGGGGAATACACACACACACACACATATATTAATCAATGTATTGTGTAGTATTTTGATATCTGATTATGAGGTGGTATGTCCATTTTGAGACGAGTTCACAAGAAAACTGTTAAATTATATATTACACATTCAGATATAACTTAATAAAATACGCAGTATATTATAAAAAATGTTTTTGATCAATGAAGTCAGAATTTCCGGTCGTGATGATCAAAAAGTCGTTGTCTCTCCTGTGCTAATCAAGCAAAGGGACGCGATTAATTAATTAAGGTCATCGTGATTAATTATTATTAACATCGATTCAACCTATGATTCCATGTGGATTAATGATGAGAGGACACAAGTGTTTTTTTGACCAATGTACAATAATTTAAAATGTTTCAGAACTATTTCTCATTAAACATTAGTACTAATTTTTACTTAATTAATGAACATATCTTAATCAGTTGTAATATCAAAATGCCACATGATTTATTTTTCAACTTTCAGTGTCACAAGCTACATATAAATAAACTGGCACGTTTAGAATTGGTCCATGCATAGACTTGATTAATACAATATATTTTTCATTAGTATAATAAATATTTAATTTGATTTCTCTTGAATTTAACATAAAATAGAAACTCTTCTAAACACATTATATTAGACCGGGAAGCTTACAAACCAAACCACGCGTGCTTAATGGGACCGAATCACTTTTTTAAAAAAAAGAAAAGAAAAGAAAAATAATAAACAAAAGGTTTGGATATATGTTTTACCTTTTCTTCATTGCCATGCATGGTAGGCATAATTTCAACGTCTTGCGACATTGCTGTTTACCTTTTGTCTTGCTAACGTCTTTTCATATTAGGAGGAAAATGACATTTAACGAATACAATATATAATTTTTATTTTCTTGCAGTTATTATTCTTATTTTTTGAAATCATAGATTGATAATTGTTAATATTATAAGAATATTTCAAACTTCTAAGAAGTTTTCAAAAAAAAAAAAAAACTAACATTAGAAAGATCATATTATAATATTCAAAAATATAAATGAGACTTTAAAAAAAAGTATAAATCACAATGTATTTTTGTACCTATTTCTTTGAGAGATCTCTTGGCGAGTTAAATAGTTGTGATTGGATAAAAATATATGCAATTTAAATTTGGGAAACATTCTTCCACGTTTGATATCTCCATAATATATATTAGCTAATGGTGCTGGCGCTCTTATTAATAGGATTATATATTCATATTGGAATGCATCCCTCACTTACTCTGTGTGTGTGTTTATCTAAGGAATAATAATAACAAATTAGGGAAGAAAATATAAGTTATTATATATATATATATGAATCATCATTAGCTTTAATTTTAATTATTTTCTCAAAATTGTTGTGCTAAGTTATATATTATATGAATACATGTGTGATAGAGTGAGAGGAGGAAGTTTTAATTTTCTGGTAATTAATCTTACCAAACAAAGAAAAGCTATACAATGGATAGCGTCCTTTGTATTACCTTGACTGGGAAAACAAACATATCTGTGAAATCAAAAAGTCGACAATGAAATAGATGGATCAATGAACACACACACACACACGCACACACACACACACACACATATATATATATATATATATATATATGTAGTCCTATTCAACAAGGGAAAAGACAGCTAGCTTGGGTGACATTGACTATATATTAAGATGCATTCACACACTTCCAAATTAAACTCAACAAATTGACATATATGTGCTAGTAATGGATGTCTGTGCGTGTGTACGTTACGTACATCTGTGTGGTGATGTGTTTATCTAAGATTTTTAATAATCACTTTTATGGATTTCCCTTCCAAAATCATGTTTTAATAAGTACTAATTTCTCAATGAATAATTATGACAATAGGGAAAACTTTATGTAATTTTTAAGCACGTGCAACAATCTTCAAGCTTGTAAAAAGCTATATATATATATGCACTACCTCCTGTCATTAACATAAAATCTGGTTTGTACGGTAAATTACACACTACGAATAATATCTTATATTAAGGATTAGAAATAGTATATTTCAAATTATTGTCAAATTGTTATTTTGTTTTTCTTCTCCTTACCTAAAAAAATAATAGCTCTAGTGTATAAAACATCCTTTGTCTAATCTTTGAGTAGGAAAATGAAGAACACACACACACACATCTCCGAAGCAAAAAAAAAAAAAAAAAGTGAAGTAAAATAAAGATGAACCTATGGACATATATGTAGTGTTCAACACATATTAATAACACCGATCAAGGAATAAAACAACGTGCTTGATGAACATATTATTGAGTATTCATAGTTGCTATATATAGACACTTTATTGAAAATTCTTGATTTCACACGTACAACCCAAACTCAACAACCATATATGCTACTAAGAGACTAGCTATATATATATATATATATAATATGGCCCCCCTAACCAAACTCATTATTGATTGGACTTTGAATATATTCATTCATTGAATTTTAATACCAAACCGATTTGGCCCCCCCAATTCCCCCGATACTTCCCCAATACACATATAAGGTTTAATTAATATGTGTACATACTAAATAAAAGGTGTATGTTTAAATTATTGAAACATTCAAACTTTATACATGAATAAGTGAGACACAAATGAGCTTCAAATATTAGGCCTTTCTCTGAATAGGAATGGAGCTCAAACCTAACATATATGGAACTTTATTCATTTTCGATGTTGAACCAAAGTTAAGAAAACAAAGACAGTACACTGTTTTTTTTAAAAGAAAAGATGTTAGCCAGATGCCCAGAAGGACCAGTGAGGGATCCATATCAAGAGCGCAATTCCTATGATTCAAAGCTAAATCTAAACTAATAAAGAAAAAGGCACCTTTTGGTTACAACTATGAAAAGTTAATCTCTTTTCGTTGAACTTGTGATAATTGAGATGTGAAATGTTTATTATATATCAACATAATTATACATAAATCTTGAACAGTTTCTTCCAAGGTGGAATGTGGCAAGAATTCAGGTACACCATGCTTTGCATTTGTCTCTTGTATGTCCCTCTAATGTCAATGCTCCAAATGCGGGTTTCTTCTACCCTTGAAATTTTGCTCTCCATGTACAAAATTTGGGGCTGAAAATTCTTGTTCGCGTTCATGATGACAGCAGAGTTTTGAGGCAGAGATGCCATGGCCAAGTAGCCATTGAAGATTCATGGAGGAAGATGAATTTGGTAGTAGCCGAAGGGCTTAGATGAGGAGAGCAGATGAAAAAAGTAATTAAAAATTGAGAGTTTTTTCCCTAGTACTATTATTATTTGAAGGGTAGTTCAAATATGAATTTATTAAAAAAATATGAGTTTATATGTGGCAGCCAGCAAGAATTAAAATAATGTGACTTGATAAATCAGGATTTTCCATTACATAAGACTAACAGTGTTAAGACTGAAGGACTAAAAATACACTTTTTAAACATAAGGGACTAAAATGAACCTTGATGCAAATATAAAGGACCAAATTTGTACTTTAACCATTTATTTTTATCTGGTAACATACATGACTTTTTGCGTCTAAAAAACTCACTTTTCTCTGTACATTCCATTTCATAAACCAAATGAGGCCTAACAAATTTATTTAACCGGGGTCCGGAGTTGGATTTCTTCTTGTATATATCTGAATGCTAATAACCTACTATCTCATGTACCTGTCTAACTGAATTCATTTACTATAGGATATTTATTATGATCAACTGACCAAATGAGGTTATATAATTAATTCATAATATGATGACTACAAGAAATTATAAAGATGTTTATAATTGATATTTTACTCAGATATTTCACCGGGGAAGGAAGAGTGTTTTTTTACTTTTTTATGAACAAGAAGGAGGGAAGAGAGTTTCTCTAGCCACAGGAGGAAACTTTTTTTTTACCATGCAAGTTATTTTCCCTATCTAATTTATATTTAAGTATAACTCAATATCATGGATCAATGAAGAAATTGTCCTAATGCTAGGTTGTTGCCTGTAAGTAATGCGCTGTATGGCTCAAGTACAGTGAGAAGTGAGTGAGAGCCGCTGCATCATCGCCCGGATGTAGTGTTAAATGAGCAAGGGCTACCGCTCTCTTATTAACGGAGGTTGTAATATTCTAATTTTTAATTAAGGGCTAATCATGATTATTATGAATAATTATGAATTTAATTGGAGGAATAGAATTATTAGCCATACGTTGGTAATTAAGGGAGAAATTAATTACTAGCTAAGAGAAAAATGAGATGTGTAACTATATGGTTAATGAAGGGATTAAGTGACTAATTGGGTCTTTACTTATTGGAAGCCAATGGGAAGATGACATGTGGCACGTGTAGATGAAGAGAGAGATATGGGAAAAGTCAAATGCAATTAAAAAATAGTTTCTCTCTCCTCTCTTCTCTCTTTGTGCGCTGAAACTGGTATGGGGAAGGGAGTGTAATCATTTTTCCTTCTCCAAGTTCATCTCTCTCATTCCTCTCTCTCTCTCTCTCTCTCTCTCTCTCTCTCTCTCTCTCTCTCTCTCTCTCATTTTCGAGCTGCCATTGTTGGCCAAGGAGAGAAGAAGAAAACTCCACTTTAAGGTAAGAAGATAACCTCAAATGCTCAAACTCACTTCATTAATGTTGATCCTTGGAGTGAGAGCTTCATTTTGATGTTTATAGTGTGCTTATTGGTGTTGATTTGTGCTCACACGAAATTTTGGAGGTTAGTGAATCAAGAAATCTCTTTGGCAAAGTGAAAGAGGTAAGTGAGACTAATCTATCTTTCTAAGTTTTATGCCAAATGATTAAGATTTGAATTTTTGGAATTTTCGGCCCATTTTCATTGGAATAGGGTCATTGGTAGTTTGGCATGTTTTTGGCATAGTAATGATATCTTGTGGTGAGTTTTGGATAGATAGAAATGATTTGGGTTTAAAATGTTAAGTTTGGTGATGTTTTGGTGTTTTATGTTGCCCAAAACAAAAGCATGATAATGGAGTAGGAATTTGGTAATTATGATGTTTCCATTGGATTCCTTGGGTGTTTTTGTGTGGGAGTAGCTTTGGTTGAGGTTTTGAGTCCATTGGGAACACTTGGGCAATTTTTGGGAAGAGCTGTAAGTTTTCCTACGTTTTCTGGTTTCTGATAAAATCACTCGAGTGAGGGTGGGATTACTTGAGTGCGTTAGTGTATTTTCCCCTATGGCCTTTGGTTTTAATGTTGCACTTCCGGGTTGAGAGGCAAGAGTGTTGCCTTACTTGCAAGTATTATGGGTTCTCACTCGAGTGAGGGTGAGTTCACTCAAGTGCAGGTGTAATAGACAGCATGATATATCGTCTCGGGTTGTCACTCACGTCCAAAATTCAAGAGTGCGCTTTAACACTTGCGAGTGTTAAGTTGTCACTTGAGTGAGGTCTTCTTTACTCAAGTGCTCCTCTTCTTTGAAAGTTCTTGTGCTCTCGAGCAAACACTTTCTGTCCTAACTTTCTAGCACTTGAAGTGCAGACCGTACTATCACTCAAGTGAGGCCTTCTTCACTTGAGTGTTCATACCAACACTCGAGTGAGGCCATCTTCACTCGAGTGCAGCAGTGAAAAAATCAGTTTTTGTGCTTCCAAAAGGAGATCTTTGGGATAGTTCTTCCAACCCTTTAGGATTTTGGTTAGGGGTATTTAATGACTTTAAAAGAGCAATAATGATAACCAATTAAGTATTAAGAAGTCATTGAGAATTGGAATAGATAATTGACTCTTCATCCCTAATTATGAATATAGGATTTGACATTTGCCCTACTCTGGAGAAACTGGCGCCAGGACACGCCCGGAAGGATCAAGGTAGTGATTTTTTTCTCATGTTGTGTATGATACTTGGTATGCATGTTTATCATTGTGAATGTGTTATTGGCCATAGGGCATTACAGCGTAAGCCGTTGTAGGGGGCAATGCTCATGATACCTACCTCGACCATTGTATCTGTCGCTGTAAGTGCCAAGGCTGCATTATGGAATCGTGGATTCCTGTTTGAGTATCCAGCCTGTGGGGCTGCGTGTTGTGAAATGTTTTATATAGATCCCGGCTGTGGTGATATATGTGTTATGTTCATATGGATGTGCAATACAACAAGCAGTTCAACGTGAGCCGTCGTAGGGGGCGATGCCCATGATACCTACCCCTGCCGTTGCAATTGTTGTTGTGATTGCTGTGTGTTGTAGATGATTTACTTTCATGCTTTGATGTTGTGCATATTATGAGTGATTTGTTACTACGGGGATTTTTTAGAATCTCACTCTCCCAAAAACAGAAATTTTTATATAGGGCTGAAGGATCCAAGGGAAAACAGGCGACAAAGAGTAGTTAGAGCCCAGGCAAGGATTTTTATTTTGGTTCTTTGGTTATCATGTATAAATTATTTGGATGTTTTTGGAAACAATTGTATATATTGGGATTCGTAGTGTAGTTTTGTGTAATCCCCAAGTAAAAGGGAAAAATTTTATGGGCTTGTGCCTCTGTATAAACCCTTTATTAATCTATGGAACCCGAATATGTCGGGAATTTATGCTATACTCTAATATGTATGAATGAAATCAACTTGTATATGCCATTTATGTTTGAAATGTAAGTATGAGACCATTGTGAAATAAGTGCTGTAAAAGTTTTTGAAAACCTGATTTTGGGAAATTTATTTTCTTTAAGTCCTAAATTGTCTATGGTCTCTAATTCCACATTAATTACATTTTTACGAACTAATATCGGCCTTGAACGTGAAGGGGGTTACAGAGTCGACTAAAGAAGCTAGTTCATGAGAGCAAGATCATATTTGGCACTAGGAATGTTGGAACTCTAAACGCCAAATCTATGGAGGTGGTGGGTGTAATGAATGATTGAAAGATTAATATCTTGTACCTTTAAGAAACTAAATGGGTAGGATAAAGGTCTCAGGAAATTAATGGTTTTAAGCTTTGGTACACAAGAAAGGTCAATGGAAGGAATGATGTTGGTATCATCGCTGATAATGAATGGAGAAAGAATGTGGTGGAAGTTAAGAGGGTTGAGGACAGAATTATTTCCTTAAAAATGATTGTTGGGAAGGATATTATAAACATTATCAGTGTGTATGCACCTCAAGTAGGGGCAGAAGCACATCTTAAGGAAAATTTCTGGGAAGATATGGAGGGGCTAATTCAGAGTATTCCATTGACCAAAAAGATTTTTATTGGAGGAGATCTTAATGGACATATTGGTAAGGAGGCGGGACCTCATGCAAAGGCTCATGGGGGTTTTGGATTTGGGTTGCTCAATAACGAAGGTTAATCTATTATTGATTTCTTACTTGCATATAACCTCAAGATTGTCAACACTTGCTTTAAGAAGAGGGAGGAGCATTTAATAACATACAAAAGCGGAGTTGCCAAGACACAGATTGACTTCTTTTTGGTAAGGAATTCTGATAGAAGACTTTGTACTAACTGTAAAGTGATCCCTGGGGATGGCGTGACAACACAATATCGGGTTTTGGTCCTTGATGTGAATATTAAATGTGTAAAAACAAAAGTGCTGGCAAGTTTTAAATCCAAGGGTCAGGTGGTGGTAATTTAAGGGGGAGAAGTGGGAGATTTTTTAGAGAACTCTTTTAGAGGAGGGGGAGTGGGAGTTACAAGGAAGTGCTAATATCAAGTGGGAGAATATCTAAAAAGGTCCAGAAGGTTGCTAAAACACTTTTGGGAGAATCAAAAGGTTTTGGTCGGTAAGATAAGGAGACTTGGTGGTGGGATGAGACTATTCAAGAGAAAGCCTAGCATAAGAAAAATTGTTTTAAAGCAATACACTTGTGTAATACTGTTAAAATTGGAAAAGGTATCGTTTGGCTAAAAAGGAGACTAAGAAGGTAGTGAGTGAAGCTCATAATAAAACATATGAGAAGTTTTATAAGGAGTTAGGGACAAAGGCGGGAGGGCGTAAGATCTGCAAAATCGCAAAGAACAAGGAGAGAAAATCAAGCGGCTTGGACCTAGTAAGGTGTATAAAGGACGAAGAAGACAATGTTTTGGTTACTGATGGAGATATTAAGAATAGGTGGGATGCCTACTTTTATAAGTTGTTTAATGATGGAGGGAGAGGGCCGCCTTGTGATTGGTAAGATTTGATAAAAGGTGATCTTAATTTGTCATTTTACCACAAGATTCAAGTTGGCGAGGTTAGGGAAGCTTTTAAGAAAATGGAAAATGGTAAAGTTGTTGGACCTGATGGTATTCCAATTGAAGTTTAGAAATGTTTGGGTGAAGAGGGTGTGTTTTGGCTCACAAAATTATTTAATGAGATTTTACGATTCAAGAAAATGCCGGATGAGTGGAGGAAAAGTACTTTGATTCCTATTTATAAGAATAAAGAGGATATTCAAAATTGTGCAAACTATAGAGGAATCAAGCTTATGAGTCATCCAATGAAATTGTGGGAAAAGGTGATTGAACACAGGTTGAGGTTAGAGACTGATATTGCTGAAAACCAATTTGGATTCATGTCAGGAAGGTTTACAACAGAATCGATTTATTTATTAAGGGAGTTAATGGAAAAATATAGGAGTAAAGGAAGAGATTTACATATGGTTTTCATTGATTTGGAAAAAGCATATGACTGTGTGACAAGAGAGGTACTCTGGAAAGCCTTGGAAAAGAAGGGGGTGCGGTTTGCATATATTAAATCCATTCAGGATATGTATGAGGGGATTACAACCAATGTTAGAATGTCTGGAGGTATAACAAAGGACTTTCCTATAAGGATTGACCTACATGGGGGATCAACTTTGAGCCCTTATTTGTTTAACCTAGTGGTTGATGTTCTAACTGAGCCTATAAAAGAGGAGATCCCTAAATGCATGTTTTTTTGTGGATGATATAGTTCTATTGGCTGAATCTAGGGAGGAAATTAATTTTAAACTTGAGATATGGAGACAGATTTTGGAAGTGAAGGGTTTTCGTCTAAGTAGGAGCAAAATTGAATATATGCATTGCAAGTATGATAAGAGACAAGGTCGAAGCAAAGTGGAAGTTAAATTTGGAGGGGCAAGTAATTCCGCAAGTGACAAAATTTAGGTATTTGGGATTAATTATACAACAAGATGGTGAAATTGATGGAGATGTCAATTATAGAATTCAAGCTGGATGGTATAAATGGAAAAAAGCCACTGGAGTTATTTGTGATAGTCAAGTACCTAAAAAGGTAAAAGGGAAGTTCTACCGCACTGCTATAAGACCAACAATATTATATGGTAGCTAGTGTTAGGCTTTAAAGGGACAACATGAACATCAAATGGGGGTGGTTGAGATGAGGATGTTGAGATGGATGTGTGGTCATACAAGAACAGATAAGATTCGTAATAATCATATACGTGAACGAGTTGGAGTGGCCTCTATTGAAGGAAAAATGGTAGAAAATCATTTAAGGTGGTTTGGACATGTTCAACGAAGGCCATTGAATGCATCGGTGAGGAGAATTGATCAATGCCATTAAAGACTGGCTCAAAGACAACCCACAGTGGATGATAGCTTCAGAGACAAGCAAATTTTTAAACCAAAAGAATCACATCCATGCTAGTCTCACACTACAAAAAAACTGTGATTTAGTAGCGGTTAAAAATATGTATTAGTAGCGGTTAAAAACCACTACAAACTACATTAGTAGCGGTTGTAAAAACCGCTACAAAATCCACTGTTGCAAACGTATTTGTAGCGGTTTACAACAACCGCTACTCACGTAACACAACCGCTACAAATTTAGTAGTGGTTACTAAACCGCTACAAATGTTGGCACTACAATTTCGCTTGGTGGGAAATGAAAATGAAGATTTGGCTCTAATTTTGTAGTGGTTGGAAAACCGCTACTAAATTCAAATGGGAATTTCAAAAGTAGCGCTAAAAATTTAATACTATTTTGAGTTTAAATTTGTAGCGGTTCTAAAACTGCTACAAAATTTTGGGAATTTTTTTTAAAAAAATTATACAATTATTTGAGTCCATTGTTATAATATTGTGTTGAATAGTTTATCATTTAAGTAACTTAAATGATAGTAGTTATTATTTATAAAGAATGATTAAATTAAGTTAGATAAGTATAAACTTTATATAGGTAATATTATTGAGAATGTGCAGATAACGAGTTTAAATATTATGAGAGGGGAAAAAATGTTGAAATCAAATAACTGAAATTTTTTTTACTGTATTTGATCACCTTACTTAGCTCTTTAGCTCATAAAAAATAATTTCAAATGAGAGAAAACAAAAGAGAAGAAGGGTTGAAAGAAATGGAGGAGTGTTTGAAATGAGGTGTGCTGAGGGTATTTATAGGGATCTGCGTAGCGCTTATAGCAGTTAATGTGACGAGTTTTGTAGCGATTGATATTTGTAGCGGTTTATGTGACGTTATTTGTATTGGTTTTATTTGATTTTGTAGCGGTTTTATAACCCCTACAAATATTTGTCTGAATTTTTTTTATAAAAATGTTTCACACTTGTAGCGGTTTCATAACCCCTATAAATATTTGTCTGAATTTGTTTTATAAAAATATTTTAAATTTCAAATGTTCAATTTGTAGCGGTTTTATTTGTAAAACAGCTACAAATATTTATACTTTGTAGCGGTTTATATATAAAAACCGCTGCAAATTCATTTTTTTATAAATATTTATTTCAAACGCATTTTGTAGTGGTTATACGATAAAAACCGCTACAAATTTTCACCACCGTTGACAGGATTTGCAATTCAAATTTTCAATGTGTAACACTTTATAGCGATTATGTCAAAAACACCGCTACAAATATTCATTACTGTTAGCAGAAATTAAAATATTCAAATTTTAAATGAACACTTTCTAGCAGTTATTATTGAGATACCGCTACAAATATTTATAACTGTTGGCAGGAATTAAAATTTTGTAAATTTCAAATGTTCAATTTATAGCGGTTTTGTTTGTCAAACCGCTACAAAGTTACATATCACTTTGTAACGGTTTCATCCATTTAACCGCTACAAATATTTATATTTTGTAGCGGTTTTTACAAATATTTTATTTATTTATTTTTTTAATAAATATTTATTTCAAATGCATTCTGTAGTGGTTATACACTGTAACCACTACAAAAATGAGTTAAATTTTGTAGCGATTCTCTATAATCACTACAAAAAGGCAGCCCTCTAAATTCTGTAGTGATTACTATCGTAAAAACCGCTACAAAAGAATCACCACAATAGTCGCGCTAGCTTCGCACCAGGCTGGCGCCACATTTATAGTGGTTAATATAGACTAACCGCTACAAAATAACGACGATAAATTTGGCGTGAGTTTGGCGCTAAAATTTATAGCGGTTATGTCTTGTAAACTGCTACAAATCTCGTTCCCTAACCCACGCGCCACTTAGCGTGAAGCATACCGTTGCAAATTTGTAGTGGTGTTGCTTAAAACCGCTACAAATCCTGATATTTATAGTGGTTTATTTTACTCGCTACAAATGCACCGCTATGAATTATCATTTTTTTGTAGTTTCACAATTGTCTCAAACAAACAAGCCTACATGGGCCATTTGAAGTAGGCCCTTCTTCTACTCGAAAAAGAGGGTAGGCCTTCTTCTCTAGCCTTATTATCCTACCTGGAATATAGCCAAGAAAATTTGCTCCAAGACAATGAAGATGACTGGTTTGGCATAGACCTTTTTGAAGATTAAAAAACAGAGAGAGAGAGAGAGAGAGAGAGAGAGAGCCTATCTGGTACTAGTTACCAAACTAACCACGATAAAACCCTTATTGCCAAAAGCAAACCAAAGTCATTACAACACTCCCAGACTTAAAAAAAAAGCCATATGAATATTGCCAGCTACATGGACTATTGCCAGCCATGTAGACATCCAAACTTATAGAAGTAGCTACCTAGGGCACACATGCCAGATAAAGCTACACACAAAAACAAACCAAGACATGTAGACCATCAGATTAACCCCGAACCTCTATAAAAGCCAATTTAAGGTCCCTTTCAGGACCATGCTTGTTTTTAGAGAGAGTTTTGGAAGAAAGTCTGTAGAGTGAGATCTTCTTGTAAGCCTCTTATTGTTTTCTGTTCATTTTGTTCTATTTCATTTTATTCTTATGTTTTCTTATGTTCTTGAATAAAGCTTTTCATTAACCGTTTCTTGTTCACATTTACTTTCCTATAGTTTACATTCTGTTCTTAGTCTAGAAGGTGCGGACTATTGCCTTTCTGGCATTGTTTTAATTTCTGTTTTCATCATTCACTTGCTTATCATCAAGATGGTGCGGATTATCACCTTTCTGGCATTTTAAGCTTTATGTTCTTTACTTCTACAGTTTTCTGCACTCATTATGTATTTTTCTTTATTGATTTCTTCATTAACCTATCCAACACACACACACAGTGCAAGTAAAATTTATGGATGCTTAAACAATTGGAAAATTTTGAAAGAAGACTATAAATATCATAATTATTAATTATTTTGTATTATAATGCATTTGTATTTACATTCATCTCAAATTAAGTTTAGCCCTAAAACACCACAAATAATTACAATGTGATCTTTATATATTTTGACCATGGATCTCTTCATATTTCTTTATGTGATGAAAGATGTACTTTCAATGTGCATTAAAATAATCAAATTGAAGTGTATTATTATTGATGAGTATTGTGTTTATATAGAAATGCAATAATATATGTTAGTTCATGAAAAACTTATATGTAACAAAAGTAATATAGTTTTGAAAAGCAAATATAGATTACATATATATATATAATATCATCTTGGGGCGGAGGAAGATTGATCATGAAAATTTATTACCCATAAATTCACATTAGACCTTTGATTTGTTAAAGGGTAGGAAAGTGATAGCCCAATTGGATTAAGAATCCATGATTGTATGTGAACTGTAAAGCATTTGCGTTTTCAAGTGCAAGTTATTCATCTATTATATACAGGTCATCGTTTTGGAAATACAATAATAAGGGAAGTATATTCATATGACTCACACTTGTAAGTGTGAGTTAATATTGAAAAGAAATTGTTAGAAAACAAATCTGAGTTAATATTGAAAATTTCTACTTATATACTTCCTCAGCTTATTGATATGCCAAAAATGGATTTCAAATTAAGGTTTTAAATCAATATGTAATGGAAATTGAAAAGCTTACTATTGGTTAAGAAACATGTTACAGTAAACTAGAAGTTTCCTAATCCAAGTTTACTGATCCAAATAAATTTATTGTTCGCATGACTTATTTGATCATCCAAATCATATATATGGTGCAACAAATTATAAAAGATTATGTATTGACATCTATTGAAGAATTAGAAGATTCTTCATGAATGGCCAACATATTACATAATTCAATAATTGATATGTGCCGCTTGTTCTCAAATAAAATTGATTATGAGAATATCATTAGTCATGATTAGCAATGGATCTCTGCATTTTTGGAAATATATCAAAAAGAATTATATAGGCTCATTAAAATAGTATTTAAACTATACAAACGTTTAATAAATTTGATAGATGCATATATAAGATGGTTACATGTGAGATTACTACTAGTTTGCAACATGAAGTTTGTAAGAATGTTTAAATAAATTATTATGTTAATCGCACAATTTCCATTTTATACAATTTAGAGATCATTTATTGAAACCCCTATAAATACCTAGATCAATACTTATGAGAACAAACTTTCTCTTTCGGTGTTGCATATTTAATCTTGCATATTGCATCCACATTTCAACTTCTTATAAACAAAATGATATCATAAAATATGATCTTATATATTGCAGCACTTATACTAGCCAACAAAATTCTCCATATAAAATTGGCTTATGGTTAGGAGCCATATATTTTCCGTCTTAAATGTTTGAATGTGCAATGTTTATTCCTATTGGATGGATATTTAAAGAAAGTTTGGATAAAATTATTGGGTAAGAACCTCCTTCTTTTTATTTATCTCTAAATGAAATAAAAGGATGTTTCTAAAAGAAACAAATGGATTTAAGAGACTTATACTGCATGATTAGTCAATTGTTATTTGACAAAGTTTTCTTAATATGAGGGGGAGTATAAATATTTTCATATTTAGGTGGATGTCTATAGCCTTCCAAGAGTGTCTTTTGAGGTTTTCCAATTAAATCAATATAACCTACAAATAAATAGCCTCTTGGGTGTTTCTTATGATTAATACACATAACCTCCCAATGTAATATATTTCACAATTATGTAGATTTATTCTCTCATGTAACTCTTGAAATTAATTGAAGCGTGAAGGACTTGAGGCCTATAAGTAGTATATATGTACCAAGTGATTGTAAGCCCTAAGATGAATGAGAACCACTACTCCTATTTATCCTCCTACTTTCTCTTGTTTTCTCCATTTCTCTCACCTTCAATCTCTTGTGTATTTCTCATTTTTATAACAGATAAATTGTTTTTTTTTTTAATTTTAAGGAATCAAATGTAATACACAAACATTCAAACACGCCTACACACAAAAGCACATGTTAGAACGAACATATATGTGACCCCCATCACCAAAAAACAAAAAAAAAAAAAGAAAAAAAAGAAAACAAAAGCAAAAACAAAAAACCAAAAAATACAAAACAAAACAAAATAAAGGGTTTAGTGCTGTGTGAATTATTTGAAAAATGAATAAAAATTGTTTCATTGATTGGGTTAAGGTGTAAAAATACATATGAGATTTTTTTTTTCCCAAAGTGCACCCAACACCAAATACTTTTTTGAAGGGTAAAAATAACTATGAACTTTCAAAATAGGTGTAAAAACACACATTGACCGTTAGTTAGCCATTTGTTTGAATTTTTTAAGGGTTAAGGTGCAAAAATATATATAAGATTTTTCCCAAAGTGCTTCCAACACAAATGCTTTTTATAGGGGTAAAAATAATTATGAACTTTCAAAGTAGGAGTAAAATACACATTGCCCATTTGTTTGATTTTTGACTGAAAATGGTGATATGGTGGATGACGTATATGATTAAGAAATAACTTGGAGAGAAAAACTTACATATTCCAGGAGTACCACGTCATCTAAACTTTGTCCAATAAAAAACATAATAACTTAGATTATTTTAATCTTAGTTGGCTAATGACTCTTCTGAAAAAATTTAAATTTTATCTTATTTTTAAGAAAAAATATTAGCTGATTATTTTGTTTTAGTTTTTTTTAAAATTAGATGAGTCATAAGCCAACTAAGATTAAAATGATATGGGTTGTTATATTTTCATTGGACGGAGTTTAGATAACGTGATACTCCTGTAGTATGTAAGTATTTCTCCAACTTAGAATAATAATTTGTTAACTAGGAAAGGGAAATGAATTTTCACCCAACTTTTTATCTCCACCTCATCACTTCTTTCAAAAGAGAGAGGGAGACGAGATCCAACTTTTTAACCCTTAAAAAATTCAAACTAGTGGTCAATGCATATTTTTGCACATATTTTAAAAGTTTATAGTTACTTTCGTCCCTCAAAAAAAAAAAATATTTGGTATTGAGCACACTTTTAAAAAAATCTCATGTATATTTTTGCATCTTAACCCTCTATTGATTTATGCTAGCTGTAAGAATTAAACATCCCCACCCGGAAAAATTTAGGAAACATTTTCTTTTAATGGCTATGCATCTATCAAATTAATCCAACGTCCTTGCTCCTTGGACTTTCAACCACGTGAGATGTACTAAGTTTTTCTTAATCAACCTTATTACTTAGTTCAATTCAAAACAGAATTTTCATCTAAAGTCCGGCTTCAAAATTGTACCAAAAAACACTATTTTCTTTTGGTAAACAAAAAAAAAAAAAAGTACTAGAATTTCCGGGAAGGTCCCATGATTCAATGCCGGGCTGTCATAGATTTGTTGGGTTTCAGCGAAGGTCCCATTGTCCCAAATCCGAAAACCCTAGTAGTCAAAAGGGTTATTCTTTTATTTGTCATTAGTCAAAAGGCTTACACACACACACACACACACACACACACACGGACAGATATAAATGTAATGAAGCAAGGGTTTGATGCACATTTCGTAATTAGTTGGATTATAAGTTGGACAATGAAATTTCTGCGACGACTTTTGACGATGTGAACGTTAACTTTAATATATATATATATATATATATATATATATATATATATATATATATATATTGCCCCGATAGCTGATAGGCCAACTTGAACGAGCGACCCACATTCGCAGCTCTATCCTTCAATATAATTTTTCTTTCAATGATAGGGATAAACAATTGACTCATACATTTAAACCAATTATTTGATTATTCAACCTGCATTGAAATTGTGGGGTTGAAGCAGAATTTTGTGGTTTTTTTTTGGGGATTCTAAATTGCAAAAAAATATTGGGGCTATAATTTATTGCATCCTTTTCTACAAGAAAAAATTTATGCCACCACCTTCAATCACAAAAAATAATAGACGGTTATTTTTTATCCTAAATATGAAATCTCTATCTACATTGATTGTACATAGTAATTAATGAGTTTTCATTAATGGGTATGCCCCATACTACTAATGATTAAATAGGGTATTTTAGACAAACGAACGCACATTTTTTTTTTACAAATAACTAGCTCAAATAATTTCTTAATTTTTGTATATTAACTACCTAGGTCATTCATTAAACTACTACATTCAATCCTTAATATAAGACCCAATTCACTAATTTGAGGAGATTAAAGAAGCTAAATAAATTATTTGGAAGCATTTATATTTATTATTTTTCTCTAAACTAATTTTTCTGACTTATAAATTGATATATAATTTAATGATACATATAAGTATTTCAGAGATATCATATATAATATGTTATAATTAAATTATTTAACTTCTTTAATCTTCCAAATTAATCAATTGGCTATTATATTGAAGACCATAAGTAGTATTAAAGGGAAGAGGGACTACTTCAACATAATGCTAAGAAGCATGCTTCTTCATTTTAAAAGTCAAGTACCTTAATGCAATTTATAATCATATATATACTACTACATCCGGTTGGCTAGTCCTTAATATAAGATATTGTTTGTGGTATATTTTGCCCTACAGATGAGATCATATATTAATAACCGAAGGTAGTAATAATTAGTGCAATAAGTCTTGTGTATTTTATAAAGTTTAACAATATCATTGATACAGATGTAGATTTATAAATTGCAAGACCAGACCACCACTTACAAATTTAAAATTGTGTTTGAGATTAACAGATTTTGTAGGAGAAACATTAATATTACTTGAAATTTGCAATATATAAAAAATAACATAATTTTTTTTAAACAAATGTATTTTATTTAATCTTGACTGCTTTTTAATTAATATATTTCAAATTGGACCAAGATTCAGTTTAGTTTACTGACTCGCGGTTCACAAATGGAACCACCCGTTTCATATTTATTTTTCACGACATTCCAAAAATGAACTATTGCTTCACACACACACACAAAATTAATTTAAATACTTTAGAGCCCGTTTGCTTCAACCCCACTGCATGCTTGCAATGATAATCATGATTGCATTATAAAAAAGAGTGTTCGATTGCTCTTTAGCATGATAATAGGGTTTACAATGGTAATGATGATTACCACCTTATTGCATAGTTGAAAAAGTCTAATTTATCCTTTTGTCTTTGTCTCACTTGTCTTTCTCATCTGCCACACCATGCCACAACCGCAGTCACCACTACCTCCTCCTCTTCCTCTAGTGCTGCTGCCGCCACCTCCATTGTTGCCACCATCACTGCCATGACAATTGCTGCCACCACCACTACCTCCCCTCCTTCATTGTTGTCTATGCCACCACTTGCAATTGCCACCGCTACCCACTCCTCCTCCACCGTCACCAACCCATGCCACTGCCACCGCTACCGTTGCCGTTGCAGCCACCATGTCAACCGCCGCCGCCACCATTACCTCCTCCTCCATCGTTGTCGCTGTCACCACCTGCCATCACCACCACATTCTCCTACTCTCACTACTACAGAATTATAATATAACCACCCCAAGGGACGTCCCAATTTTAAAATTGGGTGATTAAAAAGGAAGACGGTGGCATTTTTGTAATTATTTGTACATAAGGAAATCTTTAGATGTCCCAAATTTGAATTTGGGACACCTAAAGTGCTTCATGGCACGAATTTAAATTTTTCACATTTTTTAAGCCCTAGAAATTGGGTTTAGACATCCCAAAGTGACGCATAAAGTCTTACTTTAGGCGTCCCAAATGGATTTGGGAGGCCTAATCCTGGGACTTTAGGCGTCCCTTGACGCATGTCAGACACTTGTCTGACTTGCGTTCTCTCACACACACACACACCCCCTTTACTTTTTGACCATCTCCCTCTTTCTTCATTCATTCATTTGCTTCGTCGCCATTCTGGGTATTCCTCCTCCCTTCTTGTCTTCTTCAACTCTTCCTCCTCCTCCTCCCTTCTTTGTTGCGTCCTCTGTCTTGTGCTCTCTGATGATTCACTTCCTCACTCAGAACCCCTTTTTTTTGTTGCGGATTCAATAGCTGCGGATTTTGAAGAAATTAAAACAAGATTAAACAAGAAGAAGAAGATTCAAGCAAGGCTCACACCATTGTGACGCCCTCCTCCTCCTTCCTTCCATTGTGACTCACGCAGGCTCCCCCCCTCTGGTTAGTTTTTTTTAAAAAAATATGAATTTACTTGAATTAAATTTAAACTTGCAATGTGAAATTATTTTATATGATTTTAGTTATTGGAGTGATTTTACCTTGTGATTGATTTTTTGTGTTTTTTGGCCAGAACCATAGAATCGTTGTTAGCTAGTAGCTATGCAACAATATGTTGTTTGATATCTTTGGATCTTGAAAATGTTTGTTTTATATATTTGGAGCTTGGAAATTGAGAGGGAAAAAATGTATGTATATTATTATAAATAAATGGAGCTATTGATTGATTTTGATGAAATGAACAACAATTAAACATAGTAATTTTTGTTTATTTAATATGGTTGGTTTTATTTTTTTTAGATTAGATTAGTATGATTATTATTAGTGTAGTGGAGAAAATCTTATTTTTAGATAAAGAGATTAATAAGATAAAGACATTGATCATTAATAAACATATAATTGATTATTAAGAAACACAATATACTTAATAAATAGATTGAAATATATTCTATTAATCCTTCTCTTCAAATTATTATAAGTTCTTTATGTCCTAGAATAGAAAAAAAATTGAATATTTATTTGAAATTCTATATTCTTTTCTATATATATATAGGAGAATTATATTATCAATAGCTAAGAATACATAGTTAATAACTAAGATAGGGTTGCTTGAAATTTTGGGATGTCTTACTTTTAAGGGGAAATGCTGTCAAAATTTTTGTTGAAAAAAGTCAATCCCATCCTATATCGTTGACAATTGTACTAAATGTGTGAGTGTTATTGGAAATGGCTTAGGTGGTAACAAAATGGATCACAATTGGATGAATGCTTTGATAACTAGTGAAGAATATGAGAAAGAGGTGGAAGAATTTATTGAATTCACTAGAAAGAATGCTCTAGCAAAAAATGGGAAGTATTTTTGCCCTTGTGTGAATTGTTTAAATGAGTGTCGACAGGATGTTGATGTCATAAAGGATCACCTACTTTGTGATGGAATAAATCTGCGATACACAAGGTGGATATGGCATGGTGAGGAAGTAACGGATTGTCCATTGCACAAGAAGGAAGATGTGGATGTCATAGATGAAGATAGAATGGAGAAAATAATTCATGATGTTGAGGTAGAATCCTTTGCGCAGTCGTAGGAGTATGACAGCCTGCAGAGTGATGCAGGGACACCATTGTACCCTGGGAGTAAGTACACGCGGCTGACGGGAACATTACATTTGGTTAACTTAAAGGCAACTTGTGGGTGGACCGATAGTAGTTTCACATTGCTGCTTGAACTATTGTGTGATATGTTTCCAGAGGATAATGTACTTCCAAATCGTATGTATGAAGCCAAGAAAATCTTGTCTGCGATGGATATGGAGTATAAAAAGATACATACTTGTTCTAATGACTGCGTACTGTACAGAAATGAGTATGGAGGTCTTAGTGAGTGTCTTAAGTGTAAAACTGTATGATACAAAGTGAAAAAGGATGGTTATTGTAGAGATGTGACAACTAAAAGGCAACCTTTAAAGGTTATGTGGTATCTTCCAATAATATTACGATCTAAACGTTTGTTTGCGACTGCAACAAAAGCGAAGAAGTTGAGATGGCACTCTGATAAGAGAATATTTTATGGGAAATATCTTTGGCACCTAGCTGACTCTCCACAATGGCAAAAAATAGATGAAATGTTCCCTCAATTTGGTAGCGAGCCGAGAAACCTTCGGCTTGGGTTTTGTACAGACGGTGTAAATCCGTATGGAACTCTTACTAGCACGCATTAGGGGTGTTCAAAACTGGGACCAGGACCGGGATCCACCACTCCCCGTCCCGGTCCCGGTTTTTGGCCGGGATGCAAATTGCATCCCGGTCCCGATCCCGATCCCGGTTTGGTCCCGGTCCTGGTAATCCCGGGCGGGACCGGGATCAAACCGGGAAATCCCGGTTTTTTTAAAAAAAAATTAAATTTAAAAAATATTATTATTTTAGTTAAATTTTCTATAATCTAGTGTTTAAAGTAATTATTTAATATCTAATAAGACTATAATAATCACACAAATTGATCTAGAATTTAAGAATAACATTTTATTATTATTATTATGATCACATTCATCATTTTTGTTATTATTTTTATACATTATATAGTAGGATTAGTATCACAATATACACAGTTTAACTCTAACTAAATATGTGATACACATTTTATCAAATGATAACATAAATTATGGGATAAAAAATACAAAAATAAAACAATAACTTGGTTTTTAAGAAAAAAATTTTAAAAAAAATAAAAAACCCGGACCGGGACCGGGACCGGGATCACAAGGTATGTGACCGGGACGGGAAATTCCCGGGATCAAAATTCCGGGACCGGGATCGAACAACCGGGACCGGGACACTTTGGACACCCCTAGCACACATAGTCCCTCAAATTGAGAATTGGGATGTCTAAAGTCCCACTTTAGATGTCTCATTTTCTTAGGACATCTTTTCTTAAGACATACTACGGCCCCACATAGACGTCTCCTAGTTTTTGGACATTAAGAGTGCCAAAATTGGAATGTTAAAACTACTGTTTGTAGTAGTGTCTGTCGTCGTCGCCACCGCCGCCGCCATCCTCGCCGCCGCCACTCCCTCCTCCTCAACCATTGTTGCTTTCACCACCTACCATCACCACTACTACCTTCTCCTCATCGCCGCCACCCACCACTACCTCCTCTTCTACCTGTGCAGCCGTGACAACCTCCTCTTCGTACTATTGTTGGTTTCACCATTTGTTAATCCACCACCTCTATCGCCACCACACCATCATTACTGTCACTTCCACCACAACAACCATCGCCATCGGACGATCCTTGGTGAGATGATGAGTCAGCGTGATGACTCTTAACTATTTTTTCTATAAAGATTATATTAAATGTAAAATAGACTTTGTGTGTTATTTTAATTTTAAATAATTATTAAAAAAAAAATAACTCATTACACCTTGCTTAAAAATCAAACTAAACACTAGCTCTATAATTAATATTGTATTGTATTACCATTGCATGGCACTTCAAGTTGTAATGGGATTAAATCAAATAACCTTAGTTTATTAATTTAAATCATATAGTTGGCCATTCTACGATATAACAATCTTTGTAGACTTAGTAATGAAGAATCGCAAATTAAACATGAAAATGTCAGCTATCTTACTTTTGCTGGCTTTTCATCAAGCCAAATACAATTAGCTTGCTTGTCTGCTTCTTTCCTTTTTTTTTTTTTTCTTAGTTGATCCCGAAATCCAGAACGGATAATTATACATAAATCTCCCTTTTTCCATTTTCAATTTCTAGTATGACGACTTAAATTGCATAGAAATAGGATTAAACCATCGACTCATATATATAGCTTATGGATAAGATCACAGTTGGATTCATCACATCCTATTCATCAGTATTTTGCACCGAACTTTTAGACTCTTGTCCATCTCGAAGAATCAATTGTCTAAAGTAGATAGTGACACACTCTCACACAAATGTTAGATGTATTTATACATGCAATTAATATATAAAATTTACTCCCTCCGGTCCTATAAATATAGAGCGCTTTTTAGAAGAATTGAAGTCTAATGTGGTGTTTCTCTATGCTTTTAAAAATGGTCAAAGTTAGAAAAATGTTTTATTTTCACATAAAGTTAATGAGCTAATTAATAATCTCTCTTTGGTTCCAATGAAATAATTAAAAGTATAACTTATAATAATATGGGCAGAGGGAGTATAACCTTATTTTAATTGTGTTTGATTCATGAATCTAAAGTTTCCGTTGATACTATCTCATATAATATAATTTACTGAAATTGATTTTATAGATTAATTTGCATATATTCTGAAAGAGAAGATACGACAAGTTTTCCTTTTTGGGGTGACAGATACGACGAATTTAATGTCAATGTTACCTTTGCTTCTCTAAAGTCAAGTCGTTATCACGTGGTTTATAATAAAATTGTTCAAATCTTATCTTAATAAATATTTACACCATCTGTTTTCAGTATTTTAGTTTGACTTTGTTTGTTTGGTTTTTTTTTTTTTGGGCTATCTTTCAACACATTCAGACATTATTCTGCGTACTCTAAACCACCAGTACTAGAAGTTTGATCGGTAAAGGAAGTGACATAATATAGCTTTTGAAAGTAACAATTCTAAGCTGAAATAATGTTGAATTATTGGGTAGGTTTAATTTCCACATGCTCATGAGAACGCTGAATTATTGAGGTGTCCATCAAAATCATTAATATATAACAAGTTGTATTTGATCTTCATAAAAAGTTATGAATAATGTGGCTTATATGTCTTAGATTCTATGTACTGAATAATAATATCACTAGTACAAAAAGGGTGTTTTAGACTGGCACATTTAGACCGGTTGCAGTGGATGAGGTTTAAAAGAAATAAGCGGTGGCATTTTTGTAATTATAAACAAATTTGGAGACCGGTTATTCTATTAACCGGTCTAAAAAATATTATTTAGACCAGTTCTTCATTAACCGGTCTAAAATATTAAACCTTTTAGATCTGCTTGGATTTTAAACCAGTCTAAAAGGATCAGAGGAAAAAAATTTAAGAATTTAAAAATGTTTTTAGACCGGTTATAGATATAACCGGTCTAAAAAGTATTTATTTTAGAACGGTTAATATAATAACCGATCTAAAATAAAGGTTATTAAGACCGGTTGTTCTAACAACCGGTCTAAAAGACAGATTTTAAGACCGGTTGTTTGAACAACCGGTCTTAAAAATATTTTAAGACCAGTTATTTTTATAACCGGTCTTAAAACTCTTTCCCCAAATCCCATTCGCGGTTCACTCTCCGCGCCATTCTTCATTCTGAATTCTTCCAGGCTAAACAGCAACAGTCAAGAATGAACAGCAACTCCAAATTCATCAAATCAAGATCAGAATTAGTGTCTCACCTTGGATTGGTATTGCATTTGCGCCATGAAAATGGGATCTTGGAGCCAGCATCCCCGTTGCTCAGTGTTAGGGCATACTGGTGCTCTGTCTTTTCGTTGAGTGTCGACGTTTGATGGCGCTGAACACACCCTGTTCTCGTTTTTATTCACCCTCAATCTACGAAAGTTGGATAATAAACTTGGTGAAGCCTAATTCTTTTCCAGGTAGTTTTTTACTTCGTCTATTAATATTTTTTTGTGTGATTGCCGACGAGGAAGGTTGTGGCCTAGGTATGATTTAGGAGATTGGAAATGTGGGGGCATTATGGTTCTGATTTCTGAAACATTACTATTCTTTCTTTTATATGAGACATTGGTTTGCATTATGATAGCTTCCATGTTCCTTATTCTGTTCCTACGTTATGATAGCTTCTGTGTTCCTTATTCTTATGCATTTTTATTTATTTGTTCCTCTGTCTCTCTCAACCAAACTTGTCATAATGGTTCCCCTATTTCCTAGTATATTTTTCCAAAGGCTCCCGATATTGCTTTCTTCGTCAGCACAGGAGGTTACATGAATCACTTCCTTTGTTTCCCTGTAAACATCATCACAAGCTTATGCTGCTTTAGCAAAAATATATTCACTTGTATAAGTTTGCTCATAATTCATCAGTGATTTAGAAATTGGGGTCGATCGCCTTTAATGATAAAGGTTCAGTTTCTTTTACTAAAAAGTTATAAAGGCACCCCATAAATATTTAAACCTCAGATTATCCTTTGGACTACTCTATCACACACACAAAGAAAAAGTTTCATACATGCATTACAAGTGATAGTTGGTTAATTGAAGTCATGTGCTGATAGGGTGGATTCTAAATGAGAGAATACCAAATAAATTGAGTGCTGCTGGGACTATCTATACTTAAATGATTCATTATTTCTGGTTGGAGTCACGTGAGAATGTGAAGGACGTACTCCTTCTTAAATAGTAAATGCAAATATATATATACACAAGACACACAGAAAACTGTAAGAGAATGAAGCCACAAATCTGATGCCTCCATCGCTAAAGCCAAGTAGGTCAAGGCCAAAACGTTAAACCACCTTTCCTACTTTCTTCCAGCATGCAATCTACCCCATCATACCAAGCTCATCTTTCCCATGTAGTTTCCGACCTTCAAAGACTTTGTTCGAGTGATTGACGGGTAAGTCAATTAGTAATTACTGAACCCCTAATCCCTATGATACTATTCTATTTCTACTGTTTGTAATGGTAATATATATGGCAGTCAACCCATTGTATTGGACATATTTGCATTGTTAATGAGAATTGTACTATTCAGATTACTCTTCTTCTATCTCTATCTCTATACTCTCTTCTACTTGTTCATTATGTAGTAGTTAAACTAGGTACTTGGGTGTAATGATTGCCTACTATCATTATATTCCTTTCTTTTCCAGGGGAAAAAGTAGAAAACAAAAAATAAAAGGTGTCGGAATATATGGATCGTAGTTGGATAAAAGCTAAACGAACGAGTTTTGAATATGATGTTGGGGTGAGGGGTTTTTTAGACTTTGCAAAAAGAAATGCCGATGATCATAGTGGGATGTTTTATTACCCTTGTGTAAAATGTTTGAATGAGAAGCGATTAAGTGCTGTAGATATATATACACATTTAATTTGTGAAGGGTTTTGTAAGACGTATGTAGTATGGGTATGGCATGGTGAACAATTAGAAATGCTAAGTGCATCTCAATAGGGGGAAGTGACTTGTGATGATAATGACACGGATATGGATGATTGAATAGAGGATATTATTTATGATGTAGGAGAAGAGGCTTTGAACAATCACATGCATATGGTAATATGTGTAGTGATGCTGAGATGCCGCTGTACCCAGGGTGTAAAAAATACCAATTGCTGAAAGCTGTATTGAAATTGGTAGGCTTGAAAGCACGGCATGGATGGAGCAACAAGGGTTTTTCAGAAATGCTTGAGGCCTTTAAAGACATGCTTCCTGATGATAATGTGTTGCCTTGTCGATACTATGATGATAAGAAAATACTGTGTTCACTAGGGATGAAGTATAAAAATATCCATGCTTACCCTAATGATTGCATATTGTATAGAAAAGATCATGAAGAGAAGGAGCAATGTCCGATATATGAAACTCCAAGGTATAAATCAAATAAGGGCCCTGCAAAAGTGTTGTGGTATCTTCCAATCATTCTAAGGTTCAAGCGCCTGTTTGCCAATGAAATTGATGCCAGAAATTTGAGATGGCATGCAGATGAGAGGATTTTTGATGGAAAACTTCGACATCCAGCTGATTCTTCTCAATGGCAGAAAATCAATCAATTATTTCCTAGCTTCGGTGAAGAACCTAGGAATCTCAGGCTTAGGCTTAGCATAGATGGTATGAATCCTTATGGTAGCCTAAGCAGTATATATAGTTCATGGCCTGTTCTGTTGGTAATTTACAACTTATCTCCTTTGTTATGTATGAAACGAAAGTACATTATGTTGTCTATGTTGATTTCAGGACCAAAGCAACCCGGAAATGACATAGATGTTTACCTAGAACCCTTGATCCAAGACTTGAAAGAGTTGTGGGATAAAGGTGTCGATGTTTTTTATGCGAACAAGAAGGATACTTTTAATATGCGAGCAATGATCTTTTGTACTATAAATGACTTCCCTGCATATGGGAACTTGTCAGGATATAGCATTAAAGGCCACAAAGCTTGTCCGATATGTGAAGAAGGCACATGCTACCATCAACTTCAACATAGAAGAAAGACGGTTTACCTTGGTCATAGGCGATTTCTTAGATGAAACCACCCTTATCATAGATTAAAAAAAAGATTTTTTCGGTGGCCAAGAGTTTGAAAATGCTCTAGAGGCATTGACTGGGGAGAAAATTTATGAAAAGGTGAAAAATATCAATACTATGTTTGGTAAGTCATCAAAGAGTAGAAATAAGAAAAATATATGGAAAAAAAGGTCCTTCTTCTTCGATCTTCCATATTGGCGCAATCTTGACGTTAAACACTGTATTGATTTCATGTATATGGAGAAAAACGTATGTGATAGTATTGTTGGGACACTGCTCAACATACAAGGAAGTTTTAAGGATGGCGTGAAGGCAAGATTAGACTTGCAAGAAATAGGAATATGAGAAGATTTACATCCAAGCCCATATGGTAATAGAACTTTTTGTCCTCCAGCTGCTCATACTTTATCTAAGGTTGAGAAAAGAAGCTTTTGTGAGTGTTTACATGGTGCTAAAGTTCCCTCAGGGTATTGTTCAAATTTTAAAAAGCTTGTATCGATGAAAGACTTGAAGTTAATAGGGCTAAAGTCTAAGATTGTCATGTCTTAATGCAACAACTACTCCCAGTAGCTATTCGAGGCATTGCCGAATATGATCTTCAATACATATTGACTAGACTTTGTTTCTTCTTCAATGCCATTTGTTGTAAATTCATTGACACGAAAAGATTGGAGGAATTGGAAAATGAAGGATATATGATCTTGTGCCAGCTTGAGAAGCTTTTTCTTCCTTCCTTTTTTGACATCATGGTACACTTGATTGTTCATCTAGTGAGGGAGATAAAGTTGTGTGGTCCTATCTATTTCTGGTGGATGTACCCAATCGAAAGTACTATAAAAATACTAAAAGAGTATGTGAAGAACCCCAACCGGCATGAAGCATCTATTGTTCAAAAATATGTTTCTGAAGAAGCTATGGAATTTTGTCAACATTATTTGTCAAATGTACGACATATTGGCCTTCCTAAACATCATGATCAAGAAGGGGTAGACGCGGGGCAACAGTAAAGAGCATAGATGCTGATGAATTGCAACAAGTCCACTTGTACATCTTGAACAATGTTGATGAAGTTCAATATTATATGAATGCCCATAAAGAAATTGTATAGAAACAAAATAGTCGAATAACTGAACAAAGGTTAATTAGGGAGCATAACAGAACTTTCACACATTGGTTCAAACAAAAGGTTGACGGAGAAGAATGTGCTTCTGATACAATAAATTGGTTAGCACGTGGTCTTGAAGTTGATGTCATAAGTTGGACTTTATTTGTGATCAACGGTTATACCTTTTACACGAAGTCCCTAGATGATAAGAGCACCGTCCAGAACAGTGGTGTTGTATTAGTGGCTGAATCTATGCACTTCTCTAGTTCGAAAGATAAGAACCCTACATTGGCTGCCATACCTTATTATGGGGTGATTGAAGAGATTTGGGTGGTTGATTGTGTTAAAATTAGATTTTCCATTTTCAAATGCGAGTGGGTTGATGTCAATAATGGTGTGAAAGTCGATAGGTTGGGATTTACATTAGTAGATCTGAATAGTAGAAGTTTTGGAGATGAACCTTTCATTATGGCATATCAGGCGCAACAAGTGTTCTATATCACTGATCAGGCAAATAAAATGTGGTCTGTAGCTCTTCAAGGAAAAAGGGTCGTTGATATTGACGAGAAAAGTCGCTCAAATTATGATCTTCTTGAGACTCCTTTTTTTTTCTAGGGGTCTACCAGAATTGAACAAAGAAGATGAAGCAGATAATGCACACGGCACAAGAAATGATCATCACGAGGGAATATGGGAGGATATCTCTTTATGATACTACTTTAAACTTAACTAACTAAAGTAATTATGATAATGATTTATATCCGAAGAATATGTTTAGTTATTTTATCGATATAGTCTTCACATGTCATAGCTTAGGATTTGTCTTTCTTTGTTGTCGTTACAGGCAAATGACAAATCCCCAGCGTCCTAGTGCAAAGGATCAGCCACCTACTACACCTCTGAGCCAGCCACCTAGTGATCAGGAGAGTCAGCCAGCTAGTGCTCAGCAGAGTCAGCCAGCTAGTGTTAATCAGGGCGAGCCTAGCAATGCTCAGAGCCAGGGTCGCAGTAGCCAGTCTGTACGGAGGGGTAGACATGGCACACAGTTGACAGATGTTTCCCTCAGTCGGAGCGCAGGCCAAAAGATACCGATTGAGTTTGATAGATATTGGACACCAATCGGTCCTAATGCCCAACGGAATAGGAGTTTTGTCGGCCTCCATGTACGCAACAAGCAGATCATCTTGATAGAGGAGTGGAGAAATGTCGATGAAAAGGTGAAGAAACATATTTGGGACACTATCCAGGTATACAATTCTCTTATGTATGTAATTAATTATTATCAAATATGTCACAAATTTGTCACTTTCTCCTTCAATGCATGCATTCCAGCTCACGTACGATGTTCCTCAGAGTGAGATCTTGTACAACAAGACAATGACGTATTGTTATGAGCGGTGGAGCAAGTTTAAGACAAATCTGACCAATAATTACATTCATATCGAGGTGAAAAATGGTCAGCCTCGTCCTAATCCGTGCGACAAGTATACATTTCTTGATCAAGTGACTTGGCAAGCATTTGTTAGGCTTCGGACTACTCCAAAATCTTTGGTTAGTTGACTTATTTTTTGTTTTATTTACTTAGCGATTATCTTAATTGATTATAACACTTTCCTTTTGTATCATTTCTTATTCGCAGGCAAAAAGGCAAAAAGCACAAGAGAGTGGTAGAAAGAATGATTGCCCTCATACAATGTCTCGTAGGGGTTATGCAAAGGCTGAAAGAGACTTGTTGGCGACCAAACAGAAGAGATTGGCAGTAGCATCTCAATCCAATCCTTCTGTTCTTCTTTCTCCACCATCTCCGATTCGTCGCGAAGAAAAATGGTAATTTGCCCACCAAAAGATGAGTGGGTCTTATACGAGTGAACAATCTCGTATATTAGGTTAAAGAATTGTAAGTATATATCGTTGATGTTATTAATTACATAAGAAATGTACATCATTACTTATGTTTGTTATTTTGTATTATCTTACAGGAGGAACTTAGAAAAAAGCAAGTTGAGGGATCTTTTAAGTCGGAGGGTAGGAATAATTTCTAACAGATGCTACTAGCAAACAAGAGCATCCAGGCCGTGTCAGGGGAGTTGGAGGAGGGGTAGGGATACGGGATTACTTTGGAGCCCCTATACGTCATTCCTCAAACATCGTGACTAGGGAGGAACTGGAGACTATGTTGGCCACTGCAAGAGTAGAAGCAAAGGTCGAGGCTGAAGCATCACTTGTTGCACTATTAGAGACCCGGTTGAGCAAGATGAAAGAGGAAATGATAGTGTTTATGAGCTCAAGACAAGATACTAGTGCTCCCCAGCCACAATAGATTGATCCTAATAAGCAGAGCATTAAATGGAGTTGTTGCAACATCGGGCAGTCATCAAAGGATCCTGTAAGAGAAATTACTGAGCCTTGTGATATTTTTGTCGAGGATCCTCTGAGACGGTTAGTTGCACGGGGTAGTGTGCATAACCTGGGATCAACTGTCCACCACCGACAAATGGAAGCTGATCAAGTCCGAGTGTCAATTGACGAGGTAATCATTGTAGATGCACCTGTCCCTATCCCTTCTGATGAATTCAAGATTGTAAACGATGTCCTAGGTACGTTCATCTTGTGGCCAACGAACCTTGTTTCTATTCGAGCCGAGGAAAGTTTGATCAAAGCCCCACCAAGTCTAACTCCCTTCACTCAGCAAGAAGTTTCACAGCCTCCATTGAATATCATGCAACAAGTGATTCTGATGGCATATGATACATCCTTTAAAATAAGAGATTGGCCTACGGATTCAGTTGTTGGACAGTCAGGGGTGACATGCTATCTTGAGAGGGATGATTTGATGTCCCTGGTAGCTCCTAGACAAAATCTTACGATTGGGATTGTCCAACTTTTCTTAATGTAAGTATCTTCTACAATTCATAGTAAATATTTTAAAAGTTTCACCATTTACCTTTTATTTATGTGCTTGCATTATTGTAGGTACATGCATCGTAGGTTGGTCTCCTCTGGGAAAAGCGAAAAATTTGGATTCTTATGCCCCCATCACATCCAAGAGAAAGGGACCACTGCTGCTACCAGACATAGATACTTATTAGAGAGGCTTAGTGAAACTGGAACTAAGTGTTTCTTGGCTCCATATGTGTATGGGTAAGAAACAAATTGATATTTTATAATTTATATATGTTTTATGTTTGCTTAATATTCTTCTTTTTTTTTTTCAGTGATCATTGGCAGTTGATTCTTCTATGTAAGAATAGTTACACTGTCATCCTCTTATGTTCCCTCCACTTCAAACCAGGGAATTATTTGAAAAAAACCATAAACTCGTTAGTTTTCTTGCATTATTACCTTTTCTATGCAAAGTTTATGGAATTTGTGTAAAATCAATAACCTTTGTCATTGTGATGATCATAGGTCTATGCGGACATTCCTACACAGTGCTTGTGGTAAGCATGTTCGTGACTTAAAGGACCCTACATAGATCATGCCAAAGGTTAGTATATATTAATTTAATTAAAGAATGTCATAAGCCATGCCTTTATATTTGTTTTAATGATATCATGTTTTTTCTCAGAGTTGTAGGCAACCACAGGGGTCCAACTTATGTGGTTTTTATGTTTTGAGACACATTTACAATATTATCACTCTAGGCACGATTGATTTTACTCAAGAGGTAAATTTATATTTCAGAACTTTTGTATTACTTTATTGATTTTAAGTTACTAAGTTAATGTTTCGTTTGGTTTTGGTGTTACAGATGTTTGATCTTGTTGATCCCTTTCCTGAAGAAGATATTGATTTCATTCGCACATGTTGTGCTGAATTCATCTATGAGCTATTACAAAAATAGTGAGTTTTTGAATCCAACTTTACATTGTACATTATTGTTCTCATATGTATTGCTAACAAGGTTTATGTATTTGTGTAGGACAATTTTTGTGATATGGGTGATACAGGAGGCATGGGATTTGAGGGACTGACCTTTGTAATTTTTCTTCCCTTTGTATTATGTAAAGTTGAGGAATTTCTGCTGTTGCTTGTATCAATACTTGAATTTTATTGTTGTCATTGTCATTTCAAAGTTTTGCATCCATTTCTGAGCAAATTCTTCTATTTGGACATTCCTTCATGTTTTTAGTTTTAGACAACTTCATGTTGCACATTGAAATTGCAAGAAATGGAGTGAATTTGGAGTTCCTAGAATCTAATTTTAACTTGTTGCTTAAATTGTGACATTTGATCTTGAACCTTGTTCTACACTAATTACCATTTGTTGGAAGTTTATTTAAAGTCACCTGACTTACACCTTTATTTGTACTTGTGTTTGATCTTGCTGCTATCATTGATTTTGTGAAATCTGTTATGTTGCTTTTGTACAATCTGTTACTTACTTCATACTTAGGGAGTTGCATATAGATAGACAAATACATGCACTCTATTTAATCCGTTGCATTTTGCATTGTTCTCTGTTGCTTCAAGATTCATTATTGTACTGCTGTCATTTGGTCCTCCTTATTGTCTAATTGCATTGTTCTCTGACCCCAATTTCATGTAAGAAGCCTTGTGATTTGTTTGCCCAAATAAACTTGGCCTTAATAGAAACACAATTCTACACAGGCCGTACAACGTAACAAGCGAAAGATAAATACAAAATCAGTAGGTTTCATAATTAACAGGTAAGAGCCATTATTATGTAGTAGTACCAGGCCACATATATCACCATATATAAGCATTTTTATAAGAGAAATTAAGGGAAAAGCCTCCCATTAAAAATTTTACTAGTTAAATTGATTTAAATCAGAGTACCGGTACTCTATATATATAAAATTTAATTTGCAGAATACCGTTACTTACTGTATATGAAAATTTATCATATTCTTCTCACCAATAAAATTGTTCATGGGTGACTTTTCATGCACAAAGCACAATCTTTATCATTCAAATTGCCAAAGGCAAGCTCACGGTAAATAGGAGACTTAGGGTTAGATTCTGTTTGTAACCTTAGTCCTCAAGCCATTAATGCCTGCCTGTGGATAAAAATTTAAAAAAAAAAACAACGCCAACTAATTATGAATGAGTAAAGAATTAGTAATATAGAATAGAGTTGATTAAAGATGTGATCTTTAACAATAATTATGCGTAGTTGCACATTCCATAAACGCATAACTCTCCTTTGTTGCACTTGTTATTGCATCCTCCACAGTTTCTTGTGTCGAACGAAGCATTCACACATTGTCCCTCACAACAAATCTCAGTGTACTTACACTTATACCCACACTTGCCATAGTTCATCTTATCACTCTTCACATTCACACACTTGTTCTTGCAGCAATCTGGCCCTAATCCATTGCTGCTTAAACGAAAAACGCCGAGAAACTTGTCGCAGGTCAAGTTATAGTAATAAGAGCCTCCCATCATCTTCTGCTGAACATGCAGTCGCCTCACTCCGACGACTTTGTCTAAAGCTATAGCTTCTTCCTCTTGCGTTTTGAACCCCGCAATGTCATTTTCAGATGAAGAAGAAGAAGAAGAAGAAGAAGAAGAAGAAGAAGAACCATCTGAAATGGATAGGATTAGTGCTACACTAAAGGAGATGATTAGGGTTTGTAAGAGATTGTTCATCATGTGGTTATAGATGTAATGAATTGTTGAAGGAGAAATAAATCAAGTTTTTTGTACGTGTGTTGGGATTGCTATAGAGAGGGGTGTGAGGCTTTTTTATATACAAGAGATATGGATCGTTGAAAAGAGGAAACTGGATTTGATCTCATGGATCGCTTATTTCTGGGAAAGTGATATAGGTTCATGATACTGATAATCATTTAAGAGAAAAATCGTTTGATTGGAAACAAAGAAAAGTCAACCTTCCTAGTTCATTGATATAGATCTTGTAACCTCATTTTAAAGTCATCAACCAACAGACATGCAATGAACTAGACCACATGCACATATAATGCTCTGCAATGAAACCTCATTTTTTAAAATTTAAATTTCAAAAGTAAATTGTGCAAAATTTGTTTAGATAATCTTCAGTGTGAGTGTAGGTGTTTTAAGTAAATTGTGTATGTTACTCGTATAGTATGTACCTCACTAAATTTTCTGTAGTTCACTTAATTCTCATTTGAAGGTAAATTTTATGTGTAAGCGTAGGTAATTCTAAAAAATGAGATGCCAATTTCTTTTTGTTTTGTACGGCTATATAGATCTAAAGTTGACACCTCGATCATGTATAATTAATCAAAGCTCTTTCTGCTAGGACTAACCCCTGTTGAGTGAGATGTTTGTTTTTTATGTCAACCGTATTATAACATACTTTGTTGCTCTTGTTATTTCTGTTATGTATTTTGTTATGTATTAATTAACCATAGTTTATTACAGAATTGTATAGTGTATGTCTTGTATAAATATGTACATTCATGAATAATACAGAACACACTTTTCTCAAATTATTTTTGGTCACATGGTATCCAGAGGCACCGAATTTTTTTCCCCATCCTATCCTTCTCTTACCTTTCTCTTTTCCCCTCTTACCCTTTGTCTTCTTCAAGACTCTTTCCCTTTTCAAATATGCTTTTTCTCTATCTTCAATTTCCATGGCTTCTGTCTCCGTCGTCCCTTCAGATCCGGCGAGTCCTTACTACATTCATCCGAATGAGAATCCGGCCTTGGTTCTCAACATGTTTAATAATTGAATGCGAGATCGAGAGTAATTAAAAAAATTTTACCAAGTCAGTACAACAAGATCTCTACTCATTTTGAAGTAAAAACAATTGGCCTGTTCGATTTGTCACATATACAATATTAGAGTGCTAACAAAATTCCCGAGATTCACCCAACATAATATCATTAATCTAAGAGTTTTACAGGGCATTATTGCCCATCTTAGCTTCCCATACCAGGGATTACACAACTATACTATTCTATGGTTCACAAAATATATACAGTTGTCCAAAATGATAATAAAAATCAAAAGAACTAAGACTACCACTGGCAATCCTAGTCGCTTTTGCTCACTTGTTTGTCTCGAGATCCACTTTCCCTGGCTAAAATTGTTAATTGGAAAGAGTGAGATTCAAAAGAATCTCAATAGCAACATTTTACGTATATGATACATAATTAAACAAAGCATGTAAGCATATATCATAATGCAGCAATATCAATATTCAAGGCCAGGCTTACTGCCATGTCCCCTTATACATTCAATGATAAATACCAAACAAGCATTGCATTAGCATGATATAGGATAAAGTGTCACTACTTTGGTCTTTCCGTTCTTAAGCAAGCACAAGCCTTCTACGCTCCGGGAAAATATCAAATGCTAAAGTCATAATTAAGGACGACAAGTCATCACTTATCCCAATACTCAATTGACTTCAAAATACTTAGATTTTGTTATCATTAAAGTCCCTTAAGTAGCTATGAAAGGTTCTAACAATAGCCCTAAAGGGTTGGGAAAGACTATACCAAAAACCACTTTCCAGAAGTGCAAAATGTTGATTTTTGGGGGTTGGCCGCCGCAAAAAATAGGTTAGAAACATTTGGGCCATGGCCAAGAAAAATCTTATTTCTTGGCTGAACTTCAAAAAATCATAACTAATTCTAGAAAAATCGAAATAGAGTGATCCTAAGCCTTAATTAAAGCTTTTTAAGTCCTATTTACAGGAAAAATATGAATCAAGGATGTCCATAACCACAAAAATACAAAATTACATGAAATCGCATACTGCTCCAGAATTGCTTCCAGTCTCAACCCTAAACTTTGGAAAATCATAACTTCTAGCTTGCAAATCGAAATGACATGAATTATTTATCCATTTTGAAACTTGGCATGTGAACTTTAAGACTAGAAAGTTTTAGAATTTTCAATGCCATTGACCCATTCAAAATTCCCATGCAAACTGACTGCTTGCACAGGATTTTCACTAACCAAAACTTGCAACTTTCAGACTTAAGTTTCTAATGGTCCAAAATTCACATCCAACACTACTCCCATACAATTTTTCACAAGGAATCCAATGACAACCTCAAAATGACCAAAATCACAACCTATCAACATGTCCTATTTAGACCAAAACACAAAATCAAACATAGTTGCCAAACCTAACATTCAATTATTTAAACCAATCCATTTGTCCAAAAGACATCACAATATACCATTTCCACAACAAAGCAACATGAAACTCATGCAATCCAAATTCAGGAAAAAATCAGGGCTAAATACCAAAAATCCAAAACTCAATCAATAGTCACAACTCATATACCAAACGATAGCTATTACTTACCTCTTGAACTTTCCCAAGCTTGGTTCTTGTTCCACCAATCTCCAACTTTTCTCAAGCACAAAAACACCTCTCCTTGATATTCTAAAACCATAGAAAGGAAGCTCTCAACAAGGAGAACAACTTTAAAGAAGGAGATTTTGGCATAGGAGTTCATCTTAAGAGTCAAATGGCCTACCTTGTGAAAAGCTTTCTTCCTCTTTCTTTGTCTCCAATGGCAGCCGAATGAGAGCGAGAGAGAGAGAGAGAGAGAGAGAGAGAGATGAAGATGGTGAATGTGATGATGAAATGAACTACTCCTATCCCTCCCATGATTGTGACAGCCGAATAGAAAGGAGAGAGGGAAGAGAAAGTCTAAAAAAATGCCAAGTTGACTTTTCCATCCCTTCATCTTATCTTGCCAAGTGTCTCAATCTCCTTGTTTCCCACTAAATAAGTAACCACATAGTTACACTAACTAGTCCATTAGTCATTTAGTCACGCTCCTTATTCCTCTTAGTTATTAATTAATTTTTTCATTCATCACTAACTAATTGGCCGATAATTTTCCATTCTTTCAATTTTGCCATTGATTATGGCATATTAACTTAAATTTCCACTTAACACATAATTAAATTCTTTTCCTTCTTCCATGTGTCATTTACCCCTATTTTAGCTCCAAAAATTACTTATCACATAATTATGCTAAAATATAGGGTGTTGGGCATTTCTAATAACTAATTCATGTCTCAAATCAACTTTAATTCACAAATCATTCTCAATAATTTTCATTAGCCCTTATTCAAAATTCAGGGCATTACAAAGTGCAACTAAATGACTTGCTTTTGAGGAATAAATGGCTGATCATGAGTAATTACATCATTCATAAATTTCATGATGTAATACCCACAATCATTGTCATTGGGTTGGAAAGAGCTCTGTAAAAATATAATAAAGTATTTAACTCTGTTTATGAATAAAAATTGTTTACCAAAAAAGTTTGAGTAAATTCATATATCAGTACTCGTATCTTCTTCCAATGATAGCTAAGGTAAGGGTCAGCAGCTTTAGAATAGCTTTAGGAGACAGAGGCCCGATACACAGTCAATGCGCTAACAAAATAAATAGAAACTAATTACTTTTGGTTATTTAATCACATATGCAAATATTTACACATATGCACGTATGCTTACCTATTGAATAATAGCAACATATTAGAATGGTTTTGTGGAAGACCATTAATTAGAAGATCCACATAGTAAATGTGAGGGTCTAAAGGTTCTATTGGATTAATAACTATCAATATCTAATAAAGCCTAAAATATTTTAAAAAATATGTTTCAACAATCATGTTATGATAAAAGTTAAATAATAAAAACAAAAATTGAACCACTAATAACTTACCACGCATTGTATGGCACTAAAAATAGTGTAGTTGGCGTCGCTTTCTTTCTAATGTAATCTTTCAGTTCATTATATTGTGCATGTATATCTACTTTGCCCCCATGCTGGCTAACGAGATAAGGGTTGACAAATATGAATTGGACCTTGTTTGTATCCATTAAGATGTCATGGTACAAATGCTTGGTATAAAACAAACAGTGTCATGAAAAGCCAAAAAAATGGAATGACAAATATTAATAACAGTAATAAACAATGATGGCCAAGTACCTTATCCAGATGTTGATAACCAAAGCACTAACTCATTCACGATTACATATGTCGTGCAAGACATCACCATTAACATGATCAACTAGACCTCTAACACTGTAGATATGTCTATCAAAATGTATTTTCAGTCCTCCTTCACGTATCAATTTTGATATAATCGATACTATTTGATAGTGATAAGAGGTCAGTCTTTTTTTGTTCTGTTGGCTAGCTGATGCTTTCGACTTGGGTTGTGTTGTTGAACACTTTGAAATATTACTATAAGGTTGGATTTGTTTATCTCTAGACTGTCCACCCTGCGAAAATCAGAAAATTAAATCATAGTTTTAGATGGAAGTATAAAGGAAAAGTGCAGGGAATTGTAAATGAATGACCTTTTCATATGGCTTGATAAGACCTATTGGCCAAGCAATATATCCACCTATAACATCTTTCATCATTATTTGCTCAACCCTAGACGAGATCGGTAAGAGCGCGTCTTCATTCATGCAAACGTCAACCCTCACTCGGAGTGTGTTGTCGGGCAATGGTGAATTATGCAGTGTGTCCTTATCAATATTGTAGGCAGTACCCACTACAACTGCATGCTTGGAAGCTTGATCGACATATAATTTGTATTGAAATTTGCCCTATGGAAAATTGAGTTAATATGTTAAAGTTCGCTAAATTATAATGTAACAAAAAATTAAGTAGAGAAGAAATTAATTACCAAAGGAAAAGGGACTTTAGGCATAGAAGTGCAACTATCTCTGACACTTGGGCTATCATAGAGAGGAACATTTTGTGTTGGCCTACACTGCACCAACTTTTCTATTTGTGCTCTTAACAACGCATTTTGTTCTTGCATCAAACGCATTTGTTCTAAGAATTGTTATTCTCGTTGTTCTTTGTAGTGCATTTGTTCGTGAAGTTCTTGCATTTGATGCTTGAAACTAGTCATCTCCTCACGCAGCTAGGAAACGTCACTTTTGTAACCCCTTTCTTACCAAGGCCGTGATTAAGTTTATAAATATGTGATTATATGGAATTAGAGACCTTAAAATGATTTGGGACTTAATGAAAGTAAATTTCCTAAAATCATGGTTTTCAAAAAGTTTTCTAAACCTTTTCACAATAGTTTCATATCCACAATTCAAACATCATAAATGGCCTGTACATAATGATTCCATTCATAAATATCAGAGTACAATGTAAATTCGCGATATACTCGGGTTCTATTAATCAATTAAGGGTTTTAGAAGGCATACATGCCCATAATCAGTTTTCCCTTATCTAGGGGATTACACAAAATTATCCATATACAATCGTTTCCCCAACAAAATTTCCCATGATTTACAAAATGATAACCAAAAACCAAATTACACTCCTAGCTTGGAGCTTCAGCCACCTTTCGTCACCTGCTTTTCCTTGAAACTACCAGTCCTATCTAAAAAATTGTTTTGGGAGAGTGAGATATTCTAAGGAATCCCCTTAGTGTCAAATAACTCATAGTATGCACAACCACAAAGCATGAAAGCAAATCATCACACACCCATTGCAACTATAATGGCAGTTACAGCGGCAAGGGCAGGTATGACTTGCATTACCCTTACGTTTGCTCACGCTGAAGTACTCATACTGTATTGCACAACCACATCATGGTTCACAACAATATAATTCACCATAGTTGGATATCATATAAAGCAGTTCACATACACACAACCACACTGGCTGGATAATCAAACAGGAATTCACAATTCCACCACACAGCCTTGACAATTACAATGGCAGATACAACGACAAGGGTAGGTGTGATAACCATCACCCCTTACGACTGCTCACGCTGTAATGTCCTACGGCCGATAACACATACACAAGTTCGTAATGGTCTCATGCCAAAGATTTTTCACAACAAAATAATGATAAGTCATGCATACTAAGCATTATACACAACATGAGAGAAAAGTCACTACCTTGGTCCTTCTGGGCGTGCTCTGGTACTATTCTCTCCCAAGTAGGGCAAATCCTATAATTTATAATTAGTGAAGAAGTGTTATTCTCTATTCTAATATTCAAATGACTTCATATTAATTAAATTGGTTATCATTTATGTTCTTTAAGAAGCTACAAATGCCTTTAACAAAAGCCCTAAAAGGTTGAAAGAACTATCCAAAATATCCCCTTTTGGAAATACAAGAATAGATTTTTCACTGTTTCACTCGAGTGAAGAAGGCCTCACTCGAGTGATAATGGGCTTGCAATTGGGTATAGGAAGCGACACTCGAGTGATAGCCGAATGCTCACCCGAGTTCTAGAAAGTGAGGTACAAAAAGTGTTGACCTAAGAGCAAAATGGAATTATAGAAACCAAAAATGCTCGCTACACTCGAGTGGAAGCCTAATGCTCACCCGAGTACCCCAAATTGAGATTCAGGAAGTACTCACTTGAGAGAACAAGAAACTTTCAGAGACGGACATCACTCGAGCAGGGACCATGGCACTCGAGTGATGGCTTAGCACCCGCGAGTGCTAAGGCACACTCTTGAAAAATGGATCGTAAGTGACAACCTGAGATTCGAGTTCACAGTGTCAGATACACCTTCACTCAAGTGGGATGAGGCTCACCTGAGTGATAACCCATGACACTTGCAAGTGAGACAACACTTTTGGATTTTGAACATGGAAGCACAACAAAAACACTGAGGGAAAAACAAAAGTATCATGCTTAGATCGAGTGAGACCCCATGTTACTTGAGTAAGCCATATTAGAAACCAGAAAATGCAGAAAAGCTGATAGCACTTTCAAATTTTACCCAAGTGTTTCCAAAGATTCTAAAGCCTTAACCAAAGCTATCCCCACATAATCTCACCCAAGGAATCACATGGAAGCATCAAATCTTCCAAATTTCTATTCCATTATCATGCTTTGGTTCTAGGCCACATTCAATACCAAATTTCCAAAATCTCTAAACATACCATTCCAATCTCAAATCAATTTATCTATCTAAAACACATACCAAAACACCCATTTCTATGCCAACAACATGCCAAATACCCAATGACCTTAATCCAACGAAAATAGGCCAAAAATTCCAGAAATTCAAAGTTAAATCGTGTTTCTCTTACTCACTTCTATAACTTTGTCAAAGAGGTTTCTTGATTCTCTAAGTACCAAATTTTCTTGATGCCACAAATCACCACCAATGGAGAAACTAGAACCATGAACATGAAGCTCTCAAGCCAATAATCAACTTTAGAGAAAAGAGTTTTTCCCTTAGGGGTCATTAACTTATATCAATCACAAGGTTTTCTTCTTCCCTTTTCCTTCAATAATGGCGCCGGATGGAGAGAAAGAGAGAATGAGATAGATGATATCTTGAAGGAGATGAGGAAATGAAGATTTCCCTCTAGCCCATACTTGCCCAGCGAAAAGGAAGGGAGGAAGAGAGAGAAAAATACTAAAATAATAGGGTATTTGACTTTTCTCCCACACTCTCTCTTTATACCGACTTGACACATGTCACAATCTCATTGTCTCTCCTTAAATAAGTAACTAATTAGTTACTCTAACCACTTCATTAGCCATCTAGTCACACATCTCATTTCTCTTAGTTAGTAATTAATTTCTCCATTAATCACTAACTAATTACTCAATAATTTTCCATTCTTCCATTGATTCTGGCACATTTACTTAAATTGCCATAAAACACATAATAATTCAAATTTAAATATACAATTTATTCTCAATAATCATCATTAGCCCTTAATCAAAATATGGGGCGTTACAACTTTTATTGGGGGTGCTTCTGACGTCCGAAGTATGCTAATTGGGTGATTGAAAAACCAGTACCCCAAACACAACCATCGTACTCGGGTACTCCTAGTGCTCTGCTCAACAAATGATCTCACCAACGTAGCTCACCAACGTAGGATCCTCCTGTGTCATTTGTCACTATGACAAAAAAAATTACAACAATAATAGTTATTAGAAATCAAATTCATTTAAGTAAAGCTAATTATTTATTGTACGCATAATCTGATACTTACACAATATTCGGCTACTCTTCTTGCTTCTTCACTATGAATTTCACCTTTCTTATTTATGCAACTAGCTACCCACAGATCATGTCGTGGCACCTGTGTAATATCTAAACTTGATTTTTCTATTTGCATATCAAAGTTAGTTGAAGTTAATTGATATTCATACAATTTATCTACATATGAAATAATCATTAATTCTTATCATTTTTTGTTCTAACTGTGCGTATAAAACATGTCTTTGTGTGTACCAATCTGGCATGTTGGTCGTGTTAGCGCGATTTTTCTTGCTCAACTCTTGTTTAGATCAAAATGATTCATATCAATATATAAATGTTAATTACAAATACGTACATTACAAGTAATAGGTATATTACTAGGAATTTCTAAGTTGTATGTGTTTTGATAAACTCATCCCACATTTTTTGAGAGATGATTCCTTCGTACAATGTCGGTGGTATAGTAATGATAATCTCATTATCATCCCTCAAGAATAATTTTACAAGATCAGAGCGAAACTTTCTCATAAGTTTACCGGCTTTTTTTAGCACGAAGTTCTTCTGATGATCATCAATGATAAAAATGGTCTGTAACAATAAAAAAACATAATTTGTTACATTGAAATTAAGTGAAACAAAACAAACCGAACAATAAAGTAAGTAATGTGTTACCTATACGTCATCCCAAATTTCATCCTCATAATGTTGCTTCACCCGTCTCCAATCTTGAATTGTAATAAGGACTCTGTCTCGAACTGTAGTCTCAATCAAGTTATTTAATGAGGTATTATTCTCACCGATTGGGTTTCCCTATTCATTCCACTCCAGTTGTAACTTGATTCCCTTACTTCTTAATTTGATCAACCTCGCCATAACGGTCCTTCCACATCTTACGTTCTCTACAAATTTTTGTCTACCAATGTCCCTAGGAACATCATCAGTTTCATCGTGTGGTGAGTCCATACTCCTAGAAGTGAAATAAACCAAAACAAAACATCAGTGCACAATGTCAACCATGTCAACGAAAGTAAATTATTTTGAAATATATAAAAATGTACGTACAAGTAAACAAGTCAAGGCACTCATTATCTTTTCCTTTTTCTTGTTTGATTTAAAATTTTATTCTTTAGAATTCGTGTTGGATTACTGACCACAAATTCTCAAACAAAGATTCATCATCATTGATGTTCAAATATTCATTACTTTCAAAATTAACTTGTTCTTGATAATTCTTGTTGGATTAGAGTACAATAGACCAATTCTTCTTAGCAGGATCTGGAATGAAAAACGCTTGTGCTGCTAAAATAAAATGATCATCTTCATACCAAACCTTAGAAAGGTCCACTTGAACAAAGCCTAAGTCATCTATCCGTAATCTACTGTTGTTGTTAATCCACTTACATATGAAGACAGGGACCTTGAACATAGAGTAATCTAACTCCCATATGCGTTCAATGATACCAAAGTGTGACATTGAAGCATAGATAGAATATATGACTTTAGCACTGGATCTATGCCAAGAATCAGCAACAAGTGTTACTTCACTATTCTGCATCATGCTCTATGTATCATGTTCTTGTGTATAGAATGTGTAATGTTGATTGCATAACCATTGTAAGATAACACATTTAAGCTTAGTCCCTTCGACAGTCACTTCAATTTTTTAGAGACTGAATCAAGATTCCACTCCATCTCATCATTAATGCAATTTTTCAACCAACCTGAAAATTGTTTATTGTGTTCTCTTATTAATAAATTTTCATTCCTATCACCATGTACCAATCGAAGAGCATCCTTGTGTTCTTCAACATAAGGTTCGACCTAATCAGTGTTATATAGCACATACAAGTGGGTTTACTCCTGTTCAGTCACTGATATCGTTATTACATCCCTCCCACTTGTTCCTTTCCCAGATCTTTGCATATCATGACGGGACTTGGGGATCCCTATAAGGTCAACATTTGATAGAAAATCAGCACAGAAGTCACTTACTTCTTCAACCATGTATCTTCCAGTAATACAACCCTTTGGGCGATATCTATTTTTCACATACACTTTTAATATTTTCATAAATCACTCATTCGAGTACATCCATCTCAAGTACACTGGACCGCACAATTAAATCTCTTTGACCAAGTGTACAGTTAGATATACCATAATGTCAAAAAAAGGTGGAAAATACATTTCAGGTTCACACAAAATACACACAATTAGCCTTTACAAATTTTGTAACTTAGTTGAATCTACTACTTTACTGCAGATCAACTTGAAAAACACGCAAAATTTAGTGATCATGTTTCTTAAATTTTTGGGTAAAATGGATCGTATACCAATCGATAGGAAATTCTGCATGAGCACATGACAATCATGAGACTTGAGGTTCTTTAACTTCAACTCTTTCACTGATACAAAGTTCTTTATATTTGAAGAGTAGCCCTCAAAAACTTCAATTCCTTGCAGAAACTCACAAAACAATTTCTTCTCTTTCTTCGATAGAGTATATGTCGCTGGTGGTAGATCAGTACGATGCCTTTGCTCAATTGGTGCCAACTCTTCTTTAATTCCCAAGTTCACCAAATCCAACCTCAAATTGACACTATCCTTGCTTTTTCCTTGGATATTGAGCAACGTGCCAATTAGACTATTACATATTTTTTTGTTATGTGCATCACATCAATAAAATGTCTTACATATAAAGACTGCCAATATGGAAGTTCAAAGAAAATGGACTTTTTCTTCCAACCGCTTGTCTTGATTTGTTTTGTAAAAGGCTTACCAAAATTGTTATCCAAGTCTTTTACTTTTGAATACACCTGGGCACCGGTCAACATCTTCAGTGGGCTACCTTCTTCTTAGCACCATTGAAAGGCTTTTTGCACTTCTTCCAACGATGTTTCGATGTCCCATGTAAACATTTTTCTTACAATAATGAAATTGCACTGAATGAGTGTCATTTTCACATATAGGGCATGTACCATATCCTTTAACGTTGTAGCCTGACAAATTACTATAAGCAGGGAAATTATTAATTGTGCCAAACAAAATGATTTTCAAAGTGAAACTTTCATCCCTATACCCATCATGCATATTGACGCCTTCTTCCCAAAGCAGGTTCAAGTCATCAATTAAAGGAGCCAAGTATACATATATATCATTCCCAGGTTGCCTTGGCCTAAAAATTAACATGGACAACATCATAAACTTACATTTCATGATCAAGTGTGGAGGAAGTTTATAAATCATCAATATCACTGGCCATGTGCTATGTGTACTACTCTGAACGCTGTGTGGATTAATTCCATCAGTTGACAATGCAAGACGAAGGTTCCTTACTTCATCTGTAAAGTCAGGGTACTCATGTGCAATTTTTTTCCATTAAGGAGCATCTACCAGGTGCCTAAGCTTTGTGTCTTTAATCCTTTTATCTGCATGTCATGTCAACTGTTTAGTAATCTCTGCATTACTGTACAGTCGCCTGAATCTCATAATAATGGGAAAATACCATAGGATCTTCAAAGGACTTTTCCTTTCTTCTTCCTATATCGAGATGCGGTGCATTTAGGGCACTTGTCCAATGTTGCATACTGATTTTGAAATAATACACAATTGTTAGGACATGCATGTATCTTTTCATATCCCATACCAGTTGTAGAGCAAAGAATTCATTTTTCCTCATATGCTTGGTAGGAAGTTCATTTTCTTCTGGAAGTATATCTTGCAATAGTTCAAGCAGTGTAGTGAAACCTAAATCACTCAAGTCATAGCGAGCTTTAAAGTTGTACAACTTCAACACTGCTAGCAATCTTGTGTATTTAGTACTGCCGGCATATAATGGTTTCTCTGCATCACCTTTCAACTTCTCAAATTTGTTAGGGCAGTTAAAAAGCACCCCTTTAACCACATTTAGCATTTCTTCAAAACCATCATCTTTATCAAACATGCTTTGATCAAATTCATTCGAAGTACCACTCGTGGTTTACACTCGATCACTACATGCATCGTTCGTCTCACCATGCCTTGTCCATCGTATATATGTTTGATCAATACCATAACACACTAAATGATCTAGCAAATCAAGTGGACTAATCCGCTTTCCAAAATAACAGGATAAGCAAGGACAAAAGATTTTGTCAGGATCTTTTGTATGCTCGATTGCAAATGCAATAAAATCTTTCACCCCATCCATATATTCCCTTGAACACCGATTAGATGACATCCATTTACGATCCATATATACCTTCAATCTATTCTTAAAAAAAGTACGTGGTTAGTTGTATGACCATTGCATTTACTAATTACTTTTATATTCTCTTATAAATTTTAAAATAGAATTCATAACATGAAATTTTAAAAATTGAAGCTTTCTAAGTCTTAACCCCTATGTTTCACAACTCATAACAAAAAAAAACCATATTTGCCAACACATATCATAGGTAAATTAGAAAATGTTACAAGTCAACAAATAAAATACAAGTGTTAAGACTATATAAATAATTATTTTACTTATGCAACTAATCCATAACAATCATTAGAACACCTACAAATTATAACTAACTACATATCTTCACATACAACCAATACAAATTAATATTTAATTTTTTCTCATTCATTTTTTTACCAAATAAAAATGAGATTAATTTTTCAGATTTCATAATAAATTAAATATAAAATAAATTAAAATATTATTAAATTCTAAAAAAATCACATTTGTAAGCTCCAAATTTAAAAAAAAAAAACTTACCCTAAATAGAAGCTTCAATAGACTGATGAGCTGAAACTACAAACACAAATTAAACATGAAAAAAATCAATAAAAAATTAGTGGTTGTAACTTATTTTTTTTAATAATAATAATTTGTACAAAACATCAATATATAATAAAATAAAATATGATTAGCTTAAATCAAAAAATATGATTAAGGAAAAAAAAGAAATAAAATAAAATAGAAAGGAAAGCATAATCCCAACATCAATTAAATTATTTTAGTTCAATGTTGAGAATAAAAAAAATTATTTTTGACTACATTGCCAATTATTCTTGGGTAGTCATAAATATGATGTATATATACATACATTTATATATAGGGAACTAGACACACACACACACACGTAATTAAATATTTACTTTAATTTCTCTTGAATATTATAATTTAATAAGATAATAAAAAAATTATTTTGTTACCTCTATAAAATGGAACACAAAAATTAGTTTGTTGTATGCATGAATTATCATATTTAGGAAAGCAAACTAGATATTTCACAATGCTTGTGTTCTTTATATATATATACACCAACAAGCAAGAATATATATATTCTCCAGTACACAATGCTAAGTCATAATTAATCATACGGTCTAAAACTAAAAACTAACCTCACAAGTGAAGCTATAAAGCTGAGCTTTTATCAAAGAAAACAAGACACCACATGATAACTTATGATATATTCCTAAAGGTGAAGGGGTTGGTGAGGCAACAGAATTCAACTTCTAAAAAAATGAAATAAAGCACATCAGAGAATAATCAACACATGAGTGATCCAAAAAAAAAATGTAGAATCAACAAGTGTGGTAACAAACCAATTATTGTGTCTAAGCATATCATAGAACCATTTATCTCTCAAACAAAAGCACAGTATAGTACAAAAGCTTTAGAAAATGCAAAATAGCAAAAGGAATTGAATAACCTGAAAAAAAAAAGAAGCACGACGAGCTGCAATGGACATACATATTAATTGACCAATGTAGTGGAGTGAGGGACCACGTTGCCTGTTGGTGACGTTATCTTGAGTGAGGAGGAGGAGGAAATTTGAGCAGTGAGGACCAACTGATGGAGTGGGGACCAAAAGAGGAAGAGAGTAGGAAGAGAATGGAACAATTGGGGCACGAGTGGGGATGATAGTAGGAGCAAAAGGGAGCAAAAAAACAAAGATGTAGATTCGATGAAGACGTACCGTGCGCCGCATGTGAGCGTGTGTTTTCAGATGAGAGGAAATGGAGGCAGGGGGTGGACGACTACAAGTGTGAAAAGAGAAAGAGGGAAAGTTTATTGGAAAGATGAGGGAAAGTTAAAAAGATAAGATGGAGGGGGCAACAGGGGGACCACTATTATTGGAGGCAAAGTAAAAAAGATAAGGGTGTGGGAGACCACTCGATTGGCTATGGTGGATTACAGCCTAACGTGGTGCTTGCCTCATGGTGGCTAGTGTGGCGCTTGCCACGTGGAGGGCCACCAGTTGTGGCGCTTGTCCAGCCAAGTGCCACAATTGGGCCCATGTGACAGATGTAGCACTTACACAAGCAAGCACCACGTAAGCATTATGCCAGCTGTGGCACTTTGCTGGCCAAGCGCCACAGCTGGTGACTCAAAAAATGTAAAAAAAAGGCAGCTATGACATTTCTTTAAAAAAAGGCCACAAAATGGACGTCACTTTTTAGCCTTTTCATAGTAGTGATTGTGGCAAGCCTTGCCACACTGAAGAAACTTGCTATAGGAAGCATAGATTCCCTCCTAGATTCAAGTTTAGCAATTCTAGTTCTCCTACCATGATTAATCAAGTCTCGGTTCCACCTTCTAATTCTCCTCAAGCTATCAATACTGCTCAAGCCAGCTCCACTCCTTCTCAACCTTCCATGACAGTCTCTATTCTTCCTCAGCTCTCAGCTGATCAATATAGTTGTCTTCTTGACCTACTTAATTCCTCCAAGCCTTCTGTCTCTTCAGTGTATTATATTTCATCATCTGCTTCTCCTCCAGTTGTAGGTATTTGTACTTCACTCAAATTTGTCTCTTCTGCAAAAACTTGGATCATTGACTTAGGCGCAACAAATCACATTTGTTGTTCCTTGGATTTATTCTCTTATTTTCATTTTCTTTCTCCACTATCTATTAGTTTAACATCTGGTTCTCATGCTAATGCTTCTATTTTAGGCACAGTGATCTTATCTCCTGCTTTGGTTTTGACCATTGTTCTTTATCTTCCTAGTTTTTCCCTTAACATTATCTCTTTTTCCAAATTAACCATGTCCTTAGATTGTTTCCTAACTTTTTCTTCTCAAATGTGCCAAATACACTTAAACCAACCTTCTCTGATGATTGGTACAACTAAACTTTTTAAGGGGCTCTATCTTTTGCGTGTAGATATTATTGGTACACCTCCTTTACAAATCAATTTAGCTACAAACACTAATTCATTGTATACCCTTTGGCACCATCGGTTGGGTCACTTACAGCCTCCACCTTTATTGCTTTACAAAAGAAAGTTTTAGATATTTCTTGTACTCTCCATTCCCTTCCTTGTGATACTTGTCACTTTGCTAAGCAAAAACATGTTACTTTTCCTGTAAGTGCAAGTTTCAGTAATAAAATATTTGATTTGATCCATGTTGATATTTGGGGACCATTCTCAGTTTCCTCTATTCAAGGGCATAAATATTTTTTTTTACCATTGTTGATTACTACTCTAGATATACTTGGCTTTTTCTAATGAACACTAAATATGAAGCAAGAATGCATCTCAAGCCTTTTTTCACTTTGGTTAAAACCCAATTTTCTACTTCTGTTAAAGCTTTATGAATTGATGATGGCATTGAATTTTCCATGCCTGAATTTTAAGCATCTGAGGGCATTTTACATCAAAAGTCTTGTGTTGAGACTCCTCAACAAAATGGTTTAGTTGAAAGAAACCATCATCATATTTTGAATGTGGCTCGAGCATTATTATTTCAATCCAATCTTCCCATGTGCTATTGGTCATTTACTATTTTAGATGCCATATACATTATTAATTGGCTCCCATCCCCTACAATCCAAAATTTTACTCCTTTTGAGCGATTGTATAATGTTTCTCCTTCTTATTCTGATTTTAAAGTCTTTGGTTCATTGTGTTTTGCCTCAACATTAGCTTCCGTACGTTCTAAATTTGATCCTCGATCAAGGAAATGTGTGTTTTTGGGTATTCCTGTTGGATCAAAGGCTTACACATTACTAGACTTGCATTCCAATCAAATTTTTCTCTCTCGTGATGTGGTTTTACATGAACTTGTTTTTCCTTCCAAAGATGACATGTTACTTCCTCTTCTCCCTCTGTTGAACCTATTATTCAGTCTTTTCCTCCCTATCTCAATGATCTTTTGCCTTCTCCTTGCCTTGCTACCTCATCCTCTATTGAGCCCACTGTTTTACCTCCTCCTCGGTGCTCTACTAGGACTCATCATCCACTGTCATATCTGCAACAATATCATTGTGCCCTCACATCTATTGCTGTTCCATCATGTAGGGAAGGTTCTCCTAGGTATCCTTTATCTTCAGTTTTATCTTATTCCTCTCTTACTCCTTCCTATAAAAATTTTGTTTTTGCTGTCACTTTTACTTCCGATCCAAAAACATATCACCAAGCTATTAAACACCAAGTCTGAAGGGATGCTATGGCTACGGAAATCAGTGCACGTGAAAGGAATCATACTTGGACCTTAACTTCTTTACCTTATGGCAAGCAAACCATTGGTTGCAAATGAGTTTTCAGGACCAAATACAATTCTAATGGTGACATAGAGCGACATAAGGCAAGATTGGTAGCAAAGGGTTTACACAAAATGAAAGAATTGATTATTTTGATACTTTTTCTCCGGTTGTTAAGATGGCTACACTCCATTTGCTTCTTTCTATTACAACGGCCAAGGATTGGCATTTGCATCAATTAGATGTCAACAATGCCTTCTTACACGGTGACTTAAACAAAAAGGTTTATATGGATCTTCCATAAGGTTTTACTCCTTCTATGCCTAATATGGTGTGTAAATTGCAAAAATCTTTATATGGTCTTAAACAGGCTAGTCGCCAGTGATACTCCAAATTATCTACCGCTTTATTGTCTTTTGGTTACTGGCAATCAACTTCTAATCATTCTTTATTTTTCACAGCTGCTTCTGATTCATTTACTATCATCCTTGTCTATGTGGATGATGTTGTTTTAGCTGGAAATAACATTTCTAAGATCAGTTCTGTCAAACAGCAACTTCACATAGCTTTTACTATCAAAGATCTTGGAAATCTTCACTATTTCCTTGGCCTTGAGCTTGCTCGGTCTAAGGAAGGTCTCTTCCTTTGTCAGTGCAAATTTTCCTTGGAATTACTTGAGGATGCAAGGTACTTGGCTTGTCGTCCTGCTACCCTATGGACCCACATTTAAGGCTTTCAAAAGATAAAGGTATCCCTCTCACTGAACCTTTAGCTTATCAGAAGTTAGTTGGTCGTCTCCAATACTTGACAACTACAAGATTGTTTAATCCTTTGAGAGAGAGAGGGGGGGGGGGGAGAGTGTGTGTTTAATCCCCTTGTGTAACATATAAACACCTCCAAATTGGGATCAAATGGTATAATTAAAATTTTCACTGCGCAAGGGTTTGTTTTCATTTCGTATAATTAGATACGATCTTTTGATTCAAAGAATAATAGGGAATGCAATATAATTAATAGAATGAAGAGCATAGAGCATAATTTGTTTGGAATGTCATAAAAAAAGCATGGAATGAAATTTATAATTTATCTAGAAAAAAAATAAAAATAAATATGTAAGTATCTTTTTAATTCTATCAAAGCAAAAATAATGAAGGGTATAAGTACCTTAATGTTGATTTATGAAAAATATAGACGTCCAACGCTGATTTATGTAATAAGCTTGAATCCAGATTAAACACAACCAAAGCTATGTAATGAGAATTATCTAATTTGTGTAATATATATGTTGTACTCAAATTACATTGGATTACTTTATTGTGCCAACTAAAAACTTGAATCACTAGAATGCATAATCATGTTATATAGAATTGAACCGAACTTGTCATAAAATAATTATTTTTGAGGTGAAGCAGTTATTCATGTCCACAACACCCCTTTTTCGAATAACAATTTGATCGTTGGTATGCCAAAGCTCCTGCAGCCGGTGGTGGAATTTTTTTTTAATAAATAAGAGTAGTAAAGTCATTTTTAAAAAAAAAACGCTTAATTTCAAAAAGGTCCCCGAGGAACTCATTACCATGAGACTATTTTGCATGATTATTTTATCATCATTTGCATATTTTGATGATATACTTATATTATTGTACTGACGGAAAAAATAAAAAACAGGTCATAAATAGCCAGACTTCACATTGATTGATAGCATAAATTTATCAACAGTTTCCAGATTTTTTTTTTTTTTTTACAGTAGAGATGATCAAGAAAAGATAAAATCTGATTGGGTTGCCAAATAAAGCATGTCAGAATTATTCCCCAGTTCCATAAGCAAGGCACATATGCTTGACAGACAAAAAGCGTCCCACCAACAGAAAAATTGCAGATCATGGCATGATTACATATCATGATTTAAAATCTGAATTAATATTAACTAATAATATGCTTAAGCCTTGCGTTTTGTTCTTTTGACCAAGGGAAGCAAAGAACAGTATCTCTAAAATTATACGTAAGCCAGATTAATTAAGGGATCATCTATATATACTTTCAACAGTACTCCTCAATTTTTGTGAATTGATCAGATTTTTGTTTTTGTTTTCTGAAAGTTGTGAAAGTGACGTATAAGTCGTCACGTTTAATTTAATTAACAGGTATACCATATTATGGCATGTTATCGCCTTATTTTTGTTGCGAGTTTATTTGTTGTCTACTTCTTAGGCGTCAGTACCGCTCAAACTTCATCATCCTCTGGGAAACATGTTCATCATCATCTTCTTCTTCAAAATGAAACGAAAATTCTCAAGAAATCTGAGTCTCAAGGCACTGACATGGAAGTGAATGTGACTGTTGTTCAGAGCCCAGAAGCTCCAAAAACTACAGATTCAATCTCACAAAAACCTCATCCTCCCTTCCCTCACCGCCAACGCCACCTTCAAAATGTAAGTTCACAACATTCCAACACATTATTCCTTTGTCATTTTTACTCTGAATAGCTCCATAACTATATAGAAAATTCGTATTTGCCCTCAATTATCTATTCATTTTCTGAATTTTGATTCAAAACAATTAATTCTGTCCTTGTATCTTTGTATTTGAAATAATTCAATACTCATATATATAGTTTCATGACTCGGAAATAACTCAGTCTTTTAAAGAAATTTCTTAACTTGAAAGTTGAAACAAGCCGATCTTTATCATTTCTTAATTCAATAAACTACAAAGACTGAACTGGAATAAGTCAAAGTTCATAGACTAAATTGATAATCAAGAGACAGTTCATAAACTAAGAGTTCTCGTTTTGAAAAATTTTTATTGTGATTTTCTCATTGATAAGAAGTTTCAACTAGGAGAAATGGAAACTACCCCCACTTAATAAACTAGTCTTTCAAATGGGTATAACACTAAAACCCAATAAGTGTGCTTCCCAATATTAAAAATTGTGTTGTTTTAATCTTCTTCCTGCAGAGAGGTGAGGCCAACTACCACCTCAACCAACAACTTGTTGGTATTACACATCCCTTTTAAAACCAATGATAAAAGCTCTTCTTGACTGACGTTAATTAAAAGCTTTTCTCTTGAAGTAGTGATTGATTCATAAACTGATCATGTATCAGTAAAGATTATGAGGTTTGTAATTTGCAGGTTCAATGGACTCTAAGCTTCATAGGTTGGGGAAGTTTGATAGTGATTGGGGTGATAGTTGCAAGGTACTTCAGAAGATTCCCAATGGAATGTGATGAATGGTACTCAGTTCACACACTGTGTCAAACTGTAGGATACCTTGTGGGCATTGTAGGGTGGTGCCTTTCCATGTTGCTTGGCCCTTCCTCTAGCCATTATTCCTCCAAAACCCAACGTATTCTCAATATCATTGCTTTCACTTTCCTAAGCCTTCAAGTGAGTACTACTAATACCAACACATTTATTTAATTATAATCAATTCTATATTAATTTGTACAAATGAATAGATATTAATCCCACATATATTGTGGTTACGTTGTTCTGACAAATATTTAATATTATGAGACAGATGCTTTCCATTTTTGTGAGAACAAAGAAAGAGGGATACATCAAGTGGTGGAGCATATGCCACAAAAGTCTAGGGTACGCCATAGTTGCAATAATAATAGCAAATAACATATTGGAAGGCATCAACTATCAAAGTGAAAGTGGTGGCAAATTGAATTTGGTGTCTGTGGCTATTCTTGCACTCCTCCTTCTCATTGCTTTTTCATTGGAAATTTTCAGATGTATCAAGTCCAGGCTTTTCATTCTTTGATTTATATATACCATATATGCAATTCGCTGTCTTCTTATGGTTGTGTTTGGTTGAGGGTCTCATAATAATTGCTTTTAATCAAAATGTGAGTGTTTGATTGATGGTCTCATACTATACAATTGAATTGCTGGTTAAATCTCTATGCTTCATATAATTTCTTTCTTTTTGAAGAAAACGACCGGAGAAAACCAATACTGTTAGAAGTTCGTAGTATATTATAATTTATCAATTTTAATATAATGTTCTATCTTTCTAAATTGCGAAATCAACTATCAAAATTTTATATAAACTATTTCTCATACCATAGATACAAAAAAAACATGAAGTCGCGGTTTGTGAAATTGAAAACTGGTAAGTGTTTGCTTCAAACTAATCATGATTATGTTAATTTGAAATGAATGACAAACGGCATTTGATCCCATGGAGGCATCATCCACCAATGGGGCTTGTGGGAATTAGGAATGCAAGAATGCTACTATATTAATAAGTAATCAGGGAGAAGTGTCACTTTTTATTGGTATATAAGGCTACAACTGCTAAAGCTGCCGTACCTACATGCTTTGGATTGGCTACCATCATCTCATTTTCCCCTCCGCTAATCATTTCACCCTTGATTGAAATTTGAGATATTGAGATATAATATTTTATAAAAATATTTTTTATTGCATTTTTAAATTAACATAACCAAAGTTTAGCAAATTTTGAATTATTTATTTTTTTAATAATTTATTATTTTATTAATATTTTTATAGCTATATGCTTGCTTGTACCCGATCGAATCGGGATAGACTAAACCTATCCAAAAAGGAATTAAATGGGCCGATACTTTTAAATCCAAGTTTGTTAAAGGAATAGCATCTTTAGTCCAGCATAATATTAATTTTTGGAAAAATTAGGGAGAAAGACCCAGAAAAAGAAATTTTTATTAATAAGGACTTTAAAAATTAAAATTAGTTTAAATGACCAAACATTAAAATATAAAATCTTTAATGATGAAATTAACTTGACCAAACTCTCTACATTTTCTATAGCCTCATTTCAACTATTTAACGATTTTTTATCAATTGATGTTCCTCCTTAATTTTAAATTTAGTATTCTTCATTTTTATAACATTTTTTGATGTGCATATGTTTGTTTAAGCTTTTTATTTTTCCGATGAAAAATCACATATTTTTTTAAAAAATACATTATAAGATTTTTTGTGATTTTTTGAAAGCTTTTAAAAGTAATTAAAATCTAGAAAGAGGTAGATTTCTAATTATCTATAGATTTTAGAAGCTATTTTAATTTAGGTAACTTTTAAGATATATGATATGTACGAAAGATAATAACATAAACATATTGAGTTACATATCTTTTTTAATCAAAATATTAAATATACATGGAGATATCATCAGATTTGATAACTAACGATAAGGAAGGTGAATTTCATAATTAAGAATTTATATTTTAATTTTTTTTATTTTAAAAAATAATTATAATTTTTAAGTTTCTTATTAATAATTTTTTTACCAATCTCCAGTTCCCCAACAATTTTTTTCCCCTTTTGATCCCGAGGTTTTTTTTTTTTTTTTCTCGTCAATGCTTTGCTTAGCTCTTGAAAAGAAAAGCGGACCCTCAATTTAAAACTGCCTCGTCTCCTTTCTGGCCTCGCCTACTTTCCCTGCTTCACTCACACTCGAGCACGATTCGTCGACCCTCGACAGTCGACTCTCTTCCACTCTTCGACGACCGCCTCTGCCTGTCGCTGCCGTTGACGTCTTCTGGCTCCAGTTCTCCGTCTAGCATCTCAGGTCTCAACCTGAGCTCGTGGGGCGCGAGGCCCTCTCAAGCCGAATCCGTGATTTCGTGTGCTTTTGGGCTTTGCTCCAGGTTTGTCTTTGTACTGAAGAGTTTTGAAATGGGCCTCCATACTTGCTCCTGTTGATTCTGTGAATCCAGCAGTAAAAGAAGTTACCCTAAACATCACAGCACACCTTATATCACCGCAAATAAATGTTCAGTTGTTGAGAATTTAATGTTAAGCGTTCATTATTGGCATTTCTACTTGTCATAGCACCAAAGGTCGGGCTTTCTTAGCATTTTCATTCTTTCTCCATTTCCCTGACTCATTCATAAGTGCAACTTGAGGGCAGACAGAGGATTGTCGCACATTTTTGATAACCCAACAAAATCTCCACTTGTATTAGTACGATTCTGGGCACAAAATTGGAATCCCCTGTGATTGACGTATTCAATTTATTTTTGGTTAGTTTCAAAGAAATTCATCGAGTTGGCCACTGATTGAGGTGTTCGATTTCTTTGCATTTTATGCGGTTAACAATAACAGACTGATCAAGAGTTCTGTTATTTCTCTTAAGCTCGTGCGTTTTAAATGAGGAGAGAAGTCATGAGGTCTGATGCAATAGGAACAGGACACTACTCTGCTGAAGGATTTGAGAGATTTAAAATCGAAGGAAAAAAATATTTTTGGTTCTCTGTTGAGGATTATAGCAAATATACTGCATTGTTTTTTTTCCATTTACAGTTTCTGTTATCCACCTGTATAACTAAAGAGTAGATGATGATGAGTAATATGACATGAACAAGCTCAAACCTCCATTATCATCAGCTTCATCCGTCACCAAATCTTTCAATGCCTCTATCAACCGCCTTTCATCCCAAGGTGCTCACAGTGATGTTCTTCTCACATATGCCTCTATGCTTAGGAACCATGTCCCTTCAGATGCGTACACCTTCCCAAGTCTGCTCAAAGCGTGCACCTTTCTGAACCTTTTCTCCCTTGGGCGTTCTCTCCATCAATGCATTGTCGTTAACAGTTTATCTTCTGATGCCTACATTGCTTCATCGTTGATTAATTTCTATGTGAAATTTGGATGTGCTAATACTGCCCACAAAGTTTTTGACTTTATGCCTGAGAGGAATGTTGTTCCTTGGACCACTGTTATTGGATGCTATTCTCGGGAGGGTAATCTTGAAATGGCTTATTCTTTGTTTATTGACATGCGTCAACAAGGAATTCAACCCAGTTCGGTTACTCTGTTGAGTATTCTCTCTGGAGTTTCAGCCCTGGCCCATTTGCGGTGTTGGCATGGTTGTGCAATTTTGTATGGATTTATGTCTGATATAACTCTGTCAAATTCTTTTCTAAATGTATATGGAAGATGTGGAAGCATTGAAGACTCTAGGAAAATATTTGAGTGTATGGGTGAAAAGGACCTTGTTTCATGGAATTCCTTGATATCAATTTATGCTCAGATAGGAAATCTATGTGAAGTATTTCAACTTTTAAAGACAATGTGGGCGGTAGGTATGAAACCTGATCAGCAGACTTTTGGGTCGGTGTTGTCTGTGGCTGCATCAATGGGTGAGTTGAAACTGGGCAGGTCTGTGCATTGCCAGATTCTAAGAGATGCATTTAACTTTGATGCTCATGTAGAAACAGCCTTGATTGTTATGTACTTAAAAGGTAGGAACATTGATGCTGCATTTCGAATTTTTGAAAGGAGCTCTGATAAGGATATAGTTTTATGGACAGCAATGATCTCTGGTCTTGTGCAGAATGAGTCTGCAGATAAGGCACTGGCTATATTCCACCAAATGCTAAAATTCAGGGTAAAGCCATCCACTGCTACTATAGCAAGTGTAATTACAGCTTGTGCACAATTGGGATCTTTTAATCTGGGAACCTCAATCCATGGTTATGTATTAAAGCAAGAATTGACTTTAGATGTCACTGCTCAGAACTCCCTTGTGACCATGTATTCCAAGTGTGGTAAATTGAATCAGAGTTTTATTGTGTTTGATAATATGAGCAAAAGGGATCTGGTCTCCTGGAATGCTATAATTGCTGGTTGCACTCAAAACGGCTATATATGTAAGGCGTTGCTTCTTTTCAATGAAATGAGGACTCATTGTCAAACACCAGATTCTATAACTATTGCCTCTCTTCTCCAAGGATGTGCTTCCATAGGAGCACTTCATTTTGGTAAATGGATGCACAGTTTCATTATAAGAAATAGTCCAAGTTCATGTATTTTGGTTGACACAGCATTGGTAGATATGTACTCTAAATGTGGTCACTTGGATGCTGCACAAAGTTGTTTCAATGCGATGCCGAGTCAGGATTTAGTCTCATGGGGTGCCATAATTGCAGGATATGGTTATCATGGCAAAGGAGAGACAGCATTGAGGTTATACTCTGAATTCTTGAAAAGGGGCATGAAACCAAACAATGTCATTTTCCTCTCAGTTTTATCATCTTGTAGCCATAATGGACTTGTTGACCAGGGTTTGAAGATATACCAATCAATGACTGAAGACTTCGGGATTGCGCCTAATCTTGAACACCATGCTTGTGTGGTTGATCTCCTTAGTCGAGCTGGGCGAGTGGAAGAGGCATATGACTTGTACAAGAAGACATTCCCTGAACCTACGCTCGATGTTTTAGGCATAATCCTTGATGCTTGTCGGGTAACTGGAAACAACAAACTTGCCGAGACGATTGCCAAGGATGTTCTCATGTTAAGGCCCATGAACGCTGGAAATTATGTGCAGCTAGCACATTGTTATGCTTCAACAAACAACTGGGAAGGTGTAGGAGAGGCATGGAGCCATATGCGATCTCTTGGCTTGAGAAAAATTCCTGGTTGGAGTTTCATTGACATACATGGGACCATCACAACATTTTTCACTGAGCACAACTCTCATCTACAATTTCAAGAAATTGCCTCAGCACTGCATATTTTGAGAAAGGAATCAGGGAAAAAGGAGGAATTGGGAATCGACATTGAGATCAGCCAATATTCATGAGTTTTGTAGAAGTCTATAATATACAACCGGCTTAACTAATTCAATTTTGTATTAGCTTGCTTCTTTCCAGATCAAGCAACAAGCTTTTATTATTAATTTCTTATATACTGAAGTTAAGGGTGGATTGGTGGAAGATGGATCGTTGACTAGAAGGGTGTCGTGTTCTTGAATGTTATGTATAGAAGATTCTGGTGTTAGACGTATACGTAGTCATTTGGTAGGGGATGTATGGAAAAGAGGTAGGAATCTGCATAATCATGCAAAAATCACAACCAATTCATTAATGTCATGAAAATAAATCAACTATATGATTGAGATGTATTGATAAAGTACTCTCTTATGAAGAAGGAAATGTTACTTGTATCCAAGTCTTCTTTTGTATATACTGGAGATGTCTGTACGTTTGTAGTATCTATAATAATAAATCTGAATGACTTTTTAGGCGAGCTAGCCACCTATTCACTGTAGCTCCCCTATATTTTTTACTGTTCACGTCAACAATGCAGCTCATACGTGTGGCTGCGTGCTCGATTTTTTAAGCGGGTAGATTTGAGTTTTTGAAGTCTTTTTCTTCTTTTTCCTTCCGAATGCGAAGTCTCCTTTTCTTTTCATACCACTCTTTTATGCTTCCGAAGGATTTCTCTGTCACTCTTTCCTCTTCATCTCTCTCTGCCTCATCAAGCTCGTCGTCAATACTGGGATCTCCTAATTGATCTGACCTTGACTGATGCATTTGGAGCTTCAATTGCTCTTTTTTGCATCTTCTAGCTCATTTTCTCAGGTTTGCTTCTTCACGTGGGTCTTGGTTGGTTCTTCTTCTAGCACATAGGTACTGTGGGAATCTTTTTTTATTTTCCTTTTCTTTTTCCTGTGTTGTGCTTTGCTAAATTCCTGAATGATTTTGTTGTACTCGTCAATGCATTCTCCTACTTCCTTTTGTGCTGTGTGGCACGAATTTTCTTGTATCATATTGGAATCCGTTCTCGGAAATTGTTGGTTGGTCTTGTCTGTTTCTTGGTGCTTGCATTTTCCTTTGTGAAAAAATTTTCTTGTATTTTTCTTTGTTGTTCTACTTAGGTTTGAGCTTCGTATTTTGCTTCTTTCATCGAGATTGTATTGCCTTTGGCATTCAAGAGTAATGTGATCAATGGGTTTCTTGGTGCTTCCCTTCACTTCCCTTTCGTTCATTTTTTCTACCATCAGTTATTTAACTTGGGACCTTTGTAGTTTCTGTAGTAGGCATACAGCCCTTTTTTTAAATTTGTTGGCGAAATATAAAAAACATCATAAGGCGGGTTCCAATTATTCTAATTGACATTCTGGTTTTTGTAAATATCTAGCCATTTCTGGTATGATTCTGGAATATTGAACCAGAATCGGCTTGAAGAATATAGTGAAAGAGAGAAAGAGATTGGATAGAGGAGAGGGAAATTGGACAGATAGAGAGTAGAGAAGAAAGACTGAGATTCTTGGAGAGGGAAGAAGAGAGAAAAGACACGTGGGGCTGCTGAATTATTCCTTTACTGAGATCAGTCAACACAACAACAGATTGCAATGGGGTCTATAGCTCCTTTTATAGATAACTATAGGCTTAGGATATAATTGTCATAAGTAATATTCCCTAATCACTAATCCTAATCAGCTAAGGGATACAATTAGGGTGTGTTTGGCTAGTGCTATTCTAAAATAGCTAGTGCCACTCTCACTAACATTGCTCTTCCCGTAACTAACCTAACTAACAATTTAGAATTAGGGATTACAAATAGGAATTAGGGATATTAGGGATTTATATTACAAGTTCATATCAATACCCCCCCTCCCATTTTGATATCCTTGCCCTCAAGGATGTGTCACAGCGAAATCTGGAAATTGCTCTTGGAAACGAGATAGTGGCATCCAAGAAGCTTCTTCATCCGGCAATTCCTTCCATTGCACAAGAACTTCAGTAATAAGCCTTCGACGACTCTTGATAGACCTTCTATTCAAAAGTTTCTCCAGAAACAATGAAGGTGGAGGCTCAGGGAAATCTGGAGGAGGATGCCTCGATTGGATAGCAGGATTAGGACATAATTTGAGCAAAGAAACATGAAACGTAGGATGAATCCTCGAATCTGGTGGTAATTCTAACCTATATGCAACCTGGCCCACCTTTTCCAACATTTGATAGGGCCTAAAATACCTTAGAGCTAACTTTTGAGAGCTCCTCGTAGCAACTGAAATCTGTCGATGGGGCTGCAATTTCAGAAATACCTATTGCCCAACCACAAATTCCCAATCAAACATGTGCATATCAGCTTTTTGCTTCATTCTATTGGAAGCACGATGAAAATGATATTTAAGCATAGCTAGCACTTGTTCCCTTGCTTCAAAGGTTCGATCTATAGCTTCTAAAATCGAGTTGTAAGGTAAAAGGGACAATGAAGAGGTGGCTTTTGACCATACAAAAGCTCATAGGGAAAGGTTTGTGTAGAGGTGTCAAAGGATGTGTTGTACCACCATTCAGCCTGGGACAACCATTTACTCCAATCCTTGGGCTTCTCCCAACACATACACCTTAAATAAGTTTTGAGACACCTATTAAGTACCTCCGATTACCCATCAGTTTGAGGGTGATAGGCGGTAGATAGCTTTTACTGGATCCCTAAAACTCTTAAGAACTCCTTCCAGAAATTACTGACAAGGAAAGGATCCCAATCACTAATAATCTCAGTAGGTACTCCATGTAGTTTATAAATTTGGTCTAAAAAGACTTGAGCTAGTGAAGACGCTGTATAAGAATGAGAGAGAGCATAAAATGGGAGTATTTACTCATCCAATCAATTATATCCCAAATAACCTTTTTGCCATTAGATTTAGGAAAACCCTCAATAAAGTTCATAGTGATTGATTCCCATTCACGACTAGGAATAGGTAGAGGTTGTAAAAGACCAAGAGATGCAACGGTTTCATACTTACACCTAGCACACATGTCACAAGTCTTCATATAGGAGGTAACATCATCCAACATCTTTCTCCACCAAAAAGAGGCCTTTGATTCGGTGATAGCTGACTTGGATGCCCGAATGCCCCCCTTGAGGACTTGAATGCAACCAATCAAGGATCTTCTTTTTCAAAGTGGCATCATTACCGACCACTAGCTTACCCTTCTTCCTCAAGAGCTCATCATTCCAAGTAAAGTGGTGGAGAGCTTCCTCCGTAGCTTGAATTTGAGGTAGTAATTGTTGCAAATACTCATCATGTTCCCAACTTTGATTAATGTGCTACAACAGATCAGATGAAGAAGTATCAAATACCATCTGTAATAGTTGCAATTTAGGCATGCAAGAAAGGGCATCGGCTATCGAATTGTCTTAACCCTTCTTGTATTAGATTTCATAGTCAAAACCAGCTAGCTTAGCCACCCATAACATCTGAAATGAAGTCTTTAGTTGCTGTCTAAGGAGATATTTGAGGCTTTGTTGGTCTGTACATATGACAAAGCGGCTCCTTTCTAGATATTGATGCCAATGCAACACAACTAGAACTACCGCCATGAGTTCTTTCTCATAAACTGACAATTGTTGATGTTAAAGAGATAACCCTTTGTTGAAATAAGCTAGAGGCTGCCCTTCTTGCATGAGAACATCCCCTATATAGGAGCCATATGCATCAGCCTCAACCACAAATTGTTTTAAAAAATCAGGTAGAGAAAGAACCGGGGCTGAAGTGAGTTCCCTCTTGAGATTATGAAAAGCATCTGTAGCCTCTTGTGACCATATAAAACCATTCTTCTTAAGCAGGGATGTGAGGGGTCTTGCAATAGCGCCAAAGTCGTGAATGAAGCCCCAGTAGTAGCCGGCAAGCCCCAAAAAGGCTCTTACTTGCTTAATGATAGTAGGTAGAGGTCAATCAGCAGCCACTTATATCTTCTTTGGGTCTGTAGACATTGTTCCAGCACCAATTATATGCCCCAAATACTCCACATTGGCAGCTACAAAGATGCATTTGGACATCTTGACATAAAACTGATTGACTTGTAACAGGGTTAGCACCTCCTCTAAGTGTGTCGCATGATCTGCAAGAGTAGAACTGTAGATCAGAATATCATCAAAAAATACTAACACAAACTTACGTAGGTGTGCTTGGAAGAGGTCATTCATAGCTCCTTGGAATGTAGCAGGTGCGTTAGTCAAGCCAAACGGCATTACCAGCCACACATAATGTCCAGAGTGAGACATAAATGTTGTCTTATGTACATCAACAGGTTTCATTCAAATCTGATGGTAACCAGCTCTTAAATCCAATTTAGTGAACCATCTAGCGGTCCCCAATTCCTCAAATAACTCTTTTATTAATGGTATAGGATATTGGTTCTTGATTGTTGCTTTGTTAAGCTTATGAAAATCAATGCACATGCGCCATATGCCATCCTTCTTCTTCACCAATACAATAGGAGTTGAGGTGGGTGAGGAACTTGGTTGAATAACCCCATCTTGCATCAGTTCTTCAATCAATTTTTCAATAGTGTCTCGTTGGGCTGCTGGGTAACGATAATGTTTCAAGCTAATGGGATTATGCCTTCCTTAAGGATTATAGGATGATTATGGCCTTCCCTAAAGGGTGGAAGGCCCTTTGGATTTTCAAAAATGTCTTGAAACTTACTTAGAATCCATTGAAACTCTGCTCAAATGTCAGTGGCGAAACCAGAATTAACAGAACCAAGGCTGCTGGAAGGTTGCTTTTGTACCAATTGAAGAAGAAATAATTGGTCATGTTGAATGGAGTGAACTTCAGTTTATTATGGTGCATTAATTGCCAAGAATTTGGTGGGGCGGCCTGTAACTTCCTAAGGTCACCTTTATACCAGAAGTACATTGTCAAAGAATCATAATCCCATGATGCATTCTTAATGCTTTCCAACCATTGCAGCCCCAGAACAATATCACAAGTGTTGAGCTCCAAAATTCTGAGGTCAAATACAAATTCCAGACCCTACATTTTTCATTTAAAGCCCTCCCACACACCATGTACCTTGAGTGTTCTGCTGCCAGCAACTTCAACTGAAGGGAAAACAGAGTTATCTCCCTTCCAGCCTAATTTTCTAGCCAAACTAAGGTTGAGGAAGTCATGGGTAATCCCACTATCAATCAAGACTTGGATTAGCCTCTTACCAACTTGGCCTGGGACCCTCATAGAAGTAGTGTTATCAACCCTTGTAAGTGCGTGAAGAGAAATACAGGGTGGTATGTCTTCATAAAGTAGTGCATCAGAACCATCTTCACTGGAATCTTCAGGTTCAGAATCATAATCGATATAATGAAGTTGGACTCTGTCGCTAGGGGCACTTATGCTAGTGTGAGAAAGGTGCATGACAATAAAACCACTTATGCTAGCGTGGTTTGTAGGACTTATTTGGAATCTTGGGAATTAAAGATTGAGTCTTGGGAACAATTCCGGTGGGTTTGTCAGCGATGGTAGGTTTGGCCGTTAATAGTGCCGACCGAAAGGAAGAAGAAGTTGATGGACCAAGGTACCTTATCGATTGTGAGGGCTGAATAATTGAGAACGACCTACTTGACGACGGGCCCCAATTGTCTTTGTCGACGAACGGCTTGGCATTTGCACTTGCAACGATAATCTCTTGCATTCTCGCAACTTGACATGCTTCTGTCATTGTTCTCGGATTGATCAAGCGAACCGGGCCTGCTAACTCAATCATCAGACCCGCTATGTAAAGATCAACCAAGTAGTCTTCCAGGAGATCTAATTTGGCCAAAATTAAATCGAACTTGGCATTAAAATTATCAGGGACCTAGTCTACCTTAAGTGCTTAAGATTGCTCATCGGTGTCTCAAAGGGAGGACCGAAATTATCCTAAATTAGTACGGCGTATTCCTCCCATGATGGCAATCATCCTCTTAGGAGCCGTTCTAAATTCCTATGCCATTGGAAGGTTTTATCATCTAATCCCAGAGACGCTATCTTGACCTTATTTACTTCTGGAGTTTCGTCGATCTTGAAGTAACGCTCACACTGAAGGAGCCAAGTCAGAATATCTATGAGATTAAGATCTCATTCTGACTTCATTTAATATCAATGCTTAGAGATTACACTTTATATAAGGAAACAATACAGAAAACAAAGATAGAAAATGATGGGTAGGTGAGTGATAGATGGAAGTGTGTGTGAGTGTCAACTATTGCATGCTATTCGGTGCTGATATTGCTGACATTTAACACTCCCCCTCAAGCTGGAGAATATATGTCAATCATACCCAGCTTGCACATAACCTTTTCAAACATAGTTCTGCTTAGTGGTTTATCAGCACATCTGCAATTTGGTCTTCAGATCTGATGTAGGACAAATTCATGATACCTACTTCAATTTTCTCTTTAACAAAATGTCTGTCTATCTCAACATATTTTGTTCTATCATGATAAACTGAGTTCTTGACCATTTCAATGCTAGTTTTGTTGTCACTCCAAATTTGCATTAGTCCCTCATATGGAATTCCCAACTCCTTCAGTAATCTGATGACCTAAAGTCCTTCACGTACTCCATGATTCACAGCTCTCAATTCAGCTTCCGTACTACTTGGTGACACCACAGTTTGTTTCTTGCTTCTCCATGTAACAAGATTTCCCCACACATGTGCAATATCCTGAGACTGATCTTCTAGTCTCTCTATCCCTTGCATGGTCTACATCAGTGTATATTTTGATATCTCTGGTAGTGCATTCTTAAAGAACATTCCTTTTTTAGGATTAAGCTTTCAATAGCTTAAGATTCTATACACAGCTGCCATGTGTTCTTCTTGTGGCTGGTGCATGAATTGACTTGCTATTCCAACTACATAGCTAATGTCTGGACGTGTGTGGCTTAAGTATATGAGTTTGCCAACAAGTCTTCTATATTGTTCTATGTTGACTGGGACACTATTTGGTTTGATTTCTAAGTGACAACCTTCTTTCATTGGTGTTCCTTCAGGTTATGACCCTAGCATTCCAGTTTCATGCAACAGATCTAGGGTATACTTCCATTGTGATACTGATACCCTTTTTAGTTCTTGCCAGTTCCATGCCTAGGAAATACCTCATTTGTCCAAGGTCTTTCACCTAGAACTCAATTGACAAGTCCTATTTTAAATGAGCAATATATTCTTCATCGTTTCCCGTAATGACCATGTCATCAACATAGATGATCAAGATGGTGACTTTGTCATTGACACGTTTGATGAACAATGTGTCATATGCTTGTCCCTAAGTACACCCAAGTCTTTTTATTGTGTTTGTAAATCTACCAAATCATGCCCAGGAGATTGCTTAAGTGTGTAAAATGACTTGTTAAGTTTACACACAAAGTTGTTAGGGGTTAAAATTCCATCTGGAATCTCCATGTAAACTTCTTCCAGGTTTCCATTCAGAAAGGCATTCTTCAGGTGTAGTTGGTGCAACGACCAATCCAAGTTGGTTACGATTGATAGGAGTATTTATATAGTATTAAGCTTGGCTACTGGAGCAAAGTCTCCTAATAATAAATTCCATATGTCTGGTGTATCCTTTTGCAACAAGTCTTTCCTTGTATTTGTTGATACTACCATCAGGATTGAATTTTGGGTTGAAGATCCACCTGCATCCTACTGACTTCTTTCCCTTGGGAAGAGTTGTAATCTCCCACATTTTATTTTCCTTGAGTGCCCTCAACTTTTCTTTTGCAGCTCATTTCCAATTCGAATCAGCTATAGCTTGTTGAAATGTTTTTGGGATTTTAATATATGCACTGTTAACAACAAAGCTTTGCATTTTTGTAGACAGGTTACCATATGAGACAAAATATTGAATTGGATGTTGAGTACAAGATCCTACCCCTTTTCTCAATGCAATAGGCCAACCAAATTCTTCAGGATTTAACCCGAATTAGTGTCATGGTCATTCCTTTGAATGGGAGAGATAGTTCTACCATTGTTTGGTTCATCTTGATCTTGTAGTCTGGACTCTTTATCTAGTTGTGGTTCGGTATCCATCCCTGAATTGATCTCAACATTTGTTTCCAATTCATTAGGTGTGGGTTCAGGTTGAGGTGGAAGATGTTCTAATTCATGATCAAGTTGGGTAGGAGTAAGTTGGCTTATGGAAGGTACAAAGTCAATTATGGGTATAAGATTAGGTTGTGGTGGTGATGATTCAGGTTTATTCAGGATTAGCCATTCAATTTCAGTGTACTCCCCCTGAATGGGTAATTTAGGGTAATATGCTTCTGCTTCAGAGAATACGATATTCTGGGAGACAATAAGTTCTTGAAAGTAGGACAGTAATATTTGTATCCTTTTTTAGTAGGGGAGTAGCCAAGAAAGAGGCATTTGTTAGCACGAGTGCCAAGTTTGTTTCCACCATTTTTGTGGACATAGACAATACAACCAAATATCTTAGGAGGCAATGAAGGGATGATTGAGCAACTGGGAAAGTTTTCTAGTAGTTTTTGGATAGGGGTGTCATATTTAAGGATTTTCGAAGGCAAATGATTAATGAGATAAGCCGCAGTGAGTACGGCATCACCCCAGAATATGTTAGGAACATTTCGTTCCATTAGTAAAGTTTAGGTTACTTCCAACAGGTGACGGTTCTTTCACTCAGCTACTCCATTTTATTAAGGAGTGTATGGGCAAGAGGTTTGGTGATGAATTCCTTGTTGGTCAAGAAATTTGCTAAAAGTGTTGCTCATATAGTCCTTGGTATTGTCACTTCGGAGTACCTTAATGGACACATTACATTGGGTGCGCACAAAAGTATAGAAGTTTTGAAAGATCTTGGCTACTTCAAATTTGTCTTTCATTAAATAAACCCATGTGGTTCTAGTGTGATCATCTATGAAAGTAACAAACTATCTAGCATTGGTAAGGGTTTTTATTCGTGCAGGACCCCAAATGTCACTATGGATTAGTGTGAATGGTGAGGAAGGTTTTAGGGTTGTTTGGGATAAGAAGATCTGGTTTGTTTTGTAATTTGGCAAGTTTCACAATGAAAAGGAACAAAATTTTTATTGAAAAAATCCAGAAACAAATGCTTCATATAATCAATACTAGGGTGGCCCGAACGACAGTGCCACAAGTTTACATCATGATTTTGTGAGTTAGAGCTAACCAGTGTTCTTCTTGTCTTCCTTGCATCTCTGGATCTCAAGTTTGACTCTTCAAGGTAGAACAGTCCATCCCATTCTCTAGAAATTCCAATCCTCCTCCTGGATTTTAAAACCTGAAAAATGCAAACATCGTTATCAAACATGACTCGGCACATTCGACCCTTAGTTAATTTACTCACAGATATAAGATTGATAATGAGTGCAGGCACAAATAGGACATTATGAATTTTCAGGGAATTAGAGAGAATGATTGTGCCAATTCCTTCAACTGTAGTGTATAGGCCATTAGCAACTTTGACTCTAAGATTCTCATGAATCAGTTTAAGAGTTGAAAACAAAGTGCGATTACCAGTCATGTGATCAGTTGCTCCTAAATCAATAATCCAAGTATTCTCATGGGCTCGTACAGTATTTAGAGCTACAATAGAGTTACTTGATTGTACAAGGTTGATGCCAGGCGTAGAGTTAGACTTATTTTGTCTGTCTAGCATCATATGAAACATCTACAATTCCTCTTTAGTCAGAGAATCATTATTTTTAGTTTTTGGCTCAGTGGAAGAAAGATGGCCTTATTTGTTAATTTCTGGCTTTCCATGTAGCTTCCAACATTCTTCTTTGGATAACCTTTCTTCTTGCAATAATTACACCATTTATTTCTTCATTCATCTTGTGGTCATTTTGCCGCCAGGGCTGACCTTTCAAAGGAGCTTGGGCTTCCTTGATTCAAGAGCTTTCTACTTTCCTCGAATTACACATGGTTGACTACTTCAAACAGATGTAGCAAGGGTTTTAGGCCCATGATACAGCCTCTTATTTCTTCAAATGAGTCGTTGAGTCCCAGGAGGAAGTCATATACTTGTCCTTCTTCTACTATCTTCTTATATAATTGGGTGTCTTTGGCAGTCTCCCATGGATGTGATTCAAAGAGATCTTGTTGTTTCCACAGTTTATGCAAGGCTTTATAATAATCAGTAACTGTTGAGTTACCTTGTCTCAAATTTCGAAGTTGTTGTTTCAAGTGGATTAAGGCAGTGGTGTTATCAAGGGAAGAGTAAGTTTTTTTTTTTTTTGCTTCATCCCAGATTTCTTTTATCGTGGTTGCTAGGAGATATCCTTCATTGATGTTGTCAGTCATGGAATTGCACAACCAACTCATAACTTGATCGTTCTCAGCAAACCATATATCAAAATGGGTGTCATCAAGGGCATGCTAAGGTGCTGCTCCATTAATATACTTCTCTTTTCGCTTTCCATGAAGATACCTTAGCACGGTTTGGGACCATTAAAGGTAGTTTCACCCATTAAACCTGTGTTTAATAGCCATAATCTGACTATCGGAGAGTTCTAGAGCATCATCATTTTGCTAGCAGTGGAGGAATGAGAAGATGAGTCTTGAGTCTCAGAATTTATACCTGACATGAGTGCCATTGGTGTGACCCCCGTTACGGATGAATTTCCAGGAAAAGGACCAAAAAGAGCAGGAAATTTGGAAGAATCCATGAGACAATGGTAGCCGAAAACACTGTAGACCAATTTCTGGAAAAAATGGTGGTCAGAAAGCTCTCTAGACGTGGCGCGTGAGGTTCAAGTGCCAGTGAACAGTGGTGGTGCGTGGTGTAACCCCCCTTCTGTAATTATATATAAAATACAAAATTCAAGTGAAATAGAGACCAATAAGACAAAAACAACATTTATAATCCCTCATCTTCAAGATGGGGTGTCCAGAAAAATAGTTCAAAAATATAATCAATCTGATTTCACATTCACATTTCGAATACAGTTACCTCATGAAAATAAATCACATTCATATAAATATCAGAGTGCACAATAATAATCCCGGCAACCCCGGATTCATACCTTCACTAAAAATTCATAAGGCACAAACGCCCTTTACAATATCTCAAATAGGGATTACATAATACTCATTCCAAATACACATTCTAACCTATCATCTGAATATATACATCCAAACATATGATGATAACCAACTACCAATGCACTTGCCCATAAGGAGACCTAGCCGCCCTTAGTTGCTTGATCCATCTTGATCCACTTGCTCTGCCTATATGCATATAAGATAAGTGTTTAATGCATGGCATACTTGCAATACATAATTCATGTTCACACAATGACATATCAGCATGCTCAATGTTCAAACAATATACTCATAGCCATAGCATTAGTTGAAATAGAGCTTTAATCACTCATGTAAGTTTCACATAATCAAGCAAAGCAATAACATGCATCAATATACCAACACAATTATCAAATACATGCAGGAGAGGTAAGTTCCCTACTCTTATTTTTCCATGTGTGCTCCTGCACAGCTTACTCACGATTAGACGAACATCGAACCATGATCAAGGTGAATATCGAACCATATAAACCAAAATAAGGACATAGGGTTATTCTCTTTTCCAAATTCTCACTTTCATAACACTTATAGTTGGTTACCATTCATTACCTTGAGATGGCTAATCAAAGCCTAAACACACGCCTAAAGGCTTAGGAAAACACTTAACCAAAGACCATCTTTGGAAGTCCAAAATGTCATTTTTAGGGGTTGGCCACGGCCTAAGAATCCACTGGCCGAGGCCAAAAACAGGTCCGAAGCATTTGGGCCAAGGCCAGAATCCGCTGGCCGCGGCTAAGAAAAATCCTGTTTCTTGGCTGAACTTCCAAAAATTATAACTAATTATAGAAAAATCTAAATGAGGTGATTATAAAGCCAAATGAAATATATTTAAGTTCTCTTTAGTAGAAAAATATGGACCATTACTAGAAATCACCACACAATTCTAGAATTACACAAAATCCACCACTGCCCCAAAATAGAGTCCAATTTCCATCCCAAAATTTGGCAAAGCATAACTCTCAGTTCACAAAACGAAATGACATGAATTATAAGTCTATTTTGAAGCTTGGGATGTGAACTTTAATACTGGAAATTTTCAGAATTTTCTAACACCATTTAGTCATTCAAATATTTCGTGCAAACTAACTGCCCAGAACAGAGTTCCCACAAGACAAATTTTCAACTTTTCTATCAAAGTGTCCAATGACTCCAAAATCATTAACCAAACCTATTTCCATACAATTTTACACAAGGAACACAATGGTAACCTCAAAATGACCAAAATCACAACCCATTGACATGCCCTGTTTTGCCCAATGCACAAAAACCAACACAAAGTGGCCAAACTTCACATTTAAGTTTCAATTCAATTCTATTCATTCAAAACACTAAACAAGGCACTAATTCCATGACAACAACATGCCAACAACATAATGACCCTTAATCACAAAAATTAGGGCAAATTTTCTAGAATTTCAAAGCCCAATCAATGGCCACAAAACTTATATGAAAATGAAGCTTTCACTCACCTCAACAACTTTCCCAAAGAAGTTCCTTGGTTCTCCAACTTTTAGATTTCCTTGTGGCCACAAAACACCACCAATGGCAAATCTAAAACCATGAAAGTGAAGTTCTCAACTCAAGGAACAACTTTATAGAAGAGAGTTTTTCCATTAGAGGTCATTTACTCACCTTAATCTCAAGCTTTCCTTCCTCCTTTCTCCTTCAACAATGGCGCAAGAGAGAGAACAAGAGAGAGGGAGTGAGTGAAATAATGAAGATGAAGGATGAGAAGTAGAAATTTCTGCCCCCATACCATACCCTTTCGGCTAAAAGAGAGGGAAAGAGAGAGAAATGGATTTACTATTCATTGTTTGACTTTCTTAACCATTCTCTCACCATACCCACTTGCCAAGTGTCCCAATATCATTGGTTCTCATAAAATGAGTAACTCATTAGTTACTCTAACCACACCATTAGCCATTTAGTTACATATCTCATTTCTCCTTGGTTAGTAATTAATCTCTCCATTAATCACTAACTTATGGCCATTCTTTCCATTTTTTCACTGATTATGGCATATTAACTTAAATTGCCACATAATACATAATTTGCTTAGAACAGTAAAAACGAGGATAGTTGACATTTTGACTAAGTTTGGTTTCTTTCCTATTTGTTTTCTTGTGTTATTTCATAATGAGAACATTCCTGCACTTTCTAGTGGGAGTGTTGTTTACAAAAAGAGAAGAGCAAACTCATTCAGTTTTAAATCAAACTTTTTCTGGAAATGTGTTCCTAGGGTCATTAACTTGAATTGTGTTCACGTGGAAGAAAATTAACAAATTTAGAGAAAGCATCATAGAGATATAATTCTTCTCATTGCTATTGAGACATTTAAAGGGTGAGCTTTGGCGTAGCGGTAAGGTTGCTGCCATGTGACCTAGAGAAGAGCAATGTTGAGACATTCCTATTTGTTTGCCTGTGTTAGTTCATAATGAGAACATTCTTGTACTTTCTAGTAGGAGTGTTGTTTACAGAAAGAAAAGAGCAAACTCATTCATCTTGAATCAAACTTTTCTGGAAATGTGTTCATAGCGTCATTAACTTGAACTGTGTTCACCTAGAAGAAAATTAACAAATTTAGAGAAAGCGTCATAAAAATATAATTCTTCTCATTGTTGTTGAGACATTTAGAGGGCGAGCCTTGGCGTAGCGGTAAGGTTGCTGCCATGTGATATAGAGGTTACATGTTCAAATCCTAGAAACAACCTCTTCCCTTTCGGGGGTAAGGCCCATTGCACAAGGCTCCCGCCAGGTGGGATCTGGGGAAGGATAGAAGTACGCAGTTTTACCCCCACAAGAGGAGAGGTTATTTCCAGGATTTGAACCCGTGACCTCTTGATCACATAGCAGCAACCTTACCGCTGCGTCAAGGCTCACACTCTAAACGTCTCAACAGCAATGAGAAGAATTATATCTTTATGATGCTTTCTCTAAATTTGTTAATTTTCTTCTAGGTGAACACAGTTCAAGTTAATGACCCTGTGAACGGCATTGAGGAGCACACAGATGAGCAATCACTGTGGCTGGAAGGTTCTGATGTTTATGTTGATCAAGACATATTTCCTCTGGTAGGTGAACAGTACCAGGTTGAAATCCCACCTTTGATGTCACAGTCTGATTATTACTGGCTGCAAATGAACGTAAATGTGTCAAGAGCACAGCAACTACTCCCCATGATTTTTTAGTAGGGTTGCCTATACTGATAACATGGATGGATGATGAAGTAGGGAACAAAACGCATAAGCCACTAGAAGATGCTTGCAAATCAGGTGGAATTGCTAATAGATTTGAGTTTTTAAAACTAAAATACGACAGCAAAAAAAAGCCACAATTCTTCGTACTCTAATGAATCAAATTCTAAACATGGGGTCATTGACAACTTGTTGGTCAATAGGACCAACATGGGAGAATCTGCAAATTTCAATGTGCAGCAAGAAAATAAAGATTGAGGTCCATGAGAGTTTGATTCTTATGTTCATTGTGAGAGCAACATTGTTTAATCCAATGCGGCAATAATCAGATTGCAGTTATTGAAGCTCCAGTAGTTATAGTTTTTTTTTTTTGACAAGTTGTTTATATTGGTATGTTTTATCATTGATACTCAATGAGTTTCTTCTTTTTTGATGTAGGGGTATCACTGTGTCCTGTGCTTCATCAGATTTTTGGTAGGCAAATAAATGGAAGATATGTTCTTGCCAAGTAATGTTTATCTTCAGGTTGAAAGAGGTCTTGTGACTCAAATTAAGAATCTCCAGAAGGATGCTTATGATACAACTCCTGAAAATTTCAAGAATAACATTGGCTTTGAATTGTCAGTTAGTCTTGATGGGGTGCATAGGGAAGTGGAAAACAGCCCCTCAATTCTGTATGAATATTCAGTCATACATACAATCAAAGGGTATGGAGAAACTGAGAAATTTGATTTAAGCCTTACATGGAAACAGCCAGTTCTTTGGCCAAGCACACATGCCCCTTTATTTGCCAGTAGATTTTTAATGGGAAGCGGAAATGAATACTCTGCAATTGCAATGTCCATGAAATCCACTGAATCGACCCACGGATTCCTTGGTACGTTAAGGTATATTATCATGCCCCACATCTCTTTGTTGATGACAGGCGTGGAGTAGTCACTGATTTTGTTGAGAGTATGCATGTTTCTCCATCTGAAGACAAAGTATCACCTGGGGTGATGGAGCTGGTTCTTAAATTTCACTGTGACATGAAGTCAACTGTCCTAAATCTAGAGTTTGATAAGGTTCGTTCAAGTTTTGGTTATTGTTTAATTTTCTTCTGGCTTACTTCTTGGTTGATATCAAACGCTGCTTGCATAACACCGTTAAAAACCAACGTCGCAAGACTATAAGGCAGAAGTGTTGATGATGTGGTATTATGTGTGGAATGAGGAATCATATGCAATATTAATTCTGTTTGTGTAAATGAATTTTAAAATATGTATGTTTTCTAACTGAATAGTCTGGCTCCAAATCCTTAATTTTGAAAGATGAACACAATGTGTTTTCTAGTGTTAGTAATGCAAGTTTCTCAATGTTTTGAACTTCAACTTGTAATATTTTCTTCAAGGAATTCAGGATGGTGATAGAGGATGGAAACAAAATAACAGGATATGGGATAGTGCTATTGGTAATATTTGGAGTATGTATTGAGTAATATATATTCATTTATGGATTATTGTCATCTACCTATTAATTATGGGGGTTATATTGTGTGTTGCAAATTGCAATGCCATTGAGGACGGCACTATGCCACTTGTGTGGCTGTATATTGCACTATGTATATACTTCAGATAAAAAAGACTAGATACCTACCTAATCAATGCTCACGTTTTTTGGCTGAAGGCTAGCTGCCTTCATCTCTTTTCAAGTTTTCAGTTGTTTTACACCCTTGTGATTTAGAGAGGTTTCCTTTCTGATTCCTTAACCTCATGATCAGAAATAGTGGTTCTTGCACTCAATCTGAGCTCCAAGAATTGTAGAATTTTTCTCATTGTCTTATGAGAATGAAAAGAAAGAGATGGGAAGTGAAATTTGTATTCAAAACATTTTATGGGATTTAGAATTCATGACATTTTCTTTTTCCTATTAAAATATATTTCAATTGAGGAAACATATGTATACACAGCAAAATGCAGATTGCATTATTATTTTTTTATCTTTTTTCATTCTTCCATCAGAAATTATGCTTGCTTTTAAGAGGTTTTGCTAGATTGCTAGTTTGAACTATTATGTTCCTGGTTCTGTGCGAATGAATTATATTCAAAATTGCTTGGCCCATGAAATCATATAACAGATATGCGCTTTTGATTTATTAGTTGTTTGGGAGTCAATTCTTCCATTGTTTTCAACAATATCCAGTCTGCAGTGAAGGAATTATATTCAAAATATCTTGGTGATGGCTGTAGCTCTTGGAACCCTGAGACAGAGACTGTTTAAGGGCATAATGCTTTTGAAGCACCTCCAAGACTCAAAATTGAAAAGACATTGTCTCTGAATTCTGAAACAACAGAAAATTTGTCAAGCATCTCATTGCCACTATCTGCAGGTTTATATTATAATGGACTTGCACGAGACTTGGAAAACCACGCATCACAAGACAGCATATTTTAGAAAACCACCCAACAAGGCAGTACACAAAGGGCTTAAATTTTGGTTTGATTGGAGTCTTCCACAACCAAACTTTACTATGGGAATAAGGTTCTTCACGTCTCTTGGTAGAACAAGTAGGAAATAACAGTTTCTCTGACAAGTTAAAGCATAAACCAGTTTCCGTTGCCTTGGCCATGAGAGAGTGAGCATTAAGCAAAAATTTAGGGTAACAATTAGGATTAAAATTAAAGTAGATGCCATTTTTTTTATTAGTCAATAAATATTTATCATTAAAAAATTTAAGCCTGTCCCATCAGCATTGCACAATCTACTTAACTTTGCTTCATCCACATTTTCCATTAATAATTTTAACGATATCAAGTTTTTAGGGTTAAAAATGTATTTTATAAACTTAAGGAACTAAAATGAACCTTTATAATGTAAATTTAAAGAATCAAAAGTATATTTTAGCCTTATATATATGTAAGGCAAAGTTATAATTAATTTTTGAAAAATATACCACCAACATTTTTTGTTCAAAGATATGTTGGGGAATCAACTCTCGTTTACATTATATTTCAATTCGATGTCCCTCCTTTGACATATTATCTTCCATTTTTTTGCCAACATAGATATTATCTTCCATTAAACAATAGTCCCTCCAGTCCTATAAAATATTTTTTTGATTAAAATTTACAATTAGGATTAAAATTAAAGTAGATGCCATTTTTTTTATTAGTCAATAAATATTTATCATTAAAAGATCTAAGCATGTCTCATCAGCATTGCACAATTACCACTTTCCATTAATAACATTAACGATGCCAAGTTTTTAGAGTTAAAAATGTATTTTATAAATTTAAGGGACTAAAATGAGCCCTTATAATATAAATTTAAAGAATCAAAAGTATACTTTGGCCTTATGTATATATAAAAGGCAAAGTTATAATTATTTTTTGAAAAATATACCACCCACATTTTTTGTTCAAAGATATATTGGGGAGTCAACTCTCGTTTACATTATATTTTAATTCGATGTCCCTCCTTTGACATATTATCTTCCATTTTTTTGCCAACATAGATATTATCTTCCATTAAACAATAGTCCCTCCAGTCCTATACTTAAACAACCAACTAACTTGTAAAAAAAATAGTTGAAAGCATTTACTCTTAATAAGGATATCTCAAAGTGTAATTTTTTCCCCAAAAATGCCCCAATTAATTTTGAACTTTTAATTTATCAAATATTTAATGACACTCATAATTTGTAATTAATGAATGTTGTGTATGATGTATCATGTCCATTCCCTTTTCACATAGAGGATTAGAGGATAAAATTACCTGGAGAGGAAATAATTCAGGGGAGTACTTAGTCAAGGTAGGATTCTCAATTTGCTTGACTCAGTGCCTATTTGAATTAACGGTAAAAATTACTTTTCTAATATGATTTACAGTATGCGAGGTAAGTTAGTGAGATGAGTTTTGTCTCGATTCGTATGAATGTGCTTTTTCACCACCAACCCAAACAGGCCCTCAATCCAATCAGGGAATAAGAGATGAGTTTGGGAAGTTTCTTTGGTCAATTTCACTTCCTATGAAATACTTGTTTCTATGGAAATTGTTATTCAAGGTCGTTTCTGCTTGTGATGTGCTTAATAATCTTCACCTAAATGTTTCAGGTAAGTGCCTATTTGGTTGTGATTGTGAGGAAACTCTGCTACATATATCCTGCTTTTGGCCTTTCTCCAGGGCAGTATGATATAAATGTCTATCAATTTGCATAGATGTGTCCAAGTTTCTCTAAATTTGTTTCATGGAATAAGACATGATCAGACTATTAATGAAATGATTGTTCTGATAAATTATAATTTGGATGAAGAGAAATCTATCCTGGATGAGAGTGGTAGATCTGTTCCATTTACCTTAGTTCACTCAATTAAATCAGTTACTCACTTATATGGTAATTTTAATAAAAAAAAGGTTAGACCATCCTCGTATAAAGTATGGATTTTTTTCCAAGGACAACCGATTCAGGAAATCAAGTGGATTAAGGTAAGGAAAGTGGAAGGATTTTTTCTTTTTTTTTTTTTTGGTTTAAGTGCAGCTGAGCTACACTTCTGTGGATTGAATCATCTCGTCTTCATCCAGATTCAGAGACTCTGCCATTGTTACAGATTTGTACTAACAAACGAGTTTTTGATTGGGACAGGGTCTTTTTTTGAAACAATCTTCAAACATCATTTTCCAATATGTAACTTCTTTATTTAATATTTTCAGTTCTGTTAATCTGTTTATTTTTAATTATCAAGAACACAAGTAATTCCCTTTTTAAGACCTCGAACTTTTGTACCTCTAATCTATTTCTTTAGTTACCATATATAATATTGGAAAAATTACATTTAAGTCCCAGAGAAGAGAAAAAATGAAAAAAAATGATCTCGTCAAATTGCAAAATGAAGAAATAATCCCATTGACAATACCAAGTGGGGGTCATTGACAACTCTAGGGGTACTATTGACAATTTCATGGGATCATTTGATCATTTTGGAATTTTAAGGAATCATTTTTTTCATTTCCTTTCTTGGTTGGGACTTAAGTGTAATTCTCCCCATAATATTGATCATTTTATTAAAAAGAAAAAGAAAGGAAATGACATCAAGGTTCCAATTAAGAAAAATAATATTAGAAAAGTCTCATAACTTGTTAATGACTACTCTATCACTTGTCATTGATAAGTTATGAAACTTTGCTGATATTATTTTCTTTATTTGGGACCTTAATGTCATTTTCACAAAAAAAAAAAATGGTATGTATGAGGGGAACTTGTATAAATAGATAGAAATGACCAATTAGCCTTTTTTCCCCATAAGGCTTAGATTTTAAATGATTTTCACCTCTTTCAATAAATGTGATTCCTAAAATTTAGATTTGTGTTCTCGTTCTTATTTGGATGTAACCGTTTACCTCCTCAGCTAATAGCTTGCTTGTGGACAATTATATTTTTATATTTAAGACTAACAAAAAGCTCTTTAAGGGTCTGTTTGGTTTGAGGAGAAGGGGAGAGGATTGGAGGGGAGGGGAGGGATTTTGCACCCCTCCCCTTAATTGGGAAGATCAAAAATTTAGGAAGGGAGGGGAAATTTTTTGAAAATTTCCCCTCTCCCCTCAAAACCTCCCCCACCCAAAAATTGGAGGAATTTGGAGGGAAGGAGCAACATTTTGTCAAACCTTGACCACTTTACCCATGCTTTTTTTTTTCAATATCCCCAAACTGTCCCTAATTATGATATTATATTATTTATAATTATAATTATTTTTTATCAAAATAATATTTATAAATATTATGATATATATTGAAAGTATAATTATTGGATATGTTATGAATGTAATATTTATGTGGATATGGATATCCCCCATTATTTCCTATTATCCTTCCATTATCTCCTATAATTATGGAATCACTTTAATTGTAAATTGGAGATCATATCTCTTTTTATTTTATAACAAGATATATTATTATATATAAGCTGAAAATTATATATTAAAAATATATTTAATCTATTATGATTAGTTTAAAACAACTTAAACAAAAAAAGGGTAAAGTTGTCCATATAAAAATATTTTTCCTCCCTTTCCCTCTTAAACCAAATAAGGTAACATTAAAATCCCTCCCCTCCCCTCCTCTTTTATTAATCCAAACAATGTAATATTAAAATCTCTCCCCTCCCTTTACCTCTCATCCCCTCCATTAAAATTCGTCCTCTCCCCTCCATCAAACCAAACAAGCCCTAAATTCTCTTATATATAAGAAGTAATAATCGCTAAGAGTAGTTTAAAAATACATATTTGTTTTAATGATCATATTTAAATGAATCAATAAGTGAAATGGTACCAATGTATCAAACTTTAAATCTATGCTTGTCTCATATTTGTAAGCAAAAAGTTTAACCTATATTATTTTAGACTTAGTTTGGTTTGAGGGGAGGGTAGGGGAAGGGGGGTAAATTATTTTTTTGGGTTGAAGGTATTTAAATTTTAGGCAAGAATCCAAAATTTAAAAGGAATGATAAGATAAATTTTGGGCGAGAATTCAAAATTTAAAAGAATGAAAGGATAAATTTTAAATTTCTCCAGTCCAAAATTGTAATTTAGCCCCCTTCTCCTTGTTCCTCTCCCCTCAAATCAAACACGCCTTAGTGATTAATCCATGAGGATTAGACAACATATCCCAAAAAAATAACGAATTTGGGGCCTCTACTGCCCCTTCCCTGTTGCGTCCTCTGCTGCCATCTTATTTTGGGGGCCATCCTAAAATATATTTTTCAAAGCTCCTTAAATTATTAGATTCTACATAAAATGAGTGAAATTTTGATAAATTATGGGTAAAAAATGGAATTGTTTTCAATTTTTTATAATTTTTTAAAGATTTAAAAAATGATTAAAGTGAAAAAAATACATCATTTTTCTAAAATATATTTAAAAAAATCATAAAAAATTGAAGATAACTTTATTTTTTGACAAATCAAAATTTCACTTATTTTATATAAAATATAATTATTTAAAGAACCATAAAAAATATATTTTAGGAAAACCCCAAAATAGTGGCACAGCAGAGCACGCAACTGACAGGCTCTGCCCAAAAATAACAGTACATTCATTTCCCACTTGATAGGATGCCGTTTCCTGTCCCAAGCGCCATGATCAGCATGACAGGTACCAGATACACAGTCACACACCAAGACATGCAGTGACAGTTTGAGACTTTGAACAATACATTGGGACGAAACGCATTGTAATCGTGGAATCAAGATTGAAGATCGTGTTTTTTTTTTCCTGCAAGAGTGAGAGAGATGAACACGAGACAGCAAAGAGGATTGAGATTGGTGATTTGGATTTTGGCGCTGTGTCTCATTGTTTACATAGCGGGACGACCCTTGTATTGGCAAATGGCCGAGGGCTTCAACGCCGCCTCTTCGTCTTGTCCGCCTTGTCCCTGTGATTGCTCTTTTCAACCCCTTTTTTCCCTCCCTGAAGGTACCTTCTCCATTTCCTGAACCCTTCTTTGAATTCCCAAACATTTATTAGGTAATCGAAACATCCTGATATTTCCATACACATATAATTCTTTAATCTTGTTGGAAGCATCCATTTTGGTGCCTTTATTTTCTACCTTCACTCTTGGCTCTATGCATTTGATGAGTGAGCTCATGGGTAGACACACTAATTCTGTTAATCTTATTAGTGGACTTGATGATTTTGTTGTCGATGAAATATATTCTGAAAGACCAATAAAATTGTCAAAAATTGAGATAAACGTATACTCCGAAGATTAAAATAACAATTCCTAGTGGTCCAAACTCCAAAGTGACTTGCTTCAACAGCTCTGTTCCTTTGAGACATCTACCGTGGTTGCTTTGGCTTGTAACATGGTCAGGGGAAAATCCCTGTACTTGGTAAAAACCTTATAAAATGAAAGCGCCATCCCCTCAACTCTATGATCTTTCTGCTAAGGATCAATAGCAGACTGTGCATAAAAGCAAGCGATATATTTAGTAGTCAAAGAACATATTTGTCCACACTCTGCACCAAAACTATAGTGACATTGAATTGCGTTCTGAAATGTGGAATTGGTAGATGTCATATAAGACATGGACCATTTACTGTACTTCCCCGAAACATCATGAGAAGTGTGATTAATTGCAATCAATTATTCAATTTTACAACTCACTGGCCACAATGGAGAATATGAAGTTGATGCTGTGTTTGTAGATATTGATTGTTGTACTCATCCGAATTCATTGCCAATTGCTTTCTTATTTCTTATTTATATTGGAACTTGACCTTTTGCTTGTGTATGAAGTGCAAGCTTAACGTGGTGTCTATGCCTGTCTTTTAACTGCAGGTTTGAGCAACAATTCCATCATAGGTTAGTTTTTCTTCCTTGTATATCTTGTTGAGTACTAAGCATCAGTGTGAGCCCATAGTGACATGAAGCGATAATAATGCATACTCTAACATTGTTATCTTCTGTAGACTTCTGATATGACAAAAGTTGAAGAATCCTGAGATGATTAATCTTATTCTTGCATGCTCAAGGGTGTGGTTATTGCGAAACTATACTATATCATAGGAGAGTTTCTTATGGTTAATTATTTGTCATGTTTAGAAATTGGCACTCATAATATTTGATTTAGTTGAAGTACTCCCAAATACCCCATTTGGTCATAAATATAAGACCCAGTTAACTTTTTTTGAAGAGGTTAATGAAGCTAAATATATTGCTTAGTCATAATATATGTTGTGTATAATTAGATTATATATTAGTTTATAAGTCAGGTTAATTAGTTTGGAGAAAAAACAATAGATATACATACTTTAAAATAATTTATTTAATTTCTTTAATCTCTCCAAAAAAGTCAACTGGATCTTATCTTTAGGATTGAAGGTAGAACATGATTTCTGTATTGTGTTTCTCTTATTTGTTAACACAAACTTCTCAGGTGGGACTGACATAGAAGTACCCAACTACAGTATTTTCTTGGGGTAGAACTACTGCAGTATTTGACTTGGAAACATTGTCAAAGAATTAAGTGTGGATTCAAATGGAATATTTTTAAAACAACCAAATTTCCATATTCAACATGGTAGCAGTGTTGAGCTTCTAAGATTATGTATGTTATAATTATGTGGATCTGTTATTGAAAGAAGCCAATGGTGATGTTAGCTAATTGGTCAATTTCTTTGGCCCTTCCTTCATCCATGGACAGTTTTTCTTCCTCCCCCCTCCTCGTGGGGTTAAAAAATAATTATGTTGAGCTATATGTACTGTAGACTGCATGAAGGAAAACCCATTGATGAGTGAAGACATGGAGAAGAGTTTCATAGATCTGCTGACAGAAGAAGTGAAGTTGAAGGAAGCAGAAACTAGTGAAAAACATCGGCATGCTGATATGGCACTCTTAGAGGCTAAGAAATTAGCATCACAGTATCAAAAGGAGGCTGACAAGTGCAATTCAGGGATGGATACATGTGAGGAAGCTAGGGAAACAGCTGAAGCTATACTGGATGATCAGATGAAAATAACTGCTCTGTGGGAGCTCAGGGCTAGGCAAAGAGGATGGGCAGAGTCCAGAGTGAGGTTCCGTCGTGCTTATGTCTGAGCATTAAGTGGACATTCCTATGTTTAAAGTCGACATTATCTGGCATGCATGTCAGTCATTCATTTATTCTTTTATTCATTGATTCATTTGTTATTTTCTTGCTATTTTTTTACTGGAATATAAATACAGAAGAAATTAATTGCTTTTGGTTTCACTTCTGTTTAAATGATTCTGCATACTGTTGTCTGTTTTCTATCTGCCGATTCTTTTGTTTCCCTTTTCCCTGCTTCCCAATCATTCACTCTAACCATGAATTATTAAATTTATCAGCACTGTATTATAAAATCAATAATTTTGTCAATGTGGGAATAGTCATTGCTTACTTGACAGGTGAGTATGAGAGTTCTGATAAGGAATACCTTATTTTTGAGCAATAAATGTTTATAAATCGTGATTCACAGTATACGAAGTAAGTATGTGAGAGGAGTTTTATCTCGACTTGTGTAATAAGGACTTATATTTTAAGAAATCGTGATCCCAAACATGCCTTAAGGTGGCATGCAATGTCTGAACCCTACATTGAATAGTATAAATGTTTGCCGCCCGGGGGGGTGTTTAGTGGGTCGGTTTTCTCGTCTCAAGAATTATCCTCTAGGGAAGAGTTGCCTAGCCCACTTGGTCCATCAATTCGTATTATAGTGAGTGGTTGGTAGTTCAAAAACGAGTTATTTGCAAATGGTTCTAATTTATTAGGAAGCCAAACGGTCTAACTAACTGATGGAAGGTTTTGATAATGATACTGCTGGGATAATAGATTACCTGGAGCCCGATACAACTTCAGAAAATTAAATTGGTACTCCTCCGGTCTTTAATATAATACATATTTGGAGAGTTAATCTTGATCCTAAATATAAGACAAATTTTTCATGTTTGTTAATCTTTTCCTAATTTGTTCCTATTGATACTCCCATAGCAGTAATCAAGGAGGAGAGGAATCAAGGAATTGAGGAAGATGACTAGGGTATTTTAAAAAATACATATCATATTAACTAACTCAACTAACTTCCTTAATCTAATCAAATTAGGTAAATATGTCTTATATTAAGGACTGGGGGCAATATATTAAAAGAAAAAAGAAAAAGAAGAGGACATGTTGATATCTCAAGAGTAATAGACAGAGACCAGAAGAATGACCAATATCTATACTGATAAAAATAATTATAAACAGTATTCAAATGTTACATACAGTAATTCCTCTGTAATTGTGATACATACTAATAAAAAAAAGTTTCTTAAGACCCTGCTACTGAACACAATCTGATATAGTAACACAAAAATGGGGGGGGGGGGGGGGGAATTTGATCTTCCAAAGGTGATGACGACATTATCAACTTAATGCTCCATGGATATTTATATGCATCACTCTGGTACTGAAAGAGTATGATTTTATTTTATTTCCATAAACTCTTCTAACCTTAAAAGATGGCGTTGACATAATTTAGTACCCAAGAAGAGTAAAACAAGACGAAATCATACTCTGGCACTAACTGATACTGAAACCTTTAGAATATCAAATTAATAATAAAGCTAACTTCTGGTTTATATATTGCTGCAAGTACCTGTACATTTTTTAGTTCATTATATCTGCAAAGCCATCTTTATCTGCTGAATGATGATGATGATGATGATGATGATGAAGTTAATATCTATACAATGACATGATCATCCTTTTATCTATCCCACTGATTTCAAGGTGATGGAAGATCTGGAATGCCTGCAGATCCAGTTTTGCTTGGCACCGGAGTATTCCTTCGGGATTGGCGTTTCGTGGGCACAGGAACACAGTCGGTTTCCCACTTTTCAACAGTTATTTCTTCTACATCATCATCTTCCATGCTGGCCTTGAAAACTGGATGCTCATAAGCATGCTTCAGGTAGCCTTCCAAATTCATGTTTGGCTCTGTTGCTTTCTCTAATGTATCTTTCATTGTTGCTTCCTGTGTCATTATTTTAAACTCAAACATTAACAGACCAGACATGTTTGTGTAAAGACACTGTTTAAGATTATAGTTGAGGACATGTAATGTAAGATAGGCAAAAATGATGAATTTGACATACCTGCAAGGGAAATTTGACAAAGGCAGACTCAAAACGGCCTTTGCAGTAATAATGAAATGCAATAGTTAGTACTGGGAGAGCAATGAGAAATGGAGTTGATGTAGCAGCTTCCTTGGTGCTTAGCAGTCCCATCAGAACTATTTGTGAGACTATCAGTGCAACTATGACACGTAAATGGACATAAGGCCAGAATGCTGCACCACTCTCATACTCTTGATTATAAACGTTAATAATCTGCAATAACAATGTAGTAGCAATCTCCATGTTATACATACATAGAGAGAGAGAGAGATGCTTGGCAGAATGATATGCAATTGTTAGAATTATGCATATTTTTGGTAACAGAGAGCTTCAAAGCACTAGTAAGGTTGCTGCAATGAGACCTAGAGGTCACAGATTTAGATCTTAGAAACAGTTTCTTTGATTGTTCTCTAGGCTTTAGGCTGCCCTTTTTTATGCATATTTTAAGTTACAATGCAGAACCAAATATGTTCTGCTGCAGTAGTTAAAAGCTACACAATCCCAGAAAATTCACAACAGCAACCCCTTTGCAGGTTATTAGTATTCAAGGTATGAGGAAATCATACTCTTAACAACACGAGATTATTTTGATTAAAATGAACAAAATATCAAACTTTAAAGGAACTAATAATAAGATCATGATCGATTCCAGTTAATATAATTAATTTTGACCAGATTTTACCTGATGACGGAACACAACATAGGCCAGGGCAAAGAAAACTATGATGAAAGGAAGAACAAAAGGCGTGACAGCAGCATAGACCAGACCAAGAAGGAAATAGAGTTGAATACGAGGTTCTCGGGCATAGAAGCCGATGCTGCCTGGATCCATGGCCTCTTCCCTGTCCTTCTCAGTCTTCACCAGAAAGAAGTTCTTCAAGTGATAAAAGATCAGTGGCTTCAACATCAGAATCTCTGCAGCTATACCAGCCCATCCATCAACCATTATGAAAGTAATGAAGAAAGTTGCTTTTATTGGAATTGCATCTCCAATTGTCTCAGGGTATCTGCCAACAAACATAACCAAAAGTTCATTCAATGCTGTTTATGTTTTAGAACCCCCAACAGAAAAGCAAAGAAAGAAAAAGAAACATTCTCTGCATAAAATATAGGTAAATACGTGGTATTTGAAACTTTCCTGAAGCTCTATTCGATTTTAGTTTATGCAGAAACTTTGCCTCCATTAACAAACTTGATAACATGGCCGTACCCTCCTAATGCTAGATGAATTTTGACCTCTAAATATTCTCTATAAACTTAGTTCAGTATTTTCTTTGCTCAGTAAAAGTAGAGTCTCCATTGTGAAAAGAGCAAGGCTTAAATTTCGGTCTGAGCCCCATTAACTGAAAATTGAAAAAACAGGGGAAAACACGAAAAGACCAAGTTAGTATTGGTGAAAACTTAAATAAGTGTAGTTAGAGTAATATATTGAAACTTGAGGAAATGTGTGCAAGATTATATAAATTAGAGCAATTTCCTGGTATAAATTAGTTATGGGAGTTTTGAATTGAAAATTTAGGAGAGGAAAATATAATCTACTTTAAATGGCACCACGATTGATCGTAAACGACTAAAGAACATCAAGTGAAACAAATTTTTTCCCATGTATACATAAATTAGTAATCTAATAATACTGATTGCGTATTCAAATTTTGCTAACTCAGATAAACTTGTAAACTTAATTGCACAGCAAACATGAATCTGATACAGAATTTGATTATGATTCAAAACAAAATGTGAGTAAATTGAAAAATACTGAATGGAATCTAAAATGACATACTTATTGGCTGGCTGATGCAAAAAAGCGTTCAATTGCTGAAAAGCTGCTCCAGTGAGTAAGCTCCCAAAAAATACATTAACTAAGTTGAAAATATAATATCTGGAAGCTGCTCTTCTCTCTAGAGATGATAGAGATACAAAACCTTCAAGCTTTGACATTATCAACAATATTGTGGGCACAAAGAGCAAAAATAGCTTCAATATAATACCAGGCAAGAAGCCTTGGATGAATGACTTGATGAAGGGGCTGCACAATAAAGTACACTCAGGTAAGTAAATGATAGCTTGATTAGTCAAAAATTAGTTTGGTCAGTCAAAACTGGTTTGAAAGATCATATTGAACAAAAACCAAATCTTCTTTTAAACATGACCAAACTTGAGTTTAAGAGTCACTAATTAGACTAATCTAACCTGAAATTTGGATCCAATAAAGTTTTCTGGAGAAAGTAAGAGTACCAGTACTTTCCGTTATAGAAAAATTTTGCGTTGTATATATAAAGAGAGGTAAATGTGGAGTACTGGTACTTTGCAATATATTTCAGATAAAAAGAGAAGAGACTAACATTTCTACAAGTGGTAACAGCCAACGTGCAGATTTCTGTATGCCTTCAATACTTGCAATGGATTGAACAAGTGCAATGGGGATAATAAAGAAGAAAGTGAGAAAGAAGAATGCAACAGCTATGATGAGCCTCCTGACTGTGAGGGAAACGTAAGGGATTGCCAAGTTTGGCCAATACACGTCCCGCGGCTCCGGGGCCCACTCGGTGAGCCACATTGTTGTGTTTCTGGTTTGTTGTGTTTGTGCACAAACAGCAGCACCCCATCTGGTTTTGAAAGAAACAAATGAAGCTGGCATGATGGATTTGGGATCATTTCCAACTTTGTCCCTCTCTATTGCTATCTGCAACAAGTAATCTATTTCAATCACTCTGACCATTATCAGAAAAATAAGTTATATTGTTGGTCTTGGTAACAAAGTTTCATACTTTCATGAATTATGACTACCGTGTTATCAATACATTGTTTTATTTGATTGTTAATGGATGTAATACATTGATTTCTGGTTCATTGTTCATAATAATGATATTAGAACCCTAAAAGATGTTGTGTTTATTGCTCCATAGTAAACAACACAAACAACTCTAAGGAAGGATAATCCTGCTGATGTAAGATGGAAATAACAAAAAATGCTCATAACTAAGTCAAGTACCAAACTCTACTATCATATGAACTCTCTAAATCAATATTTTATTTGTATATACTAATAGTTTTTATGTTATTTCATGTGTTATTGTCAGGGACAGTGTGATAAAACTTCTAAACAAGTAGGTGAAGAAACAAGGTACTTACCTTTTTCGAGAGTTCTTCAATTTTAGTGGTGTAATAATCAATGGCATCCACTTTATTTCCCCGAAGACCAAGAAAACCAGTCTGGTCAAAACATGAGAGAGAGAGAGAGAGAGAGAGAGAGAGAGAGAGAGAGAGAGAGTTTCTGAATTAGCACCAAGTAGTGGCCTTAAGGTGGTTATAAGTAATCCAAGTTTGAAGGCAACTAGATCAAGTAAAAATACCTTCATAGTGGGTCTTTCAGAAGTTCTTTCAAGTTTATTTTGATAATAGACAAGCCAATTCTGTAACTTCTTCTTCTTTTTCACCATCTTTGCCAGTTTGTTTGCATCATAAACAACCTGCACAATAGTTTCAGTGAAAATGTTTTGACCCACCCACCTTCCCTCAACATTCTCAAGGAAAAATAAAATATTTTATTTTTATAATATGAAAATGAATGCACAATGAAGCAGAAACCAACCTGGTGAGTGAGATAGTGATCCGGATGATTGACCAGGAAAAAGTGTTCCACAAGCTCACTCACAGATTCATCAGGATCTGGTGGTATATTTCTAACAAGCACCTGGGAGAAATCATGAATTCGTCTCATGATGAACATGAAGAGAGAACAGAGCTCTTTTGAGCTATATGTGTCTTGTGTGAGGATGATAGAAGAGATGATTTTGATTTGAATCGAACTTACGGTAAATTGATCGGGGCGGCGTATTTCTGCAGCTAGAAACTGCAACCTCATGGAGGCAACTTTCTCATACTCCTTACACAAAACATAGCATGTCCAAAAGGTAAAGCCATAAGCCATAACTATGTGTCCCCAAAACCTGAGATATAGAACACAAAACTTCAATAAATAAACGCACTAGCAATTGAAACCATGTTGGGAAGTGAAGTTGAATGGCAAGAAATTAGGTTTGTTGGACCTTTTTGAGCCGTCTTCAATGTTTGAAATTGAGAGCTTATCAATATCGCTTGAAGTTACATTGGTTTCATTGGGTGACTCTAGGCCATTACTCGTCCAATTTACAGGCACCAGAACTGCCCATGCTAGAAAAGCTATGGGAACAAATATCTTAAGCCTGCACAATGCACAAAACCAACAATATCATCTAACTAGTACAAATATGTTCTCTTACATAGAATTCCATAAAGCACCCGTATTTTTCTATAAAAAAAAAAAAAAAACATATTCATTTTGTTGTGACTACCAAATTTGAGACTTCACTCATCTCCTTTGGCCCCAAGCCAAGACCCTGGCTTACTGTGGCTGTGGCAAACTTTTCGCTTCCAAGAAATATGTAACTGATAAACTCCTTTGTGAAATGAGACTTAGGCACCTGAAACTACCTTATTCCTTATTAATTTACCGTCCTTAGAAAGTCACTATCTTGATTCCTAATATCTACTCCTATAATCTACTAATCTTGGTGCAACCAACATTCAATACTACTTATTCTTCTTTCAAACTTTTACTGACCTAAACTTTGAAGCATGTACAAAAGACTTCAACTTTTCTTAAAAGATTGTTCTTTGGTAGTCACCTAGACTCCACTATTTTGAGAGCTTCATTAGACTTAGAACCTATCTACCATTCACTACATCTGATACTCATATTAGATAAGGCTCAATCATTTTTTTTTTTATATCAGTACAGGTATCCTCCTATTGGAAGGAATTCTTTTTTAGGTACGGTTGGATACTTAATATGGGATCACTTTTGATATACATATATATTATAATGATGATACATACCCGATCAAATAAATGCGCAAGTAAACAGCGGAGTCCAAGCCGGCATGCTCAATGAGTTCAAGTTCAGGCATTTTAAGAGCCTCAGGCATCCAATTGAGAAACTTGAGATAGGATTTCCAGTCTAAATTCACAAACTTGCGAACAAATGCTCCTCCAACTGCAGGATCTGATCTCAAACCTCTGATATACCATTTTGGGAAGTAAACTCTGTCATTCAAAGGTTGAATTCTGAAAATAGCAAATAACACAAAGAACAAAAATGCACTCAGAATATTTATTCCAGCTGCAAGACCAATATCTCCCAGTGTCGCCATTTCTCTCTTCTACCAACCAAAGTCACCTTCTCTTCCTGCAAGCCAACACCAACAAATTTAAAAAAAAAAAAAAAAAAAAAAAAAAAAAAAAAAAAAAAAAGAGCCTACTCACAATCACAGACTAACTTATCATGGTTCTCCTATACCTATAGTTTCCACTCTAGTTATGGTAATAACTTGAATGAAATGTTTTAGTTTTTAAGAGAGAGAATCATGACTGATGAACAGAGAAGCAAAAGATCATCTGAAAGAAGCAAAAAGGAAAAGGAAAAAGTGGATGATAAAGGAAGGGATAAAGAAAAAAGGATCGTACTTTGTGCTTGTCGATCACAAGTCGGCAAGGGAAATAAATCCAGATTAGAAGATGAAAAGTTCAATGAAGTTAATTAAGGCTGTAAAGTTCATGTATGTGTGTGTGTGTGTGTGTGTGTATTCAAAACCAGGAGAAGGAAGACGATGATTCGACTTCTACCTTGTCATCGAGTGACACCAACGTAGGACACACGACACACTCTCACAGACACATTAAAGTTGAAAAGAAACAGACAAACCAAAGAACAAAAACCATATAAACTCACAGATATTCGATAGTTTGGAATAGAAGAAAGAGAGGGGCAATGTTGGTTGTTGCAGGTGATGAACTGTATGATCACCATTCTCTCCATTTACTTATAAGTTATAAGCAAGACTCATGAACCCGGCCGGGCACTCAACCTGTTGGGGTACTGGTTTGGTTTAAGGGTCAGTAGATCAGATTGAAACCAAACTGATGAGAAATTGAAGATTTTAGGCTTATCAATATAAAATTATTAAAAAAATTTAAAAAAAATAGTGACCCGGACTGGATGCCGAACTGGACCGGTTTACTCTCCGGTTTGCCGGTTTCCGAGTTGGGCCAGCCGGTCCGGTCCAAGTTCATGAACCACGTTTATAAACCTGCATCTGATTTTGTCAAGAAAAATTAAAGTTTACTCCCTCTTATCCTATTTATATGCAACTTTCTCTCTCATAAGGTTGATCCCTTTTATAAGCAACTTTCACTTTTTGTCTGAAAATATAAGCTTTTTTTTTCCTATTTTACCCTTATTAAATAATCATTTACTCTCATATCTTAAACTCATTATCTTTCATACTTTTTATTTATTCTCTCTCCTATACTCTTTTCATAAATAGGGGTATATATGGAAAAAAAAAAACGTGACATTTTTGACACACTTCCTTTTAACTATCAGTTTGTTTTGCGTAATTAAAAGGAAAATTGTTTATAAATAGGATCGGAGGGAGTAATTAATAAGTAATAATTAACTTTTAAATGGGATTATATATGAAGGTCTCCTAGAGATTCAAAAAAGCGATATTATTTAAGCTAAGTAGACAGACTCATCGTAGTTATAAAAGTCATAAACATTAAAACATACATTTTTGCGTCGGCAAGGTGCCAAGTGTGTATCAACGGTTACTTTTCTCGTTGGCTTGTGGATCACAACTTACAAGGGACAAGTAGCACGATCTGTGTCGCGGGGAAGGAGTGTAGCGTACGCGCGCAACCAGAGATCGTGGGGGCCACGGGCGAATGAGGTAGGGTAAGGGGTCCACGTCAGGAGGATGTACTGGTGACAGCTAGTCATGCCACGGTGCTATGGGAAATCCGCGTACGGGCAGCGTAGAGGGCGTGGGATTGAGACACGTGGACAACCACTACACTTGTGAGAAAAATAGAACATGACCGTCGACGGTTTTCTGTAGTTCCTTGTCCGAGGTTTCCCCGTGATGAACATCAAAATCTGTACCGTTCAGATATAATCTATTTTAATGTATACATGATCTAAAATAAACATAGCATCTTATTTTTTTAATTGTCATTTATTTAACGTTAAGAATTTAAAAATTAAACTATTAGAGCTATATTTAGACAGGATAGATCTCTCCGCAACCATAAACACTATCAGTCTATCACTATATAAACCTAGAAACAGGTCACATTGTTTGTCTGCTTTGTTTAAGGTTTCATTCTTTTTTTTCTGGCCATGTCTTTCCCATTAAGGGTATCAATTCTCAACGGTCTCTTTTCTTCATAAATAAAATGGTTTGTTCTTTTTCATGGATTCAAAATCAGAAGTGTATGCTCTCTATTGACATGTCTAATTTCAACCTTTCTCTTGTCCTTTACATATACACTGCTGGTATTTTATATGAACTCCCACGACATGCATTTTGTATGGGACGTGATACTCTAATACTATTTATTATCTTCAGTCTTAAATATAAGATTTATCTTGATAAAAAAAATTGAACTATAAAGTATATTTTATATTAAAAACTAGTGACAGTATAATATAAAAATAACCGAATTATTAAAAAGTAGGTTAAAGTTAATTAAAAGTAAAAAATGTTTAAAAATTATCTTCTTTTTTTTTTTGAAAAATATTTTTATTTAGGGAGAGATTGAGTGAGTGTGTGTGAGAAAGTGAGAATGGGTGGAAAAATTTAAGATGGGAATGAAAAATAATTAATACAGTGTATTACATGTATTAATATGGGCACAAATGAAAAAAAAAAAAAATTGAATAAACTTTTAGATGTGTGTATTTTATAAATAAGGCCATTCGGCCATACATACTCCAAAAACTATATCTTATACTTCCTTCGGACCTTTTTATAAGGATAATTTTTCTCATAAAGGTGGTCTTTAATATAAGAAATAAATCATTTTTGTTTGAAATTTTAAATATGTCCTTTTATTATATTCCTTACCCATTTATTATTTCTCTGCAATAAATTTTCACTCATTATCTCTCATGTAGTTTCTTTATAAATAAGGGTATAATTGGAAGAAAAGAAATATATTACACATTTATTACTTTTAAGTAATATTTTAAATCATGTGATTTTGATAGTTATTTATTATAAAAAAGGCTTTGGAGTAGTAATTAAAATCCTTACCATGGAGTTTCCTATGATTTTTTTTCTAACTCCTAACTCAATTTTTCTCATAGCTCTCAATCTCTATTTTCATCATAACTGCTCAATAGTACTCCTTCATATTTTTTTATAAATAACTTTATCTCTTCAAATGTTGATCCTTAATATATATATAAGTAATTTTTTTCTTGTGTCTCAAAATTTAAACTATTTTTTCAGTTTCCACCCACATTAAATGCACGTTTCTATATTAATTATTCTACACTCACCACTAATTCTCTTTCATTTTCTCATTTATTACCCATTCCCTCTCTTATTTTCTCTCCTGTGTTCTTTTCATACATATGGGTATATTTGAAAGAAACATGCCATTTTTAACATATTGATTGTTATTAATTAATCCTAACTACCCATTCATTATGCATCAATGTTTTTGGGACCAAGACAGCTCGAGCCATACCTAAAAACCGTTTTTGTTGTTAGACCATTTTGGGCCACTGTGAGTCGGCATTTTAGCCAAAGATCACTTTTAGGGTGTGTTTGGTTCAGCTTATTTGGCAGAAATAAGCTCATTTTTTTGGCAATAAGCCCAAATAAAAACGTGTTGCCTTTTTACAGTATTTGGTTCAGCTTATTTTAATTGCATCATGTGTAAAATAAGCTACTTATTAAATAAGCTCATCACTAAACATGAGTGTTTGGAATAGCTTATTTCTAGGAAATAAGCACTTATTACGTAAGTCGAGACAAAATTCCTCTTACAAACTTACCTTGTATATCGTGAATCACGATTTATAAGAACTTATTACCAAAAAATAAATCACTCATCCAAACATAAATCACATTACAAAAATTGACTTTTCTATTAAGTCATTTTTAATAAGTCATAATCATAATAAGTCATTTTTCTTACCACTATCCCAAATACACACTTAATCCGGGAACCGAAATGGATTTGAAAAAACCGGCCAGCCAGAGATTTCCTTGAACTTTGAAAGTTTTTTGCTGATTTGCAGACCCCGTGTTCCTCATAAACCTATGAACAAGCTACTCTCCCTTTCTGATATTAACATACGCCCATGGTACGCGTTTGTGGCATATTACCCTCTTTATATTGTAGCATAGTGGTTACTGTACTTTTTGTCACACCCTCATCTTATTTTTACATATTTCAAAGTATTTGCGGAAAAATGATACGTAGTTCAGTGGGCAACACAGGAATAGCATAAACATACTGATATTATGTGCACGATTACGAAAATTTCCCATAGGGGTTCGTACTTGATAATTACAATTAATGTAGCCTCCAGCACTACGTGGGTATCTTCACCCGACCCAGTGAAACGGAGACATCTTTCAGTCTTCGTTCCATCACTACAATCCCCTCGTACAGTTGTCTTCTTTGTTCTCAGCATACGTTCTGTCTTCTCTTGTCTAAATTATTGGTAGGGGAGGGTGAGATTCTGGGGAATCTCAATAGGAAAGTAATACCAATATGCATGCAAGATAAGTGCTTAATGCATGATGTGCTTGCATTATATAACTCATGCTCACACAATGACATATCTACGTGCTCAATGTTTCAAACAATATACGTATAGCCATAGCATAAACAGAAACAGAGCTTCAATTATTCATATATGTTTCACAAAATTAAGCAAAGTAAAAACATGCATCAATACATCAGCACAAATATCAAATACATGCAGGTGAGGTAAGTTCCCTACCTTAATCTCCCTTCCCTGATCTTTGAATAACATGTCTTGATTTGCGTGCCAATCCCTCAAGCTCTCTGCTCGGTCCTAGAACGTCAAATGTACAGTTTAAACACTTCCATAGTGTTTCTGGTGGTTATATTAGTCTATAGTAAAATTTTATCAAAATGCCCCCGGGACCCCCGCCTGGCCCCACCGTACCCTACTCGATGGCACGTTTTTCCATAACTTTGATTAGAGCTATTCTGACATATTTTTGCCCAAGGAATCCATTTTCGGACTCGAAATTATCAAATTCACTGTGAAATTATGAAAATACCCTTGACAACCCCTATTTAGGGAGTTTAGCGGCATTTTCATAATTATGCTTTTTCGGCCTCTACCGAAAAAGTACACAACTGTAACCCCACCTATTTTTGCTCACTGAATCCAATGGAACCATTCATTTTATGAAAATCCAACTCCTTCCCCCAGATCTGTGCTGGCCAAAAATTGGAAAAATGGAGTTTTGTGTTTTAGCTTCTAAAACTTGTACTTTTCCACTTCTAATCCCTTTTTAACTTATTTAATCACATTCTAATCATAATTTAAAGAAATTTGGGCAGCATAACCCCTTAGGATTAGGACTTTCCAAATTTATAAAATTGACAAAAATCACCAAAACCAAACACAAACCTTAACAACAACACCATATTAGTTTAGATCTAAGGTTTGTGAGGTTACCTCTTGAGATCTTGAATCTTCTCTCTCTAGACACCTCCTCTCTCTCTCTCTCTCTCTCTTCTTGAGCTAAGAATGTGTCTTCAAATTAATGGATTCCATGAAGAAGAAAAATTTAAAGAAGGATCTAGGGACATGCCACAAGAAAAACTAAAGAGATCAACACCTACCTTAGCTTCTTCTTCTTCCTTCTCTCTACTCTTCAAAGTTTCCCAAGCTCTCTCTCTCTTTCTCTATTTTTCTTTGGTGTTGGATGAAATATGGCTTGAAAGAGGAAGGAGAATGTTTTTATTAATTTGGTCTTCTTTCTTCCTAGCCCTTGATCTCATCAAAGGTTGAGATTTCAACACTTGTCAAAGACACCATTCCTCCTCCTATACCTCCCATCATGCCTTCTTACTTTATGTCATACTTGCTCATAATTATAGCATACTTACTCCCTTAGTTCCCTTTGACATTTGGACAAATTTTTCCTCCCTTGGTTAGGCAAGAAAAACCGTCCCCCCTCTTCTCTTACAAGACAAGTAAGTTCTCTTTCAACAAGATCTAAGCTTGTACTCAAACTAAATCTACTCTTGCACTCAACTTTATCCATTTCTTCACTCAAGCTTACCATCATGCAATCAAGTATCTCCCTCCCTTTACTTAAGCTATCCCTTCATGCATTCACCATACTTCCATGTTGTGTACACTCATCCTTTGTCATCATTGAAATGTTCATGTAGCCTTGCCATCATAACTCTCTTCATGTAGTAATTAAGCATGTTCTCATGAAATCAAATTTTCTCCTCATTCATGTGTGTTTGGACGAAATTTTAAGAGAGAAGGACAGGAAAAAAATGATTTTAACAAATCTACAATTTACTCAATTGCTAATACATTTTATTTTCAATTTTCAATCTTTAATTCCTTTGACCTTAAATATTCACCATTTCATTGAATATATAAAATAATATAATATATTCTTAGTAAATAAAATTTAGCGTGTTACACTTTTTAACTCCATCCCCCCCCCCCCAAAAACGTTTTCCCTTCTTCTTTTTTCTTATCTTATGTTTTTATTAAACTTTTAATATATATGTATATATAGATTTTTTTTTTGCCGATGAAACTTTTAATATATAGATTATTCTCATATATACCAATTTTATTACATTTATATTTATATTACATATGCTTAATATTATTAAAAATTTTAATTTCTATTTATTTTTTACTGTAAAATAATATAATTAAAAAAATTTAGTATTTTATTTATTTATAATAAGTGATATATAGTTAAAATATACTTTTTTTGTTATAACTCATGGGCTTAGATTGATTGCGTGCTTGTTAATACGCTACTTTTAATTATTTCATTTTTTTGGAACATATCTTGTGACCTTCTTAACTTTCAATATCTTGTAGGATTAATTATCTTTATATTATTATATATGTATATGAAATTATTTTTAATTTTGATTTAATTATTAAGTCACCGGCTCGACCGAATGATTCAACCAATCTGACTGTTTGAACCATGACCCGCTGACTTTTCTGACCCGATGTTTGGTCCTACTTTTAAAACATTGTTTTGTGTAATCAGAAAAAAATTGCTTATAAAAACTACAGGAGAGAGTATATCTTTACAATGACACTATTAAAAAATTATTAATTATTAATTCTGTTTCATGAATTTTTCAGAGCAATAAATAGAAATATAAAAACTTTTAAAAAAATGACTATTTATAAATAGAATGGAGATGGTATATTCTATAATGGCTATAAAGATAGTTTCTCGTGTATTTTTAATTTTTATCACTCTATTTCTACCTCCACAGCTATATATAACCATCAATAACTCAATTAAAAAATAACTCAAATTTAGATTATGTACCGATTTGTGTTGAAGTTGGACCGGAAATAGAACAGCCGGCGTGAAATTTGGAATAATCGTCAAAGGAAAGGTAAACGAAGACATAGTGGCCACACACATAGTATATTCAGTTTGAGACAAGGAATTGAATTTTGAATAATATTTAAAAACAAAGGAGTCGTTGAGGAGACTAATCTCGACCCACGATGGTGCAATTTGATTTTGACCTCGTCTCTCATGGATTTATTGACCTCAACAACACACCAAAATCAACATCCAAGTAGACATGAAAAATATATGTTATAGTCTTATAGATGAGATAAGTGGGTGGTAGCCTCGCAAAATTTGTAGAAATTAATGTGTCTATACTGAATACCATAAATCTTTCTCCTGGAAAATTAAAGAGGAATGCGACCTTACATGTATAACTAAGGATATGGGCCAGCCCGCGGGTTGCGGGTTGGCCCGCACCAACCCGAGGCCCGCACTTCTACGGGTTGGCAAAATGTCAACCCTAACCCGCAGTGTGCGGGTTGCGGGCCAACCCGCTGGCCCGCATTTTTTTTTTTTGAAAAAAAAAATTTCTATTTTTTAAAGAGGATTGAAAATATGAGACACATATATATGAGTAATTAAATTTACCTTCCTAGTATCAATCATTTCTCTTATAAAAATTTAAAAACATAATCTACAATTTAAGAGATAAAGTTATCAAATTTGTTAAAGTTTAAACAAAATATAAACTCATCCTGAAGCAACCAAGATATAAGAATTTTGTTTAATGAAGAAGGGAAAAGGTTAAGATTTTTTCTCTTTGAATTGGGAGGTACTAAGATAGTAGTGAAAAACTTATAAGTTTTGTAAAATTATTATATATAAATAAAAAATAAAAAATTTTGCGGGCCAACCCGCCAATCTGCGGGCTGGGCCGCATTAACCTGCGGGTTATGCCACAGGCCCGCATTTTTGCAGGTTGGGTTTTTCCCAACCCTAACCCATCAAAACCCACGGGCTCACGGGTTGATCCCGCGGGTTGGGCCCATATTGCCGGCTCTACTTACATGGAATCAAAAGTAGATTTTTTTTATATATATAGTAAGAATCAATTATCATTAAAAGATACTCCTATCAAATGAGTTACATCACATCTCTACCCTAGAACTAGACTGTAAGGACTTTAGAATATTAAATTCTAAACTTGCTACCACTACAACCATTTCTAAAACAAAGAAATTTAAAAGCCTAGCAATATCCAGTAAAACTATTTCAGCAGATGTAAACCAATTCTCTACATTTGCAGAACCATCTCTTCTTCCTGCAAAAAATTGTTAGCTTTTCATTTATTACACAATGGGCATTTAGTAATCCAGCGCAAGTTTGAACGCAACATCAGATGAGCAAAGTTTGGCAAATTGGCATTTCTCTTCCAGAGTACTGCTTGGTATATGATGTAAGAATAGAGGAATACATTCCCTTCTGACCGTTTTTTCTCTATTAGGATGCACCATCCATCTGAGGGAAACGAACTGAGGCACTACAGTATATATAGGAGGGTTGCTTTGTCTACTTAAAGGGGAGGAAGCCTCAGGTACAAAAACAGCTTTAACTATAGATGATGAAAAATGAATTTCATTAATGAGCTGCATCGGCTCTACTTTCCTCCCTTTATGTAGGATCAAATTTCTCTTCATCCAAAGACAAGAAATAACCTTGATAATTGAAATGATCATTCCTTGTTGTCCCTCCTTATGAAGATCTAACAGAGTCCCTTTAAGCCAATCCTTAAAGGCGAGAAAGAATTGAAAGTAAATGATGAGATCGAAAGGCCTCCAAACGATACCGCTCTAGCAATTGGACAGCACACAAATAAGTGCTCTAGTGTTTCAGGCACTTTACAGCCAAAGAGACAATTTCCATGCATGGGAACATGATGCTTAGAGAGGATATCAACTCAAGGAACATCATCATTTAAAATCTTCCATATCAAAAGCAGATCTTTCACAGGCAAAGATAAAGACCACAGAAACTTCCAAAAATCATCATTTTGATTGATATGTGAAGATGACAAACTTTTGAAAGCAAAGCTAACTTTATATTCTCCTGAAGGATTAAGAGACCATACCAACTTGTCTTAGCCACCCATGAAAGAAATTGGAGTCTGAAGAATGGATATAGCAACCTGAGGCGGATAAACTCTCCTGATCAAGTTAAGATTCCATTTAACTGGGCACTAGCTAAAAGAAAGATGCAATAGTAAATTTGCAACTGAATTTATGGGTGAAACAATTGCAGAAGAAGACTGCATGGGTTACAACAAATGGTGGCTTAAAGAAATGGAACTGTCAATATCAATCTTCCAACATAAATGATAAAGAAATAGAAATATTTACTAATATGGGGTTAGGTCAAAACGGAAAAAATTAGTCTTTGACAACATGATGAACTAAAGTTCAAATCCTCATTCATTGTTAGACAGGTGTCCACATTTAGTACCTAAATGTGAGGATTACCTCCAATAAGAGAATATATATACTTATTAAGAAAATTAGAAATATTTATGTGCATTAATACAAAATCTAAAATAAGTTATATTGTTTATGACTATATATGAATTGTTTTCTTAATGTATAGGTATCTTCCTATAGGTACCTATCCTAGTAAGGATCCAAACCTTCATTATTTTTTTCAAGAAGAGCTCATGGGTTCATAACAAGTGTTGGTCTTAATGGAAAAGGTTTGACGGCTTAAAAATGAGATTTTAAGTTTAAGTTTGTGTGAATACAAAAAACGGTTTTTGGGAGAGTTACTCTAAGGGCCCGTTTGGTATAATGGAATTGATTTTGATGGAAATGGATATGGATATGGATATGGATATGGAATTAGATATGGAAATGATATTTAAAAAGATATTTGGTATGCCATGGAAATGAAGATGAAATCCATATATATTTTTTATTTGGGATGTATATTAAAAATATGAAAATATAAGAAAAAGACAATTTTGCCCCTAATTGTAAAGTAATAAAAATAAATTGAGTTAATCCACCCATTTAGCCAAAAACATCAGAGGACATTTTAGTCTGAAAATTATGCCCTCCATGAAACCCACTACATTTCCATGGGTCTTGGCTTGGAATTCAATTGGCCCATTTTGATGGATTTCATTTCCACATGGAGGCCCAATTCCTACAAACCAAACGTACACTCAGCATGAATTTTAATTCTAAATCCATTTCCACCACACCAATTCCTGCATACCAAACAGACCCTAATTGAGCCTAACAATGATCAAGAGCTCATGAGTTGTTAGTCATTTTCATTCTTTTCTCCATAAATCTTGGGCTCGTTCTTACTCCAAATCTGTTTATTTTCGTTTTGGATTAGATTCTAGCCCACTTCATGTTGGGCCAAACGCAGATATTGTAGCTCGTCTATAAATTATATTCCTCCGTCCATAATGTAAGATTTAATTAGGGAGTTAATCTTGATTTTGAATATACTACTTATTTTTCATATTTATCAATTTTTCTCTAATTTACCCCTATTAATACTCACTTAACAATAATTAAGTAAGAGAATAATTAAGAAAATTAAAGAAAATGATTAAGGTATTTTAGAGAAAAAAAAAGTCATATTAGCTAATTCGACTAATTTCTTTAATATAATCAAATTAGGTAAATATATCTTAAATTAATGATTGAATGAAGTATATTGTGTGTAAATAATATGTTGATTGCATGTACAAAAAAAGGGGTAAAGGTGCATATAACACCCTGACCTATTTTTTGAGGTGCAATCAACAGCTTTAACTATTGTTGGATGTGCAATCAGTGTCCTAATGTATTAAAAATGGAGCAATTACACCCCTTCACTTGGGAAATTTAATAAAATTTAATATATTCTTACATCTATGATTGAAACTGTTAATTTACTATAAATAAAAGTCCCCTCTAATTTCAACTTGGCTTCTTCTTTTATTTGGATATCGAGATTCAACAAAACCAAAGCCAAACACTTTTATTACAATGATAATGGAATAATGATGGGAAAGATAAACCCCAAACTTTGAGTTAATATTCTATTAGTAAAGGGGTGCAATTGCTCCATTTTTAATACATTAGGGGCAAAATTGTACTCTTAAATACTAAAAGAAGGGATGAACATGTTGAAAATCGATGAAAGAGAAAAGAAAAGAGTGTGTCAACAAATAAAGTTAGTATTCTATTAGTGAAAGGGTGTAATTGCTCTATTTTTAATATATTAGGGTGCTAATTGCACCTATAAAAATACTTTAGGATGCTGATTGCACTTTCAAAAATAGATCAAGGTGTTGGATGCACCTTTACCCAAAAAAAATGTATATTGAATCTCTTTCATGAACTCTTTATGCCCAATATCTAACTGCATACAGCTATGGCTACCATAAATTCAGAATTTTGATGAAATTTCGGAATGGGGTTTGGGGGATGAAGCTAAGATGATACGGGCTCAAATTTCCAAGCTAATTTTATAGTGTAAGGTTTATTTTATTTCTTTACTTGTTTGAATTAACTTATTTTAAGTAATTCTACACTTTAGAAGATAAATATGTTAGAGGAGTTTTATATCATAAAGCATGAAATAACTTATGTTAAGTGATCTCAAACAACTATTTGAGATAAAATTAGATTTTGAAACGATAATATAAGTGAAAATGACCCAAAATATATAATATTCTTGATATTGTAATAATCATAAAACCAGGTATCAAGGAAATAAAATCCGTTAATGACAATAGGTTCAGAGTCGACGTGTTGGTATTCTATACAAATCTTATTAAGGGAAAACAATTTCGCTACAAAAGCTTTACATCCATATCTAATTTTTAACTCGATATAAATTAGTTAAGATGTAATTTAGTTTTCGTAAGTCGGTCAGTATGTTAAAAAAAAAAAAAAAGGAAGTTTTAACAATCAGCTCAAAGACAGAACTTCTTCATCTGTGTCATCAATAGCAGTTCAAAATTATTTTCATTTTAGTTTCCACATATATTAAAATAAAAAACTATAAAAAAATATAAAATAAAAAAACGATAAGTTTAAACTTCTTATTTTTAATCTAGAGGGTCCGTGAAGAACTGCCTTTTCTGCTCATTACTCATGATGAGCATGGAATATAGAATCACAGTCCATGCTACGTACGAAGAAGCCAATATAATTTTGCTGATCATTGAATGAACAGCCATATATACAACTAGGAGATGGAGAAAACAAAACGAATAAATGCTACGGATGAATAAGGAGAAAACTTAAATACATAATAAGGCAACACTTATTTATTTAAAAATTCAGAGATGATAGAATCATACTACTAGTAATTGAAAATTTCAGACCCTATCATCATCATCAAGAAATTCCCTATTTAACTATAAGTTCAGTGTTTATAACATGATGACTTGCACATATTTAATAACAAAGTATTATTGCTTATAAAATCCATATATACGTATGTATGTATTTGCCTCCACTAGGTTTAATTTATGAGGGGCTTGATTAATGAGTGTGTGATTGAAGGTAGGTAGGTAGGTGGCTACCTTCCAGGAATGAGATGCATCATAGGCTGGGATTCATAAAAGGAGCCAACATCCCAATCCTCAGTGGAAGAAGAAAGTGTCATAAGTGCAACTACAATGGATCTCATGCTTGGCCTTAGCTGTGCATTATCATGTGTGCATGCTTTTGCAAGTTGAGCCATCTGCAATTCATTCACACTCAAATTGGTGAGTCCTTGTGCATTGCACTGATCAGTTTGAGAAATAAGTTGTGCTATTCATGACTTGTAAATAACACACTTTAGTGCTTTATTTTAAATTTTGTACTTCATCTCTAATTCTAAACATAATAACATTTTTAGCCGTTTTCCTTCCTGTTAAATATATAACCTTTGATAGGGTACGATATACTCCCTCCGGTCCTAAATATAAGACAGAGTTGACTTTTTTTTGGAGAGATTAAGTAAGCTAAATAAGTTACTTAAATATATCATATGTTGTATATCCTTAGATTATATATTAGTTTATTAGTCAAACTAACTAATTTTGAGAAAAAAATAAAAATAAAAATATTCTAAAGTAATATAATTAGTTTCTTTAATCTCTCCAAAAAAAGTCAATTTTGTCTTATATTTAGGACCGGAGGGAATAGAATTTATTAGCTAGACATTGCCAAATATACTCTTGCTTGTTTTTATGTAAAAGTGTATGTAGAAAAATAGAGATCAGTCAATTTTTCACTCTTCAAATAAAACTATATAACTTTAATTCTTATTATAAATCACTTGTAGGGTGTTTAATGATTGTTTTCTAATTTAACTCTTATTTAATTGTCATTAGAGAAAATGAAAGAGGAGAGAGAGGGGTGTGAAAGATTTATAAATGCATGACGAGAAAATTTTTTAATAAGGGTAAATTTAGAAAATTTTATCAAGTCAATACATTCCTTAGCTTAATATATGAGAATAATTTCCAAGTGACTTATAACAAGGGTTAGAGACTCACAGTGGTATTTGGAAAAACAGAATGGTTTTTTAAAAGATCAAGGTTGGTTACTTTTAACTAACTTTCTTAATTTAAGAGATTGGAATAAAAAGGTTGGAACTGAGGTAGTATGTTACTACATCAAGTCCTTTTTTACAGGTTGCAATTTTCTGAATATGTTTGGTCCTTTTGATAAGTTACACTTTGGGTATATCTAATATTTTAATGCGCTTTTTACTGTTTTTATCCTTAATTAATTACATGGTATGCATTAATTATAACCTACTTCTTAATCTATTCGTTCATTTGTAATTCATAAAAAAAGACCGGACGGAGTATATTAAACATAGAGTGGTGATGGAGAAGGCAACAGTATTACCTTATATACCGATTCAAAAGAGTAGTTAGCACCAAGCTTAGGATCAACAACCTTGCGAAGTTGTTCTTCCTCGTTTGGCTGACCTAAAAACTCTTCAAACTGCAATATTTCACCAAACAAGCTACAAATAATCAGAAACAAAACAGCGACAAAAAAAAAATAAATAAATAAACTAAGTGATTTGAGAGTATTAGTGAGTTTATAAAATAAGAGAGAACAAAGGAAAACAACCAAGCCAACTAGTCCTTTCGATTCGTTCTCAGGCTCTTCTGTCTTTACAATAGCTTCCTTGGCAGATATGAGTTCATATAGCACTACTCCGAAAGCATATACGTCTACTTTGGCCGAAACCTCACCGTATTGCGCATATCTGCACGTACACCAATTCTGCATTTTGTCAAAAATCATATACATTCTCTGCCTGCCTTATGATTCACAGTATAAATTATGACTAAAGTTGAACAAACTTTTCGTTTTGGGGCCATCATCCCTCACAACTTTAAAATGTATGAAGAGGGGAGGTACTTAAACTCTTACAAAGTGTCTTTCATTTCCCTCCCCCAGCCAATGTGAGACATAACACTCCATTTACTTTTAGGTCCAGTGGTGTCGCTGACACATTTACCAACATCAACCCAAGCCTGACTCTAATACCATTTGTAGTATCACAGAGCCTTGCTCCCTATATTGTCCACTTTGAGACCCATCACCTAGTGTTATGTCCTACATTAATTGGGGAGGGGAATGAAAAACGTCTTATAAGGGTTTAGATACCTCTCCTTCTTAACGCGTTTTAAAGCCGTAATGGTCGACGGGCCCAAAACTAACAATATTGAGGGCAAGACGCTGAATGTTACAGCCTTCATGTGACCAGAAGGAGGATACTGTGCCTAAGTGATACTGAAAGAAACAGACTCATAAAAAATAAAGAAAAAAGCAGAAAAAAAAATCAAATGCAACTCATTAGACCAATTGAGAAAGGTATACAGGGGGAAAAATCTTACTCTGGAGGCATATAGCCAAATGTACCCACAAGTCGTGTATGAAGTGAAGAACTTCCACATTCAGTAAGTCTCGTCAAACCAAAATCTGCAACCTGCAAAGAAGTTTATGCTCGAACATTCAAACTTGTACTAATCAGAAGCTATGAAGAACATTAGAGACTTGAAAATTCAGTACTTTGTAACAGATGTGACCAAAGTGTGTCATAACCTATATATATGTTCATGTTTCTTAGATCAACAATTCAGGAGAAACATTTGCAAACCTTTGCACGAAAGTTCTTATCAATTAAAATGTTGGCTGATTTAATGTCGCGATGAATGTAGACAGGAACTGTATGCTCATGGATGTATTCGAGTCCTCTCGCTGCGTCTAGGGCGATTTGAACTCTGGTTGGCCATGAAAGTGATTCTCTTCCTGAAAGTGAGCACAAAGCATTATTAATTAAGAGTCTTGAATCAAAATCATGAGACAATATCAGGAATCAAATGAATAATGTCTGCTTGTTCTTTGTTTTACCTGAACCACGTAAATGTTGGCCTAAATTTCCGTTCTCAATGTACTCATAAACCAAAAATAAAGAGCTCTCAACACAATACCCTATTAACCGTACCTGCACATAAAATAGAACATACATGTAAGGAATCATAATTTTGGCTTGTGATTGAGGGTAACAATAATACTAAAGACTTGACTTGAATGCTACTTGTTCATCATGGAAACCCAGGAAGAGGATGAAAATGTCATGGACATAATATCTGAGTTTGACGCTGGCTCTACCGGTTATACCAATAAACCAATAAACTAATCCCCGACCAATTCAGTTAAGAGTTTTGGATGAATCGACAAGTAGTTTAGATTTTATATTTTTTCCCTTGTTGAGTTTGAAATGACAGCATTTTGAGTTTTTTTTTTTTTTAAAAAAAAAAAACAGAATAACTATCCATCAGATTGTGCTTTGGTAATTCTATTTTGTTGAATTATATGTAGTTTATGCATGAATCACAAACCCTGAAACTACTGCCTTGACCGGTGCGTTAATCGGTCAGGTTTTCAGTACCTTGATGAGTATGGTATAAGTTACTCGTGTACCTCCTCTATATCTGTTAATTTCATAAATAATGTAATAAGCAGTGATCACTGGTTCTTGGAGTAGACACAATATTTTGGGAAAATAATTGATTCAACATGAGGTTCGTGAATCAATCATCACGCCCGAATTATTCCGCATTAATTTCTAGCAAACTAAACAGGAGGGAAAAATCTCATACCAAGTTCAAGTGGTGAACATGTGTCAGAACCTTGAGTTCAGCAAGGAATTCTTTTGAAGCTTGCATATCCATCTTCTTAATTGCAGCTTTCTACATAAAATTAATCAGGACAAAAAAATTCAACTGAGTTTCCTTAACAAGAAGAAAAATTAAGAGGAGGCATGAACAGAAGCAATTAAGGATTGTATTCGATGTGTGCCACTTCAAAGAGATCACTTATTATTCTTTGATTATACACAATATTTTGGGATTATCATCATTATTTAAGAGATTGGTGTGGACCTCATCTCGAAGCTCTGCGTAGTAAACAGACCCAAAGCCACCTTGACCGATCTTATTGGAAATAGAAAAACCATTGGTAGCTTTGGCAAGCTCTTCAAATGGGAACTCTACTGATTTGTCTACTGTGATTCCTGTCAGCCTTGGAGAAGCCACATCAATAGATTCTGAAGCCTTCTCCAAGCTGCTTCCTGAACCTAAATCCAAAAAGTAATCCTTAGTTTCAACAATATTACCAAAAATTCATCACACTTCACTTATTATATACCTTTTCTTGGAATGAAACAGTATTCACATTATATCAGAATCTTTAGACCAAGGTGGGACTTTTCCAATAACATTAATAAACCTCATCATCTAACAAGTCCAACTCAAGCCTCAAGAATACTTTATATCTAATAGTATATCTAACATTGCGTCCACCCAAAAGTCTTTTGAGGTTGAAGCAAAGCAAAAACCTGTCATGCATTCTTGAAATTTAAGGTTGACTTGATGATCATAAAGAGAGCAACTTCAAAATTTCAGACGTTGAACTTAGGCTTTTAAATTAGGAAAAACATGTTCTTCAGTGTTCTATGATCAAGTTCATTAGAAGAAAGATTAGACCTAGATAAAGCTTCATAGGTATATATTTTCTATCATATTTTGAATACCCCGATAACAAATATCTAAAAACTGTAACTAAAACTTCTCCTTAAGAATGACATCAGCAAGTATTCAACTCCTTACAGTTTGATCCTGAAAGGCTCTAAAAGCACGTAATAGAATCAAACTGATGCAATTCTGTAATGTCTTGAAAATTGTGTTTGAGAAAATAGGTAGAGAGAGGAGAAGAGATTAGATAGAAGAGAGTAGAGAGAGATTCAAGAGAGAAGGGGAGAGAGAGACACAAGAGTTGCTGAATATACATTCATTCAATAGCAATTAACAACTAGTTTACAATTAGAGAGGGATAGCTCTTATATAAAGAGCTAGGAAGTCAGGGGCAATACTGTACTAATCAGTTAAGGATAATATTGCTCTAATCACTAATCCTATCCTAATTAGCTAAGGGATACAATTAGGACGGATTTGGCTAGTGCTATTCTAAAAATAGCTAATGCCACTCTCACTACATTGATCTTCCCTTAACTACTAACTTTACCAAACAACATAGAATTAGGGATAAGGGATTACAATTACAATTTACATATCAATACCCCCCACCTTTTTAGCATCCTTGCCCTCAAGGATGTGTAGATTGAAAATCTAGAAATTGTTCTTGGCATTCAAGAAGTTTCTTCCTCTAACAACCCTTTCCATTGTGTGAATTGTTGTGGTGTAATACAGCGTGAGCAAACGTAAGGGTGACATGAGTTATACCTGCCCTTGCCGTTGTAACAGCCATTGTAGTTGCTATGTGTGTGTGATGATTTGCTTTCATGCCTTATTGTTGTACATACTATGAGTGATTTGACACTACGGGGATTTCTTAGAATCTCACTCTCCCATAAACCAAATTTTGTAGATAGGGTAGAAGGATCTAAGGGAAAGCAGGCGACGAAGAGCAGATAGAGCTCCAGTGTAGGAAATTATTTTGGATTTTGGTTATCATGTAAAATTATTTGGATGTTTTTGGGAAACAATTGTATATATTGGGATTCGTAGTATAATTTTGTGTCATCCCCAAGTAAAAGGGAAAAATTTTATGGGCTTTGTACCTCTGTAGAACCCTTATTTATTAAATGGAACCCGAGTGTGTCGGTAAATCGCCTTATACTCTGATATGTATGAATGGAATCAACGCGCACAGGCCATTTATGTTTGAAATGTGAGTATGAGACCATTGTGGAACATATGTGTTGTAAAAGTTTTTTAAAACCCTGATTTTCGGAAAAATTTAATTTTGTCTAAGTCCCAAATCATACATAGTCTCTAATTCAAATTTTTAATTACGTTTTTACAAACTAATCTCGGCCTATGGTTGTAAGGGGGTTACCTCCTAGATCCCTAAAGTCAGGTTTAGTTGTTAATCAGCCTCAAGTGAGAGATGATCATTGTTAAACCTAAGTGAGTTGATTTGTATCTTGAAAATAATCATTTGTTATCAATGTAGATTCATCTTATTTTATTAACATATGTCTTATATTTAGAACCAAGATCAACTTGTCAAATATATATTATATTAAGGATTGAAGGAAGCATTACAGTAAGGAAGAAAAGCTTAGAGATTTAAGGTTTGTCTGATTCTATTATCTGTTTTTATATTCTTTTAACAATTCTGTGAAATACCTTTCTAGAACAAGTTTTGGAAACAGCAAATTTTAAAAAAATTCTTTGATTCATTATTAAGAAAAACATATCTAAATTGGTGAAGGGAAGGATGAAAGAATTGTTTGCTTTATTAGCACGACCGTCATTAATGAAAATACAATGTTCCATGTCTCATCTCTGATTTTGTTGAACAAAACGTAACAAAATAGATATTTTGATTCCCCCCCCCCCCCATATATAACCGAAAACACATTCTCAAGCATGTATTTTTTTAAACAGGAAAAAAAACTGTTTTGAAAACATGAAATCAAACAGGCGCTTACCTTGTCCAATCTGAAGATAGTGATCTTGAGATGGTGGAGGAAGAAGGGAAGCCTCAGCCACTTTCTTGCTTCTATAAACAATAACATACAGAACAAGTGCCAAAAGTAAGGCCCCAGAAACTGTTCCAATACATATTCCAGCAATGGCTCCCCCTGATATTCCTATTTCAGAAAAAAAAAAAAAAAAAACATCACAAAGTTAGCTTCTCATTCTCATCTCATAATTAATTAACTTCCCACCATTGTTTTTTTTTTTTTTCCAATGTTGAAATTGAAACTTCCATGAGGCAGCAGTTAAACGGTGCGCACTATCCACTCACCTGATCTGCAAGAAGGAGGAAAAATATTATGGCTGCTATATAGATTTTGAAGTTAAAAAGGGTTTAGTTGGCCAAAAAAAAAAAAAAAAGAAGTTAAAAAGGGTTCAATAACTGTTTCTTTCTTTCTCAGTTTGTTTTTTTCTGAATGAGATGAAAATTTCAACTTACTTAGTCTGTAGAGGTAAAAAACTTCCCTTGTCATCTGCAAATGCAAATCAGGACATGAACCATCAATTGTAATTAAGGCAGTAGAAATTCCAATAGGGAATACACTTGGAGTAAAATACATATTAAAATATAAAGTTAAGGTGCAAATTTACCAACGAAGTTTTGTCCTTGGTAAAAATACCAATGAACAATTAAAAATGGGCATATAGCACAAAAACCGATAAATCCGTACTAACACCGTTAGGGGTTTTCTTCTCTTATAATTTAACGTCGTTAGTACGGATTTAACGGTTTTCATACCAGATGTCCCTTTTTAATTGTTCATTGATATTTTTGCCCCTTCTAAAATATATTTGTGTCAGACACTCCTCAGACAAAACTTCATTAGTAAATTTGCACCTTAACCCTATAATCATTTCATTTTATTTATATTTTTACTCTTCTGTAAAGTCTCTCATGATAAGTTTGAACATGAAACTTCTCAGACCCAGCCTTTGGGATATAATTCAGAGGACTCACCATTGGGTCGGTGGCCCAAAATGTGTCTATTAAACAAAAAGGCTGACTCTCTATTTTAGTCTTATAACTTATTACATATATTTACTAAAATCATTTAGTGAGTGTTTGGAAAATATCCAAAATGTGATTTCAAAAACTATTGTTTGTAAATCGAGACAAAACACTTCTCATATACTTACCTCATAAATCGTAAAAGCTATTCTCAAAAGCTAATCCAAACACACACTTAATCAGAGTTCTGAAAATTGGATCGGACCGATCGGTTTAGTAGTTAACCCCGGTTCGACCAATTTTTAAGTGGTTTGAATGATTTTGATTTTATATATATTTTGTTCAGAATTTCATATAAATAATCTTGAAATCTTCACTCTCTCACCGGTCTAACCCCATAATAGCCCCGATTTGATTCCAATATGACCTAATGACCCTTGAACCAATACCCTGACCGATTCAGTGACCGGTCCAGGCTTTAGAACCTTACATTTAATCGATTAAAAAAGATAGATGTATGCCCCAAAAGTTAACTAAATTGAACAAAACAATATAATTGTGTAACGGATTGCCTAATATAAAAAAATTATGTTAAGTTTATTTTTTTAATTCTTTTAATGTTTCCCGTTTGTTATTATATTCATCATTCCTTCCACGTACATGTTCATATGCTTCAATTATGGGCACCGAAGGAAGCCTATTAACTATTAAGTGCCTTATACCTGACCTATTGCCCATTTGTGCCGACTTCTTACCTGGCGAAATTATCTTCAATTAAATATTACCATTTAAAAAAAAAAAGAAAAGAAAAATGTAGTCAGTAATGAGCGAGTCCTAATTTTAAATCATCCATTGATGATAATCCTAAAGAAAGTGACAAATATGGACCAACACTGACGTCTACCATTTTGTTTCATCGTTAAATGTTTGTCTTCCATTCAAGTATTTAATTTTTTTTCCGGCATTATTTAATGTTAATTTCAACTTTATCTGAGGGAATATGCTATAGCAGAATCCCTATATTCTCTCGGGAGGAAAAATTAAATTTAAAATTAAGAAAAATCATAATTTTTTACTTATGAAACAATGAAAAAGGTGGATTACTAGTAGAAGCAATGAGTTCATAAAAAAATGCCCCATCATTCTAAAGGGTTTTTTTTTTTTTTTTTTTTTTTTTGACCTGGCCATCCTTCAAAAGATGACGCCAGAGGAAAAAGGGTATGAAAACGCCCTTTTGTCTGTATTCATCATATTTTAATTTAAATTTATCTCGTTTGGTAACATATTTTAATTTTAATTTTTTTTACCATTCTATTTTTATTTTAATTTAAAACCCCACACTATATTATAAATATGAAATGTTTTAGTTTCAAAACATTATTTGTAACTAATACTCTCTTATTTATAATTTTGAAAAATATAATTTATTAATACCTTCCCAACAATTTGCTATGAGGATTATTTTAGGATATAATCATAATTAAATTGGTCTTTTAAAATTAAAGGTAACATAATTCGAAAATTTCTGTTAATAATTTTATTTATTTTAAACTTAGATAATAAACATTCTTTTTCACCAGAGTTAAATATCATTATTATAAACATAAATTATAAAATTTGTATACAAAATTATATTACTCATAATTTATAATCATTTCACCTCTGCAAATTTTTTATTTAGTAAATTTTTCTTTAGATATTTTTTAAATATAAGAATGGTCTTTCAAAAATTTTAATTATTATTATGCCAAAAATATCTAGTTAGCTTAAAAAAATCTAATTATATTTAATTCAACCCAAAATTGATTACATATTTTAAAATTGACTCCAGACTAACATTTTATCACCTCTGTCAATTAAGATAAAACAAAATAAAACTTTGGATTTAATTTGTATTGCAGAAAATTATATTTTTATTTCAATTTAAATGCATAAAAATATTGGGCTAATATAATTTTTAATTCCTCAAATTTGTGTTTACATCGCTCACCATTCAAATAATAATAGATTTTGGGTCCTTAAATTTTATTCCATTTAAAATATTAATCCTTATTATTTAATAAAAATCCTCATAGTTTAACACCTATGATTTGAAGTTTGAAGAATTAAAATTAAAATAAGAATAAACGAAAATACCAAATATTGTATTATGATAAAAAACTAAATATTATATTAACCCAAAATATTTTAGGGAAAATCCCTATTAAATACTTTTGAAATAGGAAAATCCTAAATCAGTACATTGAAATCAAAAAATCTGAATCAGTCACGCGTCAATTCGGATGAACAGTGCGGGTGGTGCAAAAAGACGATTTTGCCCTTCAGCCCTCATTCTCGCCACTTCAAAAATAACAACAGGCGATTAACAACTCCGGTGTTGTTATTAACAATACCATATTCTTAATTAACAACTCCAGTTTCATCTTTTTACTTTCATAATAACAACACCGGTCTTGTTATTAGCAACTCCGAATTCTTGATTAACAACTCTGTTTTATTTTTCCACATATTCGCATCTCAAAAATATAATGTTGTTAATGTAAAATACAGTGTTATTAATAAAGAAAGAGGTGTTGTTATTGGCCCTGAAACTTAAATTACAAAGTTGTGAAACAAGAAATGGGAGTTGTTAATGTAAAATATGGTAATGTTAATAACAACACCGGTATTGTTGTGAAAGTAAAAAGATGAAATGGAGTTGTTAATAAAGAATACGGAGTTGTTAATCAAAAATCCGGAGTTGTTAATTAAGAGGGCATGTTGTTAATAAAAAAAAAGGTGTTGTTATTGGCTTTGAAACTTAAATGAGAAAGTTGTGAAACAAAAATACAGAGTTGTTAATCAAAAATCCGAAGTTGTTAATTAAGAACCGCATGTTGTTATTTTTGAAGTAGCGAGAATGAAGACTGAAGGGAAAAATCGTCTTTTGGCACCGCCGTTCATCCGTAGTGACGCATGACTGATCCAGAATTTTTTGATTTCAATGTACTGATTAGAAATTTCTCTATTTCAAGGGTATTTTATAGAGATTTTCTGAATATTTTATGGTAATATAGAATTCATTTTGTAATTAATAAATAAAGATTACAATTAAAAAATATTTACAGTTACCGCTGACCTTTCGCCGGCACGAACACCAGTTCACTTCCCGCGTTGAAATCAGAGGCCGGATTATACCTCTGTATGAGCTCCGCCGGTACACCGGAATCCGCCGCTAGCTCAGACAAGCTGTCGCCGGTCCGAAGTGGGTACGTCAAAAACAATCCATAATCCCTCGACACATGCCTATTGCCGCACGAGCAATTGACGGTGACGTTAATCCCAACGTTTACCGGTATATCAATAGCTTCATACCGATTCACCCTCTCCAACCAATCCTCGGTCGTCAGGCTAGAAAAATCCTGCTCAGCTATTTTACGGTACGTATCGCCGGGTTGGGTTTTGTAAGTGAAAGTGCGACCTAAGAAGACGCCGTTCAAGCAATAGCACGTGAACGGCACGTTGATTCGGGTTGTGCTCCGAACATAATCCGGATTAGGGATTGTTGGATTGTATTTGAGAATCTCAGAAATTTCCTGGCCGAAGATTTTGCTTATGTATGTGAGATTTACGCCTTCCCAGACGTAGTACGAAGCTAAAGCAAGCTTGCAACCGGAGATACAGTAAGCTTCGACTCTGAGAATCAGAATCAGAATTAGAAACAAAAGACAAATCAATAATTTGGTGTTTTCTTTTTTGGTCATTATGAGTTGAGAAGGAACGATGATGAGCAAAATTTGGGAGAATTTGAAGAATTCGGAGGAGAGAAGAATCTGTTAAGTGTTTGAACCATTCTTCCATTGTTTTATTTTCTTGTTTAATATTTTGTGGCATTTTGTTACGTATTCAATCATTGTTATGCTCGATTATTATATTGCCTGAGAAGTTGAATAATAGAGTTTCCCTGCTTAGCATGAAACCAATCGGATGGTGACTCGAAGTGGAAAACCTCTAATTTTATGTGTTTTTAAAGAACACAGTGAGAACTTTATAAGGAAAGAATAATGTCACTGTCTATCATCTTATGAAAATTTATTAATTTGTGAGGTCAAGGTTTCCGGAATTTTATATTTGAGGAATCATTATTAACATATAAGCATTTTTCTCGAAGCTTCCAAAGATGTCCTCAAACCAGTGCCTTTGATCAATTCTCTGACACCTTTTTTCGAGTAATATGGAAAGAAGGTTGTAGAAGAAATGAAGATTAGTACAGTTGAACCAAGCGAATATCCAGGATTTGATTGCTGATTATGAGGAAAAATGATGAGGGTGAAACCATGGGCACCATCGAAATGCAGATAAAAATGGCATCTGTAGCAAATCACAAAATATCTCCAATGCCAGGAAGGAACGGTGGGTTCCACCATGAAATGAACTCTCATTGAAAAGTGCCTTCCTTTCCACTTAGGCTCAAAGATATTTTCTATTACTGATTGAAACTTGGAGATATTTTAAGTTTTGGAGACATCATCACAACCCACCGTGATAATTGGGATTTCAGCTTCGTCTTCCCATTAATCAAAAACCTTTTCTTTAACTCTCTTGAAGGTTGTTCTGTGATCAATGGAAGCTTCTGCAACTCTTGCTCTTTCTCAAGTTCCCTGTCTTTATGCCTCTAAACCCCATTACAGTAGAGTTTATCCTTTTTCTTCTCCATTGAAGCGAAGGATCTCTCAACCCACCCACATACACTGCCACAAGATGTATGTACCTGGTGGGTCACTACTCTGTTTCTCTTCTTGTTCTCTCTTTCTCTGTGTGGTGCTTTGTGTTCTCTCTTTCTTTCTTCTCTTTCTTTTTTCTGTGTTGTTAAAATTGTAATATGCTATGGTGAGATGATGCAGGATATGGAGCATCACCAGAAGCAAAGGCTGCCAAGAACCTCCACCATTTCTTCACCTACATTGCAGTTAAGATTATTTCTGCACAACTTCAGGTTCCAACTCTACTGACCCTATTGCAAATAATAAGGCCTTTTCTAACTGTGTTCTTATTTCATACTTTACGTGTTTGACCATTGATACTGTCTCTTGCTAATTACATGAATACAAAAATATCCTTGCGGAACAACTATGCTTACATGAGTCTCTCTGTCTATGTTGGCCATTTGTTGTTAAATTTACAAACAGATTCAATGATTTTTGTACTTTGTAGTTTATACTGGAGAGTTAGCCTCTGTGTTTCTTTTCTTGGGGTTAAAAAGCTTTTTCATGCCATACTAATACGGTAATACTTATAAGAGTGAAAGTTAATCCAGTAACTTTATAGGTTACTTTTAGATCCAGCTCCTTAAAAGTTTGAATCATGAACGAGCTTAATCGGTATTTTTAAGTTTGATTAGTTAAATCATCCAAACTCAAAAATATCATATTTGGCTCATGAAAAGTATGTGAAGAGCTCGGCTATTAATAAAATGTTATATTATATTATACATATTATAATTCATTTTGTAATAGATATATACACATATTATTTGTATCATAGTCATTCAGTATTTTTTATAATATTATAATCATTGAAACAGTGTAATATATATTTTTCTATATTTTTTTCCCATACACAAACGCATACATAGGATAAAAGTTTGTAATTTCTTTATTTAGGCATGTTTCATCTATTAAACGAGCTGAATTCATCACACTTTTTCTTTAAAAAAAAAAAATAAAGCTTGGGTTTGTTCCATTTTAAAGAAGAATAGAGATACAAAGAAGAAAAATGGGAAAACAAAAGTAATTAATATATTTTATCCAATCACGGAGCTGCTTGAAAACAAAGCCAGAGGTTTCTAAAAGAAACTATAGAACATAAAATCACATGCATATTATTGTAATAGACATACTCATGAAGATTATTCAATTTAAAACCTATTTATGGCTTAATCTATAAATAATTAACCCTACTATGGTTGACCATTGCAGCACGTTAATAACCTTCTTCATTCTCCAAGCAGGGCCTGTATCCACGTCATGTATTGTTTAATATGTTATATCTTTATGATATGTAATCAAGTTCCAGTAATGAAAATTTCCAATGTTTTTAACTTGAATTTCTTATAATTTCTTAATTATTACATACAATTGCATATTTTTATACTTTTTTTCTTATAAAAGTTGTCATAATTTACAAAAATTAGATTCTCAGCTCTTCATCTTAAAGATGATCAGATGTGAATGATTTTTTAGATTAGAATGGATTAGATCTCATGTTTCTTTATTTTATGATTTTGGTATTTTTACTTTTACAGGAAACAAAGTAAAAGAATGAAACAACTCTTCCAGTTTAAAACTGAAATCTGTTCTCCAAGAGAATCCTGATTTCATCTTAAAAGTAACACACCATGTGCTCATCTCAGGACTCTGGTGAAAGTTAGATGAATAAATGTCATGAATTATAGTTCTTTTTTAATTTTTATAAAAGAGAGTTTTGAATCACTATCACATGATACTCTGATAGCTCGAGATGTTTAGTACTTTTGATTTTAGTTTTTCATCTCTGTATGTTTAATTTCAATATATAAGAATTGATCATTTTCCAAAAAGAAAAAAAAGATAGCTCGAGCTGTTATTATATATTGTATTTTTGTGAACAATACCATCTTTCAAGTCTTATTTCCTCGATCAGAGCTACAATCGTGAAGCCTACGAAGAATTGATGGAATTCTTGAGTAGACACCCTTTGAATGATGGTGACGAGTTCTGTGCCAGCATGATGCGAGAATCATCTAGACACAAGACCTTAGGTAAGTCCAAAAAAAATGTTTTTTCTTCCATTATGAATGAAGGTTATTCAGTTTTTATGACTTTATCCCAAAAAAAAATCTGTTTTTTGTCTTAGTATTTGGATTAATAATCTTTTGCTGATTGAAAATATTAATGCTGGGAAACTATGGCTTGTACCTGAATAGCTCTACGTATACTTGAGGTCAGTGGATTTCTTTGGTTATTACGTTGTTTTCAATATTCCCACTTGCTAAACCTCCGATTAAGACTTTGATGCTTAATTTTTAGGTGAGATCAGCATACTGCAAAGAGGAGTTTGAGTGGGACAACCTAAAGCGCGTCGCTGTTAAGGTAATTAATCCTGCAATATTTACATGTTATTTAGAAATTTTGATATTGCTGAAGGAAAATTTCTTGCTTACAAGTCTAGTCAACTGTGAGCATGATGAAGAAATACCCTCACATGTGTCTATGATGTTATCAGGGTGTTGATCGTTTTTAGGATGGGTTGAAAAGTTTTGTACTAGAGAAATACATATGGCTATGGTTTTAGATTCACTTAGCATTAAATATGAACTATCCAAATTAAAATTGAATAGTTTAGATTTAATATTATTTTATTTTAATATATTTACAATTTAAAATAAGGATATCTATAAAACCCAAATTTCACTGCATACTCATCACTACCATAAGCATCGAGCTGTATATATTATATATATATATATATATATATGTATATATTAGTGTTTAAAAAAATCCAGATATTTATATATAACATTAAATATATAAAATCATACTATTCATGAGCGTGGAGTGATCTAGTTAAGCCGGAATCTTCTGAATAGGGAGAATTACTGTGCAATCCAATATAAACAATTTAATCACTAAAAAGTTTCTTGAGTTGTCGACATATTATCATTTCATGCACCTAATCTTGTCATTACCCGCTGATCACTTGTAGTGAGACTTTTTAGTGATTAGATTGTTTATGTTTTATTGTACAGTAATTCTCCCAATATATTTTAGGGGAATCTATTTAGTTTCTAGTTATGATTATGAATGCATGGTAATGTTGGCTGTGCTTGTGTGTTGCAGACGGTCAATGAATCAAACACGAGGCTCATGAGAGAGTATCTCTCGGAAACAAGTCCTGTAGATGTAGAAAGTGAAATATGATGCCTTCTGTTACTTCACCACACCGTACTTTAGCCCTCCCTGTTATCTCTTCCTGCATACAGAGACAGCATGTTTTTGATACAGATACATGCACTGGAGGGAACTCAGTTATACGTCTCTATATTATTCATATAGCCCTGTAGAAGCAGACAATTATGATCAGACAGACTAAATTATAAATGGTCGGGCTTGATATCTGTAGAAACCAAGTTCTGTATATAATGTGTGTGTGTGTGTGTGTGTGTATAGCAAGAACAGTTCATTGTCTGTTACAAACTGAGTTGATATGTCATAATACTTTCCCTAACAATAGCCTTCTTGGTTCAAAAATGCTAATATGGGAATGTCACATATTTACATTATTTGATGGACATAACCCTCTTATTCCGAGTCCAATATAACTACTTTCAAGGCGCTATTCTTTACAGACCCATCACCCAACGAGAGGCGTGAATCACATGGCTTTCACGTGAAAAAAAGATCGGTTCTTCGGTCTTGTATGTAGTTTCCCTCCATATTAAAACTTTGGTTTGCATAATAATGAGCTGCCGATTATTCTCTGGGCAGATGTGACCAAATTTAGCTAGTAACAGGCTTCTTCATAATCTAGACTTGTAGGCAATGAAACCATGCTTGAAATGAAACGTTCCCGTCATATTCTGTTCAAGCAGACATCAAAATTTCTCGTCACTCCACCACTCTCATGGCTGCAAATAACACCCAAGAGACTTAACAGGACGGCAAAACAGTCGGGAAAAAGGGAGCTTAATAGGAAGTAGTAAGGTGATTTGCCGTCAATGAGCTTTGTCTCCACACACATGTGCACACATTTATATGAACAATGGAACTTGCATAAAAATGAATCGACATTTGACAGAAGTTATTACCTCAACAATACAACGGAGATCACTTGAAGCATGAATATCACCGGAGCTGAGATATGAATGAGCGAATTCATCTATGTGCTCCAGCCTGAAATTAATATCTTCAGGATATACTTATGGAGGGAAATTTACACATCAATTTATATGACTCAATTACATAAACTTCAAAAAATTGCACCACGTAAGAGGAACTTTCATGATCAAGAATGTTACATGATTTATCGTAGTCGACATGACCCAAAGTAAGCTGGCATTTTAAATAAAATGGTGACTGGGGTAAAGATTACCTATAGACATAGTTCACCATGATGCCTCCACTTTGGGCTAGGCCTTTTTCCGATCGATCAGCCATCCAGTTTATTATCTCAATCATCTATTCCAAATTGAGAAGCAAATGGTTATTCATTCTGATAGAAACTAAAATGAAACTATTCCTCGGCATTCTTAATAGCTTGAGCTTCTAAGATAAAATAGTTCTTCACATCGTATCAAGGTTCCCATCATTGAGTAATCCAAATTTCAATCCCCCCCCCCCAACCAAAAAAAAAAAAAAACAACCGCGCCAACCAATATCTCTTGATTAAAATTAAGCACAGTAGGTCATTTTGTCTACATATTCGAGTCTAAATGATTGTCATCCAAGAAAATGTGACAAGAAATTATACTAAAATTATCCATAATCCTTCACTAAGATCTTAAACTTTAAAATTGAAAATACTTAGATTAGGACCACATGTAACTTTTGGTTAGAATATTGATTTCCTTCATGAGAAGGTTGCCTATTTTAGGAAACATGTCAGTAAACAAATCATCTCATGACAGGTCGCAGTGAAAAGACCATGAAGAATGTGAAAACACATAATAGTCCATCGCGTTTTAAGGAAATAACTGGTTTCATAAAGAATTGCCAAGAACTGAGAAGTTGATTGACTAATCAATAAGGTTGCATGACATACCGCTCCATTTTGCAAGTGAAAATTTGCAACTGAATCTAACGCTTTCCCTCTTTTCTTCTCTTGAAGAAGGTATCTACAATATTAATAAGAATATATTACTTGACACTTGAAGAACTCAATTTCAGTTATCCAACAGGTTTTTTTTTTATTATTTAGAAAACGTAAATAAATAAATAATTAATGAACACAGAATATTGTAATATTCCCAGATTTTTCAATCTCTCTAAACCGTCTGTAATACCTGGCACATAATCGCATCAGGAGGGGCTCTAATACTGACAGAAGTTCTGGTGATTTCGTCCACTTGTGGTCTGTAGAAGTAAGCAAGCTGAACATCACTTCCATTCCATTTTTTCCGCTTTTAATATCTCTGTAACAATATGGATGTTAGGAACATTCAATAACACCAAACATATGGATTTCCCAAACACTAATAGCTACTCCCTCCGGTCTTAATTATAAGATAAAGCTGACTTTTTTGGAGAAATTAAGAAAGCCAATTAAATTATTTTAGAGTGTTTATATTTTTATTTTTTTCTCCAAACTAATTAATTTGACTAATAAACTAATATATAATCTAAGGATTCTAAAAATATAAACATTCTAAAGTAATTTAATTGATTTTCTTAATTTCTTCAAAAAAGTCAACTTTGTCTTATAATTAGGATCGGAGGGAGTATTATTCATTCGATGATAATAGCCAAAGCACCCATGGAAGAATTTTGAATGCCTCACAGCTAGAAATGCAACTCTTCAACAGCAAAAGTTCAAAACCAAGTATCCCCAACGGATAAACCATAATGAGTATTAATTGACTAAGAATTAGGCTAATATGAACCTCTAGATTTTGCTAGTAGTACATACATGGCGTGCAATCAGAGAGCGACTGAGAGTTTGGGGCCAATATTGAAAGCAATTTCTAAGATTAGAAGCTCTTTCATCTTTTTGTAAGGATTTGTTGTAGAGTTGGGCATCTTTTCAATGTAGTCACCACATTAATTTAACTTTTCATTTCCACTTTAAATAAAGGGCAGTCCATCTATTTATATCAGCAAATTTCACTGTTTCCTAATAAGCATGCTTCACATAGGGTTTTGTTCTGATATTTTTTCTTCCTCTCACTGCTAAAAGTTGAATTAAACTGTGCACAGCACAACTGGCCATGTACTAGTTACGTCCCAATAAAGACAACCATACCAGATACAGATTGTCCTCCAAGGATAGTAAAATATTGATTTTCAGCTAAATTTTGGAATGAAAATATATAGGGTGGTATGAAGGTTACTTTGATATACTCATAAGCGACTTTTCTTCTTCTGGCTTAAGTATGTTCTCCCAAAAGGTGGAACTCGATCCCTCAGCCAGTGACTGTGACATGTCTGATTCAGCAAGTTTTGCTTGCGATGCCAACTTGGATAGAAGCCATTGCATGAATCCTGGGATGGGACTGAGAGTTGCAAATGTCTGCAAGCAATAATTGAGAATTGATTGGTAAAGCAAGATGCACAGTAATTTAGTATATAAGATATAAAAGATATGACAAGAATGAAAGAGACATGATATTTGTCAAGGCAAGTCACATGTTCAAACAATTGCTGGAATTGAGCACACACATCAATAGTAGACTCTACTCTTCTATGATGAGGAAAGCAATATATTAATATGGGAGTCATTAAAAAATATTATCACATATTTTTGTTTATGGTACTCCCTCAAGTACAATTAATCTGATAAATTTCAGTTTGGATAGAAGAAAAGAAATATGAGGCAAGAAATTAAAGGATGCAACGAAAAACGTCATACACATCTTGTACCTAACAAATTTCTCCATCAAAGTCCAGTGGCCAATTTATTCTATAATTTCTTCAAGTTTTGACCATTTTCAGTGAATCAACTATTACAATCTCCCTACGTAATATAATGGATTTTCTCAGTTGGCTGAAGCCCTGAATAACATTTTCTTTGATTTGATGCAGGGTTTCCCCTTTCAAAGCTTTTAGAGCGCAAAGAGTTTTCGCCTCTCCCAACAAATACGCTTTCCGAGATTCGAACTTGTGTTTTCTTCCTTACAGGGGGGAGACCACTTACCATCTCAACCAACAGCTTGTCAGTCCTGAATAGCATTTTCTAATTCAGAATGAAAGGGGCTTTACTCTTAGATGTGAACTTTATGCTAAAAAAATTCATGAAAATACCATTACTCTCAAAGAAGAAAATTAAAGGCAGAAATTGCTCCCCAAAAACGAAGAAGAAGCAAGAGAAGAGATAAAGACAATCAACAAACACAGTGTTCTACACAATGCTATTATTAAGTCAAACCCCAGAAAATGAACGGAACTTCAAGTTAAAACTAAGAAGTTTGTATTCAAAAAGTCTACGAATCAAGAAACTTTATTCAATCACGACCTTCAAAGTCAGAGCTCCAAGAATGTGTTAAAATACTTACAGAGATATGTGGCATCTCTCGTTTCACCAGTGTTATAACACGCTTGATGAGAAACTTACCTAAGTTGATCCCTGATAAGCCAGGCTGCAAAATCTCGGGTTAGTCCATTCAGGTATGTGAAAGCAAATTGTCAATATCTGGAAAACTATCCCCAGTATTTCTCTTCTCTTTAGGAGAGAAAAGGCCATGGACGGGATAATTAGAAAAGCAAACAGATTTCATCTACCAAATCAAGCAATCATAAAGGTATTTGGCACAAGCATACATAAAACAAATCAGAAAACATGAAGAAAGGGAAAATTAAATCAAAAAAGAAATAGATCAGTGAGATGAAACCCCAAGAAACATGGTACAGCTCACATTACTCTCAGAATGATCCAACTAAGCTTTGCTGTAATATACAGTCTAGCTTATACCATATTTAATCTTTCTGTGTTTCTTATAGTATATGCCATACCTGAGTTGATGAAATGGAGTAGAATAATGCACATGTTGCCTCATTTTCAGGTATGGGAGGACTATCCCACAAAACTTCCTGAGAAGGACAACTAAATTACATAATATAGAAAGAAGGAAAGAAAATGTACTGCCCAACGTTACATAAAGTCCAAAGAAAATCAACCTGTATAGTCTGAGCTATATTCTTAAGTAGTGCAACTTCAATGAAAATTAAGGGTTCTCCTGAGGGAAAGAATCAAAAAATATCAGATATGTAATACATTAAAAGTTCATGTATACATTATATGGCAAACCACTCAAACTCATGCAGGCAAACAATATTTATTATTTTATTTGCAAGACTAGTATCACCGAATTCAACTTCCATGTTACCTCACATGAGAAATGAATCAAAGAACAAATGAACATGCTGACCATATTAGTCCATTGGCTTTTTTCTTGACAAAACAATGGCCATGCATGTAGTAAATCCCATTACATCAATGAAATTTCAACTATCTAACAGTACAAATAGCATAAATTGCAGAGGCTCCAAACAAAACTGCATTAAACGGATGCAGTAGTATTGCCAAGAAGAAGAGAACTATCCTCAAGCAACCAAAAGATAGGAGAATCACTGACCAGGAATTGCTGGATGTAAATATCCAAAACAACGACGGCCAACTCCCAGCCTTCTCTTGAGATCCAAAAGGTTGCTAATAGGGTGCACAGCCTAAAAATGATGTTGAAGATTACGTATAACAATATAGACAAGTGTTACCAAGAAACCCAGATGGAGAAGTACCTCATAAGCAACAATTTTCTCCAACAGAGAAGCTGCATCATCCCAAGTGATTTGATGAAGCTCTAAGGCAGCAGGACTAAGCCACGTACTCAGTTTTTCCTTTAAATATGAATCCAGCGCTCTCAGAGATGAAATATTTTCCTCCCTGTACCATTGCAAAATGTGAAGTCTCAAATTCAAACTCAGTAAAGAAAAGCTAAAATTTTGTCTCGTCTTTTTCTTAATTTCTCCAAATGAAACAAGTTATAACTTGTATGCACTCAATTTAAGACATCTCAAAATTTATTTTAAGGATCTCACACAAGAACCACAATGCAAAGGCTTGTCGAACAACCAAGATAAATTACCGAGAGTTAGAGGAAGTAATAAGTAAGTGAAGATTTCCATATCTGCTGCTACTTCCATTGCTTAATATATATAAATCAAACAAACATGCACAACTTTCAATAAGAGTGTGGCTATGAAACACTTGTAATATATTATAATGTAATGCTTGTGTATGTGTGCGGGCATGTGCAATCATCCAACAAGACTCGCTCAAAAGAGAAGTGTCCCAAAATTAACTAAATCCCACAGAAATGCAATTTGTTATTTGTCCTGTTTTTCCAATTCAGTGCTTGCCAATCCTGCCAAATAAAATGTTACAAGTAAAATATGGCACATGGGTCATAACCTTACGTGAGAATGGATAAGATGTCAGAACGAAGAATGGATAAAAATCTCAGCCCTCCAGGGTGAGTGTTGAGACGGTCAAAGAGAACTTCATAAAGTGGCCTGAGCGTATGTCTCAAATTCCGCTCAATGCGATAGAAAGTAGAAAACAAATCCTCTTCAGAGAAACTCCCTTCAGCTTTATCCACTGAGACTATGGGAAAATCAAATGCCTCTAAAAATTCATAAATAAAATGCACATATTTTGCTAAATAAATTCACTAAAATCTCACCACTAGGAAGTTCAAGACCAAGATACTGTTTTATTAGTTCACGAACATGTACTCTGTTTAGATCATATTCTCTGGCAAGCACAAGCAGCAACTTGCGGCGGTTTTCAAAGGAAAGATTAGCATAACCCTACATTGTTATCATCTCATCAGAGTCAAACAAAAGCTGATAGCAAGAGAATCAAATTACATTTTTTCACTGATTTACCAAGATATAACGCTACCTCTGAGAAAGTATCAAGTACAGTATCTAGATCTTCTGTTTTGCTCATAGAAATCGCGGAATGCATTGACGTACGCACAAGTTCAAATTCTCTAAGAGCAAATGAAAAAACAAGAAAGAAATCAGCTTCAAAAGCATAGCATTAAAAATGTTCTACTCTTATGAAAATTCTACGTGTTTCAAACTATGAACCTCTCACAATTGCCAGCGTCATTAGTACGCATTTCACTTAATTCTTCTGAATCACATCGAATAGTATGACCAGTGGATCGGCTGTCCGGGGAATTCTGCTTCACTTGGTTCATATCTTTCTGTTACGCATCAAATAAAAGGAAAATGGAATTCGATAGCACATCATAAAAAATTGAAATCAAATTCACGAGCCGAAACGATTCAAAAAGCACTCTAGTCCACCTTGAGTCAGAGTACAGAAAACGAATTCAACTCTAATCAGCGTAATTATAGGAATTAGGAGAGGGAACTTACAGCTAGAGGGGAGAGAGCAGGGTTGATGGAATTGTTAGGTCTCATTCTGGAGCGCATGAGAATAGCCAGAGCTTTCTTGTTCATATCTATCAACAAGATCAAAATTCCCGGTAGAATCGAGCTTTCGTATCCAGTGATCTTGCGTAGTTCTGACATCCCTTCGACGCAACCATCCTTTCCCCTTTTCCTTTTGTGAAAATGACATTTCAGACCCTATAAAAACATTAATTATATAAAAGGACTATAAAATGTAGAAATCTATTACAACTTTTAATGGGCCGGAATGAGACACATTCTTAGGCGGTAGATAGATCCAAGGTACTAAAAAGGAACCGGACACTGAAACGGTCGAGGCATTGTGTTAAAGGTTAATGGTTCACATCAGGATCAATATGGGGGGTTAAACCGAGGCCATTTAAGAAAATATATATAATTTAAATGTTCATATGTACCAGTCAAAAAACAACATAAGAGTTTTTTTTTTTCCAATCAATAGTCCATTATAACCTCCTGAATCTAATACCTATCAAAGTATCATTAAGTACATAAATATTTTTCTCCAACCAATGCCAAAAATATTCCACAATCCTTTTTAAACTCCTTGCAAATCAAAAAATTTTAGGGAAATGATTTAAAAACAAAAAGCCAAAACGATGTTGTTTGGAGCATAAAAAAGTTTTTTAAAAAAATGGGGCAACCTGTGACCAGCCGGGTCACCTCGATTTACCCCTGGTCAACCTAGGATGGCTAGGTCAATTCCCCCCAGTTTCCTGACCCCCAACCAGACCAATCAAGCGTGCGGTTCACCGGTTTCCACTCTCTTATGCCTTTTGCCTTTTTTCCTGCGAATGAGAAATTAAAAAAAAGGCTACAATCAATAAATTAAAGACAATCCATAAGTAAATCAAATGCAAAATAAGTCAACTCACTAATGCTTCTGGAGTAGTCTGAAGCAGTCTAAATTCTTGCCAAGTGTGTTCGTCAATATAAGAATACTGATCGTATGAATTAGGACGAGACTGACCTTCTTCCACCTCAATATACACATAATTGTTGGCTAGACTTGTCTTAAACTTCCTCCAGCGTTCATCACAATACGTCATTGTCTTGCTATACATGGCTTCATTCTCAGGAATGTCATAAGTGAGCAGGATAGTTTCCCAAATATGTCGCTTCATATTTTTATCCACATTTCTCCACTACTCTATCAAGATACTAAGCTTGTTGCGTGCTAGGAGGCCGACAAAACTCCTATACCATTGGGCATTAGGCCCGAATGGTTTCCAATATCTATCAAACTTAATCGGAATCTTTTCCCTGGTATTCCGATTAAGGGGAATGTCTCTCAATAGGGTGCCTCTTCTACCCTTTCGTATAGGCTGGTTACCACTTTGATTCTGACTCAGAGCATTGCTAGGAGTACCCTCACTTTGATTAACACTAGTTGGCTTTGGAGTACCCTTAGTAGGACGGCTCATTATCCTCACTTTAAATTGAATGAGTGAATTTATATTCCTATGTGGTCATGACACTTTAAATTTCAGCCTCCAATTTTCATTTCAAGCACTATATTAACATTCTATACTATGCTATATCCTTGTTAGCACTTAAGTATCGTACAAGGCATCAAAATGTATAATACAATTCCACTTTAAAATCTAGAATTTTCCAGCAACTAACTTATAACAATTTCTTTCTCATGCTCTCCCTACACAATTCCACCTCCTAAACTCATTGGAGCTATAAAAGGGAATAGAATCTAACTCTGTCTAACACATTACTGGGATCCACCGAGATCTAGAATAAAATCTAACACATTATAATTGAACAATACAGAGTTACACAATCAAGGTTTAGAGACATTATTCACATTATAATCCAACAATACAGAGTTATAGAATAGAAAAACTCACATTATAATTCAACAAAACAGAGTTAATAAAGGCTGAGAGACATAGAAGTAGCTCTAAGAAAGGAAAGATAGGCTTTGCATCCACATATAATATTCACAAGTTCAGATAATTCAAAAGGCAGAACAATGCCTCAGAGTAAGTAACAAAAAAAAGGAAAATTTATCACATAAAAACCTAGAGTTGGAGCTTCAGGAACAAACTCAGGGGAGGCAAGCAACGGAAACAAGGAAATGCAATACACCGTAGCTTTGCGTCAATTGGCGGCGTTGGTAGGAGAGATGTGGGAAAGACAAGGTTAAAGACAAAAACCCAGGGGAGGCAGAAACCCCGCTTGAAGAAGAAAACAATAGGAGGAAACAAATGCCCAGCCTTATGGTAATGTTTCAACCGAACCTCTGCGTTGACGGCAGTAAAGGTTAAGGACGGAGGAGCGACGTAAGAAGGAGGAGCTGCCACGAAAGGAGAGAGGGGTTTGTAAGAAGCTTGAAGCGACGGAGTTGAAATGTTTCAGAGCTAAATTTAGGTGCGAGGGATTTTTAGGGTATTTTTAAGATCGGTTTTATATAACAACCGGTCTTAAAATTTATATTTTAAACCTGTTATTTAGTATAATCGGTCTTAAAAATATTTTAGACCGGTTCCTATCAACAACCGGTCTTAAAAGTTCAAAATTTAAGACCGGTTATTTTTTAGAACCATTCTTAAAAAATATATTTTTAATTTTCTTTATTTCAGAAAATATATTAGACTTGTTACATTTAGAACCGATCTAGAAAAAACATACATATATTAATATTTTTTTAATGATTAATTTTTTAAGACCAATTGTTTATAAAACCTGTCTAAATAATATATTTAAGACTGGTTTTTAGTATAACCGGTCTTAGAAGTTGATCATAATCACAAAAATGCCACCGGTCACTTTTTTAAGACCTTATCCGCTATAACCGGTTTAAATACGCCGATCTTAAACACCATTTGTGTACTAGTGTATAGTCGTCCCGATTCCTAATGAAGAGGTTGTCATACTAAGTCAGGTAATAGAATCTTTCATCCTCTAGCCTCAACATCTTATTGGCACATCAACAACACCTCCATTAGTAGGAACTACCTTATTATTACTTGTGTTTTGTTGGCATCCTACTAATAATCTATTTTTTGTGTTCAAATAGGATGAAAGAGATGCGATAAAAGGGCCCTTATTGGCATGACTGCAACAGCTCCACAAAGGCATTGGTCAGATTGACTTGCAGATGCCTTATGGGATTGTGGGCCCAAGTTTGACGTATCCCTTTATGATTGACAGGAAATATCTTAGGGAGTTCATCCATTTGGAGGAGATACCTACTTACACGAAGACATTAATTTGATCCAAGACTTTTGGGTTGAATATCTTCTTCATCAACACATAGATCGATAAAGTTTATTTTTATTAGTTAGTGGTTGTGCAGACAGCTTTTTGACACTTTGTGGTAATTATTGTACATTGTATTAGTAGAAATCAACACTTTAATTCGCTAGTGTTAGATGTTCCCTTACTATTTGTAAAGATGTTTTGGTTTATGACGAATTATTCAATCTTGTTTCTATAAGTTTTGATTACTGGATAGTAAAAAATATAAATGATTTTCTTTTTTAAAAAAAAAAGGGACTCCGTAAGTAACGGATGCCATATCCTAAGTTTTCTACATTCCTGGCATAGGCATCCCCTTATTTTCAGATATTAAAAAGGCTAAAAAACGACCGTTAAAAGCGTTGTCTGTAATAGTGCTCTATCCTTTTATGACTTGTTCAAAGCAAATGAATCCGCGTGGAAGTTCAATATGCAGTAATGCAAATCAGAGAGCCTTCCACACGGTGTGACAGTTTCAAGGTGGTTAAGTTAGAGTAAACGACGACAGCTTCATCTCATAAGTAGATTATTTCCCAATTTATATATGCTGATGACGATTATAACTTAATTTTCCTTAGAGAATTATAAAAATAAGCTAACGGAAGTATTTCATAATATTATCATTCATACATCCCAAAATCGTATTTATAATTTGTACTTAATTTTGCTTATATATAAGCATGTTTGTTTGAGCTTATAAAAACTTATAAGTTGCTTTTTACGTAAATCGAGACACAACTCCTCTCACATACTTACTTCGTATACCGTAAATCACTATTAAAAAGCAACTTATAAGCAATCGAATCGCTCAACCAAACATATCCTTTTCGTTGATTTCTCCAAATTGTTTCTCATTTGCCAACAGATTTCTCTAAAGTTGAAATTTGGCTCGTATCCCAGGAAATGTCAGAAATACAAAACTTTTGGATATCTCAATTATTATAATCAATAATATCCGGTACGCTTTCGGATTGTTTGATATATTTTGAATCGTCGGCCTGCAAACAGCCAAACTGGCACTTAGTGGTATTATTACAAACAATTAACTGATTGAGAAAGTTTCAGCATCACGATTTTTCGAGTCAAATTCAAGTATTACATTTAAGTCAATATCCTTACAGAAAAATACCTTTGAAATAAACCATAATATACAATTTTTATAATCTATATATTTTTTTGCCAACAATTTTTATTATCTATATAGATCGAAATGAAAAATTATAGAAGTATAATCAAAGATTGAATTTTTTAATTAATCAATATTAATATATAATATAAAATTTATATTTAAAGCAATATTAATTATTGGGAACATCTATCTAGAACATAGTTAAGCTAGATTTGATAGCATTTTCTACAACAAACCCATACTGCTTTTTCACAATAACATTATTGTATTCAGAAATTTGTTAGGTTTCTTTGGGGAGCTCGAAAATGCATCAAATGTCAAGAAATTTTCTTGTGTCTGAAGTAGAAATATGGGATTTGCCCCCTAATTTAATCACTCTTACCTTTCAAAAATTCCCAATTCAAATTTTAAATCTAATTAATTATAATTATAATATTTACAAAACAGAAAAAAGAAAGAAGAAGAAGACAAACCAGCAAGAAGGTTGGTTACGGCCGGCTCATTTGAATGAAGTCGGTTTTATTTTTTAATAGAGACAATGACAAGATTTTAATCCTCATGCATCTTGTCCATAAATACTTGGGCCTGTGTTGCTTGTATTCTCGCATTTACATCTGTATGCACCATAACCTTGTATCCACAACATAACTATGGCAGATATGAGGTTTTTTGTTGGTTGCCTTGTACTTTTGGTGCATTTTTGGGGGTCACTTGCCGTTGGCAACACTAGTGTCAAGTGCAGAGACAATGAAAGACTCTCACTTGTTTCTCTCAAAGGTGGCTTTGTAGATCCCTATGGCATCCTCTCTTCTTGGGGAACTGCAGAGAACCAGACAGATTGTTGCACATGGGATGGTGTTTCCTGTGACAACCGAACGGGCCATGTGGTTAAACTCAATCTTCCTTTTAATTTTGAAGGTACAATCTCGCAATCATTGGCTCAATTGCATCATTTGACTTATTTGGACCTTAGTTATAATAATTTCACTCCAACCCAATTCCCAACCTTCATTCTTTCTTTAAAGAGATTGCAATATCTGGATCTCTCTTATACAAATTTGAAAGGAAAAATACCGATCCAATTGGGATATTCTTTGTCCCACTTGCAAACAATATCCCTTGAAAGAAACCAGCTTGAAGGTAGCATACCCAATTCCTTGGCTCTATGCAACTTAACTTATTTGGATCTTTCTGAAAATTCCTTGAGTGGCCAAATTGATGACTTTGTTGCATCATTCAACCACTGTGGGAGCATATCACTACAATATCTAGAATTATCTTCTAATCGATTTACAGGATCAGTGCCAAATTTTTCACGCCTCTCACTTTTGGAAAGTTTAGCTTTCCACAACAATAAACTCAATGGAACTCTAAGTGATGGCATTGGATTGTTGTCAAAGCTAAGGGATTTATACATTCATGATAATTTATTGCAAGGTGTCATATCTGAAACTCATTTCTTGAGACTCTCCCACCTACAATACTTGGACTTGTCTTTTAATTATCTCTCATTGAATATCAGTTCTGGTTGGATCCCCCCTTTTCAATTATATTACATTGGTTTAGCATCTTGTAAGTTGGGCCCAGACTTTCCAATATGGCTTCGGACTCAAAAGTCATGTTCTTCCTTAGATATTTCAAATGCTGAAATTTCTGGTACCATACCTAGCTGGCTTTGGGATTTGCCATTAAATGACTTGTTGAACCTTTCACACAACCAACTAGTTGGGGAAATGCAAAATGTTCAATTCCTAAATCCCATTTTCACGACAGATTTTATGGATTTTAGCTCAAATTTATTTGAAGGCTCAATTCCATCAAGTTTATTATATAAAACGCTAGTATCTTTGGATCTATCAAACAACAAATTTATAGATGCTAGAACTTTTTTATGTCCGAATGATACCGTGAGTTTAACTCTATTAGATCTCTCAGACAATCAATTATCCGGAGTGCTTCCAGATTGTTGGAAAAATTTTGAACGATTGGCCTTTTTTAATGTTGCAAACAATAGCCTCTTTGGAAAAATTCCAACATCAATGGGTTCATTAATAACAATAAAATCCTTACATTTAGGATTCAACAAGTTTTCCGGTGAAATACCTTTTTCTCTGAACAAATGCACGGAGCTAGAGCTTCTTGATGCAGTTGGAAATGATTTTACGGGAGTAATACCAAGGTGGATTGGAGATGGACTTCAGAAGCTACGTGTCCTTATTTTGAGATCCAATATGTTCTTTAGGAGTTTGCCGCCCAATATTTGTAATCTCTCTCAACTTCAAATCCTTGATCTTTCTATGAATAATATCTCTGGAAGTTTGCCAAAATGCCTCAAACGTCTTTCTGCTTTGGCTAATCAAGCAAATTCTGTTGCAACAATAAGTTATAATTCTTTCCTAAACCCTTCACATCCATTGGATTTCTCAATAGAGGATATCGCTACACTGGTATGGAAAGGTAAGAAGTTCAAGTATCAAAGTATACTGGGATTAGTTAAAAGTATTAATCTCTCCAGCAACATGTTAATAGGAGCGATCCCAAGTGAATTGATGGATCTTGTTGCCTTGGTTTCCTTAAACATTTCAAGAAATATGCTTACAGGACAAATCCCTGCCACCATTGGGCAATTGAAGTCACTTGACTTTCTTGATATGTCAAGGAACAACTTGTATGGACACATTCCTTCAGAACTTTCACAAGTGGATCGTCTTAGTGTGATGGATTTATCATACAACAATTTGTCAGGAGAAATTCCGTATGGAACTCAACTTCAAAGCTTTGATCCCTCCACTTTTGCAGGAAATGCTCATCTATGTGGTGCTCCCCTTCCAAAATGTCCCTCAAAGCCAACACAAGATCATCCAAATGATGAAAACTCTCATGAAGATGAACAATTTTTCACTCGAGGTTTCTTTATCAGCTTGTTAATGGGATTTGGTACAGGATTTTGGGGAATTTGCATCCTAATATTTCTCAACAAATCCTTTGGAGAAGCCTATTTTAGGTTCATGAGTGATGTATATGACAAAGTATACGTGTTCGTTGCTATAAATATGGCTAAATTTCAAGGGTGGAAGAGATCAGTTTCAAATTGAAGATAAATAAATAAGTGTATGTCTTCCTTTCTCATGTGTACATCAGCTTCCTTCCTTCCTTCCTTCCTTCCTTTTCGCAGTGATTTGATAATTACTTCTCACATGTAATTGATATACGCATGTGGCTAACAAGTTGATTTAATTTGTTCTACAAATTATGTAGTTCTTGCCTGAAGGTGCTCTGCACATTGTTGGATGCTTTCATATTTTGGGCTTGAGTTTGCAAAAAGAACCGTACAATAAAACAATTAATTAAGTGCATGTGTGTGTATAAACCATGCGCCCATCCTGAAATCTAAAACAAGTTTCAATTAGTCTTCTATGGTTTTTAATATGATATATAAAGAGATTTCATAAAAATCTTTATAATCATTATTGTTTAGCTACAAATTTATTTACATGGTCTAATTTTAATAATTTTAATTAATAATTTGCACAAGTTAAGTTTAAAATATTTAAACAATAAATCTATTTTTTATATCATGGCAATTAAATTCCATGTCTATTAAAATATAAAATATAAAAAATAAAATAATAATTTAAATTCTTTTCTTCCATATGTGTTCTCATGGATGCAGGTTCAGTGCATTGTCAAAGGTTTATTGGAAGGGTTTTGCCATCCCGACGTCTATCCCAGTTGCAAGCCTATTTGGCATATGGTGTTACAGAAATTTTAGATCTAGTATCATGTTCTTGTTGCATTCGAAGAACTTTTAGATACTTGGTTTTCTAATTTGCTAACTAATTTGTGGAGTTTATTTTGTCATTTTATTTGTTTGGTTGTTTTGTTTTTCTACTTTGAGACATTGTAACTTTATTTGATTTCAATAATATCTTTCCTTTGTTGGAAAAAAATGTTCTCAATAAGAGGGGAAGAGTATAGGATAAAACATTAAACAACACCGTGTGGAAATATTCTACATTTCTATCCAAAATGTCTGGGGTCCCCAAAGAAGCAAAATAAAAAAAAAAAAAAGGTGAATTAGGTTTATGGATATATATATATATATATATGGGGGGGGGGGTTGGACTGAGAGGGGGCTAAAGCATATGTTTGTTTCTCTAAATTTATATCAAGTTTTATAATTTAATTAGTCCCTTAACTTTATAAGATTTTGGTCTTTATTACAAATCTATTTTAATAAATCATTGCATACCAAATAAATGACAATTAAGTCATTAAACATAGGTTTACTCTTATTAATATCTGTTTTTGGCCTTGCTAATTCTTCCAAAAGTGAAACGTAAAAATGGATATCAGTGCCCTCTCCAATATCAATATATTTAGAATTTTTTTTTTTCACCTTGAAGGCTTGAATAGGATTTTAAATCTATTGTAAAATAACATGTATAGTGGCAGTCTAGTACAGTCTCCACCGATATTTCAAAGTCTATATATTTTTGTAAAATAACATTGTTAACTCATAAAAATCAATAATATTCTAGCACATTTTCTTCTCTTTTCACTTATTTTTTGATTCAAATTTTGCATTAAAGGGATTATAGAAGAAAATGGATATGACAAAAGCAAACATAAACTTTTGCTAAATCATGAGTTAAATGCACATAGTTGTGATTATTGGTGGAAGTTAAAGAGCTCATAAATTCTTTCTCCTTGTAGGTGGAAGATAACAAGTTATAAAAGCTCTCAAAGATCATAAGAAGTTGTGAAGGGAAGAAAAGAATGCAAAAAGAAGATAAAAAAAGAACACTATAAAAGAGAAGCCTGCATTTACAGTGGAAGTTTTGTAGTCAAGCCATTACAAAATTGCCTCAAAAAATGACCTCTCTGTCTACCCTTTGGTTATGGATTTGCTGTAGCTAAAGTCATAGCGAAATCACCTGAAAAAGCACTGCTTCTGTCTAACAATCACTAGTACAAAATTTCCTTTTTAGACTGTCATATTTAGATTGGTTATAGCGGATAAGGTCTAAAAAATTTGACCAGTGGCAGTTTTATAATTATATAGAACTTCTAAGACCGGTTCTTAAAAAAATCGGTCTCAAAAAAATTATTTAGATCGGTTATAAATAAAACCGGTCTTAAAATATCAAAATATTTAAAAAATAAAAAATTTTAAACTTTTAAGACCGGTTATTTATAATAACCGGTCTTAAATATCAAATATTTCAAGACTTTTAAGACCAGTTTTTAAAATAACCAGTCTTAAAATTCATACTTTTTAGACCGGTTATTCTAAGAACCGGTCTAAAAAGTGATATTTTTTTTAAAAAAAATATGGATTTTTTTTATAAAAAAATTTCACCCTTTTAAGACCGGTTTTATTTATAACCGGTCTAAAATATCAACCCTTAATTTTTGAATCTCCTCTTTGTCGCGCCTAATTTTCGCTCTCTTAATCTGAAACCTCTCTTCTTGGTGTGATTACTCTGTGAGCTCGGTCATCTTTGCTCGATCTCATTCTCATGTTTTCGCTCTCACCCTCGCACTAAATGAGTTTGTCACCGCCACAACCTCGCTTGCTCTGATCTCCTTCGTCGCGCCTTTTCACTGTAGTTGCTTTTCTATTTCTAGTATGGGTCTTGCTTTGCTTGGTCACATAGACTTATACCATGAATGTAATTTGCAGACTCAGCATTTTAGAAAAGGTTGAAGAAGAGAACATCAACCTTGCGTTGTTGCGAAGGAACCATCTTTTCGTCTTTTTAGTTTTAGTATATTGTAAGTGATGATAAGAAGAAGGAGGTTCCTGAGGTTAGTATTCTTCTTTCCATTTTTAATTATTTATGATTTTACAATGTTGTTCTACTTTGTGTTTCGTTTGATTAGCTATTCAAGGATTTTTTTTTGTTATAGTCTATAAGTTGTTATATTTCATGTTTCTACTCTCTGGCAACCCCATTCATCTGTTACCACAATTACCTGTTACTTCAGTTGGTTCAAAACGCACTTCCTTCTGAGGCCTTATTTGTTGAGTGACATATTGCCCCATTTGATCCTACTAAGAAGAAGAAGAAGAAGAAGAAGAAAGTTGCAATTATAGATCCTGCTGATGATTTAGTTGACAACTTAGCTGAGAAGACAGAAAACTTGTCTGGTATCTAATTTAAACCAAAAGATATTTTTATTATTGTTGCCGATGTTATCATTTGAGGTATCTCTAACTGTGCATATGCATGGTTTATTCTCATTTTTGCAGTTTAGGATGGGGCTGAGACTCCATTTGCTGGTTTAAAAAAGAAGAAGAAGAAGAAGACAGTAAGTCATTCAGTATTTATGTAGAATATTTTTGCACACAATCTCTGCCGAAGCCATTGGAATATATAATTATATGGGGGCAATATGATGCTTGTTTTTTTATTGAAGGTTGAAACTCGTAACTTTACTAAAACTTTACTAATGAGGGTGGAGATGCTGTTGAAGATTTAGATGGTAAGCAGTTGTATTATTTATTGATGTGCGATGAATTGAACTCAATGACTGTATGTGTTATACTCTTGATGTCAAGTGAAGTTAGCTGAATAAGTGATGAGTATCTAATAAATTCTGAACTTATTACATTGAATAAATCTAAGATAAGTTGCTCTTGTCTCAGAGATATGGATTGATAGAAAAGTTGAGTGAATATGATAAAAAGATGATTCTTTCTTTTTTTTTTCTCTTTGTTTTGTTCTGTTTCTCATTGCCCTTTGTTCAGAGTCTAGAGTGAAAAAGGTGATACAGGTAGAGTACTACAAAAAAAAGCCATATTTATTTTTTTTAAAAAAAATATATCACTTTTTAGACCGGTTATTAGAATAACCGATCTTAAAAGTATTTTTTAGACCTGTTATTCTAAGAACCGGTCTAAAAAGTATCACTTTTAAGACCGGTTATTTTAAGAACCGGTATTAAAAGTCTTCAAAAAAAATTTTAAGACCAGTTTTTAAACAACCGGTCTAAAAAGTATGAACTTTTTAGACTTGGTCTTCGAACAACCGGTCTAAAAAAGTTATTTTTAAGACCGGTTGCTTAACCGGTCTAAAAAGTCTATTACTTTTTAGACCGGCTGTATCAAGATCGGATCCAAAACCGGTCTAAAAAGTCATTTTTAACCGGTGTAAAAAGTCATTTTTCCACCAGTGAATTCGCTATGGGTTCGCTATAGCGAACTGACAGTAAATGCACGAAACTAATGTTGTGCGTTTTGAAAACTAAATCATAAAAACAAGTACAAAAGCTAGGGATAGGCCTAAAATCACTCATTCTGGACTTCTTGGACATTTTGGGTGCTAGGGTTTTGCATTTGGAAGAGTTTAATTTGGAGTTTTGGAGTTGGAGTTAGAAGAGATTTGAAGCTTCAATCCTTGATTTTTCTCATTCTTCTTCCCTTTTTCTTTACTAGTTTCTTGATATGGCTGTAATTATTTTGGATAGTTGTGGCTATTTTATGATTATGTGTAGTTAAACTCTTCACTCTAGGATTATTTTAAACCTTTATATAGATTAAGACTTGATTATTCCTCTCTTTTGGTAGTTAATGATATATATGTGTTGATTTTATCTTTTACTTAATGCTTCTAAATGTTTGGTTACTATTTAGATTGATATGTTCATTTGGATTAGACATGAGAGAGCTAATCTAGGTCTAGAACTTGGTTAAAATCATGATTGACTTGAAATTTACTTGATAAATGGATAGTTTGTTGTTAAAATAGAGATATATTTAGTAACTTTACATTGTCACATTAAGATTATTGCTTAGAGTTGATTTTCATTAGTTATGGCAAGAGATTATGCATTTTAATAAAAAGAGAAACTTGACTTTGACTTGAGAGAGCTTTGTCAAATGCTTTTGAATCTTAGACTAACACATTTATTCATTAAAATAGAGGAAATTTATCTAGGTTTATGAAATGCAAAGAAGAGAAATAATCCTAAGTTTCATTTAATCCTTAAAGTTAAAGAATCATTTGCTTTTACGCCTTTTTAATCTTAAAAGTAGTTTTCAAATTCTCTTTCCACATCAAAAACTTGTTTTAGCTCAACTTTATTGAATTCACAAAGTTTATTACTTGACTAACTTGTTGATCATCAAATTTCCATGAGAATAATATTTACTTATCACTTTATTACTTGGTATTTGTACTTTTGAGATGCGAACAAACATGTATGCTAAAAAATATCACCATCACAGTTGAACTTCTTATATGCTCTTAAATCATTGTTTCGACCCATTTAATAATTAGTATGATTTTCGACACCATGATATATTTTTATTCTTCAAATTTTGGCAAGAAGACTTGTGGAATGAAGGGTCACTCTCGTGGCAGATACAGACACTGGCTCTCGACAGAAAACGAATCCGCTTGCAAGTTTAATATGCAATAATGGAAATCATGAAGCCTTCCACATGGTATGACAATTTCAAGGTGGCTAAGGGTAAAAGACGGCAGTTTCATCCTTACTAGTATATATTATAGTAGTAATTTTTTCCCAACAATTTTTTTTATCTATATAGATCGAAACGGAAAATTATAGTCGTATTATCAAAGATTGAATTTTTTATTAACCATTATTAATATATATATATATATATTATATTTATAGCAATATTAATTATTGTAACAGCTATCTCGAACATAAGCTAGATTTGATAACATTTTCTTCAACAAACCCACACTCTGGATTTTTCACAATAACATTATTGTTCTCAGAAGTTTAGTTAAGTTTCTTTTGGGGGCTCGAAAATGCATCAAATGTCAAGAAATTTTCTTGTGTCTCAATTAGAAAAGTGGGATATTCCCCCTAATTTAATGACTCCTAACTTTCAAAAATTCCAAATTCAAATTTTAAATCTGATTAATCATAATTAAAATATTTACGGAAAAAATGAAGAAACGAGAGAGAAGCTTGGTTACGGCCTGCTATTTTGAATGAAGTCGGTTTTATTTTCGTTTAGAGACAATGACAACATTTTAGTCCTCATGCATCTTGTCTATAAATACTTGGGCGTGTTGCTTGTTTTTGTCATGCCCTTATCTTATTTTCACTTTTATTTCAGAGTAATAGTGGAAAACGATACACAATGCTGTGGACAACACATGAATAGCATAAATATACCAATAATATGTGTATGATTACAGAAATTCCCCATAGGGGTTCGTACATGATAATTACAATCAATGTAGCTAAACAGAGCTACTAGGGTGTCTAAACCCATTCTAATGAAATGGAGACGTCTTTCCATCTTTGTTCCACCTCTTTAATCCCCTCATATGGTTCTCTTCTATATTCTCAGCATAGCTTTTGTCTTCACCTGTCTAAATTGTTGGTAGGGAAGGGTGAGAGTCAAGAGAATCTCAATAGGAAACAGATACCATAATGCATTCATGATAGATGCTATGTGTATGACATGTTAGCTTTAACTAGATGTATGCCCTATAATGACATTTCTGCATGCTCAATGTTTCATGCAACAAAACTATGGTCACAGTATAAACAGAAACAGAGCTTTATTTATTTAAACATGCTCCACACAATCAAGTAAAGCAATCACACACATCACTACACAAGCAAAGATATCAAGTGCATGCAAGTAAGGTAAGCCCTTACATTAACCCTTTCCCACCTCGAAACGCGTGCCTCGTAAAGCGTGCCAACGACTGGGCTCTCAACTTGGTCCTACAATTCCAAATGTACGATTTAGACACTTCCATAGTATTTCTGGGGGGGTTATATGAATCTATGGTGAAAATTTATCAAAATGCCCTCGGGACCCCGACCCGACCCCGCTCCACCGTACCCGGTCCGGCTGCTCTTTACCCAAAATTCTAACTTGGGCTATCCTGACATATTTTTTCCCAAAAAAATCCATTTCCAGACCCAGAATTACCAAATTCACTGCCAAAAAACAAAATTGCCCTTGGCAGCCCCGCTTTAAGGATTTCAGGGGCGTTTTCGTAATTATGTTTTTTCGGACTTTTTGGAAAAAGTGACCAACTGTAACCCCACCTAATTTTTCCTCCTGAACACAATGGAACCACCAAATAATTGAAAATCCAACTCTAACCCTTAGATCTAGGCCTGGCCGAAATCTTGGTATACTCCAAGGAAAATCGGGGTTTTTCGATTTCTGCTTCGTAGACGTGTTCCTTGCTACTCTTAATCACTTTATTGACTATTTAAGTAGGTTACAACTACCATTTAGACCTGATTTTGGTAGCATAACCCCTAGGCCCACCCATTTTCAAAAATTAAAACTAATGACAATCCGGCAAAATTTCACTAATTAAATTGTCCACAACAGTTAAAATAGTCAATATACGAAGGTTTGGAAGTTACCTCAAGCTCCCTTTGACTTTTCTCAAGAGTGGCTGAACCCTAACCCTTCTTCACAATAGAAATTGAGCTTCCCAGACCTTAAATACATAGAAGAGTAGTTTAGGAACAGAGTTATACGTATTAGGAACCGATTTACCGAAAAAATCACTTACATTTGCAAGTTTTTCTTTATCCTTTTCTCTCTCTAAAGTTTCTCTCGTTCTCTCTCTTGTTTTAGTTGAGAATGGCGTGAAATGCTGAATGAAAGAAGGAGATGATGATATATTAGATTATCATATCTTATTTTATTCATTTACCATATTTCCAAAAATTCAAAAAATCAATTTTATGTACATAAACCCTATATACATGTAACTATGCTCATTAAGCTAAACCAATATTTTCTTCTTTTTGCTACATATAGGAGACACCTAAGGGTCCCTCTATGTGGTCTCAATTGGATTTACAACTTGTTCCGGTTATGTATATACGTAAAGTCTCAATTTTGATCAAAATTGCACTTTTTGCTCAAATTTTTCATAAATTCATATTAAATTGACCAAAATATTCTAAATATTATTTTTTTATTTTATTTTCCTTAATTAATTGAAATCAACTTCAATTAATCAGAAAATAATTAATTTTGTGATAATTTGACAAAATTATGATTTTGCCATTACTTTTTAATCCAATTTTTTTCCCATTTTTCTTTAGCCAATTCCCATATATTTTTGGACCAAATATTTTCTCTACTACTTCTCCATTTTTGGACCTTAATATTGGGCTTTTTAAATTATTCAGATTAATTCCATAATTATTTTGTCCATTTTCTCATGAATATGAACATTTATAAAATTTATAAATTCCAAATTCATGAATATTTATCATTTTATTGAATTTCTCAACTAATTACAATATATTTGGTGAATATAAAATTTGGGGTGTTACAGTTTTCTCGCATTCACATCTGTATATCCATGACATAACTATGCCAGATTTGAGGTTTTTGTTCTTGCTTGCCTTGTTCTTTTGGAACATTTTTGCAGGGCACTTGCAGCAGCCAAGTGCAGAGAGAAGGAAAGACTCTCACTTGTTTCTCTCAAACGTGGCTTTGTAGATCCCAATGGCTTCCTCTCTTCTTGGGGAAATGCAGAAAATTGGACAGGTTGTTGCACATGTGATCGTGTTTCCTGTGACAATAGAACGGGCCAGGCGGTCAGACTCGCTCTTTTTGGCTGCGAATTGGAAGGTACATTCTCTCCATCATAGGTTGAATTGCATCATTTGACTTATTTGATCGTTGTTGGAAATAATTTCAATCTAACCCAATTCCCAACCTTCATTCTTTCTTTAAAGAGATTGCAAATATTTGGATCTCTCTTCCACAAATTTGAATGGAAACATACCTATCCAATTGGGATATTTGTCCCACTTGCAAACACTATACCTTGCAAGAAACCATCTTGAAGGTGGCATACCCAAATCCTTGGCTTTATGAAACTTAAAAGAGTTGGTTCTCTCATACAACTCCTTGAGAGGCCAATTAGATGACTTTGTTACATCATTCAGCCACTGTGCTAACATATCACTATAAGCCTTAGATTTATCTTAGGGTGTGTTCTTATTAGCTTTTGGAGAATAGCTTCTCGAGAAAAAATGGAGAATAGCTTTTGGAGAATAGATTATGAGGAGAATAGATTATGAGAAAAAAGTGATTTTGATAAAATGAGAGTGTTTGGATGATTTGATCAGAATAGCTTTTTTCATAGTCAAATGACTAAAAAGGACATTAACTTTTATGATAATTATATATAAAGGATGAGATTATATTTTAAGTATTATTTCACATTAAATTGCATAATAATTACAATAAATGAAATAAATTTGTCAAAAAAATTTTAAATTATAACATTTGTCAATAATGTAATATAAAAAAATAGATGCAAAAATTTTAAAATTATAACATTAGTCAGTTATGTAGTAAATTACACAATTAGATCAAACATACATACTAAAGGCGTACACTATATTAATTTTCATCTCCTTTCACAACCTGGGTTATCTTTTGCCAAACCCACTGTATTATTCTTCATCAAATTCTTTGGAATGGTTTTGATTTTTGCAAGTGTATCCGTGTCTTTAATTTCTGTTTTTTTACCACTCCTGCGTAGTCTCTAAAGATATATATATATAAGTATATTAAAAAAAAATTTAAAATAAGAAATCTTTTCTACAAAACACCAAAGTACAAATTCTGAGTAAATGTCAACAACAGAGTAAGTCAAAATATGGATACAATACCATTTAACATATTGTCAAAAAGAGAGTACGAAAAAATATGAAAACATTCACATGACTAATGCTCTTGCGTATAATAAATGATCTGATCTCTTATCAAATCACGACGAGAAGCCATGTCAGATGAAGATGCAAGTAATGAAGGTATTGTTGAAGAGTCTATAGCGTCAGGGCCATCAACATCAAACAAACTATCCTCTCGTTCATGGTGGCGGAAGTCAAGATCAGAAATAGAAGTTCTTCTGATGAAATTGTGTATGGCCATCGTCGCACAAACAATTTTAACCTGTGTGGGAAAGCTATAGCTACGCATTTTCTGTAAGATTTCAAACTTGTTCTTTCAAACCCCAAATGTTCTTTCTATTGTGCACCTAAGACTTGAATGCAAGTAATTGAATGTCTCATTGTCATTTTCAAGCCTAGATGACCTCCGAAAGTAAGGGAGATGGTAATGCTCGCATCTGTATGGACCCAGAGTTGGGGTAGGGTAGCCGGCATCTACCAAATAATATTTACTTGCATGAAAGAATAAGTTTAATGCCAATACATTTTGTGTGATTTAAAATAATTACATTGTACAAAATATAAGAATACCTGTAGGCGGATGTGGAAAATTCATTGACGGAGTTGTCAGGGCATGATGAAATATGCGAGAATCATGTACCGTATCTTCCCATCCAGCCAATACAAAGATAAAACACATGTCCCCATCACAAACCGCCATCACATTTTGTGATGGAAATCCTTTTCTTCCAATATATTTTGTTTTGTCCCTTGCTCTAACCTTACAAGGAATGTGTGTGCCATCAATTGCACTAATAGCATTTTTAAAAAAAGGCCAATATCTATTACTTTGGTGTATCTTACAGTGAATGCTCTAAAATGTAGGATCCAGCGGTTTGATGTTAAACATTGCAAGATTACAACATGCCTGTAAGACAGCATGCAGCACCTTATGAATTGTATCTCCAGAGCGCATAAATCTTTCTTGTACCAGTCTACTCGATGCCGTATGTCCAACTGTGTGCAAAAAAATCGCCACCATTTCATGTATACCCACATTTCAAGTTTCCCTCAAACCATGTCGTTGCATTTCAAAGCAGAATTCATGAAAGACATTCAGTTCCATTCTAAACATGTCATAACAACGGGCAAAATTACCGCATAACACATCACGCACCCATATAGCACCTATAAACTCATTGGTGTGCCGCGGTTCTTTACATAAAAATTGCTGAGCATATGCACCAACATATACGGCCACTTTTCGGATTCTTTGTAATCGCCGTTTTCTATTCTTTGCAATAAATTTCATAGTATTCTCCATATCCGCCTTTGCCTGTAAACACATACATTAACTTTTATAAAATGAAAACGACCACAAGTATACATTAATAAGATGCACACACATATCATTGATAAAGAAATAACATGACATTAAGTATAAAGTGACTTGATCAATAGAAACGTAAATATAACAGTCATTAACTACATAGCAATAACGTTCTTAATACATATCAAAAGTGTCCATAGCATTCATGCCTAAGAAACATAATAAGTCTGTCCTTAATTTCCTTCATTGCCACATACATTTCCCTTACAGCTGAATCCCTCATAAGGAGGTGTGCACAGCGCATATAGAAGTCATCATTATTGGTTATTTCAATGACTTGATTAAGATGACTCATGACTCCCGATATTGAACTCATTCGCCCGTGCTTCTGCATCCATCCTTGCTGCACGTGCCTCTGCTTCCATCCTTTCTGCAAGTTCCACATCAATGTTAGTGGCATCAGCTATCCTACATAGGGCGTCGACAATTTTACTCGATGCAGGCCCTTTCTTTTTTATTGGGGCGCTCCTCTTCCTCACCCCCAATGAGCTTGTCGTTCTACCACTACTACTTGTTTTCTCTCCACCACTTATTGCCTTTCCTCTATCATTATTCCCTCCACTACCTCCACTGGTGTTATTGAAATTGATTGAATTGAACTACCCACTCAATCCTGTCGCTATCCCTAACACCTCATCACTGTCTCCTGACCCTTCTTGCATTTCGATATCAGGGGTAGTCTCGGTAGGGTTTGGGAGAGACATGGAGGAAGGTGCCCAATTATTTGTTCCTGTGGCCGCCATATTTGAAAATAGGCGGGTTAATTCTTCTTGGAATTGGAGATCATTATTTCTGAATTTCTCGTAACCGGGAACTTCCTGTACGTGAATCACCACATTCATTACACAAGTTTATAAAAGCACGATGTTAGGGAAATAAAAATGGTCTTTCGCATAAGTGAATCACTAACCAATAGCTTCTTCTCCCACCAATCATCGTCAGCTACAATAGTCTTCTTTTGATCATCCCATCCAACTCCAGTTTCATTTAACAACCGATCCCACAGTTGCCACTCCTTTCGAAGGGCATCATATTGGTTTTTGAATTGCCCCTTCTCGTCCAATCTGTCTGTCCTTACAGTGAAGCCTTCAGATATCTCTTTCCACCCATTCTTTTGGAAGCTAGTGCATTTTCTTGTTCCTTTCTCAACTTGTTCTATGCACAAATCAATAAAAATTTTCGTGCTCTTTACATCCCAGGATGCTTTCACTTTACTCATTATGCTGCTAAGTTGACAATTAATACATGAAATGGACAAGGAAGCAGAAATAGTAAAGCAAAAAAAAATAAAGCCCTGCTTGCTTAAAGACTCAATCAGGAAGCTAGACCAAGAGTCAACTATCTTTTAGAATGGCACTTCATTATAAACCCGAAAAAACCATATCAATCAACATTGTCACATAGATAGTGACAAAACAGAAGCAAGAGAAATAACACCAATACATAGACATGCAAAGAAAGATGAAATGGTGTAGAGAAATCATGAATCACATTAAACCATTGTTGCTATAAGAACCAAAAGCAACAAACACATGCATTATGTAACCCCCCCACGGTAATTATATCCTGACTTCGAAATTTAAGTGAAATAGAGACCAATAAGACAAAAATCATTTTTTATAATCACTCATCTCCAAGAGATGGGGTGTACAAATAAAACATTTAAAACAGAATTCATCTTGTCTCACATTCACTTTCGAATACAATTACCTGTGCATTTATATCACATAATAAATATCAGAGTGCGTAAACAAAATCCCGGCAACCCCGGGTTACTTATATATATAATGGGTTTAAAGATTGCCCAAAAATGGGGATTACATGACCAAAGATTCATATTTACATCTCATATACAAAGTAATCCCAAAATCCAAAATCCAAAACAGATAACCAACGGTCCGAACTCCAGTATGTCCCTACTAGCCCTAACCACTCCTGGTTGGCTGCTTATCCTTAGAACCACTCGTCCTGTCTGAAAATGTTAGTCATTGGGAAAGAGTGAGATTCTAAAGAATTCCAGTAGTAACAAATCATTCATACCACACGTAATCACATAGCATTAAGCAAATCATCACATAACAGCAACAACACAAATCACACTCTACCCTCATCCCCTTTTATAGCCGGGAAGGCACACTGTCCTAACCCGAACCGTTGTTAGCGACTTTAGGACTGTTGGTATGGCAGTGCATACGAATAGCCTTTCGGCCCGCAAATAGCCTTTCGGCTCACATAATCACAAATGTTACACCCTAACCTCATCCCCTTTTACCGCCGGGAAGGCACACAGCCCTTACCCGAATCGTTGTTATCGACTTAGGGACTATTGGTATAGCGGTGCATACACAATTTCATAAATATTTCAGCATACGAATCCATCACAAACCAATGATATAACACACATACAATGCATCACATAAGATATAAAGGAAAAGTCACTACCTGAATCTTTCCTAACGTTCTTTGGCTCCACAGGCTCACGAGGGCGATATATATCAAATCTTATACCAAATTAGGGACAGCCAATCAATCTCTTTTCCAAATGTATATTTTCATAATACTCTAAGTTGGTTATCATTTAGGACTCTTTAGGTGACTATTAGAGGCCTAAACATATGCCTAAAGGGTTGGAAGAACTACCCTGAAGACCCCTTTTTCGAAAGGCAAAACAGCGATTTTAGGCTGGCTCACTAGAGTGAAGATGACCTCACTCGAGTGATGAGTGACTCGTGCCCAAGTGAGAATGGCTCTCACTCATGAGTATTTGACAGTGAGCAACTACTTCAGCCAGAAAGTGCTCACTTCACTCGAGCATAAGGCTTTACACTCGGGTGATGACTCTAAATCTGCTTGAGTCTCCGGAAGTGCAACACAAAGAGTGACAACCCGAGAGCACATACAATCACTAGAGGGACAAGCTCACTCGAGCATACCCCCAGTGCTCGAGTGAGATAGTTTCACTCGCGAGTGCCAGAACACACTCTTGAACATCAACCAGCAAGTGACAACCCAAGAACAACCCTAACCTTTGAACATACGCTATCACTCGAGCAATCTCATGCTCACTCGAGTGATCACCAACATCACTCGCAGTGAAAGAAGTGCACTCGAGCCCCCTTCATGAGAACCCAGGCAAAACAAGAACAGAAAAGGGAAAACACAAGCAACACTCGAATGAGGCTATCAGAATGCCCAGATAACAGCACATGATAAAAATTTCCCAGATGGTCAAAACCAATCTCAATGGTTTCCAAACTTCTCACAAAGCACATACACACTTACCCATGCCTAAGGAACACATTGGCAACTTCCAAAACACCCAAAAACCATTTTAACCACAATCAAACACTTAGGTCTCTATGACACACCCAATGTCCAAATTTCATTCAACTCAATTCAAACTTTCCAAATCAACTCCAACAATCAAATAACTCCACAATAGACTAATTTCAATATCATCCACTATGAAATCCATATATTCAACATTGACATAAACTCAAGGCTAATTTCCATATTTTACCCAAACTTGTCCAAAAATCACAAATAATATATAAAAATGCATCAAATCCTTACCTCTTCACTTTGCCAAAGTCAGAATCTTGATTCTCAAACTTCCAATTTCGTCCAACACCCAAATCAACACTATTCAAGATTCTGAAATCACCACAATGAAGCTCTCAATGAGGTGCACAACATTAGAGAAGAGGATTTGAGCTTAAGTGGATCTTTACTCCCCAAAGGTTGAAGCTTTCACTTTCTCTTTCCTTAATTGAGCTCAGCGAAAATGGGGAAGGAAGAGAGAGAAAATGAGAGATGGAAGAGATGATGATGATGAAGCAAGCATTCTTTCCCTTCCCAGACACACAAATCGCATAAGAGAGAGAAGAGAGAGGAAAAAGTGATGTTTTGTCCTTTTGTGCCATCCAAGGGTCTACACAATGCCACATGTCACCATCTCACTCACTCCCTCAATGAGCTCACACAAGCTTAATGCACAGGATTCCGACCCATATGCAACAAACCTCCACCCTTAATCTTTAATCACCAAATACACTTATATCACATTTACATCACATTTCTACACAAGTGTCTAATTACACTAATTACAATCAATATCAGAGTCATTAGCCCTTAATCTCAAATTGGGTCATTACACATTCAATCAAAGGCTAATGATACTCTTTACATTCTCTTAATTTTACAAGGATTTTTTAACATACAATAGAGTTTACATTTTATAGGCATTTAAATAATGCAATGTAAAATCATCCAAGAAAGAAACTCTTAACTTTGGATCACCCACCTGTAACAACTTACTTATTGTCTAGTCAGACACAATTAAGTCCTTTTTGAAAAAAAAAAATTTGAGATATTCATGACAGCAAAAAAATACAAATATCTACTTTCTTAAACCTAAAGCTCAAGGAATAAGAGAAAAAAATTTCATACCCACATTTAAAAAAATCTCAATGGAATTAAGCAAGGTGTAATGTTGAGGGTCTTGAGTTCAAAATTACTGCCGTATTTGGTCTCAGTGGTGAACCCTTCAAGGTGTAATGTTGAGGGTCTTGAGTTCAAAATGATTCTCTAGCCTAAAATGATGCACAAGGAGAGAACTTGTGAATTGTTCCATCTCAAAAACATTTAAGTGATGCCATCGGATCAAAAACAGAAATAGACCAGACAGTGTTGTTGAGCAAATCATATAAATTTCACTGGCATTCAATCAAAAGGCCAATGATACTCAAATTTTTTACACACCGTAGTGCAAGCATTGTTTAAGATGAGCCAATAGCAGTGCACCAATACCCAAAGTGCTAGTATTACTAGCGAGCAACGCAAAATATCCGAAAATGATTGAATTGAATGGCTATAAAAGAACCATAGGATTATTGATTCACATATCTCAAACAATAATAAGTGGACCAAATAATCTTGGATGAAAATGAAATACAAATGGTGGCAAAGGCAATGTGCTCTCTCTGTGTGTGCGTGTGTGTGTGAGAGAGAGCGAGAGAGAGAGGGGGCTCTAAAACTTCAACAATGAATACAGAAAAGAAAACTGAAAAGTATGAGAACAAAGGATAATTCCTAAGCCAAGAATGCATGAGCCAAAGAGGTTCATTTTCCACCGGATAGTTAAACAACAACTTCAACTATCTTCAGCACAGCCTACTAGATTAAACAAATCTTATACCTAACAACAACAACAACAACAGCAACAAAGTATCTAATAATTTAATATGACAATTATTAAAAATTCTTCTCAAGAGCACCATAACCAGACCACTAAAACCAAAGCACCATAACCACAACACCATAACCACAGCACCATAACCAGAGAATAGAAGCCGACCACAGACGTAGAGGAAATGACATACAAACAGAACTATGAGCTACCACCACGAACCAGACACGACACATGCATACCTGGAGGAAGTCACTGAACCTCAGAACCACCACAGACAGAGGAGTAGCCACGGAAGTCACTGGCTAGATCTGGATCGCCAAACCTTACAAAGTTGCTGATAAGAATTCTCAAGCGATTTCCCATCGATTTCGCAAGCGATTTTCCATCAACACAGATATAGCCACCGAAAATATGTTCACTGCTTCCGTTCATTACGAGAAAATGGAATGTGTTTCAAATCGAAGCCTCGAAGCCAAACTTTTCCGATCTGCAAGAGAATGGGAACGACAAGGGGAAAATGGGATCTGTTGACAGCCGAAGATGAGAATGCCAACCGGAAAGGGAAACGGGAAGGAAAGGGAAGACAACTTCGATCGAGAAATTGGAGAAGACAAGAATAAAGGAAGAAGATGAGAAAGGGAAAGAGAAAAGGAAAAGAGAGAAGAGAAAAGGACAGGGACAGTAGGATAATAATTACTCCCAACGGCAATAATCTAGCTTGAAAAGTTATGGAAAATAGCTTCTTTGAGAATAGCCTTTTTCCCTTAAAAAAGGGATTTTGACTAAAAACGGGATTCTCAGCTTTTGGAGAGTATTCGGTATCCTTTGTCATAAAACCTTGGTTTGAGCAAATAATCACTTTTTTTGTCATCTGCCGAACACACACTTATAATCTATTTATAGGATCACTACCCAATTTTTCACACTTCTCATTTTGGAAAGTTTATATCTCTCCAACAATCAACTGAATGGAACTCTAAATGATGGCATTGGATTGTTGTCAAAGCTAAAGGAGTTAGACATTCAAGATAATTCATTGAAAGGTGTCATATCGGAAACTCATTTCTTGAGACTCTTAGCTACAACACTTGGACTTGTCTTATAATCATCTCATATTTAAATCAGTTCTGGTTGGATTCCCCCTTTTCAATTATATTAAATTGGTTTGGCATCATGTAAGTTAGGCCCAAAATTTCCAATATGGCTTCAAACTCAAAAGTCATGTTCTTCCTTAGATATTTCAAATGCTAAAATTTCTGGTACAATACCTAGTTGGCTTTGGAATTTGCCACTAAATGACACGTTGAACGTTTCACACAACCAAACTATTGGGGAAATACAAAATAATCCCATTTTTACGGGGGATTTTATGGATTTTAGCTCAATTTTACTTGAAGGCTTAATTCCATCTAGTTTATCACATAAAGCGCTAGAGCCGTGAAATCGGGCCGAGCCCGTTGAGCCGGCCCGTTTAGGCCCAAGCCCATCAAGGGCCGGGCTTGTAATTTAAGGTGAAAAAAAGGAGGCAGGCCTAAAAGGACCGGCCCTTAGGCCTGTTTAACTTTTTTTTAACTAGGCATAAGGTAACAAGCAGTGGTCAGGGGCAGAGTTAACCTAACCTAACCCTCAGATCAGAAATGCTCTCACACTTACTCATACCTCATTTAAAGCTTCTCTTCTTTGATTTTCTTTTTTCTTTTTTTGTATGTGTACGCCAAAATCCAAATCAGGTATTCTATTATTACTAACATTTGAAGCTTTTAGACTTGCTTAATTGTGACTGTGGACTTGTATAATTAGTTTTGGACATTAATTATGGTTTGGATAAGTCTTAGTGTTTGTGTTTCATTAAACTTGGATAATATTTATGTTTTAAATTAGTTTTGATAATATTTATGTTTTAAATTAGGTATTTTAGTCTTTAGGAGAATAAGGGAAAAAAAGTCATGGAAAAAAAAGGAAGATGTTAAACGGTCCTCAAGCCCTCGGGCTTTACATAAACGGGCCGGGCTTTCTTTTTGTGTACTTTTTTGGTACTCGGGCTTAAACGGGCCGGCCTGTTTAGGCCCGAGCCCGTCACACGTTAGCCTGTTTTCCTAGTTGTATAAAGTACTGGTATCTTTGGAACTATCAAACAATAAATTTACATATGCTGTACTATGTTATGTCCAAATGAGACTGAATTTATGCCTATTAGATCTCTCAGACAATCAATTATATAGAGTGCTTCTAGATATTGTTGGAAATATTTTGAATGACTGGCCTTTCTTAATGTTGCAAACAATAGCCTCTTTGCAAAAATTCCTACATCAATGGGTTCGTTAACAAATATGCAATCCTTACATTTAGGATTCAATAAATTTTCTAGTGAAATACCTTTATCTCTGAATAAATGCATGGAGCTAAGGCTTCTTGATGTTGTTAGAAATGATTTTTCCGGATTAATACCAAGTTGGATTGGAGATGGACTTAAGAAGTTACATGTCCTTATTTTGATCAAGATCCAAGAAGTTCTTTTGGAGTTTGCCACACAAAATTTGTAATCTCTCTCAACTACAAATCCTTGATCTTTCTATGAATAATATCTCTGGAGGCTTGCCAACATGCCTCAACCATCTTTCTGCTTTCGGGAATAAAACAAATTTTGATGTAACAATAATTTATGATTATGATAACTCATACATGTGTGCTTCATTGTCCTTAATACAGGATTTTTCCTCACTGATATGGAAAGGCAAGGTGTCCAAATACCAAAGTATATTGGGATTAGTTAAAAGTATTGATCTCTCTAGCAATATGTTAACTGGAGAAATTCCAAGTGAACTGATGGATCTACCATTAGACAACTAAAGTCATTGGACTCTCTTGATTTGTCAAGAAACCACTTGTCCTGGCACATTCCTTCAGGACTTTCACAAATAGATCGTCTGAGCGTAACAAATTTATCATACAACAATTTGTTAGGAGAAATTCCTCCTGGCACTCAACTTTAGAGCTTTGATCCCTCCACTTATGAAGGAAATGCTCATTAAGTGGTGCTCCACTTCCAAAATGTCCCACAAGGCCAATACAAGATCATCCAAATGATGAAAATTCTCAAGAAAATGGACAAATTTTCAGTCAAGGTTTCTTCGTCAGCTTGTCCATGGGATTTAGTACAGGATTTTGGGGAATTTATAGCCCAATATTTCTGAACAAATCCTTCAGATATGCCTATTTTAGGCTAGTGAATGACATATATGACAAAGTGTATGTGGGGGTTGCTATAAACATGGCCAAATTGCGCAGGTGGAGGAGATTAGCTTCAATTTAAAGGTAATTAATAAAAGTCTTTCCTGCTCATATGTATGTGTTCACATCATCAGCCTCCTCCCCTTCTATCTTTCTTTTTGTAGTGAATTGATAATTGCTTCCCACTTATAGTTGTTATACCAAGATGATAAGATATAATCTTTCGTAGCGTATCACCCAAAAAAAAAACATCAAAAGCTAAAATGTTTTGGCCTCTCGGTTAACTAACTGTAAAAAAAATTATTTCAAATCTAGTTGCAAAATAAAGCTTTAAATACGCATGTTATGGTTTTCTTAGCTTGCTAAAAGAAATTGATTTTTAAAAAGAAGTATCTTATGTGGCTGACAAGTTGATTCAATTTGTTCTGCATATTATGTTGTTGTTGCCTGGAGATGCTGCTGCTGCATAAGCTTGCGTGATCTGCTCATTTCATCTTTCAGCTAAACTACAAATAAGGCATTTACTTGATGTTTTAGTTGTATAATATTGCCATCAAGGCAAGTGCTTTGCTTTGGGTGATTACTTAGAGAAATAGTTGCAGGGTGCTTTCATATTTTGGCGTTTAGTTTGCAGAAGTAATTGTACTGTAAAATAATTAATTAAATGTATACGTGTTCTAAACATCAATTATATTAATGAGTTTGAGTTTGAAGTTCAGTTGTTAGATATTGTTTCAGCTTCAATATCGCTAATTCATTAATCATCATTAACTATTTTGAGCCTAACCAAAAAAGCATATACAAGGCAAAACAATGCACAAGCATTTGTTCTTCACAAATGAAGTCCCACACGATATATGAACACACAAACTTTGGGCCCTTTATCTACTGGTACAAAATTTCCTTTTTAGACCGTTATATTTAAACCGGTTATAGCGGATAAGGTCTAAAAAATTTGACCGGTGGCAGTTTTGTAATTATATAGAACTTCTAAGACCGGTCTTCAAAAAATTATTTAGACCGGTTATAAATAAAACCGGTCTAAAAATATCAAAATATTTAAAAAATAAAAAAATTTTAAACTTTTAAAACCGGTTATTAACAATAACAGGTCTTGAATATCAAACATTTAAGACTGATTTTAATAAAAATTGGTCTTAAATATGAAACATTTAAATATCCGCAATTGATTTTTCACTGTAATTCCTTCTACTCATCTGTACGTTTGACTATAAAAAAAGGCCCTATTTTTTTTTTAAAAAAATATCACTTTTAAGACCGGTTGTTAAAATAACCGGTCTTAAAAGTACTTTTAAGACCGGATTTTATAATAACTGGTCTTAAAAGTACTTTTAAGACCGGTTGTTAAAAACCGGTCTTAAAAGTGATATTTTTTTTAAAAAAAATAAATAGTTCCTTTTTAAAAAAAAATATCAAAATATTTTAAAAAATTAAAAATTTTAAACTTTTAAGACCGGTTATTAATTATAACCGATCTTAAATATCAAATATTTAAGACCAGTTTTAATAAAATCCGGTCTTAAATATGAAAATTTTAAAAATTATTTTTTTCCCACCCTTTTAAGACCGGTTTTTTAAATACCTGGTCTAAAAAATCAACCCTAAATTTTTAAATCTCTTCTTTGTCACGCCTAAATTTCACTCTTTAAATCTGAAACATCTTTTCTTGGTGCGATTACTCTGTGATCTCGGTCATATTCTCTCGATCTCATTCTCATGTTTGTTGATGCGGTGCTCTCACCCTTGCACTGAATGAGTTTGTAGCCGCCACAACCTCACTTGCTCTGATCTCCTTCGTCGTGACTTTTCTCTTTCCCCGTGATATCCATCCTTCATCACAACCTACCTTGGCAGCCTCACTTCTTTGTTGCAATAACTTGCTTGCTCCTTTGCTTTGACCCAGAGATGCGTGAAGAAGATGCAATTGATGTTATGAGGTTTGAATAAACTTTCCTTTTAAACACTTAATTAATTTGTAAACTAATTTTTTAGTATCTACTGCAAGGTAGCGATAGATGAAAGAGGAAGAAAAAGGTGCAGAGCGAAGCGCCTCGCTTAAAACAATTCCTTGTCTGCTTTCTTTACCAGAGGAACAAGGGTCACAAAGAGAAGAGAGATCCTTATGGGTGTGCCTGAATTTTGTTGCAAGAGCTGTTCATTATCTTTCTACGTAGTTTGATGTTCTTAGTGAATGATACAGGAATTCAGGTTTTAAGAAATTTTAGCAGCAGGATTCACAGGGAAGGTGTTTTTGTGAAATCTGATGGTGGTAATTTGCTTGGATGTATCTGCAATCGATTTTTCACTGTAATCTCTTCTACTCATCTGTACATTTGACTACAAAAAAAGGCCCTATTTTTTTTTTAAATATCGCTTTTAAGATTGGTTGTGAAAATAACTGGTCTTAAAAGATAAAAACTAGTCTTAAAAGTACTTTTAAGACCGGTTCTTTTAACAACTGATCTTAAAAGTCTTGAAAAAAAAGTTGTTAGATCAGATTTTAAACAACCGGTTAAAAACTGGTCTAACAAGTCTGAACTTTTTATACCCAGTCTTCGAGAAACCAGTCTAAAAAAGTTAATTTTAAGACCAGTTTCGTTAACCAGTCTAAAATGTCGTTTTTAACCTATCTTAAAAATTATTTTTCCACTAGCTGTTCCACAATGAATTGCGATGTGTAAGAGTGGAAAACAAGATAAAATATTAAACGACATTGTGTGGAAATATTCTATCCAAAATGTCTATAGAGTTTACTGGTTAAAAAAATAAAGCAAAATAAAAAAGGAAAAGAAAATTAGAAGTTTTTGAAATCTCTGATTAAATTCTTCCAAAAAGAATGTGAAGCCTGGCCACTGTTTTTTCCAAGTTAGCGACCTGGATTTTACAATTGAGCCATTAACTAAAAGGCAATGTTGTGAAAATCGGACCAGACCGGTCCGACCGGGGACCGGACCGGTCCGACCGGTGACCGGAGAGGCTTTCGGTCCATTCAAAGTGGTTCAGCCGTTCTGCCATTCAGGCCATTTCAGACCATTTTAGATCGGCCTTTGGGCTGGGAGCCGAAGATGACCCGGGAACCAAGGCGGTTTTTAAAAAGCCAAACGGCCCAAATATACTCCTCTGACTTAAAAAAAAGCCCCAAATTTGTTTCTCATACTCAGTTGCTCACTCGACCTTGACGCTCTTTCTCTGAAGTCTGATATCTGAGTATTACGATGCAAAACCCTTCCCCTAATTTCAAAAATACTTTCGACGCTGGCTCTCCTCTAGCAGACTAGCACACTTCGATCGAGTTGCACCATACAAATTACACTCTCAGGCTAAAAAGTAAGTCTGCTATTCTTCGCTGGTTTTGCTATTTTTGGCTGGTTCTGCTTTTTTTTTTTTTGTCGAATAGCTGGTTCTGCTTTCAAGCTCCAAGCTTTAAACTTTATGCATCCTCCTTGTTTGTGCGACTTCTTCTCACTCGCTCACTTGTACTTCTTTTAAGATAATGATTTTTTAACTTCTTTTTGATTTTGCTGGAGATAATCGATGAAGCGTGTATGTGAGGGACCACCTACATCAGTTTATTTGTTTTTTACAATAGAAAAGAATAAGTGTGAGGGACCACATCTGTACGTATGTTTCTTTATTGAGCTTCTAGTGTGTGAGTTATAAACATAAACTGACTTTTGAACAAAAAAATAAACATAAACTGACAAAAGATGAAGTATACTTTAATTGTAGTGTGTGAGGGACCACCACCTCTTTATTGTTGAGCATCATGACCCACGTAGATATTGATTTTGACTTCAATATTTGCTTGATGGAACAAAAGGCTGCATAATGTATACAAACAAAAGTGAAATATGATTGCTAGGTATTAAATATGGATGCATAGACTTGTAAAAACAAGGGACTTACAAACCTGATTAATTTCTTTTAGAAGATTCAATGGTCAATATGTAGCAATATACCATTTTATTTTTCTAGAGTTTGACAAATGTGTCCATGTGTATGAACATAGTTTCTTCATGGCCTCAATCCCTTTTGTAATGAAGAATGTTAATGTTAGAATTTGTGATTAATTGAATGATTTATTATGAATCTGTGGTTTGGAACTATTTTTGTTTAGATCACTTATAAAATGGAAACTCCTTTTCATTTTCTTTTTCTATCTTATATTTTGGAGGTTTCATTTGTTTACCTTTAAGTGTACTTGATTTTTTTTTTTGTTGAAATCGGGCAGACTTGATTTATTAATATGAATAGGTTGCTTTTCAATATTATTAATGTCATATTCACACTAATTATGTATTTATATTGTAGAAAATGTCATCAGAACAAGTATCAACTACTGCATCGCAATCCATAAGAATAAAGGCAGATCCCACATGGGACCATTGTGTTGAAGTGCCAAACAAGAACCCAGGTGGAAAGAAACGTTTGAAATGTTTATATTGGGCAAAGGAATTTGTTGGTGGAAGAATTCATAGAATGAAACAACATCTTGCTGGAATAAAAGGGGATGCAATAAGCTGTAAAGATGTGCCTGGAGATGTTTGCTATCGACTAGAGCAAAATTTGAAAGAGATTGAAGATAAGAAAAGTAAGAAACAAGATAATTTTGAAGAGGACAACCCCTATGGCCCTGTTCTCCCGCCATATGAAAGTGATGCTCTAGACCCACAACAAGTATCTCCTTCTCCTGTCCAAAATCTAAGGGAGAGCCAATCAAAAGTTCAAGCTCCAAATACATCTCATCTTGGTAAAAGGAAGGTAGCTGGGGACATGAACAAGTATTTTGCCCCAAGGACAACTCCAGGAGCACAACCAAGGATACGAAGTGCACTTGCAGGTAAAGAAGCTGTACATAGAGCAGATTTAGCTGTTGCTAAATGGTTATATGATTGTTGTATTCCCTTGAATGCTTTGAATTCAGCTTACTTTCAACCTATGTTAGATGCAATTGCAACCATTGGCCCTGGTTATAAAGGGCCAACTTACCATGCTGCTAGAACCAAATTATTGCAAGACACCAAAAAGGAAGTCCAGTTGTTGGTTGATAGTTTTAGGAAATTTTGGGAAGAGACTGGTTGTACAATCATGGCTGATGGTTGGCAAGATCATGCTAATAGGCAACTAATTAACTTTCTTGCCTATTCTCCTAGGGGAATCATTTTCATTAAATCTGTCAATGCATCAAACATAGTCAAGGATACTCAAAATCTTTGTAACTTGTTCACAGAAATGGTAGACTTTGTCGGTGCAAGTAATGTTGTTCACTTGGTAACTGATCATGCAACTAATTATAAAGCTACTGGGAGGTTATTAAGTGATAAGTATCCTTCTATTTTTTGGTCTCCTTGTGCTGCACATTATTTGAATTTAATTTTAGGAGATATTGGAAAAATGGAGATTGTGACGAGCTTAGCATCACATGCATCTATGATTACCAAGTTTATTTATAATCATGCATATTTTCTTACTTGGTTAAGAAAAAGGGATGGCTGGATAGAAATTATTCGCCCAGGGCTAACACGGTTTGCAACTACTTTTCTTGCTTTGAAAAGTATTTTTGAGCATAAACATGATTTGCAAGCTTTGGTTACTAGTAAGATGTTTATAGAATCAAGATATTCAAAGGACCAAAAGGCAAAAAAATGTGACAATTATTGTGTTAGACAACAAATTTTGGAATGACTGTAAAGCCTTGGTACAAATTGTTTCTCCTCTTATTGGGTTGTTGAGAATTGTTGATGCTGATGAAAGGCCTTCTCTTGGGTATGTATATGATGGAATGTATAGGGCAAGAAGAGCTATAAAGAAAATTTGTATGAACAAGAAATCCTTGTACCAGCCTTATACAAGGATTATCAAGAGAAGATGGGATACCCAACTTAGTCAAAAGCTTCATGCAGCAGCTTATTTCTTGAATCCTATATTCTTCTACGACAAAGAAAACTTCTCTAAAAAAACCAGAGGTTTTGGCAGGATTTTTTGAGGTTTTGGATAAAATCAAGATTGTGCAAGAAAGCCTACGATACCAAGATCAAGTTGACAGCTTCGCACGTCCAATGGCTCTGGCTTGCCTGAAAACATTATGGCCTAGTAAAGTTTTGTAATTTTACATTTATCTTCAATATTTCTTTTACTCTTCATTTGCTTCTATTTACATTTGCCTTTGGTGTTCAATGTGCTAGATGAATGGTGGAAGATGTTTGGGGATAGTGCTCCAAATGTGAAAAAATTGGCAATGAGACTCTTGAGCCAAACCTCATCTTCATCGGGTTGTGAAAGGAATTGAAGTGTGTTTGAACGAATACATTCTAAGAAAAGGAATAGGTTGGAGCACCAAAGGTTAAATGACCTTGTGTTTGTGCATTATAATTTTTGTTTGAAGAATAGGTAAACTATCCTAGTTATTTTTAACATTTACTTAAATTTGTTTGTATTATGTGTGACTATATGAATTCTTCACTTAATCTTTTGTATTGCCATGTGTTTTAGGGTTTTTAACAAGAAAAGATCTTTTGATCCAATTGATTATGAAAGTATTGGTGAATTTGAGAATTGGATCATGGAAGATGAAGATGATTCTTCTTACCTTCGTTATGATGAGATAGAAGAAGGTTTACTTTATGATGATACAACAATACCAAAAATTTCTATCAATCATGTTGAAGATATTAATGAAGAAAGAGACAATGAGATTGAGGGTGAGGCTGGTTGCTCTAAAATTGGAGAGTTGGATTTGAAATCATTTCCCCAAGATATTGATCATTTTGATGAAAATATTTTTCAAGAAACTCATGCTTGGATTAATCAAGATCCACCCATCTTTGATAAGTCATGAAGTTATGTTTGTTCTTGTTAGTATGTGGTATTAACACTTGATTAGTTATCATTGGTTTTTGGTATTATTAATATATTATTATGTTATTTGTAATAATTTCAATGTATTGAAACCTTAGATTTAAGAAAGATGACATATATCAACTTTTATATATGTTTAAGCGTGTTAAAATTTCATATATTTTTATATAATTATCCATGCATATAATATTATTTTTTTATTTAATTATTACGTCATCGGTCCAACCACCGGTCCGACCATGCGACCCGTGACCCACTGACCTCTCCGGTCCGGCTTTTAAAACATTGCTAAAAGGTTCTCGTCAAATTAAGTTTGACCACTGGTCCCCTTTTTTTGGGTCAAAGTCTATGAAGTTTCTCACACTATTTTTTTTTTTTTTTGCCAGAAAAGTTAAGTCCATTCTTCATTTTAAAATTCTTCGGCGTCTTTCTTAGGGAAATTCTACTTTCTTTTTTTTTCTATATTATTTTTGCCAATAAAAATCCTCTTGGCTTGTATACGTACATTTGGATTAATTACAACTATTTTATTTTGTGAATTACATGTAAAAAAGTAATGTTACTACCCCAGAAAGAAAACACACGTTTTTTAAAAAAATTCATATTTATTAAAAATATCATTCTAGAGAGAGACCATATATTCATCATGTTCTCTTCTATAAATTTTGTTAAGTGGAAGGACCCAGTTAGACTTTTTCCATTTCAAGGGGTTCCTGGTCCAACACATCAATATTATTAAGTGTCAACATCCGTTTCCATTTCGATAATCGAAGAGTAATAAAGACGGAATTTAATAGGCATACATAAAAGTACAATTATACTGATAAAAATCTTCATTTACAATCCCATCGTCATTTATCAATGGAATACAGAAAATACAGCGGAAACTTAATATATACAGAATGACCCAAAATATCTAAGGCATAAACTACTTATAACCACGATCCTGTCCTTGCCTCGCAACATGTGCCAATCACTTCCCGGCGTCTACGACTTTACCCTTTGGCCCATGGTACCCGCTGAGATATTTATTTAAAAATATGGTGAGATTCTAAAAAATTTCAGTAGAAACATGCTACGTTCATAGAAAATGCGAAATGTAAATATGATATACGCCATGTATGTACCAATTAATGAACAGTATAAACACATCATCTGCATGTATACATGAGTAGGGCCCAACCCCACTATTCTGCATTGGTTGGGTTCTTACCAACTCCAGTGTAAGTGCCTCTGGCACTACTATCCCATCTCTGGGCAAAACATGTTGATTAATAAAGTACATTTACAACAATAGCAACCACACAATCATATAACTATAGCATGATATATGAAGGATAATGTTCCTACCTCAAAGCTTTATAAATCCCTTTTTAAATGTTCCTCGTAAAACGTGTCATGTCCAGCCTCCGACTAGGTTCTAAAATATTAAATGTACAAGAAATAGGTCATAACCTATCCGAGTATCATTTTATACTCTTCTATAGTGTTTCTTGTGGTTATATTACTCTATGGTAAAAATTTACTAAAATGCCCCCGGGACCCCGGCCTAGCCTCGTCGTACTCGGCCCGATGTCACGTTTTCCTAAAATTTTGACTAGGTCTATCCTGACATATTTTCACCTAAGGAATCCATTTTCAGGCTTACCAAATTCATTGCCAAATTACGAAAATACCCTTGATAGCCCCGGCTTAGGGATTTCAAGGGCGTTTTCGTGATTATGCTTTTTCGGCCTTTTCTGAAAAAGTAACCAACTGTAACTCCACCTATTTTTTCCCACTGAATCCAATGGAACCATTTATTTCATGAAAATCCAGCTCCTGCCTCCTGAAGCAGTACTGGCCAAAATATTCAAGAAAAATGAAAAAAAATGTAGTTTTGTGTTTTAGCTTCCAAAACTTGTACTTTTCCACTTCAATCCTTTATTAACTCATTTAAACACTTTTTAATCATGATTCAAAGAAATTTGGGTAGCATAACCCCTTAGGGTTATAGCTTTTCCAATTTTACAACTTAACCAAAAATCACCAAACTATCAACAAACTTTAAAACCAACTTCATACAAGTATAGATTTGAGTTTGGTGTAGTTACCTCTTAGCCTTCTTAGATCCTCTCACTCTAGGCACCTCCTCCCTCTCTTGTTGATCTCAAGATAAGCTTGCTAAACCATGGAGTTTATGGAAAGGAAGAAATTAGAGAAGAGTTTTATGGAAGATTAGAAGGAAAAACCTTAAGAAATTTCCACTTACCTTAATCCTTCTCTTCTTCCTTCTCTCTTGGCTTGAACTTTCCTTAAGCTTTTCTCTCGCTTCTTTCTTGTTGCAAGAGATGAAAATGAAGACAAGAGAAAGAAGATGAGGCTTCATAAATTTTTCTCCTTTCATTCTACTCCATTGATCTCATTAAGGGTTGACATGATAATACTTGCCAACTACCATACTTCCCTCCATACTTCCATCCATATTGCCTTCATAATTGCTCTCTTTGACTTCCCTTAACATTGAACTAGTCTTCTCCCTTGATTGGCTTTTCAAAAAAAACGTGCCCCCCTTCCTCTTGCTCCAACTAAATCATTACTCTTCCAACTAGACCAATTCTTGCACTCAAGGTAGCATACCATTTTATCATTATTTGTCCATGTAGCATTATTTTAATGCAATTTGACATGTGCTCATACAAATCCATTATAATTTAATCCCGTCCTCATATAATCATGACACTTGGCATTTTAATTCCATTAATCAATTTCTAACACATTTTATTTTCAATTTTCGGAATAATGCCAATTCTAGCAGATTTTCTGTCCTAACTTTGAAATATCATAACTAAATTTGTAGACATCGTTTTGGAGTGATTCCAAAGGCTATGGAACCCATATTGAGTCTAGTTTCAGGAAATAGTATGGAATTTTACTATCTAGGATCATATCATTCCCAGATTTTCAATCTTTGACAGCTGCTTCAAAAACTTTCCAGATTTTCTGGGCTAACTTCAAAAATTCATATCTTTTTATACATAGTTTCAATTGATTCATATGACCTATCTAATTAAAGCTTAGGATGTCTACTTTCACTCTGTAAAATTCATAACTTTTTATCATCATTTGTTCTTCCAAAACCATATGACAATCTCACTGCCTAGCAGGAGATTTCACTGAAAACACCATTCAACTTTCAATTTTTAATATTTAATTCCTTTGGCATTAAATATTTACCATTTTATTGAATATATAAAATAATCACAATATACTCTTGGTGAATAAAATTTAAGGTGTTACAGTTCTCTCCTGCTTAAATAAATTTTGTCCCCGAAATTTGCTACATTATACATTCATGAATTCTGGGTAATGCTTCTTCATACTTTCTTCCGTTTCCCATATAGCCTCTCTGGGCCATAACCCTTTCCAGAAGACTTTAACAAACAAAATACTCTTGTTTCTGAGTTTTTTTCCTACCAATCAATGATTCGGTCAGGCATGACTTTGTTAGTCCAATCTTTGCATATTTCCACATCCTCATACTCTATTACGTGTTATGGATCAGGTCAATACTTTTCATTTGGGAAACATGAAAAACATCGTGTAGCTTGCTTAGACTTGGTGGCAAAGCTATCTGGTATGCACTTTGAGGTTATCTCCTCATGTGTTCATCAACAATGTCAGGATAATTTAATAGGAGTCCCACAGGGATCTCCATAATACCTAACTGCACCCAGAATCTGTGTTTCTCTATGTCAGACCTTAGCCCGATTCAACTTGAATCATTCTAAGCCATAAAAACTCTTATCAAAACCCAATCAATATGGGATTCATTACAATGCACCATCGTGGAGAGCCAACGCTCCTGTAGCTCTATTATATGATTCAACATCACGACGGCTACATACTAGGGTTCGTCGTCACGATAGCTGCACTCTAGGGTTCGTCGCCACGATGGCTGCACTCTACGGTTCGTCGTCTCGGTGGCTGCACTCTAGGGTATTGTACTTGGTGCTTCACTCAGTCAACTGACTGGTCAGCCCCTCCAGTCAGAACTTCCCATAGGTAGCCCTCTTCTATCAGATTTCACCATGGGTAGCCCTCTTCGAATAGAACTCTCTGTAGGTAGCCCTTTCCGATCTGAATCCTCCGTAGATAGATTTTTCCAGTTGGTCTTCTCTAAATGGAAGTATCATTATAACGAGAATCTAGAAGCCACTTGTACATTCTATTCTCTGTCTCAACCTTGAGACCATATTTCGTGGCTACTCTTTATTCTATCGAGAACTATTCTCAAATCGTTATATATCTGGCTAACCCCACTGCCTAACATAATCTGACTAGTCACATTTAGGTCTCTAAAATCCTCAATTAGTTTTTGCTCATAGATTATTACGGCTGCCACCTGCACTAATTTTTCAGCTTAATGCATCAGCGATGACATTAGCCTTACCGGGATGATACTTGATTTCTAAATTGTAATCTTTCAGCAACTCCATCCATCTGCGCTGCCTCATATTAAGTTCTTTCCAATCGTATAAGTACTTCAAACTCTTGTGGTCATAGCATAACTCTACGATCTCACCATAAAGATAATGTCTCCAGATTTTCAAAGCAAACACAATTGCCGCTAACTCAAGATCGTGCATGGGATAGTTCAAGTCATGAGGTTTCAACTGACGTGATGCATATGCTACTACTCGGCCATGCTGCATCAATACGCATCCCAATCCATGCCCACTGGCATCTGTATAAACAACATATGAAAACTACAGATCTGGAATCGTTAATAATGGTGATGTGGTTAACCTCTGCTTCAACTCCTGGAAGCCCTTTTCACAATTCTTATCCCACACAAAATGTTGAGCTTTGACCTCTGCTTCAGAAACTTTCCATATTTTCTGGGCTAATTTCAAAAATTCATATCTTTTTGTACATAGCTTCAATTGTTTCATATATCTATCAAATTAAAGCTTAGGATGCCTACTTTCACCCTGTAAAATTTCATAATTTTTGCTCATCATTTTTTCTTCCAAAACCACATGAGAAACTCACTGCCTTGCAGACAATTTCACTGAAAACACCCTTCAACTTTCAATTTTCAATATTTAATTCTTTTGGCCTTAAATGTTCACCATTTTATTGAATATATAAAATAATCACAATATACTCTTGGTGAATAAAATTTGGGGTGTTACATTAAGGAAAATGTGGAGTATCCAAACACTGATTGGCTTATTGTATTAGTGTATCACTACCAAAAAACAAAAAAAAACGATGATTTAGTCAAATTCCTTAATAAGTGTCAATGTGAAGTTTGATGAAATCTTCAAAAGATTTCACTCTATTTCTTAGTTATACTATAAATTGAGCAGAGTATTTTATTTATAGACACTACTACATAATAGAGATTTTACTTCGCAAAAAAAAAACGTCTGTTTTTGAAAAAATGAAGTAAAAATATAGGATGTGTTTGGAATAGCGGTGAGAAAAGTGACTTTTTCAATTTGACTTATGGAATCTTAAGATTGGGAAAAAGTAAGATTGAGTAAAATGATTAATATTTGGATTGACGATTGGATAAGTGCTTTTATGAAAGTGAAAAGACGTTTGGTTTGACTTTTGCATAAGTGATATTTGTGATATTTAAGAGCAAAAATTTTAAAAACTATAAAAAGTGAAAAGATTAATTTTGAAAATTTGATAATGGTAAAATACATATTAAAATTACAATAAAAATGCGAATAAATTAGAAATTATACAAACTTATGGTCCAGATCACATTTTTTTGCCAATTGCGTTATTGTCCACCCAAACATGAGAATTTAACCCCCCCCCCACCATGTTTGATCACACGTTTATGGTCCAGATCACATTTTTTGCCTGGCAAAACGCTGATACAAACACACCCATAGGCGATGGCATTTTTAAAATTTTTTACACTACTTTTGGTGTTCGTTCTACTAAAACGAACACCAAAAGCTGTTTTTGATGTCTATTTTGAGATTATAATCACCTACAATTTATGATCAGAGACACAAATTATACATCATCTCCAATCCTCTCTCAATTGCGATAGCCAACGTTTGTCTCAAGATGTTTTCTATGCAACACCGAATGATACAATATTCCCTACCATTATTTTTAGTTTAGCAATACTTTGTACTCTTTTTGTGATGCATTCAATAAGTAACTTTTAACTAAATTATTTTGATCCTTTTATCAGTATCACTCAACTCTATGACAAATACATCTAAAGTTTTTGGAAGAACCTCGTCCCCTCATATTGCAAATGGTATTATTTAGGATTTTGCACAGTTTTTAAAACACTATTAACACTATAGAAAACACCATTTATGCACAAAGATTGTATTAATACTTTATAATATAATTACTACCATTAAACTAACATTTCATAGTATTGTTTACTTGTAGAGTTGACATTATATGAAGATCTAGGTGATCTGCTTTGTACTTGTGTTTATTGTGAAGCACAGATGTGGTATAATGAAAGACTGTGAAAGAATATAAGCGAATATGTTCCTAGATTTGGAATGTGTTGCCTTCAAGAAAAAGTCAAATTGGCTATCTCAGCGCAGCCACCCCCTATTGAAAAGCTTATTGGATGGAAGCCATCCTGATAGTAAGCACTTTCAAGCTCATATAAGAACTCATAATATGATGTTTGCTTTTACATCAATGGGTGGAAATATAGATAGAGAAATCAATAATTAAAGAGGTCCTTATGTTTATAGAATGGGTGGGCAAAACATTCATATGATTAGAAGTATTCTCCCTATGGAAGGAGCCTCTCCAAAATTTACTCAATTGTACATTTATGATACATCAAACGAGGTTTCTAATAGAGTTTTTGCAATACGGTACGCATGAATTACTTCTATTAGGATATTAATTTTATAATATATTTGTCTCAGCTTATATATATCAGGAATAATTCATATTTATTAATATATTTATTTTTGTGATTCTCAATGGAGAGAATGGTGTATCACACCCCCCCCCCATTAAGCTCAATATCCTTGAATCCCTCCAAACTATGCTAGATGATCATAATATCTAGGTGCAAACTTTCTGCATTGCACGTGATTTCATCAATTCACATGAGGGATAATGTATTAATATTAAATTAATCTATCAAATAGGACCAAACAGATGTCAATATAATTTGCCTACAGATCAAAATGAGATAGCTGCCTTAATTGTTGGAGACATTAGATCAACAGAACAAGGTCGAGATAAAATAGTACAATACAAAACTGGCCTCCGTAAGCACATTCATGAGACTCACCCTGACTTCCACCCACTCTAGTATCCATTGTTATTCCCACATGGTGTTGGTGGCTATGAGGAAAAAGTTCCTCATGTCTGAGAAAGATGTGTAAACCAAGGGAAAAATAAATATGTCTCAATGCAAGAATATTTTGCGTACCTTATCCAAGATAGAATGGACAACTAATCGATAATACAACATGGAGGAAAACTTTTCTAGTAATTTATTGTGGATGCTTACATGATGATGGAATCCTAGAGGTTGGCTTACATTCAAAATCATTAGAAATAACTCCATGCAAAGTTATATAGAGGACTAACTAATGCTATTTTATGGGGTGATACTGAGGCTGCAGCAAGAGGAAAAAGGATTATTTTTCCATCATCGTTCACAGGGGGAGCTCGCTGCATATTAAATAATTATCAAGATGCCATGGCTATTTGTGGATGGGCTGGGTACCCTGATCAATTTATCACATTTACCTGTAACTCAAGATAGCCAAAAATTATGAGATATGTATAAGATTTTGACACAAAGGTAGAGCACATACCACATGTTCTTAATCGGATATTTAAAATGAAACAAGATCTTCTTATGAAAGATATAAAACGGGGGGATTTTTCGGTCTAGTAAAACCAGGTCAGTTATTTCCATATCTATTATATACTTACTATTTGCATAATTAACTTTTTCCCAATGCATTTCTAATATTTTAATTGTGTGCATATAAATTTATATCATATTTATTAACCCAACTATTTCTCTTTGTAGCTTTGTACACAATTGAATTTCAAAAAAGAAACCTACCCCACGCCCACATTATTATTTTCTTAGCAACAAACAAGAAGATCATTACTCCTTCTGACTTTGATCAAGTTATTTGTGTTTAGATACCAAATAAGGATGTTGATCATTAGTTATATCAAGTAGTTAGTGACTTTATGATACATGGTCCATGTCGGAGTGCAAATCCTATGTCTCCTTGTATGAGTGAGGGTGCATGCAGTAAATGTCAACACTCGTTTTCATTTCGATAATCAAAGAGCAATAAAGATAGAATTTAGTGGGCATACAGAAAAATACATATATACTGATAATAGTATTCATTTACAATCCCAAAGTCGTTCTTAGACAAAATACAGAATACAGCAGAAACTTCAATATATATACAGGATTCCCCAAAATATCTTAAGGATAAACTAAGTATAACCACCGTCTTTAACCTTGCTACAAGACACGTGCCAATCTCTTCCCGGCGCCTACGCCTTTGCCTTTCGATCCACTGACACCCGCTGAGATGTTTGTTTAGAAAAAGGGGTGAGATTCCAAGGAATCCCAGTAGAAAATACTATCGTTCATAAAAAAATACGAAAAAGTAAATATGATATGTGCCATGTATTCATCAATTAATGAACAATACAAACATATCATCTGCATGTATACATGAGTAGGCCCCAGCCCCACTAATCTGCACCGGTTGGATACTCACCAACTCCCAGTGTAAGTACCCCTGGCACTATTTGCCCCTTTATAGACAAAATATATTGATTAATAAAGTACATTTACAACAATGGCATCCACACAATCATATAACTATGACATGATGTATGAAGGATAATTTCCCTACCTCAAAGTTCTTTCAAGCCCTTTTTAGTATGCCTCGTAAAATGTGTCGGTTCCGACTTTCAACTCGGTCCTAAAATATTAAATGTATAAGAAATAGGTTATAACCTATCCAAGTATCATTTTAGATTATTTCATAGTATTTCTTGTGGTTATATTAGTCAATGGTGAAAATTTACCAAAATGCCCCTGGGACCCCAGCCCAACCTGTCCTTGCCGTACCCGACCCGATGGCATATTTTCCCAAAATTTTGACTAGGGCTATCCAAACTTATTTTTGCCCAATAAATCCATTTTCAGGCTCAAAATTACCAAATTTAGTGTCAAATTATGAAAATACCCTTGACAGCCCTGATTTAGGGTTTTAGGGGCGTTTTCGTAATTATGCTTTTTGACCTTTTCCGAAAAAGTGACCGATTGTAGCCCCACATATTTTTTCATCCTGAATCCAATTGAATCATCAAATCAATGAAAATATCACTCCTTCCCCCAGATCTGGTCTTAACTGAAACTTGTCTTAAGAAAAGGGAAAATTTGGAGTTTTCTGTTTTAGCTTCCAAAGCTTGTACCTTTTCACTTCTAATCCTTTGTTAAGTCATTTAAACACATACTAACCATGATTCAAAGAAATTTGGGCAGCATAAGGATTAGGGCTTTCCAAATTTACAACTTAACCAAAAATCACCAAACCAACCATAAACCTCAACAACAACATCATACAAGAATAGATCTAAGTATTGTGAGGTTACCTCTTGAAATCTTGAGTTCTCTCTCTCTAGGCGTCCTCTCCTCTCTCTCCTTGAGCTCAAAATATGTCTTCAAGATCATGGATTCCATGAAGGAGAAAGGTTTAGAGAAGGTTTCCATGAAAGAATACAAGAAAAATGCCTAAGAAACAATGTCTTACCTTAAGCTTTCTCTACTTCCTTCTCTCAAGCACCTAATGTCTTCAAAGCTCTCTCTTTCTCTCTCTTCTTTCTCTAGATTTAGAAGAAAATACGAAGGAAAGAGGAAGGAATAATGCTTCATAAAATATCTCCCTTCACCCTACACCACATGATTTCATCAAGGCATATGATGGTGACACTTGTCACAATCCACACCTTCTTCATATTTGTGTCATAATTGCTCCATTAGGCTTCTATTAGCATTAAACTAATTTCCTCTCCCTTTTGGTTAGCATAAAACTGTCCCCCTTAATGCTCTCTCTAACCAAATGGGTTTCCTCCAACTAATCCAACCATGCACTCAAGTAGTGTACCATTATCATCATTAATCATATGTCCATATAGCATTGTTTTAAGGCAATTAGACATGTGCTCATCTTCATAAATCATAAACTAATTCCCTTACCATATGAAAATGACACTTGGTATGTTTATGAGCCAAATAATTATTTCTCCCTCCTATTTCTTTATTTCACAATTTACACAATCATCATTACATCTTTCTTTTTCAAATTCGCAACAATTAGCAATTTTGGCAGATTTTCTTACCAAACTTTGAAAAATCATAACTAAATTTTTAGATATCTTTTCAAAGTGATTCCAAAGGTCATGAAACCCTTATTGAGTCTAGTTTCAAGGAAAAATATGGACTTTAGCCAGTTGGAAGCATATCATTCCCAAATTTCATTTCTTTGACCAATGCTCCAAAGATTTTTGAGATTTTATGGGCTAAATTCAGAAATCCATAACTCTTTGTACATAGCTTCAATTGATTCATATGACCTATCAATTTAAAACTTAGGATGTCTACTTTCACCCTTTAAATTTTCATAATTTTGTCTCATCATTTGGTCTTCCAAACCACATGACAAACTCACTGCCTCGCAGATGATTTCACTGAAAACATTGTTCACCCTTCAATTTTCAATATTTAATTCCTTTAGCCTTAAATATTCATCATTTTATTGAATATATAAAATAATTACAATATATTCTTGACGAATAAAATTTAGGGTGTTACAGTAAACGTTATCCCAAAGAGTTTAATTCAACCACCATCATTCATGAAGATGGTTGCCCACAATACAAGAAACCAAACAATGGAAGACATTCCATAAAAAATGAAATTCCATTGGATAACAAAAGTGTTGTCCCTTACAACCCTTACCTGCTGTTAAAATATCGGGCTCACATTAATGTTGAGATATGTAAAGAAGGTGATTCCATCAAATACTTATTCAAATATGTAACTAAGGGGCATGACCGCGCTACAACCTCTTTCTATTCCCAATCTTCATCTAATAATAGTGATGTGGTGCATGATGAGGTCAAGATGTATTATGATGTCATGTATTTATCACCATGTGAGGCTACATGGAGGATATTGGGGTTTGACATTAACTATAGAATATCAACGGTTGAAAGACTTTCTTTCCATCTTCTATGTCAACAATTGATTTTGTATGAAAAGCATAAGGACTCAAATAATGCTTTCAATCGGAATACTGAAAAATTTACCCAGTTTGAGGTGTCGATAATAGCAAACGATGATTTTGAGTCTGCACGATCATTAACTTATTCGGATTTTTTCCTACAAAGTTTGTGTACAAAGAAGATACCCAAATGTGGGACTTGAGGAAATCAGGCTTTGCTATTGGCCGATTGTATTATGTTCCTCCAAGGGTAGGTAAAGTCTTTTTATGCCTTTTGCTTGCACATGTTAAAGGTCCAAAATCTTACCGTGATATATGAACAGTAGATGGGGTCCACTATGCAACCTTCAGAGATGCTTGCTATGCGAAGGGTTTATTGGAAGATGATAAAGAGTATATTGATGCTATATCAAAAGCTAGCTACTAGGCCACACCTGAATACCTTCGCCATCTATTTGGTACATTGCTCTTTTGTGATTGCATGAGTCGCCCTAAAATTGTATGGACCTAGACATGGAAGTTGATGGCAGAAGATATATTATATAGGCTACAACATTTAACTAATAATTCAGGTACAAGTAACGGCATGATGCATTCATAATTATTGCTTCTTTCTATAAGTTCATATGTTCATCACTATTCAGCCTAGATGAAAAAGAATTACATGATCAAACATTACTAGAACTAAAGGAACCATTCCGTGCAAATGGTAGAAGCCTGTGTGATTTCCCAACCATGCCTTGTCCAGCCATGCCTACTACATTATCTCTAGGGAATAAACTCTTGATTGCTGAAATGAACTACAGTTTAGAAACTTTGTCACATGAATTACATTGTCTGCTTCCTAGGCCTACTTCATAACAAAGAACCATATATGACACCATCATTGATGCAGTCAAAAAGTCTATCAGGGGAATATACTTCATTTATGGTTATAGAGGCACTAGGAAAACATATATGTGGCGAACACTATCTACATCACTAAGAGTGAACTGCAAGATAGTATTAACTGTTGCATCAAGTGGAATAGCCTCACTTCTTCTTCCTAAAGGCAAGACTACACATTCTCAATTCGCCATACCTTTGACTATCACAAAAGATTCAATATGTATTATTAAGCAGGGAACCCAATTGGCTGAACAATTATCTCAAACTTCTCTTATCATTTGGGATAAAGCCCCCATGGCAAACAAATTTGCTTTTGAGGCATTCGATAAATCATTGCATGATATCATGAAACGAACAGACTCACGTGCCATATCAAAACCCTTTAGGGGCAAAGTTATTGTGCTTGGAGGGGATTTTAGACAAATACTCCTTGTTATTCCTAGGGGTCACCGTGAGGATATTGTTTTTGCTAGCATTAATGCTTCTTACTTATGGAAGGAATGCAAGATATTTATGCTTACAAAAAACATGAGGCTATCTAGTTGTGCTTCCTCATCCGATAATGATGCTCTCACCAAATTTGCAAATTAGATCTTATCAATTGGAGATGGCACTATTCCCACAGTGAATGGCACTAATGACTTGATTTTTATTCCTAATGACTTCCTCTTGATGCCTAAAGATGATCCGTCAAAGTGTATTATTCAATCCACATACCCAAAGTTACTACACCATTTGCATGACAAGGAGTACTTTAGTGAGCGTGCCATCCTTACTGCTACCTTGTCTATTGTGGACAAGGTGAATAATCGCATACTTGAAATGCCGTCAGTTGAGGAAATGGTTTACTTAAGTGCAAATAGTGTTTCTAAACAAGATGTAAATGTTAGTTCAATCACTGACACTCATTCGGAATCACTATGTCAAGTTTGCCAAACCATTAGCTCAAACTTAAGGTAGGTGCTCCTATAATGCTCACAAGAAATATTGACAAATCCATGTGACTCTGCAATGGGACTAGGCTTATTGTGACTATGTTGGAGAAGCATGTTATTGAATGTGAAATCTTAGCAGGCCCACACTTAAACAAACAAATTCTAATACCACGCATGACAATTACTTCATCTGATTCAAGCTATCCCTTCAAGCTTTGTAGACGTCAGTTCCCTATTGTCTTTTCTTTTGCCATGACTATTAACAAAAGTCAAGGTCAAAGCTTGCTTAGTGTTGGATTATTCCTACCACGTCCAATGTTTACCCATGGTCAACCGTATGCAGCTATTTCACGTGTTAGACGAAAAGAAGGGCTAAAGATTCTAATTTTGGATAGTGATAGACAACCCACAAACAAGATTTCCAATGTTGTGTATAAAAAAGTTCTTTGTAATCTATAAACCTCATATGGAACTCATATTTAGATTTAAAAGTTTTCCTACTTTTTATATATTTGATCATTCACAATTTATCATACTCATTATTCCCGCGCATTGCGCAGGTCCTGAACTAGTATCACAAAATAACCCAAGCTTTTGAAGGCCTAAGCTAGTGTAACTTCAATCCTTTGATTATCGATGGGGAATACAGCTGGAATAAATTAAAACGGATAAATATAAATTAAATTTTTTCTTAATTTTTAATATATTTTATTTTTGTTTTGGTAGAAATATAATATTAATGTTAATTATATACCAGTAGAGTAGTCCACGGCTCTTTTTTTTCTACGTACTAGTATCCTTTCATGAGAGGTAATCTTGTTCGAGGCATTACCGTACACTAAATGTAGAGTGAAAATTCAAACCTTGTTTCACAAATGGTAGGGGTGTTCAAATCCGGGATCGGGACCGGGATCCACCACTCCCGGTCCCGGTCCCGATCCCGGCATGAGGCTGGGATTGAGAATTTGTGATCAACCCTGGTCCCGGAACAACCGAGACTATCCCGGGACCAAGACCGGGAATTCCCGGTTTGACACCAACACCTGATTTTTTTTTTTTTTGCACAAAGAAAATATGGATTGAGGAGACTCTTTGGGCTTGTGATAATAAAAGGCTTGAGCCCAATAACATATTACAATACAAGCCATTATCCCGGGACCAAGACCGGGAATCCCCGGTTTGACACCAACACTTGATTTTTTTTTTTTTTTTTGCACAAAGAAAATCTAGATTGAGGAGACTCTTTGGGCTTGTGATAATAAAAGGCTTGAGCCCAATAACATATTACAATGCAAGCCATTACAGAAGCAAATATGATATGAGCCCAATTGAAGAATCAAAGTAAAAAAACATTTAAATGACTTTTTTTTAGTAAATCACTAAAAGCAAGAGCTCAACACTTCTTAGAGACACCAACAGTCTTGCCCCTACGTCCACTCGTCCAGTAGTCTTGGTGTGCTAACCACAAACTCTAAGACCCCAATAGTGCCTAAAACCACAATGGCTACTGTATACACAAAGTTTCAGCTGTTACACTTTATCCATATGTTTCACCAACCAAAATCTAGTTCACAACCAAGTATAAAATCAAGAATCAATACAGTTTAGGAATTAAAGATATAAACAAATCAACCTCAAGGGTACATATAGCTTCAGGCCAATAATGCTCAACAATAGAATACAAAGTAGGTCATCTTTGATATACATAATGCTCCCACCAAATGAGTCACAATATTTGTGTAATTCATAACATGAAATTGAAGCTTCAGGGTAAATATAAATGCTTACAAAGTCAACCCCAATGGTACTGATATAGCTATCAAGGTATGAATCATCCTGCTAAAAAAAAATACAATATTAACAAGTATTTCTTTCAATTCTCCACATGTGTGTAAAAAAGAGTTTAAAAATTAGATTATTATATGGCAACCTACACCAATGCGTAAGAGCTATCACAGCTTTCAGCACTTAGAAGTAGAACATTCACTCCAAGACTCAAAAGAAATAATATATTATGGTTATCATTTTCACCATTTGCAAACCTTTCATTCTCTAATTCTTGAGCAGAGTTCAACCTTTATAATACACAAAGGTCTTGGTTCCTGATTTTCTTCAGCCTTTCCACATCATCTCTCAACTTCATGTCCAAAGCATTTGTCAAATTAAACATGAATTAAACACAGCCAAGCAGAATTGCAGATCATAGTCTTGAAAAAAAAAATTGCAGAACCTAAAATATTCATAGCCAAACATGAATTAAACAAAACCAAGCAACAACCATTCACACCAACAAAAGTTCACAACATCAACTACAAAAGTTCAGTACAGAAATTAAAGAAGAACAACAATGTTACAAGAACTAATAAAAGAAGAAACACAGCAAACTGCAATAACCATTGACACTAACAAAATGACGTTCACGACTTCAGTCCATGCTCTTCAACTACAAAATTGAAAAGAAAAAAATGGAAAGAAATGAATAATTATTATTAAGAAACTAAAGAAGACAAATGAATTAAATAAAACAAAGATTATGATATTACCAATTAAAGCTGCTAGTACTTCCTCATTTTCATTAAAGTTATCAACATCAAGTGATTCAAGTCCGGTTGGGATGGATGTGGATGGAGAGAGCCAATTTTGTGCACAAATAAGTGCTTCAACCATCTTGGGTGATAATGAACTTCTATATGAACTTCAATTTCTCTGCCTCTTCAAGATACAAGTTGTAGCAATCTCTGGTAATTGTTGATCGGGAGGGAACCTTGAAGCGGGGTTCTACATCAGCCATCATCGCTCTGAATCCAAAACTTTCAACAGTTCGAAAAGGCCTCTCCTCCAATATAATGTATTGTGCAACACCTCGTCTGCATCGCTCTAGACTAAATAAATGAGAAGTCACAGTATTACATGACCCTATATGAGATTGAGAGATTGTAAACAAAGATTGGTTCTACTTATTTGCTTTGTTCGGATTTTGTTTACAGTCCTAAAATGCCTCCACAATCCAGTAGTCCCTTGCTTGGTATGATGGCAAAGAATTTCTTTTGGGCAGTACTTACACTTGGCTTTATGCTCTCCAGTACTTTTGTCTATTTGCATCTGTTCATAATGGTCCCAAACACTAAATTTTGTCCTTTTCGCTGGTCTTTCATCTCCCTCTAAATCTACTTCATTATTTGTTTCTTCTTCCCTAGCTTCTTGTTCTACATTAACTGGAGTTGATTGGGTGGTTCCTTCATTGGTGGGTGTCGTTGTCATGTTTATGAATATTTACAATGAATCACACAACAATGCAAGCCAAATATTTACAGAACAATGGTAAAAAGACACCTGATTATGAGTCCCTAATTATAAAAAGGTTAATAATTACTGCCTAAGAACCTCATAAAAAGGTTAATACTCCCTTCGGTCCTAATTATAAGACAGAGTTGACTTTTTTGGAGAAATTAAGGAAGCTGATTAAATTACTTTAGAGTATTTATATTTATATTTTTTTCTTCAAACTAATTAATTTGACTAATAAACTAATATATAATCTAAGGATACTAAAAATATAAACACTCTAAAGTAATTTAATCGGCTTCCTTAATTTCTTCAAAAAAGTCAACGTTGTCTTATAATTAGGACCGGAGGGAGTATCAAATTAGGACAATCAAACAGATTTCTATTGAAATTCAATATTCATTTTTTCTATAAAGGCACCTGATTATTCATCCCTAATTATAAAATCTGACTCCATCATTTTTTTTTTTACTTTTGAATAGTTCAATATTGTATAGATTTCTATTGAAATTACATAATCAAACAATCTGTCATCAGTTTAAACAACCACATCAACAACGAAGATGCATCAGATTCGAGAAGTATCATTGAAGCAAATCCAATAATATTAAAATATGGATGGAACCTTCATTTTGATGAGATCTAAGTGAAGGGATGGGTTGAAAACAATGAAGATGCATCAGATTCAAGAAGCAAGATAAATTAGAGATTTGAGGGGATTTAGCAATACCTCTCAGCCATGACTGAGAAGGAGAAGCAGAGACCGAGAAGGAGAAGCCGAGACTGAGAATGCGAGAGGCCAAGAGCAAGAACGGAGAAGCCGAGACTGAGAACGCTGAGGCCGAGAGTGAGAACGGAGAAGCCGAGACTGAGAACGCCCGATGCCGACAGCAAGAACGGAGAAGCTAAGACTGAGAATGCAAGAGGCCGACAGCGAGAATGGAGAAGCCGCCCGAGACTGAGAATCGGAGAGGCCGAGAGCGAGAGAACGAAGAACCCTAGCAACTAGCTCATCGTGATTGACCGTCGAGACTCGAGACTGAGACCGTGAGACTGTATAGTGAGTGGTGGCTGGTGACGGACGAAAGTGATCGACTCAACTCACTGAAGGTTCTTTGTTTTTTTGTCACAACCGTTCTGGCGTTCTCAATTACTCAATTGGGTTCTGTTTTTTTTTTTTTGTTACAATTATTTTTATTAGTTTCGGGCCAAGTTTAACCCATTAGAACAAGAACCCATTAAACATTAACATAAAAAAAACTGTATGCATAAGATACCGAGACCGGGACCGGGAATCCCGAAGCCTTGACCCGGATCCCGTCCCGATATCTTCTACTCCTGGTCCCGGCTACTCCCGGTCCTGGTCCTGGTAAGGCCGGGATTTTTTAGTCCTTGTCTTGCCGGGACCGGGCCGGGACTGCCGGGACCGGGATCATACATTTTGGGCTGACTCATTGCAAAATCAACTACCTTATAGAAAGGTCTGACTTATGGCTAGAGACCTCTGAAATTAATCAGTATGGGCTTGGTCTGAGTGATACACTGTTGCTCCCTCATTTCGTTTACGTAAGATACATTTTCTTAGATATGGCACGTTCCTATTTAAGTATTAGTAAGATACACTTAGAATGTTTTAAAAGCCAGGCTGCATGCCAAATCAGAAAATTCAGCAGGTTATGGTTCAAACGGTAGAGCCGTTCGATCAAATCGGTGACCCAATAATTAAATAAAAAATAATATTTTATACATAGATGATAATATAAATATCAAAAACAAATATTTATATTAGGATATAATACTTATAGTTGGCCAAAAAAAAAACAAATAATACTTATAGATATATCAAATAGTAAAACAAAATATCATACTTATACTATAGTTTATAGGTATCCTTAGAAACAAAAAAAAAATGACAAATAAAATACCTATTACTAGAGCCTTGCAATGATTTCAACTAATGTTTTGGTAAAAATAAATAAATAAATAAAATCTTATTCACCCAAAAAATAGTAAATCTTAACTAATGTGATCTCCAATTTTCCAGATTTTAGCATTGATATTTTACAATTTTACAATACCCAAAACAAAATTTTCTTTTTTCTTTACATATTTCCTAGGCTCTCCAAACGTTTCACTTATCTTTTCCATGGTCATTATTATGCATTAAACGGAATCCTGATGATTGGCGGAAAAAACAAGATCATCATAAGTATTATTTTAAAACTGATTCTCTCCAGATTTTCTTAAAACATTTTTTGTCCTAAAAATTTTCAAAAACATTACAGTAGTAATTAATTGGTTCATTAATACTCCTGATCACGTATCATCAATTTTGCGCCGGCATATTCGCCACTCCCAAGGAGTCGTTTCTTTCCTCCCCTGCCTCCATCACTTGCGTCTGCATTCTCTTCTTTCTCGGTCCCAGATTGGCAGTTCGTCGGTTTTCTTCCTCTCAGAATAGAGATAAGATTCATCTCAAGAGCAGCTCTTCTCTTCTGCGTCTTCCTTTTTCTTTGTGAACTTCATCTTTCCTTCTCTTTATTTTGATGAACTAGCGTTATTGTATGACAGATTTCAACAGTCCGGTTTATCAAAAACCGCTCAGAGTTCCGGGCTAACTCAGGTTCCTGGCCTAATGGCTGGCTTGAAGCGGCTAGAAATGGCCCAAATGGGAAAAAAATTATTATTTTTGGGAGTTTTCCCTCTTAATTTTTTCTTCAACCAAACATAAGATAAATGTCAATTCATTTTGATATAGGTCTTTTTAATCCAACCTAACGAGCTGTGAGCACCCAACGCTCCAACCCAAACTTGATGGGTTAGCTCGTATTTTCAGCTCTAATTCATATTACCATCATTGCAATCATCTCTCTCTCTCTCTCTCTGATACACCGTAAATAAAAGCAAAACTTAAAGACAATAAAATTAGAAATCAGCACTATAGGCTAAAATCTCCTTCTATAACTCTGGATTGAGGATTTACAGTCCGATGGCTTTGTCTGAAACTCTTTTTGCAAGAAAATCCGTCATAACATTAGCATCTCTATTTATTTGTTTCTTTCTATTTTTTATCTCTTTTTTCTACTTTTTTTATTCTCTATCTTATGTTCTCTCTCACTATAAATGAAGGTATTTTTGAGGAATAAATTATTATTTTTTTTATATATTTATTATCCCTAACTAATTTTAACTAACGTTTTCATCAATGTGATTCAGTTAATTGTATATTATAATAAGTAACAAAAGGAGCTTTTTCCATTAGAGTCAATGCATAGTGGCCGGTTTTATTCAAATCCTTCTTTTGTGACCTTGCAAGTATAGGGAAGTGTCAAGAGACATTATTTTTTAGAAGTTTTCTCCAAGAGGCGTTTTGGGGTAATTTTACCCTAATCATTATCCTTGTTAATTTCGATCATTAGTTGACTAAATATGTTGAGATAGCAGTCCACATGTCATCTATGTCATTTTTGTTAAGGTACAAGTTTGCCCCATAAATTTCAAATCCAACTCTAAAAAAGGATGGAATAAATAACATATGAACTTCCAGCGTAAATTTACACCTTAAGAAAAATGACGTGGTTGACATGTAAACTGACAACTCAGCATATTTGGTCAACTAACGATCAAAATTAACTGAAATAGCAGTCTGGGCAAAATTGCCCCTTGACCCTATAAGGAAAATCAATAATGCCCTCGGCGTTCTCATCCCCAAGAATGATACATGAGACTTTTGAAGACTTGTGGTCTATTAGCTTGTGTAACATTGTTTTCAAGTTGCTTACAAAAATGCATGAATAGATTAAAATGCAATTTCAGTATGGGGCACTCAAACAACATTATTGTAGCTCAAGAGACTAGGTGGCCACTTATATTCACTCTATACGAACCTCTCAAGTCAAAATCAAGCTCTGTTAATGGGGGTTCGCTTTGATCTCTAAGACCATTTTAGCTTTGAGTCTCAGGTCCCTAAAAATTAAAATATCAAGTGCAATAACTAATCAGATTTTACTCCCTCCAGTCCATAACATAAGATCAGCTACTTGCTTCAATGAAAAAATTGAACTACAAACTAAACAACCGGAAGGAGTATATGAAAAGGAGTAAGATCAACAAAAATAAATGAGTGATCAAATGACTTTGGTGAAGTAAAAACCATGTGGCAGCTTTATTAGAAAAGCCTTAGCAAGCAATCAACGAGAAAAAAAAAATTCAGAATTATACCGAAAGGAAGTAAGAAATTCCCCTAAACATACTGTGGACATCAGAGTCCTTCATATACATTTTCCCACGTACTCTCTTCCAACTACTTTCTTTTTTTCTTATAATGAAAGTAATTTTCTTTTGTAATATTTGGATCTCTTTTATTTTTCCCCTGTACAATTCGTTCTGTCTAGAAAGTTATATTGGACTCCAACTAATCTGAATTCAAACCCAATTAGACCCTACATTGGGATTATTCTCCTAAAAAGATTTTTGTCTTAAATAAATATACTAAAACACTGTGCAAATCTTGTTTAATTTTATATATCAATAATTGTTCAAGTTTACTCTTTTAAAATTTAAAATTAAATTCTGAAGGTATTCACTATCAATATGTTTTATCAAATATCTAAAGTTCTTTTAAAATTTAGAATATAAATCAATTACTTTTATATATGGTTTTGTGTTTGTCCATAGACTACCAGAATTATGATGGCCATAGTGAAAATACCATCGTTATTAAGCCAAGTAAATGTATTAATTTTGTCGGCAAACATGTATAATTGTACATATAGGCATTCAGTTATGGAATGAACAAAACATTTGACATCATTTAGTTTTCGATTGGTTACTTGTGTTTTTTCTTTTGATTAAGACTTCAGAGTTACCAGCTTCAACCTTCACATCATTTGCAAGTATTAATGTCTTTATCTTTCTATTGTTTGATGGATGTTGAGGATATTTAATTTTGTCTATTTCCAATTGTTAAATTGAAAAGAGAGACATCTAAACGTCAGATAACGTAGCCAATTTTGTGTTAAGAGTTGTTTAAATTTATCTTTTAGACAATAGTTTTTCCCATCCTACTAATTATCTCTGCCACTGTATTAGGATTTAATTTGGACATCTTAACCACACATACAATTATTAATATAACTGTAATCAATTCTTTAAGTCTTCTTCCTTAGTTGTTATTGTGATGATGAGGAATTAATGGTTTGCAATTTTTTTAAGAAAAAATTATTATAAATAGCAAGGATTATAAATTGTATGAGGCCATAGTAGATGTATTAGGTCTATTTTGGAAGAACAAAACATGCTAAATATCTGTGTTACTCTTTGTTTTTTTTAATTTATGTAACGTCTTTGGCATTATTATGCCAATTGACAGCTATATATGCCTCCCCAAAAAAAATTGCAAGACAGCTTGCAAATATTCCTAGGAATTGCAAGAAACTAAATTCTTATCACCAATAAAAAAAGAAATTAAATTCTTCATAAACATACCTTAATAATCATGTCGGCCATCAAAAGAGGCAGTTTGCAAGCTGTACAAAATTTTGTCCCTATATATTGCTGGTGAATATAGATTAGGCCCAGATTCCTCTTTTTTCAAGCTCTAGTGTAAAATAGAGATCAATATATAGTTAAAAAGAATTATTTTTTAATTCATACAATTAAAAATGTATGTACACGTACAGAAACAAGAAATTGCAAACAAAAGAATTGATATATGTAAACTCAATACTATGTTTTAATTTAATCAAAATATTAAGACAAGGTTTATAGGTCCTTCTTCTTAATTACATATCTCTTCAACCCAACTCTATTTGATGTGAGATTTATCAACTACTTCCTGTATCAAGTCAAATCCACTCATCATATTAAACATGTCAACAACCTCTTCTATACACAAACACAAATATTATTATCCACACAAACATGCTCTCATTTTCCTTCATTCTTTATGTTCGATGGCGAAGAAATAGATTAAGTCAAATACAAATTACATGTTACTCAAAAGTGAGGACAAAGATCATATGATGTCATTTTGCATAGCGCACCTAACATGTTTAGGAGCTGCATCAATGAAGTAGTATCTATTTTTCTTACAAAACTCTCCTTGGCAATAATATTATTAGCAATTATATTATATCTTTTAGGAGTGGAACAAAAGGGTCATCTCTCTCTCTCTCTCTCTCTCTAAGTTACAAGGGTAGGCACTAACATCCTAAATTATAAACCGGATCAAACCGGTGACCTCCTACTTATAGGAGAGCATCGTACCACTAAGCTAAAAGGCCTTTTGGTATATCACATCATTTCTTTAATACACATTTCTCCAACTTAAAAGATAACCTATTAACTAAGTACATGTATCTTTTTATTGGAGACAATCCTATTCGAATTATTGTTTGGCATTAAATGTAGGGACATCTCCCAGTGAAAATTCAAACCTTAATTCGTTACATTGTGAGGGACTAGCTCCTTCCATTAGACTCACCTTGCACTACTACAAAAAATGTAATTTGTAGTACATATTTTTTGCTTTTGTAGCCCTTTTGAAGCGCTACAAAAGCATAGGTTTTTGTAGCTCTTTCTAGGCGCTGCAAAAAGTGGATTATTTTGTAGCTTTTTGTCAAAAAAATGCTATATTAGGTGATTTTTTAAAAAAAAAAAAGTTATTCATATATTGTAACTCTTCCTTGAGGAAGAGCTATAGAAGGTAAATTTTTTTAAAAAAATAAAAATTAAATTGACTGCAATTTTATATACTAACTTTTCCACTACCATATCTAATAAATTTATATTAAACAATCAATTCCAAAATTGCAATACATATCTGAATGTTTTTCCACCACCCATAAATATCTAGTTTTGCAAAAAATATGACTGTATCTAGTTCTATCGAATATCTAATCAAATCCTTAAATATCTAACTCAAATCTTACCAAGATAGATAATATTTAATACAAATCCTAATAAAATAAATATCTAATATCCAAATCTTAATAAAATAATCAATTAGAATCTTAATAAAATATTCTAAATAACATATCTCAATGATTTTCTGTAGCACATAACAAAATATAACTCTTATTTACTAACATATCTATCATAGCTAAAACTGGAAGACATTAACCATAAGGTTTAGAACACTTAACAAAAAATATTGTAATTTTATCCAAGCATAGAAGAAATTAAGAATAAGCTTAAAAGCACATCCCAAAGAATAATACACTACTTTACTTAACTAAGTCCAATTTTAGAACCAAACTAAAATCGTTTTCCATGACTTGAATTTGAATGGCGTGAAATCAAACTCAATATAACGTAAATGGGACCATCATTAATATATTAAGAGATATATATTTTAGCATTCAAGTATCTTCATGACATGGAAGTGAATGCAATCATGTATATGCACTCACGAGCTAGATTCTCCATAACTTTATCCATCCCCTTAGCATTTAGTGAAGTTCTCCTAGAAACAGCTTGGTTTGACCCAACATTATTTGCAATGAAAAATTAAACAAGACTATTAGTTTGTGACCTCCAATTGGTACTCACTATTGAAAGTTCAACCTAAACAAACAAGAATATTAATCCTAAGGTGCAATAGTTTGCCGTAAAAATTTGGTAATATCCATTGTCGCACCCCATATACAAAAACACAAGTCCATCCGTTAATAAAGAATTCTGCAAAACAAGTGATAAGCTAAAAATGAGAATGGATGTTTAAGGCTCACCTCAAACACAACAAAACCACAATGAGTCTCCAATAAGTGATAAGCTTTAAATGATTATACTGAAAAACCCAAAAAAATAAATACAAGATTTAGAAAAGTGATAGCTTTAATAGATAAATTTAAATAATTACAATAAGCTCATAAGATTTTATGTTCTTGTCATTTAGTGTTTGGGGGGTCATAGGCGTAAAGAGCATCATAGTGAGGTACAACGATGAAATAAAATAGAAAAAAACAAATTAATGTCCAGAAGCTCTTATCTCTTGATGAAGAGTTAAATGATTAAATAATAATAAATGTATCACCAATGTTCTCGGGAAAAAACCTGTAGCAATTTTGTGTCTGCACAATATCTGAATATAATATAAAATAACAAAGTTGGTAGGATTATAAAGCAAATTAGAAAAATGAATTATCCTGATATTAGTATGATTGAAAATTAAAAATATGATTGTCACCTATATTTTTGCTTCTTTGAGAGGAAAAAAAATATCAAACTAAAAAATAGATGAATAATATTGAAAAGAAAAGAAAGCAAAAAAATGGACGACTAAGGAGGCAGCCCATTGTGGCTGAATCGAATCTCACTGAAAATCAAAAACATATATTAGCATATACAAAATGGAGCAGAGAGAAAGCAAACAAAATGTTAAAGGATTATTATGATAATACCTAACAAAGGAAGATTTTAATTGTGCAAGTTTCTAAGAAATACAGACTTCAATTCATAGCATCAAGCGTTGTGAGGAATTAGTATAGGGTGGGCAAAGAGGTAAAAGATACCGTAAATGAAATTATATATTCTTATCATAGGTGACCAATGTGATTCTGAATTTCAGCAATGAGTAATATATCGCAGGAGCAGATAATTGAAAAAAAGCTTACCTGAATTAGACGTAGAACTTCGACAAATGCACGTCAAAAAAGTAGAAGATAAATGTAAAAGAGGAATTTTGCACTGCCGATGTCAAGAAAAAAGAACAGAGTTTGCGCTAAAAAGATGGATGTTTCGATTGTTTGAGTAAGTGGGGCTGATGGTAGGGTTAGTGGGATAACGTTAAGGTTCATGAAATATTAAAAACAAAAACGCTATTTTAGCTCTTTCCCAAGAAAAAGCTACAATAGATCATTTTAAATATTAAAAAAAATTATTGTAGCTCATTTCTAAACAAATGCAGCATTACATCATTTTATTTTAATTTTTTTAAAAATATTAAAAACATATGTTAGTGTTTGCATAAGATTTTTTTTAAAAAAAAAATATATGTTTCTTTTTTAAAAAATAATGGATTTTCAAAAAAAAATTAATTGAACCTATTGAATCACTTTCCCGTTAAAAAAGCTACAATAGATAATTTTAAATATTAAAAAAGATATTGTAACACTTTTTCAAACAAGAGCTGCATTAGATCATTTTATTTTAATTATTTAAAAATATTAAAAACATATTGTAGTGCTTGACCAAGATCGCTCTTAAAATACATGATTTCATTTTAAAAAATAATCAAATCTATTGTATCCCTTATTTAATAAAGCGCCACAGTATACAAGTTATTATTTAAAATATCGCTCTCTTAGGCAATAGCTATAGTAGATATCAACCTATTGGAGCGCTTAAATTACTAAGTGCTATAATATATTTGCTCCCTTACAATTGTAGCGCTTATCAAGTGCGACAAAGAGGATGCTACAAAAAAAGCCTTTTTTGTAGTAGTGTTGGTTAGTTATTTAGATGTCAAATGGTTCCTTGTTCCATGATTTTAACGATTGATGCCAGCTTACCCAGGGATCCCATTTCCCTCCTCATCAAAATGATGAGCAGGGAAAGCTACTCTTATCTGGACCGTCCTGATTAGATCTGGATGTCAACACCCGTTTCCATTTCGATAATCGAAGAGTAATAAAAACGGAATTTAATGGGCATATAGAAAAATACAATTATACTGATAAAAATATTCGTTTACAATCCCAACATAGTTCGTCAACGAAAAACAGAAAATACAGCGAAAATTTAATATTTACAGAATTCTTCAAAATATTTAAGCATAAACAAATTATAATCACGATCTTATCCTCACCTCGAGACACGAGCCAATTACTTCTTGGCATCTACGCCTTTGCCTTTCGATCCATTAGCACTCACTGAGATGTTTATTTAAAAATAGGGTGAGATTCTGAAGAATCCCAGTAAAGACATACGATCGACATATAAAATGTGAAAATTAAATATGCAATGCATTATATTAGGTAAAAATGAAAGTTCAAATTGATTCATATATATTTACCCCAGCCGAGTCACCGACTACAGCTAGGATTTCCGATAATATACCTCAATTGAGTCATCGACCATAGTTAGGATTTTCCGATATACCGTTGTTGGGTAGCGAACCACAACTAGGTGCTATGCCTCTAGCATGCAATCATATCACGAAATATGGTAACAAATACATATAATTATTCACATAGTATATGAAATATGGTAGTCCCTACCTCAAAGTTTGTTAAATCCCTTTTTCACTGTGCCTCGAAAAACATGTCGTTCTGACGTCCAACTCAATCCTAAAATATTAAATGTACCAGAAATAGGTCATAACCTATCCAAGTATCATTTTAGACTCTTCTATAGTATTTCTTGTGGTTATATTAGTCTATGGTGAAATTTTACCAAAATGCCCCTTGACCCCGGTCCGGCCCCTCCGTACCCGGCCCGATGGCACATTTTCCCAAAATTTTGACCAAGACTATTCTAACTTATTTTCGCTCAAGGAATCCATTTCGAGGCTAGAAATTACCAAATTCACTGATAATTTACAAAAATACCCTTGGCAACCCCTATTTAGGGATTTCAATGGCGTTTTTGTAATTATGCTTTTTCGGCCTTTATCGAAAAATTGCCCAACTGTAACCCCACCTATTTTTGCCCACTGAATCCAATGGAACCATTTATTTCATGAAAATCCAACTCCTAGCCCCTAAAACAGTGCTAGCCGAAATATTTCAAGAAAAATGGAAAAATGAAGTTTTGTGTTTTAGCTTCCAAAACTTGTACTTTTCCACTTCTAATCCTTTATTAACTTGTTTAAACACATCTTAATCATAATTTAAAGAGATTTGGTCAGTACAACCCCTTAGGGTTATAGCTTTTCAAATTTGCAAAACCAACAACAAACTACCAAACAACTCAAGAATCACATCCAAAACACCAATATACTAAGAAGTTTGAGGTTTTGGAGATTACCTCTTGATTCTTGGTGTTTCTCTCTCAGGGTGTCCTCTCTCTCTCTCTCTCTTCTCCTTAACCTTGAGATTAGCTTGCTAACATGGTGATTCATGAAGAAAAAGAGATTAAAGAAGCTATTATGTAAGAGAGGAAGCTTTGAACACAAGAACAACAATACCTACCTTAGACTTCTTCCTCCTTGAGCTCTCCTCTTCTCTCTATTTCTCAAGCTTTCTCTCTTCCTCTTTTCCTTGTGACTTGGACGAAATATGTGTATGAAGGGGAAGGGAAAATGTTTTATTAACTTAGTCATCATTCTTCCTAGCCATTGATTTAATCAATGGTTGAGATTGCTCCACCTTGCATGTACTATCCCTCCAACCATACCTCCCACCATTCCTCTTACATTATGCCATGCCTCCTCATCATTTGGCTTCAATTGGAATTGAGCTAGATCCCCTTCTTGTCACAAAAAAAAAAAAAAAAAGGTGCTCCCTCCTATCCCTAACTAAACTAATTGCTTTTTCCAACTAAGTCCAATCTTACACTCCTCTATGCACTCAATTCATCATTATTTGTCCATGTAGCTTTATTTAAAAGCAAGTTGACATGTGCTCATATAAATCCATTATAATTTAATCCCCTCCTTATATGATCATAAAACTTGGAATTTTAATTCCATTAATCAATTTCTAACACATTTTATTTTCAGTTTTTGGAATAATGCCAATTCTGGCAGATTTTCTGCCCTAAATTTGAAAAATCATAACTAATTTTGTGGACATCGTTTTGGAGTGATTCTAAAGGTTATGGAACCCTAATTGAGTCTAGTTTCAAGAAAAAAAAATATGAAATTTTACTATACAGGATCATATTATTCCCAAATTTTTAATCTTTGACTGCTGCTCCAGAAACTTTCCAAATTTTCTGGACTAAATTCAGAAATTCATATCTTTTTGTACATAGCTTTAATTGATTCATATGACCTATCAAATTAAAGCTTAGTATGTTTACTTTCATCCTGTAAAATTTCATAATTGTTACTCATCATTTGGTCTTTCAAGACCACATGACAATCTCACTGTCTCGCAAGTGATTTCACTAAAAACACTATTTAACATTCAATTTTCATTTTTTAATTCCTTTGGCCTTAAATATTCACCATTTTATTGAATTACTCAAATAATTGCAATATATATTTGGTGAATAAAATTTGGGGTGTTACACTGGACGGTCCATATTTCATTTTTTTTTAATTGATGATATTTAAATAAAAAAATTATTTTTTGAAAAAAATGTTAGTTAAGAGATTATTTTTATTTTAAATTTTCTACCTATTAAGATAAATTTTTTAAAAAAAAATTTAAAAAAATGAAATATGGACAGTCCAAATCTGAGCTGAACGGTCCAGATCAAAGTAGCTTTCCTTGCTCATCATTTTGATGAGCAGAGAAACTGGATCCACTCACCCACACTAGCCCAACTTTCTCATGGTGGAATTCACTATGCCTTTTGGGTTTGTACTGATGAGCTGATGAGCAAGGAAACAGTATCCGCTTACCCACACTAGCCCAATTTTCTTATGGTGGAATTCACTACGCCTTTTGGGTTTGTACTAATGGGCTTCAATTGTCTTCATGCAAATCACAAAAAGTCTCAAATTTAAGCCTTGTAAATAGGAAAATCATGTTAGAAGATTTTTTTTTTTAAATTAGAGTAAACTGGATTAGTCAATGATATTATATATTAGGCATTTTGTTTAAAAAAGCTAAAAATAAAATTATGGACAATTCAAAAAGTAGCAACAAACCAGCTATGTAGAACTCTAATGATATCTCACACACACACACACACACACACACACACACACACACAATAACTTAACATCATATGATTATGTGTTAAATTTTTTCTATAATATTTTGTTTGAGATTTATTAATTGAAAAATGATGGGGATTTTATTAGCCTAATTCTCTAATGTAATAGAGAGGCAAAAGTCGAGAGAGAAGAGACAATAATGATAGGAAAGAATGGTGTTCATGTGGGTGTGATGTGTGAATAGAGAATGTCCAATTAAGAAAATGACAAAGGCAATTAAGTGGAACGCACATTCCTTTTATTTTTTGTAATTCTCTTTGTTCCCTTTTGCCACCGTGTGTGTGTGTGTGTGTGTGTGTGTGTGTGTGTGTGTGTGTGTGTTTTATTCTTTTCAATTTGTGTCTCTTTCAATGCTCTGTGGTGTACCACTTATCATTATATCTAAACAAAAAATAATGCATATACATAAATTCTCAATAGTATCTTTTTATATTTTGTTAGCACGAAGGCTCTAAATTCAAATATATATATTGATAAACGAAGTTTTCATAGTAAGCGTGCTGTAGGTGTCATTCTTTTAAAAATCTTATAATTAATTATTAATGCCGCCCAATATTATAATTTAAAATTCTAAGTAAACTACTTTAATTTAATCCTCCACCAAAACCGTTGCCGGAGAGACGAAACGTAAGTGTCTAAAAGCAAGGTTTTGATTTGTTAAAATATATTAAATTGTACTACTTAAGAAATTAGTTATTGATAATAGTTTGCACCAAACATAAAATTATTGGGAGTTTATTTTTTTTGGACGCAGAAACTATAAAGTAATTATGGTGAGTTGTTAGCACTGAGCACAACGCAATGAATAATTAAGGCAAATTATTTCAGATTTCACACAATACATGGAGCTTCCTTGTTTAGTTTAAAAATGGATGTACCAGAACGAAAGTATCTATTTAATTCTTTCCAAATTTAACATGTCAAACCATTCAAATCATATATGATGCTACCTTTCCTATTTAATATAAGAGTCTGCTAATTAATTTGGAAGGTTCCGAAAGTTAAATGTATTACTTAATTATAACATATATTTCATTATCTCTTTAAAATATTTATGTTTATAAATGTATCATTAAATTATATAATAATGTTTATAAATCAAATAAATTAGTGTAAAAAAATAATAAATATAAATACTTAAAAGTAAAATTTGATAATTTTACCTTAATACCCCTTATTTAATTATCTTTCCTAATCACACTACCTCTCTTCCCTGCCATCCACCATTTTCGGGAAATTACCAACCCGCTGATCATTCACTGAATAATAAAAGTATTTCATCTAGATAAATTTAAACCATGCGGCAGCTTATGTGTACGTAAATTTTTAATCTATGTCTGGCAAATTTTTCTCAATCCCAGGTATTTTAATATTTTTTTTTTAAAAAACTGTCATTCTTTTTTGCCCAACAAAAAATTATCATTCACTTTTATTTTCTAACTCCCTTTCTAACGCATCTTTGACCCATTTTCTTTTCTCTCCGATCTCTTTCTAATTCTAAACATCTCTCCTAGATCCACTTTCTCTCTCTGCTTCTTCTACCCACCCTCTCTATTTCTTCCACCATTGAAGCAAAGTCTGAGGAGTTTTAACAGCATCAGAAGCCATTCATCAGCGTCTACGCCAGCAGGGTACTCGGATTCTGTCGTAGCCATGAACGGAATCACGAACAGCACTGAACCCACTTTAAACCATCACCTTCTTCCTTCAACCCGTCTTCTTTCTTTTCTCTTTTCTCACACATAAAATGTATTGTGTATATGCTTATGTGCGTTTGCGTTCGAAGGCCCATTTATTACAATATTAAATGGCAATATTATATGGTGGATCCTAATGAAAGAACGTGAGGTGTGTAAAAAGATAATGCAATTTTCATTGTGAACATATATGAGATATTGCTTGATGGTGGAAAAATGATTGCTTGCGAACCAATAAATGTTGCAGGAGGCAATGAGCTGATCTCAGACTTTGTTTTAATGGTGGAAGGAATAGAGAGGGGGAGGATCCAGAAGAGGGAGTGATTCGGAGTTCAAGAAGTGTTTGAAAAAAACATGCACATTTTAGCAACTTCTTGGATTAATAACTCAAGGGCATGAAAGTAATTTCGTTCAATTTCTACATCCTACTTTAGGTTATATGACCTGATTATTCATATGTCTAGTTTAGTGACCTGAATTAGAATTTGGATATTTTGAATGACCTTTTATAGGATTTTCCCAACTAGTTTACTAGGTCTTATATTAAATATAAGAGATAGTAGCTTTTGCTCTCCTTTGTTGATCATATACTAATTTCATTACTACATAAATTCGCTTTAGGAACTTATATATAGAGCAGCTTTCTAGAAAGAAAACGCTACCAAATATTAGGTGGTTTTGGATTAGGTGGTGTTTTGAGAAGCACCAACAACTACGATAAGAAGTTGATATCACACCCTCATCTTATTTTCATATTTTTTTAGAATGCTTGTGTGCAGTTTGGTGAGCAACACGAAATAATATAAATATACTAATATATTGATATAATATACTTGATTACATTACCGGTTTTTGATAATATATACAAAATTATCCTAAATTATCCAAAATATTTAAAAATAGACCACATATAACCAAACAGCTACGATCTTGAGATTCGCACTCTTCAATTGCCCACATTTACTGCTTTGCCCTTGGAGCC